>VDFB02353493.1:164003750-164053470 GCA_007258455.2 Sequoia sempervirens | reverse complement strand
TACCATATCATCATCATATAGAACATCACATTGCATCATAAAATGGAAATCAAATGCATCCATCATAATCATCATGATCATCATCACATATAAACATCATATAGACATATAGATCATAATCATCGTTGCATATCATATAACCTCAAAATCATAATGTCAAGTATACAATGATATCCAAACATGGAGAGATACATCAACAAAGTGGCAGAAATCACAAAATATCTAATTGAATAAGTCTATACATCAAGTATCATTACATCATCAAGTCTCGGTACATGAATCAATCCTATACTAGGGCATATCAATCAAGAAGAGAAGTCAAACCACATCACCCAATCAAATCTGAGTCTGCCTAGACCAAATGCAGAAATCCTCCTATGATCATAACATATCACAAATCAACAATCTTATCAATCGATCAACATCAATCAATTAATCAAATCTAATCAGCTCTGATGAGACTTTGATCAAATCTCATGAGCATCTATCATTGATCCTCCCCTATCATGAGGTCAATCAACAATATGTCATTGATCCTCGCCTATATGAGGTCAATGATCAATCTATCATTGGTCCTCACCTATCATGAGGTCAATCATCAATCTATCATTGATCCTCACCTACCATGTGAGGTCAATCATCAATCTATCATTTATCCTTGCCTATCATGAGGTTCATCAATCAAATCAACCTCATCTATCATGAGGTTTATCAAATCAATCAACTTATAATTGATCCTCACCTATCATGAGGTCAATTGCCATCATCCTATCATTTCATCTCACCTATCATGAGATCAATGGGAATCTAATCTATCAACATCATCAACCATCATCAACACAAAGGCCAGATGCGATCATCAAACATCAAACACACAGAGGCAACATAAGGCATCAATTAATCAATCTAGCAGGTTCAATCTTCTTTTTCGGGAGATAAATTGTGTCTATCATCAAAGTATCATTGGTTTAATGTTGAATCATCATCACATCATCGCAAAATCATCAAATCATCGAAAAATCATCAAAATTCTAAAATTCACTGATTTATCTCCTAAGGGGGCCTATATCCATCAATATATGAAAACCAACATCTAGGGCATCGAAGATTTTCTCGGCATCGATATCAAATTTTTCTTTGAAGCAACGTGTAAACACATTACTTCAAAGAGGGGAAAAATGTATACACCTAAGATTAGTCATGGCATTTAATTAATTAAATACTAGTTATTTAATTAATATTCGACTACTTATAAATAAATTCTCAATTTATTTATATTGTTCACCCTTCTCTAATTCTCCAAATCTAAAATCATATTCTTCTAATTTAATTAAATAAACAAATTTACATATGCTTGTTTTATTTAATTAAGTTTCACTAATCTTGATTAGGAATTCAAGCACATGTCTACAAATTTTTTTGCCACCTCACCAAGGTCACATGAAATTAAATAATTCTAATTTTTAATTAGAATTATCTTCAACCAATTTTTAAGCACATGGCTTATTCCTCACACATTTCCACCAATTTTCAAACAAATGGTCTTTTCTTCCCACACTTGAATCTTCCATCCATTTGGCATGTTGCCTATTGGTCAAGAGATTCTTCCATCTATTTGGCATGTTGTCTTTGGTGAAGGGGACAACATCTTGACTCTCTTCATCTCCATTGTTCATTCTTCTTTTTTGAATCTGGACCGTCGATCACTACCACCTCACCAAGATGCTTGGAAAAGGCTATAAATACAACCCTTTGGCATTGTATTTTCCATCCACTTTTGAATAGAGTTATCATGAAGGAATATCATTTGAGCTCGGGAGCATTATGGAGTCTTATAGTTACATTTTATATCATGTTTTGCATCATAGTTAGATCTTAGACTAACACTTCACTTCATAGTTACATTTTATGTCATCCTTTGCATCATAGTTGCATTTTAGATTAGCATATGGGTGAAGCCACAATAGTGGTTTACAATTTGATGGAGGAAGGAAAACTGAGAAAAAATGACCCCATGGCAAAAAAAGTTATTTTAGGGGTTCGTACGAACCTAGAAGTTCGACCAAACCAAAAAGGGGTTCAACTGAACTTGGGTTTGAGTGAACCCCTTAAACTTTTTGCCACCAAAAACAAAAAAAAATTCATATGAAAGGGGTTCGAGTGAACCCCCTTGAAGAGGTTCACTCGAACCTAGGTTTGAGTGAACCATGGTTCGAATGAACCCCTAGGGGTTCACTCGAACCTTTATGGGTTCGTACGAACCCCCCTAAATCCTCATCACCTCCTTGAGACACCAAAAACCAAAAATTTGGCACTTCGGAGCTCGGGTTGAGGATAAAAATGGAAGAATCTTCACAAACCCAACTAGAATCAGGTAGTCCTTGGATCAAGATATCCAACAAATATAATTTTAATATGTTTTGGTTTTATTATGTATTTGTTTTTTTAGTTTTATTAAACATAGGTTTTTCATCGAAAACGAAGGTCTCTATTCTACACACGTGGAAAAATAATAGATTATCAAAAAAAAGAAAAAAAATTCCTTGATCCAAAAAAAGAAAAAAAATTGAATTTCAATATATACAAAAAAAGTTACGCGTTATACAGTCGTGCTATGTCTGAATTATAATTGGTTTTACTTCAAAACTTGATTACACAAAACATATTCAATAAAAATTTGTCTAACCAAGTGGAAGCACTAGATATCAGAGTTATGAATCTAAATTTGAAAGAATTAGAATTTTATACTCCATGGAAAAAAAGTTATGTGTTATACGGTGTGTGTCACTTTTTAAAAGTGTTGTTTTCTGAAAAAATCAGTTTTCATGGGAGACATGGAAAAAGAAGTGCAATCTAATTCCAAAAATTTTGAAAAAAATATTTTTAGAATCTGTAGACAAAATGTTACGATACTCTAGTTTGCATCATCTTCAAATTATTGATGGTCTAGCTGCTATAGGTGCCTGAATGTGAAGATTTAGTTAAAAATAACAATTTCAATGTCTAGTTTGGCCAAAAATTGTAAACCACTATTGTGGGATCACCCATATACATAGTTTGAATTTGATCATATTTAGAATCATATAGATCACTACCATAGTATCTACCACTATTTTTCCATCAATCATAATCATCCATCATTCATCATAGTATCCATCATAATTTTTATCATATAGTTTCATGTAGGAATTTAATTGGCTTGCACATTGAATACTAATCTCGTTTCTTAAGTGTAATTCTAATAGCCTTTATGTACATAGAAATATGAGGGCCAAAGGGTTAAAGGAATATTTAAGAATAGAGGACAATGAGACGTTCTTAAAAGATTTGTTAAATTGCAATTTAGAGTAGCTTATTTGCTTTAAATCTTTGATATAATTCGTTTCATTAAGGTTTGTGTTGATTTACTAAATTTCCACATTTCAACCACACACACAAAGTATTTCCATTTAGATGGAATGATTTTTTGATAGATTTCCATTGTTTTATGAGTTGAGTGTATACAATCCTATATACAATTAATGTAAGGTTTATGATGTTATGATCTATTATGGTTACTGTAAATTGAATAGTTTAATGAGGAAGTAAATGACAAAGTTTTAGAGGTGGAGCCAAAGTATAATGAGATACAATGACATATTTATGAGAAGTACAAGACATTATTTAAACAACTCCCTATTTACGATTCACTATTGTATGCTAACCTTCTTGTTTTAAATGAGCAATTCTTTATTCTTCCAAATGCAAAATTAAAGTATTGGGTTAGATTCCTAAATCTTTTTATTGATGTTCTTTGTTGGTTTTCACACTTTGATCTCATTAACCTTGGTGCATGTAGTAAATACTCAAGAAAGTTGGGTTTTTTATACATAGGGAATATACCACCAAGTGTCTTTCGTCGTTGGGCCTAGAAATGTAGTCACTGGGTTTAATTAGTATAAGAGGTGTTATTTTGATGCCTACATTAGAGATCATATATTTGGTGGTTTCCTATGACTTACTCCTCTTTTAGCCACCATTCAACTTCCATTGCCATTAGACTATGTATAAATGAATCTTAGAAGCATGGGAGCTCATGCATATTTTAGAAGATGCAGATGAAGAGTGGAGTGTTGTAAAGGACATGGGGCAATCAATAAATTTCTTTGTGACTTTGTATCCTAGAGGTTCCTTTTGGTGCTTTCTATAATCTTACAATGAACAAAATTTATGGCTTCTCATTAGTGATTATGTCCATTACCATACTTTGCATGTACTTGTTTCACAACTATTTAATATTCAGTTCTATGTCACTCTTCAACCATATGTAGCACATAGAAGTCCCATAAATGTGTAGTAGCACATAAAAAGTCCGATGAGATTTGGAAATTATTCCTTACAAAGACCTTGGTATTCCTTCTACAGATATTTTGACATAGGATTTGAAGAGCTTAAGATTCCATGGAGAATTTTGTTCAAATCATTGGTAATAGGGTGTGAATTGTGAATGGAAGTATTTTTATTGTTAGAATCATCTTAAATAGAAAAGGCACAACCTAAAGCCCATTCCTTATTATGAGAAAAAAATGGTAATACTTTTAGTAGATCTTTCTTTTTATTAGCCATGAAAGTTCCTAGACCTTAAAATTCATTTGGAAACCAATAATGAGAACTTCATGCTTCTTGTCAAACAAAATATTTATCTGGATGATAGTTGTGTAGTAGAGCATGCAACAAAAGGATGAAAAATTATATCCTTGTCTAGTTGCAGGTCCATCACGCATAAAGATACTATGTGAAAAAAACTTTGCTTCTTTATCATGCTATGCATCAACTCTAGCCTCACTAAGCATTGCTTTGAACTTAGATTATGTTCCTTCAATCCAATCTTTCATTTTTTCAGCTTAAATTTTATCTTTTGTGCATCCTAATAGCAATTTGAAACTTAATTTTAGCATGCATTGCTTTTGCAATAGCTTGGAAGAGATCAAATTCTAAAATTTCCAAAGCCTCCTTGGTCTTTTCTTCCCCTTCATCTTTTGTCTTCTTTGCTTAGACCCATTCTATTTTAACTTCCTTGACCTCAACTTTCAAGTATTGTGCCACCTTTATTGGACTTGGATACAGGCGTGTCCCATCTAGTTATATTTTCCTCTTGCAAAATATCAAGATTGCAAGAATATGCACGTATCTTTGAGATATTCTTACCCATACTTATAGAAATGATGATCGAACTTGGACAAAAATATGAATCATGTCTTTAGTCACGCTATCTATACTTCATAGTGTCTTCATCAAAAATTAAATACATAGAACATGAAAGTTTGTGGGTTCTAATTTTGGCCTTTATTAGTTTGGTAAAGAGGGGTTTAGGACCTTTGGTTGCCTCCCAGACTTGGGTTGTGCAATATTTTTTGGTTGCATGGAAGACCCTGCAACCTCAACATCAAATAAGGATTGGAGGGCTTCTTTTTCTTGGCTAACATCTTATTAGGATAATTATAGATGGTTATAGGCATTGGGGATATAATAATAGATGGAAGGTCTGAAAGACATCATGGAAAAAAATGATTGTGAGTTAAATTATCATATAAGATATCATCAAGAAAGACTTGAAGGATGATGAAAGATTTGACAATGATATCAGAACCTTCTTCACACAATTTAATAACATTAGTAGGCCCAACCCTTGATTAAGAAGCATTTAAAGTATAATCATATTTTATTTTAAACTACACAAAATAGAACAAAATGCTAACCATAAGCACATAATTCTAAATTAGGACTATAAACTACAAAAATAATTACAATATTCTTTGATTTTTTTTGTTCTAACAAGAGTGGGGCAAATGGGGCCTTGAGAGTCAATGGTTTGGAGCATACCAAAAATGTTGTTCCCCCTTACATTATAGTTTAATGACCCAGTCTTCCTACTAGAATAATATACTTGTGTTTGATGTAGCTTGCCACTTCTCTTCTCTCTTGCCTTGAAAACTTTCCCATGCTTCCTTTTTTGTTTTGTTGATTTCTTTGAAACACATCATGAAAAGTTAAATTAAATAAAGGTTGTATATGTTGGAAAAATAAGACCTCAAAGATGTTTTCTATAAATTTTTAGCAATACAAAGATACACAACCATTTTAAAATTGAACCTATAACACACAATGCAAGGAAAAAGAATCAACATTAAGAAAGGAAAAATGAGAAATGTAACTTGATATATTGAGGTACTTCATGGAAAGGGGGCATAAATTTGGTGTAGGAAGTTCCAAGCTACATTAAATATATTATTAAAAGTCAAAAGAAAACATTGATTCAAAAAGAGAAGCAATGTTAGAAGAGAAATAAATAGATAGCCAAATTTACCGTTACATACACTCATACAAGCAACGTTGTTCAATATGACTTTCTTCACTAGAAAATGTGTCTTATTAGGTCCTCATATTGTGTAATGAACTTCTTCCCTTGATCTTTTCCAACTTGATCCTCCATCCCTAGTCCCCTTCCCTAGTTTTCTCTATGTATCCTTTTCTATTCTTTCAGATAACTGGAATAGCAATCTCCTATCTGATGTTTGAAAACTTGGCCCTTTACAAGTATTTGTATTAATTTTTATAACTATAATTTTTTCTTGTATGCAACTAATCCCATCATTCCTTAGGATATCAATGTTGAACTAAGCGATAAATCAGGAAATCCCACTTTTGATGGCTTTATCATATCTAAAAAAATTACTAAATTGGAAAGTCTTTGCATTGTGCAACATAAAGTTTGAGATAAATTTTACACTAGAAAATTCTATGTGAATACAAGTAAATATAATTGTTATGTTCAAGGGATAAAAAAGAAGCTACAACTTAAGCAACAATGCTTGAAGTTGCAAATATAGTTGAATGTAATATAATCGGCTTAACATTAAGTATTTGTAATCACATATCTTTGGAAAGAGCTAGATAGATCCATAAAATGCATTAAATCTTACCATTTAACATCCTAACAATTGTGTTAGAAATAATTTTATAGGAAATGCCATCTTGATTCCCATTTTGTTGTTTTAGAAAGCGAAATCAATATAAAAATAGAGACACCCACTAAAGGGAAATTCTCGAGGCTTCTCAAAAATTAATATTCCTTGTTACAATTTCCTTGTAACTTAGGCTAGAATCTAAGTAAAATATGAAACATTTTCCTGAGGTTCCTAGAAAATCAAAGTTTCTTGTTTCTATTTCTTTGTAACTTAGGCTAGAAGCTAAGTAAAATATAAAATATTTTCTAATGTTCCTATAAAATACAAGTTTTTTGTTTCCATTTCCTTGTAAATTAGGCTAGAAGCTAAGTATAATATGAAATGTTTTCCTGAGGTTCCTAGAAAATTAAAGTTTCTTGTTTCCATTTCTTTGTAACTTTAGGCTAGAAGCTATGCAAAATATAAAATATACACTGATTTCATTCTCCATGAAGAAATGGGTAACAATTTATTTACCTTGAGTACAAATGAAATATTGAAATGTAAGGTGCATTTAACATAAAACTGCTACATTCACGAGGCTATAAGTAGGAAATCTTGTACAAAATAATGTAAAATGTCATAGGGGTTGAGGAGGACAAGGGAAGAGTGGTTTATCTTTGTTTAAATAACATGATGTGTATTTGAAAGTGATGTGGGCATCACATTCATGCCAAATGCTATTGATTGTATCTATTGCTATTGTATCCATAAGAAAGAGAGAAATAGTTTGATTCTACAAGTACCCATACATACCCTTGGCCCATATAGGTGCATTAGTAAAGCACAAGGGGGATTTAAGGGGAAGTACGCCACTTGGTGTTTAAGCATTGGTTCCATGGGATGAGTTTTTATAGCATGTCTCTTAACCATTTGAAGTTAATACTTTTTTTTTAACACCAAAGGATTACAAAACAAATCTTCAAGGCTTGTTGTTTATATTTGTATACTCTAGTCCCACTAGTTGCTAAAGAGAAAAATAATGAAAGATGACATTGTGAGAACGCATAAGAGAAAATAGGAACATTTTTGTTGTGGGTTCCCTCAAAATTGTGGACAAGATCTCAACATATTTTTTAAGTTGTATATCACATATCAAAGCTTGTTACCAATGATCTTAAGAGGAAGCATTGAAGCTAAGACATTCATGGATGAACTAGCATATGATACCAGATCTAAAAGGTCAAGAAAGTGATGAGTAACACCATGAGTGGCTACCTCTTGAAAAGAAAATAATTAACTATTATGCAAAAAAATAACTTGGTTGTGGATAAAATGGTCAGGGTATTGAGAAAACTGCAACATTTGATCCAACACTAGATGAATTTACCTTAGATAGCAGGATCTCAACATACTTTTGATGTCTCAAATTTCTGAAAAAAGCTCGTTGTTAAAATGATCTTAAGACGAAGCATTAAAACTAAAGCATTTCATGGATGAACCCACATATTCATATCTCCATCGAGATCATTTATACTAGATGGTCCAAATCTAAATTAGGAAGGAAATGACTAGCAACAATGTAGTTGGCTACATTGCATATGGAATTTAAATAATTGGTTGTTATGCACTAACAAAAAATAGTTGTCGATAAAATTTCCTAGTTCTTATAAAAGCACCAGAGTGTGAGGATCTTGTTGTAATCATCTTGAAAATTATCTAATGATAGAAGACTATTCTAAACATTTTCAAAGATAGTTTGAAGATAAAATAGAAGATATTCAAATTCCATAGAGGGGTTTTATGCCATATTGCATTCACCATATCGTTTATATTATTTTTACAAATTCTCTACATTATTTTTTATTTTTTTATATGTTTCTTAATGTATAAAGATGGGTGGTTTGAGAAATGATGTTTGATTCAAATCTCTATATCATTCTAGATAAGCTATGATGTTTAATTCCTCAAAACATACATTGTAAAAGGAGCTCTATCACTACTCCTTTGAGGGTATCTTCTCCTTTCAATTTCTAGAATTTCAAGTTCTAATGTTTATGGTGAAATTCTTTCACATAAACCTCATTTTCATTTCAATGTAAATATGTATACAGTTTATGTATATTCTATCATTGTATATTTCCATAAATAGTTATGGAAATGGAAGTTTCCCTACTAATATCAGACAGATTGTGGTCCTGTAGACATGCAAAATTAACATTATGCATTCAATTAGGTCCATTCATCAAGAAAATCAGGTTTCACATTCATCCACTCACCAAATTAATCAAGTTCACCTTCATCCACTCATCAAGTAAACTCATTAACTTCAATCTCCTAAGATCATTAATTTAAAATTAAACAAACTTTAACATCAACCTTTCAAATTAAATAAATCAAACCTTTATTAAATTGAAATCCAAATGCATATTCCATCCTTTTCTGATTTAAATAAATCAAATATTTAAGTCATAAAAGTCAAAATCATCCTAATCATCATTAAGCTAATCTAATCCTAATTAGCCTAACCTAACCACCCATCACATCCTCTAGATAATCCCACTTGCACAAATAAATCAATTTATTGATTTATTAAAAACCTTATTTTCTTTCAACTTGGCATAAAATAGAATATTCCCTCAAGTTTGAAAATGATGACAAGTTGACTTGTCCCCTCCAACATTGTATTAATTTCCCATTTTCATGTCCCCCTCTCAAAATTTATTGCACAAATTTGAATTTGAAATTCCCTCTCTTGGGCACATTTCCCAAATCTTGCACATGCCTTAGCCTATCACAACTTGACAAGTGGCCTCCTTTCATTGGTTTACATTTAGTCCCACATTCACCCATTTGGCCAATCTCTCATCAAGAAAATCTATAAATAAAGACCTCATTCTTCATCAAATATCATCTACAAAGCTTATGCAAAGTCACTCTCTTAAATTGAGAATTGATTTTGTTCATCCACTCCATCTCAAGGCATTGCATCATCAAGCTTAAGCAAGGATTGGGAAAGGGCTATTTTCTACAATAGCACCAATCCACTATGAGATATAATTTTCTCCATGTTTTATTATATGCTTTCAATTTATATTTCTAAATCTTTGTTGCTTTGATTGCATTATTAACATGTGGAGTTATTTCATAGGGATGTTTAATCTAATGTTTTTCAAAGGACTAACATGATGATATTATGTTAAGATTGTTAACCATTTGCAGATTTGGCATCTACATTATGGCGCTTGAAGGAGGGCTGATGTTTGGATGCATTCAATAGGAATGATATGTCATTGTTTTGCATGCATTTCATGGAAATCTTTACTATTTTAATAGAAAAATAAAATCCTTGTAAATCTTTGTGTCTTGCTTAAGATATATAATACGGATTGAATCAGTAAAAACACAGTAAGGGAATGCATTTAGTAAATAAATGCAAGATAACAGTTTGCTTTTTGAATGTTGGAATGCACTGAACAATAATGAGTTAGGCAAACACTGTATTTTCAATGTCTAAAGTTGGAATGTTAGTGCAGATTAACATTGGTTTTTCTATGCTTGATACTAACTAAAGAAAACTCCATTTGTCAAAGATACATTTGTCTTATGATAATAACCATTAACCGTTTTAAAGATTTATCACCTTGGTTGCTGCATTGAGTTTGAATGGTATTATATCTCTAGAATGCATTTATGTTGAGTCTTTTATCTCTCAGTCACCATATGCTGATCATCCTCTTTTTTGCAACTATCAGGATTCTTTTGTTGGTTGTTATAGAATCACAAAATAGTATTATAAGCCAATTCCCGCAAGCTAACTATCCCCTCTTTGTTGAGAAATAAGTCAAAAAAATGCAGAGGCAGTTCATTATGGGCAAGGCGTAGCCAGAGCCTATATGTTCGAGATCAATATCTATGAATGGGAGGACAATATCATTGACCAATACCTTCTACTCCTTGCACATTATAGTAAGCTCTATGGGCATGTTATCGAAGGCACACAAAGTCAAGTTCCTATATGATTCTTTTAATTTCTAATTTTTAGTGTTCGTTGGTTTGATCAATGGTGAAGGATGATAATGATAACCAAATGAAATAACAGCTATAAACTTTAAATCGACCTGGCTTTTCCTTCAAAGTACGATGACCAAGGTAGGATACAAATCCTGGCCCTGCAACAAGTCAATTATAGGTCTTTGCTAGCCAATATACTTTGGATATCTGGTTTTCATTCGTTTATAAACTAAACCTTTAGTAGAATAATGAAAAAATTTAGGAATTTCTTTTTCTTCCTGCCAAATGACCAATTGTGAATTGAAGTTGTCATGTCTTATTAGCTAGTGGTCACATCTTACTAAATAAATAGTCAACCACCACGCTGTATTAAGTTACAATCCTTTCCAAAGATCACACACTACCACATGGTCATGCGCGTGTACCTCACAACCTAGAGTAATAGCCTTTAGAAACTTTACATATTTTATGCTTTGATCAAAGTCTTTCCTCTATGGTGTAGCTTTTAGATCTTAAACAAATATGTTGTTTTTTTTTTTTTTGTGCCTATTTTGTAGATTCGTTGTTTGGTTGATGAACATTTGTGGATAGGCGTCTATGTTAGAGGAGGATAGGCTATGCTAGTGATGTGATCATTTTTTTAATACATATCTCAGCAACCTCTGGCATTATACGATGTTGCGTGCCAACTTGGAGAAGTTTCTATGCATATCTTGTCTTATCACAAAGCATTAGAATCTATTTTATTTCACAGCTGTTAGTTTGAAAGTCCCTGCATTTAATATCGCTACTTCTCCTATCAATATAGTTGCTGATCTTTTTTGTATTGCAATTCCTATCATTAAAGTATGGCGATACAAAGTAGATAATCAAAATTTCCTATGTCATTGTCTTGGAAGTAGAAACAATTAATATGACATGACTTATATCCCTTCAATATTACATCAAGCTTTATCTACCCTACAAAACACATTTACCTGTGCAGATTGCATTAACTTCGAAGCTTTAGGATAGAACTCTAAACCTCCCAAGCGCATTAATTGGGAAATAATTTGTTTGTTGTTTTTTTTTTGTGCCCAGCCTTTTGCTTGGAAGTTCTTAGCATACGATATTTTTGTGAGTTTTTGCCAAAATAGTTCACAGGCCTTTTCTAAGCTTTATACATTAGGCAAGGAGGCCGTCAAAATGGTGACATAATTTGTTCTTACACTTTCCAATTATATTGACCTGAAAGTTTTCAAAACATCATTTAGTCTCTGGTATTTTTGAAGAATTGGTTGCGGAAAGAAAAGATTTTTTATCATCGTTAATGTTGGTTGTTTCTATTGACTACGATTGGGTAGGTAACTCTTTATTGTTGTTTATGAAGGATTCAAACCATAGGCACAAACAAGCTTTAGATGGAATTCGCAAAAGGGGTATGTACTCAAAATATCACATAAAGAGAAGTTAATGTTGACACAAGCACACAGTGGAGATTGTTCACGTAGTAGCAACCTTCACTGTTTATCTCAGTAGACAAGAATTCAATGAGACCGTGCATCATCACTCTCAGATTCCCAATATCTGAACATGTCATCATGGCTTTGTTGCAGGGAAATGTACAATAAATGCACTTGGTGGAAATACATTGTTTTCCAAAGGCTGACCCATTGAACAATCTTCATAAAAACTCCATTTGAGAGTCTTAATGATCTAATTTTGCATGCCAATCTTGTAGATTTTATTTCTTAAGAATTGTAAAGTAAAGAAGAGGATTTATGTCTACCAAAAGGGCATGCTATTATTTATTGAAGGGTAATAGAAATCTCCCCACAATAGGCACATATTTTACTTTGAAAATTTAGAGCACACCATTCATGTGTCATTTTTTTTAAAGGGAAGTGTTGTCTTTATTTCTTTCTTAAGATGACTATTGTGGTGTGTGGCTTTGCATATTAAACATCTCAAGTTTTGAAATCATTTCCTTTCTTTTATGAGAGCGAATATAAATTAAAATTGTATTGATGTTCATTCGACTCAATAATGAATTTGAATTCAATTTTATTTCTATTCCTCTCTTTAAAAGGATTCCTCAAATGATTAATAAATCTTGTATATGTTTTTATCAATTTTCCATACATGCCTAACTTTTATTGGTGGTGTTTTTAGGAGAAGAGAAGAAGGAGAACAACAAAGGTGAAGGAGAACAAAGAAAAGCAAAGAAGGAAAACGAAGCATGAGGATGATATTTTCAATGTGTTTTTAAACGCTTTAAGCATTTGTTTAACACTTCTTCAAGAAATTGTTGTGTTTTCTTTCTTAAGAACACTAACTTCGTTTGGATTTTTAAAAAGAATTTTTCAATTTCTTCTTGCAAAAGGCTAAAACGAACATTAGGGATACCACTTACTAGATTTTGTTTCTTGGAGTAACAATTTAACAAAGTATCTCTCACTCATCCTTTGGTGCTTAAAAAGAACAAGTGCCAAACTTTGTTTTTCGTGAAATCTTACTTAAACTAAAGGCATCAAAAAAGGACGTATGCGCTTCTCTCGCGCTTTATAGTGATCTTGAGAATCAAAAGGTCTTTTTCATGACTTTAGGGTGAGATAAAGAAATCACCTCCACACTTCGATTTGGGTTTAAAATTGAAAAAAATCTTGTACGAGGCATTATCGCATATATTCTCTCTCTTTGTTGCCATCAAAGATTGATCGAGTTACAGATTTTGTCTTTACTCGCTTTTGTTTATCCTAGAGGGCCCGCCTTGGGGGAAAATTACCCACCCAAGGGAACGACTCAATCGGTAACGCTCTAAAGCCAAGAGTATTTCCAACTGGGATATAAATGTGGGTATTGGAGTAAACGCTAGTATCATGCGGTTGATTCCGACGAGATGGATCTGAAAGGGGACTCTCACCGTATGGGTCAATCTCCACAAATGAAAAGTCTGAACTAGAACCCTTGTTTTGTAGTGACCAATTTATCCATTGAGCGAGTTTATCAAAGTGGTGCATTGGAACTTAGATTCCAAGAAGTTACTTGCCATGTCTGATCTTGGTTGAAGTATAGAGGTTAAGACTTCATTCTTAACATACCTTTATACTCTTTCCTTGGTTGCATGTAAAATCATCTCTTCTACGAAGGGCACGAGGAAAGCTCACCAAGAAAAATGTACCAATTGAGCTAGGATGTTGCATTACTTGTTCTTGTTTGAAAACATAGTGCTTTGATCGAAAACATTGGAAAACAAACATTCAACAAATCATCAAAATTGCAAACCCTTTAGGAGAGGAAAATATCCTTGAACAAATTCACATGTTAGTGTTTTCCCTTGGGATTCGTATCCTTAGAGGCTTCTAAGAATTTGGATTTCATCTCAATTTGCTCCTACTAAGGTCAACAATAGGTAACTCTTGCCTCAAATTTCCTTGGTTTCCGCATAATACACTTTGCAGGATAAGGGGAAAGTTGAGACATTAGACATCTAGATTCAAAATCTAATCAAGAGTGTGTTTGTGGTAAAAAGAATCCATTAAGAAAATATTGAATCAATTGGACCCCACATATGTGATTGGAATCTTTTGGTCATATGGTTTTCATGCAAACATTGGTCTTTTGATTTTGAATTTCTCTTAGAGAAAGGCATGTTCTTCACTATCTTGGTCTCGAAAACAAGTTCTTCCTAGATTCATTTAGGATCAAATCAAACACTCCATCCAAATTCCAAACATCTATCATATCCATCTCATAAACAACTTTAGAGCTTTGAAAACATCATTCTAGACTTAGGTAAATTATCAAACCAAAAATCACCTTGTTTAGTTAGGAGTATGGGAATGCATCCTTTCTCATACCTCTAATTAAATCAGCAATCCTTTGAAAAAGTTCATCCTAAGATAACATCTTACATCTTAGGGTTTACAAGCTCATTACCCAAATCAAACCAATCAAAATCAAACCCTAAGTCTAGCATTGATCCAAAGTCCCTAAACATTCAACACTCATATCATTTCCCCTTTTCATCCTTCATCTCGTCATAGGTCCTAAGAACATTAGAGGTCACTTTTGCAACAAGGTCAAAACACAAGAGGAACATGGAATATAAACTTGATCCATACATCATGAGTAATCCAAGTCAACTAAGCTATCAGAGCCTTACAACACCGATTGATTATCAACACTCACATCTATACAAACCGTACATGGGATCATTGCCTTTGACAAATGTCAATAGTACAACAAATGTGAGTATGCCCAAATCAAAGTTTG
The DNA here is from genome assembly GCA_007258455.2 of Sequoia sempervirens. NCBI lineage: Eukaryota > Viridiplantae > Streptophyta > Pinopsida > Cupressales > Cupressaceae > Sequoia > Sequoia sempervirens. The sequence goes on along the minus strand of VDFB02353493.1, from coordinate 164,038,276 downwards.
CAACACCTTTCCCAATGTTAGACTTAAATCCGAGTCCAAACAAACAATGCATGAGCCTTCAAATGAACAATGTCATCCTATCAAATCCCTACATGCCAAATGAGAATGTACCAAGTACAAGTTTTCCAAACATGAATCCAACAAACTTTGGGATAAATATGTTTGCAAATCACACAAATGTTGTTCAAAGTCCAAACACGATGATAACGACTCCATGCATTAGTCCAAGTCAAGGTGACACTAGGAAAAATCAAAGTTACCTAAATCAAGGAAATGTGATCCCCAACACCAACAATGATCAATTTCAACCTATCATGCCAAATCTAGACATCATCCCAAATCAGAACATTATCCAAGATCGGTTTGTCCATGATCGCATTCAAACACCACAAGGGCACATTCCAAATCTGCTTCAACAAAAGCCAAATCAAGGGAATCAAATTCAAAATCAAGATCAAATTTTTCTAGAGAAACTTGCCTCACATGCCAAACTAATTGAATTATTGAGCCAAGAGATATCTTCACTCCAAAATCAATACACCCATCCATTGGTTAATCCATGTCATCAAAGCAGTGAGTTGTGTCCACAACAGTGTCAAGAACAATATTTCCAATGTCAAGAAGATGGACATCAAGATCAACCCCATCTTGAAGATCAATCACCACATCTCAAAGATCAATCACCACATCTCCAAAATCAATCACAACAAGGTCAATTCAAGACACAAATCTCACAAAGAAACAAGAAAAAATACACACCACTTGGGAGACCAATCGAATCATTCCTGCAACAATTGGTACAAGAAAATCTCATCAAAATCCCTATTTATGTGAACTATCAAGAACTAAACATCAAACTGCCAGGGTATAACGAGAAGCACCTTTGTGATTATCATAGAATAAAGGGACATAAAACATCATATTGTGTTCAGCTCAAAAAACTCATCCAAGACTTGATTGATCAAAAGATAATCACTATTGGGGACAATGATAGCATTGGAAATCTCTCCACCACAACTATTGAGAACAAGGATCAAGATCAATCCATCACTAAGCACCTTGAAGCTATTTCTACTTCATCCAATGATTAAATCAACATACATCAAAAGACACTTTTTCCACCAACAATACTCGACAATGATCCAATCAAAGAAATTCCAACATCACTTGACCCTATGGTTGAAAACATTGGAAATCCCTCCACCACACTTGTTGAAAACAATGATCAAGATCTATCCATCAATAAATATGTTTTCACCTCATCCAATGAGGCATCGACCAATGATCATGTTGAAAATGTCTCTACATCACCTAATAAGTTAAAGGACATATCTCAAGAATTTATTCCAAAGCATGATCAAAATCTTTCGCCAAGGTCTAGCAATGGTCCCTTCCAAGACATGTTGACCGCCTTTGACCTCATGTTTACAGATACTGAAGGAATCCTCAACTTGACACTTGATCCAAGTCCACTCAAAGATCAAGAGGATATTGAGCCATTCCCCATGCCTGATGACGACATCCAAGAACCCTTTGTAAGCAATCCATCCTTTAAAATTGACCCATGTCAGGAACTTGATCCAAAGCATGTCGAAAGCAACTCTGAAATCATTCAAGATCAAGAATTTGTATCTTCAAGATACTACAACAATCTAATGGACACTCTCCTATCTATGCAAGATGATCATATCCATGTAGCACATACTCCTCCATCTACGCATGAGATGATTTCATCGAATGGGCACGCAGATGATCTTCATTCATAACAAGATTCCTTTTCTCTTGATATTATTACACAAAAAGAGTAGGTTATTGATTCCTATAGCAAAACAGAGTTGTCAACATCACTATCAGATATAGCCCAAATTCAAATTGATGACATCATAAATAAAGATATCCATCATTATCCGTTCAAGGAAACAATTTAGACAGAACAATATAATTCAGAGTTAGCAGAGCAGCAAATTGAAACAATGTCACCTACGGTGGTCATTTATCAGAGAATGCATTCTAAACAAGAGCTCTCAGAACAGGCAGAATCAAAGCATGAAGGAAATATTACCACCATACTGGGGGAAACTTCATCTAGTGCAAATGTCAACATAGGGAGCATGAAGAATCCTTATGATGAAACCAATGCTAATACTACAACCAGCCACGTCATGAATCTTCATCCACCTGCCATCCCATCCATGAATTGGGACCAACGTCAAAAGAAAGATTTGAATCAAAGCACAAAGAATGTTATCAAATCAAAAGAAGCTGAGAAGCACAATGGACAAATCAAATACGCATGGATACCGTCTAAACATACAAAAAAAGATCATCCCTATCAAACTCCATTATTCAAATAAACTATGGGGAAAAATAAAAGAGGGAAAAGTATCCATCAAAGATTTCCACAAAAGCAAAAGTAGGATTTTCAAGTGATGTACAAAGTATATCAAGCAGTTGGTCCTAATTCCATGCACACTTCCATATCCACCCATCATTGCTCATCTTCCTAAGTTTGGAGAGTCAAAGGTTCCAAACTGTCAACCAATCCATCTCTTATCTCTAAACACACTCCATCCATGCCTCCACGCATGATATTTGATTCTCACATCGACCATACATGTATTGGCAATGACCCTTCATCATATGGATTTTGAAGGCACTCTATCGCGATGTACACATAGAGACAGAGTTAACCTTGGTATCAATAAAGCAGATTTGTAATCTCAAAAGTTGCATTCAAGTGCACGTATCCTGGTAAAGCAACTTCTTCAAGCAGGATACCGATGGAACATAATGACAAAAACATCTACATTGACACCACTAGGTGGGTCAACATAAATCTTTTAGAAAAATAAAAAAAATAAAAAAATATGTAAATCCAAAAAAATTAAAAAAAGGTTAGAAAATAGTAAAAAAAAAATCATCCTCTAGTGAAAACCACTACGGTGGCGCTTTGGGCAAGACCATGATGAAAACCTGGCAAATAGGCGTCATGTGTGGAATCGAGCATCTACGTGCGCTAGTTCAGGTGAAAGCATCTCATCCAATCCATAATAAATCCAGCATTTTATCCATCTCAACCATAATAAATCCATTCACCCATGAACCGTCTATCCAATCCATGTGCATATATCTGCATCCATCATTTGAGTTATCTTGATCTTGATGAAGTTTGGGGCACACTTTACAGTTGCTTATGGTAAACATCTTGACATGGGTCATTTTCATTGATCCTATCCTATGCAACATTATCCAAATGAGCATTCATTATCTAAACATTGTATCTTCTAGCATGATAATCCTTGGCATCCTTTGCATGCTTTCCATATCCATCCATCCATACACCTATCTGAGCATCCATCCATAACATGCCATATATTGCTAGTCACTGGGGGCAGGTATTTACATCTTGCTTTGAGAATAAATCTTGATCTATATCCTCCAACTTATGTGGTGATTCGAACATTGGAGAACGCGGAGTCAAATTGGTCAAATCACTTGTGAATAAAAATTCAAATCACTAGCCCATGGCATATTTTGACAAGAAGATGTTCTTTATCAGTCGTCATCTTTCATCAAACATCAATCCAAATAATCACTATCAGTCGCATCTAATTTACACTTCATACATCACGTCAAATCATTTGAACAACTTTTGTTCCAAACCAAGCTTCAACAATCCTGATCGACCAAATCCAATCAATCCATAATCTTGGGATAGCCATCTCAATCCTTGTGTTGCTTAACACTATCCTTGCATTGTTGTGCACCCTCAACAATGTTATCATCATCAATCCTGATCAATCAAATCCTTGCATTTTTTTGCATCCTTAACATGTTATCATCATCAATCCCATCAACATCTCAATCCTTGTGTTGCTTAACACTATCCTTGCATTGTTATGTATCTTAAACAATGTCATCACCATCAATCCATCGATTTGATCAATCAACCTTAGTTTGGTTTTCAACAAAATCCCAAACAAAGCACTGATATCATCACACACATGTCCATATCCAAATTTTCAAAATTGTGCTAAAAATCCATAAACATCCAAAACATCAAAAAATCCAAAAACATTCATTAAAGTCAGAAAATATCAAAAGTATGGAATCCGAACTACATCGTCTCTGAGCTTAAACATAGGCAAGGCTAATCTTTGTTCAACCCCCGAGACACAAAATCCAAAAATCAAAACATTTGTAAAAATATCAAAAACACCAAAAACAGCCTCAAAACATTTCAAAACGTCAAAAACATCCAAATATTTGAAAAAATCCATCCGTCCCATTTCACTTGCACCCGCAATAATCAATCATCCATAATAAACTTATCGTCACCTTCATCCTTTGGCAAAACAAACAAAAACAATCACAACAATCGGCAAAATCAATCTTCAATCATAAAATCAAAATCAAAACAACAAACAATTAAAACAAAATCAAACTCTTGATCATTCACAAACATGTCAATTGACCTTATATCAATAGCCTATCAATCAACTTATCAAACCATCATCATGCTATACAATGCATGTCCTAGGATATATCGTTCTGACAATGGGCATCATTTTGGATATCACTTTGGATTCTTATCCTATCAAAACAAATCCCTTTGGCAGAAGGTATGAAGAACATTGGCTTGTTTGCGTACTTGATCTTTTCTTTTGATTTATCTTATTGTGCTCATTCCAAGGACCTCTCGATGATATAAGAACGAAGGATTAGAGAGATAGGAATGGGGCAATGATCATTATCCTTTTTTCTATTGTTCTTGTAATATAACTTGGCGAATACTTGCTTTGTTAGGTACATCCTAGCAAGGTTTCTGTATGTCAAGTGTGAACAAGAATACTCCTATCTATTTGCTGAGTCAAATTCCATCTCACTAGGTGCAATGCCATCCTAGTTCTTTATACCTTGATGCATCATACCTACGTGTGTTATCAAACATAAGGTAAGTAGCCCTTTTAAAATCCTAATCCTTGATAAGAAAATCATCATCATCTATCATCATCCATTTCTCATCATCACTTCTCATAAAGTTGGCTTGTTGGATCCTCTTGTCATCATCTAATGTCTTCTTTTCCGCACTAACATCACGTCATGAATAGTTAATCAACATCACCAGTGCATCCATCATGCATCCACAAACCATCAGTATTATGCATATCATTGCACTTGCATAATCATCATCATCATATAGATCTATTAGTCTAAGCATCTCATAAATCATCACATTTGCATAAATCATACATTTGCATAATCACATCATATCATCATTTAAGTTGTTTAGGATAATATAGATTTGTTATTCTAAGAATCTGTAACACCCCTCATACTATTTAGACTTGATACTTTTGTGGTTTTGATTGATCCTTTGTGACTGTGATTGTACTCCTTATGGATTGGTTAGTTTAGATTGATTGAGAATTGTGTTACTTCAGTTGATGACATTATGATTACATTGATTCTATGATGTTTAATTTGATTTTAGAAATATATTATGATGTAGTGATTTAGTAAAATATGTTATGATATGATATGTTAGTTTAGAAATGCTATTTCATCATTAATATTATAATTGTTAGAATAGATGTGATGAAAGGATAGTGTAGCATCACTCGTTCATGAGTGCCCTGCTATATTGCAATTCCTTCTCACAATGCAATGCTTTGATTTTATATATATGTACATGTACATGACCTTGTTTGGATGCAGGGATTGCAGGTACAGAGTCTCAATTCCACCTACTTTGGCAGGACAGGGCGAGCACCAATAACCCAACGACATAATGTTGAAATCAAGATGACAAGGAAGTCACTCTGTCCCATGTTGTCAAATCGTCCTGATTGAATGGTATTGTGCGCCGTTGTGTTGTCATTTCTGTAATTCATTATTGTGTTTTATGTGAGTGTCTCGTTCATACTTATTTTACGTTGGAATTTTACATGTGATTTATTTAATTAAAAGGTGGTAATAAATGTTTATATTTGTATTGGATTAATTTGTATTAAAATATTTAAAAGTTATATTTTAAAAGGCATGTGTTTTTTGTTAAATACTAATTAAATATTAAATTGTGTTTTGTTAATTTAATTAAATTATCTTGTTGAAGATATTTATAAAATAAATAAACTAAATAAATTAAATTATGTGCATTGCAAGTAAAGCTTGCAAAAGTAGATTTAAAACAAAAAGTATTGATAAAAAGAAAAATAAAATAAATAAAAGAACAAGAAAGATAAAAGGACGAATGAGAATTAAGTGTTGGCTGTAAAGCTTGATTGAAGATAGATAATTTCTTTTATATTAGATTTTGAGAGCTTTTGGAAAAGAAGGGCAATATCTTTTATTTAATGGAAAATTTGTGAGTTTTTTGGAGAGAGGAAGATTCAGATAGAAGTTGCAAAAATAAAATAAAATAATGGCTTTGAATGTTTAGATTTTATGAAGTTTTCTGGAAAGGGATTTTTCATTCTATTGCTTCGTATCTCTGGGAAGGATTTTCTAAGTAGGATATTAGATTTGGATTTGAGCACGGTATTCTGGAGAGGAGATTCTAAAGAAGGAACGAAAGCTCTTCGTAAAGATTGTTGGAATCAAACAAGCTTCATCAATAATCAGCAGCACAGGACTCTAGGTTCCATTCTCTACTTTTGATTTATATGTATCTGTAAAAGAAATAAAATATTCTTTGAATATATCTGTGTTTGCAAAGGAAAAATATGTCTAAGATTTAGATAAACATGATTTATGTGAGAAAAAAAACTATGTGTGGTTTAGGAAACTCTTTTAGGAAATCATTGAAAACAATTTTTCATCTTATGAAGATCCCAAATTTGTCTATGATTTAACATGAAGAAAAACATTTTATTCTTCTAAAACAAATAAATTTTGAATATAATATATATATATATGAATATATTTAATCTATATACATCTGTTGGAAAATTGATTTACCCTACTGAAGTTGATCTTGATAAAAATATATATATTTATATATATATATATATATTTTCTATTTTTTTCTATATATGAATATGGGGATTTGAAATTTTTTTGTACAGATCTGAATCAAAAGTACTGTCGGTGTATTATATTTTTTGTAATGGAAAAGATTTTATTTATAAATTAAAAAAATATAAGGAAAAGTTTTTTTTGGGAGTTCGAGGAAGGACGGTCATAGTCATACCCCCCCTCCCCGTACCACCCTACCACGATAGTGCTGCCACAGTAGTCTTACAGACTGTCGTGTGCAGTACCCAAGGCCGATGACCTTTTTATTAATTGTAGGTTTTGTTTTATTTATATATATGGTGTATTTTATTAAATATTTCAATTAATATATATATGGTGTATTTTATTAAATATCTCAATTAATGTTTATCTATATATATATATATTAGCAATTATTTTATCATTTATTATGTTTAATAAATAATTTAAACAAAAAATTAGCCTTATCCCTTGTTGTATATGTATATATGTATATATATACATTATATGTATATATACACATATAGAGATAGTTATATTTTCTTATATTTGAAAATTTAAATTATATTTTTTTGTAATGATCAACAATTTGGGGAAATTAATATAATTGGTTAATTGGGAATGAATTAAATTTAATGGTGCAATCTTGTAAAATTAATTTGAGTTTTCTTTTCCTTTATGGTTATTGTTTAGCGTTGTCAATGTGGGAACCTTGTGGTAATTGTGAATCTTAGCTCCAGAGGCGTGTGTTCCATTGAATGTTTATCCTTGTATTTTGTGCTCGTGATGTACATGATTTCGGTGTTACCATTATTTTGGAAGGGTTGTACGAGGTTGTTGTGAGATTTGATTTGAGCTATTGCGAGATGGGTTTGCCTCACATGTCTTTGTTTTGATTTATATGTGTGGATGTGAAAATCTGCATATAGTTAGCATTTTAAAATGAAAATAATCCTCAACATCCCTATGAGATAATGAAACATATTAGATATGCTAAGTAAAATATTAAAACAACAAGAAAAACCAAATAAGCATACAAACAACATGAATCAACTTCATCTCATAGTGGATTGGTGTCACATGTGCTAGTGACCCTTTCCCAATCCTTGATCAAAGCTTAAGATGATGTAAATGCAATGGAGATGATGAGCAAGATGAGTTCTCAAATTAAGAGAGTAACCTTGCATAAAAGTTGTGGCTCCATGAATGAGAAATAAGGGCTTCTTTTATCGATTTTCTTGATGATAGATTGGCCAAGATGGTGAATGTGGGACTAAGATTGGAAAAATGAGAGGAAGACACTTGTCAAGTGGTGAGTGGTCAATGGATGTGCAAGATTTGGGAAGAGTGCCCATGAGGGAGAATTTGAATTCAAATTTTGCAATAAATTTTGAGAGGGGAACAAGAAAAATAGCAATAAATGCAATGTTGGAGGGACAAATCAACTTGCCATGTTGAGGGAAAATGAGGGTTTTTTAATAAATCAATAAAATTGATTTATTTGTGCAAGTGGAGATATCTAGAGAATGCAAGTGGGTGAGATTAGCATTTAATCAGGGTTAGATTAAATAAATGATGATTATGTTGATTTAATGGTGCTTAGATGATTTTGACTTTTATGACTTAAATATTTGATTTATTTAAATCAGAAAATGGTGGAATATGATTTGGGTTTGATTTAAATAACGTCCTGATTTATTTGATGAATGGAATATGATTATGCATGATGTAAATTTGACATGTCTACAATATGCTTTATTCGTGATAGTACAACCCTTGCCTTGTTTTGGTTTATGTTAGGGGTCTTAGGGAGAGTGGTTCTTCATGGGGGCCAGTGCCTCGAAAGGAGGAAGAGCTCAGGATAACCCATGTAAGAGTAGTATAACAAGTGAAAAACTAATAATAGTACTTAGGGGGATGGGTAGTAAAACACATAAGATAATAATATTGGATACCTCGTCTATGCATTAGAGATATCGCAGACTAATGATAGAATGAGAAGGTCGTGGTCAGCAAAGTCGTAACCTCGTCCTCACGAGAGGTTGACGACTCTGCATGAGCTACCCTATGGTGTCGGTGCCTCAAGTACGAAGAAGGGCTAGGATATCCATGGATGGGGGCCAGTGCTTCAAGTTGAAGGAAGGGCCAAGATAACCCATGAGATCTATGCGATGACACTCTCCACTAGACACCCTTGTGCCTTGTTTCTTGTTGCCTCTGGAATTGTATTATGTTTATTATTTTAGTTTCATTTGGAAATGTTTCATGGTTATTCTCTGGTTACTTGGTTATTAGCTTGGCGATTTGTGATGATTTTCATGGCTTTATGATTATTATATTGTCTCTTGGATGTTGTTGTTTATGTCATTGTAATCCTTGATGTCATACTCGAGTTTTGTACTATATTATTCTGTTGGAGTCAGTTTTGGCATTCATGGTCGTGATCTCTTCCTTGTCACCTCTGAGCATGGGGGGTGGGTTATTTATAACCCACGTGGTTGGGTGGATAGTGCTCCACACCCATTGGGTTCCCCATCAGCATTCTATCTTCTCGACATTCCTTCTGTTGGAGCTTGTATCAGTTGCTCACTTTGCAATTTCAAATATTATTGTAGTTTGTATCATCCCACATGTATGGGAAATTTATTGTAACTCATTATTGAGAACCTATAATGTAATGTTTAAACAATGATGTAATATTTAGGATCCTTTGTAACATTGTTGTAAGAGATTCTTTATAAGTGTAATATGTGAGTAGTGATACTTTCGCTCTTGGTTCATGGATGTACTTTAATAGATGGTTATTGTAATGTTATTAGATAAGTTGTTAGTATTATCTTTTACTTTTGTTATAGTTGTTTTGCAAAGTAACCTCACGTGCCCCAGAGGATTTAACATTGAAATGTTAATGTGCAATGTAAATGTATTTAATGTTTAATTGCATGTTTACCTTGTGTTATTTTAAAAAAAAATTGGTTGCAATGTTTGTTCTTTGGGGTTTGCACGACGAGCGTTACAACTTGGTATCAAAGCCATGTTTGCAAACACTGGGGTCTCTGGGTAATTTGCGTCCATTAGGGAACGGTTGTGTTTGACTCTTGAGCTCAAAAAGGTTCGACGGTGACCTAACGTTGAGGTCTTCGCAGCATGGGAGGATTCCTCCGATATTAGGGGATCTTATTTATTTTTATTTATTCTTATGTAATGGCTTCCAGGAGTAATCCATGTCCTAGGAGGGGAGGATGTAATACCCCTCATACTGTTTAGACTTGATACTTTTGCAGTTTTGATTGATGCTTTCTGACTATGATTGTACTCCTTATGGATTGGTTAGTTTAGATTGATTGAGAATTGTGTTACTTCAGTTGATGACATTATGATTACATTGATTCTATGATGTTTAATTTGATTTCAGAAATATATTATGATGTAGTGATTTAGTAAAATATGTTATGATATGATCTATTAGTTTAGAAATGCTATTTCATCATTAATATTATAATTGTTAGAATAGAAGTGATGAAAGGACAGTGTAGCATCACTCGTTTGCGAGTTCCCTACTACGTTTCAATTCTTTCTCACAATGTAATGCTTTGATTTTATATATACGTACATGTACACGACCTTGTTTGGATGCAGGGATTGCAAGTACAAAGTCTTGATTCCACCTGCTTCGGCAGGACAGGGCGAGCACCAATAACCCAACGACATAATGTTGAAACAGAGATGACAAGGAAGTCACCCCATCCCATGTTGTCAAACCGTCCTGATTGAATGGTATTGTGCGTCGTTGTGTTGTCATTTCTGTAATTAATTATTGTGTTTTATGTGAGTGTCTCGTTCGTATTTATTTTACGTTTACATTTTATATTTTGTGATTTATTTAATTAAAAGGTGGTAATAAATGTTTATATTTGTATTGGATTAATTTGTATTAAAATATTTAAAAGTTATATTTTAAAAGGCATATGTTTTTTGTTAAATACTAATTAAATATTAAATTATGTTTTGTTAATTTAATTAAATTATCTTGTTGAAGATAATTTTAAAATAAATAAACTAAATAAATTAAATTATGTGCATTGCAAGTAAAGCTTGCAAAAGTAGATTCAAAACAAAAAGTATTGATAAAAGGAAAAATAAAATAAATAAAAGAACAAAAAAGATAAAAGGACGAATGAGAATTAAGTGTTGGCTGTAAAGCTTGATTGAAGATAGATAATTTCTTTTATATTGGATTTTGAGAGTTTTTGGAAAGGAAGGGCAATATCTTTTATTTAATGGAAAATTTGTGAGTTTTTGGGAGAGAGGAAGATTCAGACAGAAGTTGCAAAAATAAAATAAAATAATGGCTTTGAATGTTTAGATCTTCTGAAGTTTTCTGGAAAGGGATTTGTCATTCTATTGCTTCATATCTCTGGGAATGATTTTCTGAGTAGAATATTAGATTTGGATTTGAGCACGGTATTCTAGAGAGGAGATTCTGAAGAAGGAACGAAAGCTCTTCAAAAAGACTGTTGGAATCAAGCAAGCTTCATCAATAATCAGTAGCACAGGACTCCAAGTTCAATTCTCTGCTTTTGATTTATATGTATCTGTAAAAGAAATAAAATATGCTTTGAATATATCTATGTTTGCAAAGGAAAAATTTGTCTAAGATTTAGATAAACATGATTTATGTGAGAAAAGAAACTATGTGTGGTTTAGGAAACTCTTTTAGGAAATCATTGAAAACAATTTTCCATCTTATGAAGATCCCCAATTTGTCTGTGATTTAACATGAAGGAAAACATTTTATTCTTCTGAAACAAATAAATTTTGAATATACACTCATATATATATATATATATATATATATATATACACTTAAAATATGAATATATTTAATCTATATACATATGTTGGAAAATTGATTTACCCTACTGAAGTTGAGCTTGATAAAAAATATATATATATATATTTTTCTATTTTTTTCTATATATGAATCTGGGGATTCAAAAAAAAATTTGTACAGAGTCGAATCGAAAGTACTGTCAGTGTATTATATTTTTTGTAATGGCAAAGTTTTTATTTATAAACAAAAACAAGTATAAGGAATTTTTTTTTTTGGGAGTTCGGGGAAGGACAGCCGTAGCCATACCCCCCCTACCCTTACCCCCCTACCGCGGCAGTGCTGCCACAGTAGTCTTAATGACTATTGCATGCAACAATCGATAAGACTGTTGTGCGTAGTACCCAAGGCCGTGACGACCTTTTTATTAATTGTAGGTTTTATTTTATTTATACATATGGTGTATTTTATTAAATATTTCAATTAATATATATATATAGGGTGTATTTTATTAAATATCTCAATTAATGTTTATATATATATATTAGGCATTATTTTATCATTTATTATGTTGAATAAATAATTTAAACAGAAAATTAGCCTTATTCCTTGTTGTATATGTGTATATGTATATATACACATATAGAGACAGTTATATTTTCTTATATTTGAAAATTTGAAATTTATTTTTTGTAATGATCAACAATTTGGGGAAATTAATTTAATTGGTTAATTGGGAATGAATTAAATTTAATGGTGCAATCTTGTAAAATTAATTTGAGTTTTCTTTTCCTTTATGGTTATTGTTTAGCATTGTCAATGCGGGAACCTTGTGGTAATTGTGAACCTTAGCTCCAGAGGCGTGTGTTCTGTTGAATCTTTATCCTTGTATTTTGTGCTCGTGATGTACATGATTTCAGTGTTACCATTATTTTGGAAGGGTTGTACAAGGTTGTTGTGAGATTTGATTTGAGTTATTGCGAGATGGGTTTGCCTCGCATGTCTTTTTTTTGAGTTATATGCTTTATTCATGATAGTACAACCCTTGCCTTGTTTTGGTTTATGTTAGGGGTCTTAGGGAGAGTGGCTCTTCATGGGGGCTAGCGCCTCAAAAGGAGGAAGAGCTTAGGATAACCCACATAAGAGTAGTATAACAAGTGAAAACCTAATAATAGTACTTAGGGGGGTGGGTAGTAAAACACATAAGATAATAATATTGGATACCTCATCTATGCATTAGGGCTATTGTAGACTAATGATAGACTGAGAAGGCAATGGTCGGAAAAGTCATAACCTCATCCTCACGAGAGGTTGACGGCTCCGGATGAACTACCCTATGGTGTCAATGCCTCAAGTAGGAGGAAAGGCCAGGATATCCATAGATGGGGGCCAGCGCCTCAAGTTGGAGGAAGGACCAGGATAACCCATGAGATCTATGCGATGACACTTTCCACTAGACACGCTTGTGCCTTGTTTCTTGTTGCCTCTGAAATTGTATTCTCTTTATTATTTTAGTTTCATTTGGAAATGTTTCATGGTTATTCTTTGGCTACTTGGTTATTTCCTTGGTGATTTGTGATGAGTTTCAAGGCTTTATGATTATTATATTGTCTCTTGGATGTTGTTGTTTATGTCATTGTAATATTTGATGTTGTACTTGAGTTTTGTACTATGTTGTTCTGTTGGAGCCAGTTTTGGCATTCATGGTCATGATCTCTTCCTTGTCACCTCTGAGCTTGGGGGGTTGGTTATTTACAACCCATGTGGTTGGGTGGAACGTGCTCCGCACCCATTGGGTTCCCCATCAGTGTTCTATCTTCTCGGCCTTCCTTCTGTTGGAGCTTGTACCAGTTGCTCACTTTGTAATTTTAAATATTATTGTAGTTTGTATCATCCCACATGTATGGGAAATTTATTGTAACTCATTATTGAGAACCTGTAATGTAATGTTTAAACAATGTTGTAATATTTAGGATCCTTTGTAACATTGTTGTAAGAGATTCTTTATGATTGTAATATGTGATGTAGTGATACGTTCACTCTTGGTTCATGGATGTACTTTAATAGATGGTTATTGTAATGTTATTGGATAAGTTGTTAGTATTATCTTTTACTTTTGTTATAGTTGTTTTGCGAAGTAACCTTGTGTGCCCCAAAGGATTTAATGTTGAGATGTTAATGTGCAATGTAAATGTATTTAATGTTTAATTGCATGTTTACCTTATGTTATTTAAAAAGAAAATTGGTTGCAATGTTTGGTCTCTAGGGTTTGCAGAATAGGCATTACAGCATCTTAAAATCATCTCATTTGCATCATCATCCATAACCATCCATTTTGAATCTCTTTATCATGAGATCGACCCTCAAATTGAATCTTTTCGCTCGATCTCTCGAGGGGGCAATGTACTAGTGTACTTCTTTCTGTTGAGGCATCCAAAAAAATTAGAAAATTTTTGAATTTTGAGCATGGCAAGTTTATTCTTTGAACCAACACAACAAGTACATTGCTTCAAAGAGGGGAAAAATGTAGACATGCAAAATTAACATTATGCATTCAATTAGGTCCATTCATCAAGTAAATCAAGTTTCACATTCATCCACTCACCAAATTAATCAAGTTCACCTTCATCCACTCATTAGGTAAACTCATTAACTTCAATCTCCTAAGATCATTAATTTAAAATTAAACAAACTTTAACATCAACCTTTCAAATTAAATAAATCAAACCATTACTAAATTGAAATCCAAATGCATATTCCATCCTTTTCTGATTTAAATAAATCAAATATTTAAGTCATAAAAGTCAAAATCATCCTAATCATCATTAAGCTAATCTAATCCTAATTAGCCTAACCTAACCACCCATCACATCCTCTAGATAATCCCACTTGCACAAATAAATCAATTTATTGATTTATTAAAAACCTTATTTTCTTTCAACTTGGCATAAAAAAAATAGAATATTCCCTCAAGTTTGAAAATGATGACAAGTTGACTTGTCCCCTCCAACATTGTATTAATTTCCCATTTTCATGTCCCCCTCTCAAAATTTATTGCACAAATTTGAATTTGAAACTCCCTCTCTTGGGCACATTTCCCAAATCTTGCACATGTATCAGCCTATCACAACTTGACAAGTGGCCTCCTTTCATTGGTTTACATTTAGTCCCACATTCACCCATTTGGCCAATCTCTCATCAAGAAAATCTATAAATAAAGACCTCATTCTTCATCAAATCTCATCTACAAAGCTTATGCAAAGTCACTCTCTTAAACTAAGAACTGATTTTGTTCATCCACTCCATCTCAAGGCATTGCATCATCAAGCTTAAGCAAGGATTGGGAAAGGGCTATTTTCTACAATAGCACCAATCCACTATGAGATATAATTTTCTCCATGTTTTATTATATGCTTTCAATTTATCTATCTAAATCTCTGTTGCTTTGATTGCATTATTAGCATGTGGAGTTATTTCATAGGGATGTTTAATCTAATGTTTTTCAAAGGACTAACATGATGATATTATGTTAAGATTGTTAACCATTTCCAGATTTGGCATCTACAGGTCCCACATGCTACTTGTAATGAATCTATCCACAACTAATTTTAAGGATGACACAATTTTGCATCCTCAAGGTTGCCCCTTCAATGTAGAATTGCTCTCATAATTCCATATTTGATTTTTTGGCCTTTTTCCAGCACTGATAATCTAAAAATGCTACTATCTAAGCCAACAATGTAGTAAACTTTCCAGATCTAGGTTGGTCTCAAAATAATCTTTCTAGCCTATAGGTAACAACAACTTAGTACAAAATGTTAGCCATGTTGGGTTTGTTGTAGGCCGTAGCTAGATTTACATGAATATAAAGCTTCCAATCTCTGCAAGATCAGTAAGGGAAAATAGGAAAAATGAACTCTAGCAATATGAATAAATGCGTAGCAACCAGAGATAGAGGAGTGCATACATACAACTACATTCAATGTTGTAATAGATAAATAAAGGAAAACAAAGAAAAAGGGAAAATAACGACCACTCCTCCCTATGTAGGCACTGTTGGAGCTCCTTTTGATTCCTAGAATAATGGATTTTTAAACCTGCAACTTTGCAAGGAGAAAAGAAAGGAAGAATAGTGCATTAGCGTCCAATATTTTTCCCCCTACTGGCCACCACCACACTAAGTATAGTTTGAAGGAGGTCTAGTAAACAAATTTATAGTTATGAAATTAACAAATATATATATATATATATATATCAGCCATGGTATTTGGCCCTTGTCTCCTGTAATTTTGGTGGAGTACAGCCAACAAACCTTATACACCCATGTTCTCTAGACCTATAGCGAAAGAAACAAAGGAAAACAAAAGTGATAGAAAACAAGGGAATTCTGCAATAGATGTAATTTAGACTCATTAGAATGTGGCTTTGCAAGCTAGGTGACAACTCTTGAATATGTGTGACTTGTAGCAAGTCCATTCCAATTGCTAGAGAGGGTATGTGTTAGGAAAAAAATTGTAGCATGGCAGTGAAAATCTGATGGTGGTAGTAATATTTCCTTGATTGAAGTGATGACTGTAATAAGGCCTCTGGAAATCTATGCCTTCTCTTGCCTTGTGAAACTAGAATATTCTACTGACATTCTCAACCATTAATTGAGGCAAATAATAGACCTCCATGTTTTTGATCAGTTACTTCTAGCACATTTGCATCCCATATATTATCAAAGTAAAAGTTGATTTATGATTCGAAGAGTAAAAAGATTGTAATCACTAGTTAAGACATGTCCTCTCTGCTATAATTCTATGGCAGGAACTAATAAACAAAAGTATAAATTATAAACATATCCATCAAAGATCAAATGCAGATTGCATAGTATGGAAGCTGAATGTGTAAGGTCTTCCTTTATATGACTCATCACACAACTAATAATTAAGTATTTAATCCTCAAACAATTAATAATAATTACATATTTGATTTAAATTAAATATGATAAATAATTATTATATTTTTATTAAAAAAATTGAATGTTTGATATATAAGACTTGAGCCATTCCAATGTACAAATGATTATGATTTTAAGCTTGTTTTTGCTGAACATATTAGTAGAATATGGAGAGAATGATGGTGATTACAAAGCTGAAGGCAGTAAAAACGACCCATTTGGTGTGTGCTGACTACAAAATTGGTCATGCAAAAAAAGAGTGTAATGCACAACCTTTATCGAATATTACAAAGGCCTTACTCTCCTCTCTAGAAATAAATTTTTGGGTATTTAACAGTTGCCATTCTTATCGTGGCAAGTAGAGCTTTTCGAGTACAAATGGCTTAGAGATTTTCGAATATCTTCTGCTTCTATATCTAGGAAAATACTTGGCACATTCAGATGCCATACTTCGCAATTCTGTCAACCTATGTAAATAGGGATGAAATTATAGGTTACCTATGACACTGCTCTACTTGCACAGCTCTCCAAAATAATAACAAGAATGGAATTATACATTTCTATATGCAACTATATGTTGTCATCAATGTTAATGTTGACGTATAGTCTCTCTCAACAAAGTCTTTTGCTTTGTTGAGTAAGAAATAACAAACAATCTTCATTTAAACATTATATACAGATGAAGTATATCCTCACAAACTGTGAGTCTGTTTAAGAAATAACCATAAAAAATGAGAAATTTGATGTAGTAGAGGAGTTACGAGAGAAAGTACTGGAGAAGTCGAAGCAAGAAAAGAGATCACACTATGAATTTAGGTATGCTTCTCTCATCATCTACCTTGCTTTTCTATTTCATGCAATGGTTATCTGCACATGGAGAATGACAACAAAAAAATCATAGATTAGTATTGTTAATTTCATGCAATGGTTAATTTTGTTTCATAGATTAATATTAATGTTGACATATCCTATTAATATTCTTCCATTTAAAAGATAAAATTTTGTGAATCTCCTCATGCTAATAAGCTTAGTGGGTAAGTCCCCAACTTTATGAGTACCAGTTATTGTATATTGCCCTTAATGACTTTTGTTGTTGTTGATTGACTCAATCAAAATGGTGGAATTAGATAGTAATACCTTGATATAAATCATGTGACGCGCATTCAATAAAGAATAAAATGTGATATGCGTTGCATGAATTATGTGGTTATAATATAAGTCATGTCGTGAATCTAATCAATACTTTGAGTATGCAGGTTAAAGATAATTAAGTTAATTATCATTTTTCCCACTCTATTATTTAACCCATATTATAGTAAAAGATGGACCTCTTAATGGTGTAGTGAAGGAATTTATTATCTAATAGTTTATGATTGCATCAATTTTGCGTATAGTGGCATTAGAAAGATTGTAGGTTTATTATAGACATGGTACTTTGGTTTCAAGGTTATTAATTGATGCACATATATTAGAGAGAGTTCTCATTTATGATTGTATATTTATAATTTGATTTTTCAGAAAGAAAGTGTTCTAATATTTGCTGATTATTTTGTAGAATGGGTAATTGTGTTATCATTGCCTCATTCACCATAAAAAGGTCGAATTTGTCTTAACACTTGACAAATCCCTATGAGAAAATTTTCCTTGAAATTGTCAAATTGTTATTTAGGGAAATATATAAACATAAACATAAAAATAAATTAGCTTCTATGTACTTATGTTGATGATACCTTTGAAATTGGAATTATGAATCTTCTAACATTGAGTTTCGAGACTTGTGTAGCTTAACTTCTAATATTAAACTGTGATCATCAAAGGGGGGCAAGCTAAACATGCTTTGAGGTATGCAAGTTTATTTATTGGAAAATTTTAATGTACTCATATATGTTATTTCAATTATTTGTATGTAGAGAACTAATGTGTAATGACAGATAAATACAAAAGCCAATAAGGGAAAACGAGATAATCCACAAGGCCGTAGTCTTCCCAATCCATGTGGTAGGGGCAATATGTCTTCTTGTGATATATGTTGAGTCATCTCTTCTAAGAAAACCAAAAAAAAATTAAAAGTTTACATTCTTGTTTCCTATGCCATGTTGGGGGGGAATGGAAGTAAATGATAGGTCACTTCTCAAAAAAAAAAAAAAAACAATCCATGTGGTAGGGGCAATATGTCTTCTTGTTATATATGTTGAGTCATCTCTTCTAAGAAAACCAAAAAACAAATTAAAAGTCTACATTCTTGTTTCCTATGCCATGTTGGGAGGAAATGGAAGTAAATGATAGGTCACTTCTAAAAAAAAAAAACAAGGGAAAACCATGGATATAGGGTTAGGGCACGTGAATGGAAAGGGAGGACAATATATTTGAGAAGTTTTGGACTCTTGCGGTGGCTGCTGTTATGTTTTCAGAGAAAGAATTGTGGACACCTGGACGGGATGCTCAGGGAGAGAGAAACTAATGAAGGGTGAGAATCACACTCCCATGACTATCACATTTTAGTCTCAGGAGGTAAGCATAATTTTGCTTGGTTACATGGATTCTGTCAGAATTAATAAAGCTAGTTGCTGTATAATTTCCTTGGAATGGATTCTGTGGGCTGTGAGCTTTCTGGGACAATAATGTTTTCCCTGCTGGGTGGAGTCTTAGTCTTGTGTTGGTTTCCCCTTTATAAAGGTCATCCTTTGTGTGTATAGAACTAGGCATTGTGATTTCCTTGTGTATGAAATTTTCTCTATGGTCCTTGCGGGTTATCTCGGCTCGGGTGTATGGTGAGAGGAAAGAGTGGATCCCTCTCTTTGGCTGTGGTTTCAGACATCTAAAGATGCAGACAGACTAGCTCTTAATTGATCTTAATTGCTTGATCTTCACTATTTGTCATAGGCATGCAACTTTACTGGCATTGTGTACCCAGAAGGGTTATCAAAAGTTTTGTCAAAGAATAGCACAGGGTTATGAAGAAGATTGGCTGGCTTGGAAGGGACTGCATATTTTCTTTTCTGTTCCTTTAAAAATTAAGCATGGAAAACTTGTAAAATTGGGTGGAACTGATATGAATAGTTTACATTCTTGTCTCCAATAGTTTGGCGGGTAAGTAAAATTGGGTGGAACTGATATGAATCCTCCAACAGAACCAGACCCATGATCTTGTAGCTATGGGGGTCTATGACTCTGCAAGCCAAGGAATATGAAAACACCAGTTCAGGGTACCTAGTTGTGTTTCCTCGTATCCCTGAAACCATATTCTTGAGTATTAAAATAGAATGAATGGGTGTATTTATTTGTATCCCTGCAACTATATTTTCAGGTATTGAAGTAGAATGAATGCGGTTGAAAAAAATTATGTAGGAAGAAATTTTGTGTCAGAACATTGATGATGCTCTGTTTTCTTTTGTATGATGAACATTAGTAAGACAAGGGAAAAAGAAAAAAAATTGAAGTGATGATAGGATAAAAAGAGCTCAAGTTTGTCAGCCTGAAGAACCCATCTCTCATATTTCCTGTACATAGTCACAAAAATAGGACAATAAAAAAATAAATATGTATATATAAAAATAAATAAAATGGAAATGCTTAACATTTTGCTGCAGAAGATGTGCGCCTGGGAGAGATTTTCACATTTCCTCCTTTCCAATTCTACTCTCATTCGTAGATTCACATCTGCCCACAATTGTATAACTCCATCTGCAGAAGCAAATAGAGGTAAATCAAATAGAAGGAACCCATATAAAATTACATCTTCTCTCCATAATCGTGACCTGCAGAGCTAGAGAAAACTCTATGCTCCAATCTCTTTCCACTGCACGGTTTCTCAGAAGTCGATCTTTGGCTCCATTTTCAACCTTGTTTGATCGATTTAAATTTGTAGACTGGATTTTGGACCCTATGCCATGGGTTGCAGTGCTTAGAAAACCCAGTACTGCCGCCCTAACCCGTGTGCTGTACGACCACCTTTAAGCCTATACCTTGTTTGTCTTCAACCTTATTGATTGCTTGGAAATTCACTGGAGAATCTTGCAGCTAACATTGATCCCTTCATTGAAATCTTCATCAGTGAAGTGAGGCGAACACCAAATCTCTCACGAAAACTGGGCATTTTCAAAATCCTTTGTCTCAATAAAATTAGGGCTTTTTGTTCCTTCAAATTTAGGGCATAAGAACCCTACGGTGGTGATGAAGTGGCATGGCATGGCCACAGTAGAGATATGGACAGCTGTGAAACAATTTTTTTTGTTTTTTGTGTTGACCAATTAAGTATAACAAGAAATAGAATTAATAAAATTCTCCTTGCGTGATCGATGTATTAAATATACTGCTTTGCTTACCATCTTTTAAGGCTGATAAAATCTCTATAAAAAAGAGTAGAAAGTGTATGTATGAAAAGCCACGTCCCCTCAGACTCAATGTGTCTATGCAAAATGTGATGGACCGTAAGCCTTCAATTCCCCTCCAAATGCAAAAAGTTTTATGCTCTCTACACAACATCTTAAATTGCAGTGGTTCCATTCGTGTGCTAAATTCACTTTTTATGCAAAAAGCTTTTTGCAGCAGATCACAAGTCATTTCATGATAATAAAGGTTACTCATGTATGCAGATCACAAGTCATTTGTTATTGAGTCTTGTAAGTATTCTTTTTGGTCAAGCTAGTCAATTAGATGTTTTAATTATGTATACAAAAAGATATGATCTTAAGATCAATGTTGGGATTCAGAGGTTGTGCACATGTTTTATTGACATTTTGTTATTTCAACCTAAAAATGATGTTTTAATTCATAATATCCAAATCAAAGTACCCCATTTTTTATCAAAAGAGGAAATGTGAACACTAAGGTATAGATTAGGTGTTGTATGTTTTAGACTACTATTAAAGTTCTACTTATGTTGGTTAGGTTGTCTCAATTTTTAGTTAACTAAATTAAATGGGATTCATTTAAATAAGTGCCATTCGGAACCATGGTAGTACCCTCATGGTTCAATCAATATGCTTAGTCTCAGTGGACCCTTTTGGATTCAATTCACATGTGGTGTCCCATCATGGTTATTCTTAACTAGATACTCAAACCCTCATAGGATTGCCAATTATCGTTTTAAGGGCATGTGCAATAAAAATTGCACACGTGCTTTCACATTTTCCCCATTTCCTCGCCTTTGGGTGACATATCTCAAGTGTTTATGCATTTGCAATGTCACCCGATGCATATAGTTTGGAATCACGTCACACTTGGTTGCTAAATCTAGGGTGCTCCTAAAAAAAATTAGTTGCATTTTTGTCCCTTGGGCAGAGGTCCGCTTATTATTTTTGGTATAAATTTTTGGGCGTGGCACCCTTCCACTTTGAAAAACTACCACAAGGGAGATGGTTTTCCAAAAGGAATTGTGAGGAAAGGCTATTAATGAGTGGAGTCGAACTTACAAGGATAAAATTTAAAATTTCGTTCTAACCCAGCTTTAACCACCACCTTAACTCCATCCTCTTAAATTCTTAAGAGATCTCAACCTGCAATATTCCAAATGCCCTAACCCTAACGCTCTTATCTCTACATTTCCCTTCTTACTTCACTATTATTCTTGACCTATTTTGCGCTTTTATTTGTACGCAAGATAATATGGGTGTGTGAGGGCCGACCAGTGGTAAGCGGTGGCCAAATGCATGACTAATTCATCTTCTGTTGCTTTGAAATGGCACTGGTAGGAGTTGTCATGGCTCAAGGGCAAGGGTTAGGGTTATAACGCGTAAACTTATGTTATAGCTGCCATTCGTTGCTTTGCACACGATCTTTTAGCTGAGATTTACTTAGGGTTCTTTTACAACTTTCAATAATGGTGAAAATTTCAAGTAAACAATACGATCTATGTTTTTTTTCAAATATTTCAATTTGGTTTTCTATGTATGCAAATTTCATTGTAACAATTTTTCTATTTATACTAAGGATTGTGTGTTGCTTTAGCAGATGCTGGAAACGTGTTTAGCAGATGCTGGAAACGTGTTAAGGAAAGTTCGAAGAAAAGTTCGATGGAAAATGGTTTTTATGCCGTGACTAGAATGGATGGAATTGGAAAGATGGGTGAGCATTTTTTTATTTTTTTTCAGTTTTAAAGTTGTGCATGAAATGCATGTTTAGTAGCATATTAAGGAAATATTTTAATAGTTTTCTTTGTTTTTTCTAAAGATTAGTAAATAACTGGATGGATTTGATGTCTGCAGTTGTGCATAGAGATGCAAATATTGCACAATAATCAGATTGAAATAAAAGGATGGTTTAGATCAGCGATACTTTATCTTCCTCAAATCTATCATTTTGAAAAGACAAAATCAAAGGATGGTTTGTACTTTATCTTCCTCAAATCTATCATTTTGAAGAGACAAAATCAAAGGATGGTTTGGATCAGCTGTACTTTATCTTCCTCAAATCTATCATTTTGAAGAAACAAAATCAATTCTCTATAATTTGATAACTTTTCTTGGGAGACCAACATAATTTATTATTTTATATGTTTTTACTAAATGTATAATCAACTTAAGTAGTAAAAATGTTGTAAGAATTAGGTACAATGTTTACTCTCTATTGTAATATGTAAAAGTCATCGTCCATTTGAGATTGGCAGGTGCTATTCTAGAAGTCAAGTTATGGCTGCATTCCTTCACTAATAAAAGAATGATTTGTTTGATGGACTCCAAGCTAATAAAAAAATGATTTGTTTGATGGGCTGTGATAATAATTCAATACCAAATAATTTATGTTTTGATAGAGATAAATTGTATCTAGTAGGTACAGTGTTTTAAAATATATTTCGAATATAAATTTACGTTAATTTTAATTATCTATAATTATCTTTGCACTAAATATAATATTAGTAAGTAAATAAAAAAGTATGAAATATATTGTGTGGTTGTACATAAATAAAGAATGTGAAGGACTTTTGTAATTGATGAATCAATATTTTTAGAATTGTAATAAAAATTATGTTGATGTATATCAAAGAATTAATAAGATAAAATAATATTTTGTTTCCAACTCCATAATAGTTAGCATTCAAGATTTCTCTCTCTATTTTCTTATCATCTTGATGATGGATCATACCTCATCATGGAGTATGATCTGATGTAAAAATTGACATAATTTATCCAAAAATCTTGAACACTAAGATAAAAATAGTTGAGACACAACATTATTATTAAACAAGTTAGAAAATTTCATTATTGAAATGTTTGATTAGTAAATAAATCAAATTTTATTTTGTGGAAATTATTAATTTAGTTATATTAAAATTATAATTATTTATAATTTAAAATTAAATTTTAGCTAATAGTTATTTTAAATATAACTATATATAATGTTTAAAATTACTTATAAATAAAATTAGTTAATTAATATAATGTAATAAGATGTGAAGCCATTATATATGTCAATTGGTTAAGAAGGATGTAAAATGATCCTTTGTTAATTATATTATTATATAGCTGATTATCTAAATCTAATTATATAATATGTATAATTATATTTATATAAAAAATATAGTGTAGTATATTTATATTATAATTATGTATATTTGTATTTTTACATATTAAACTCTAATAATATTATATTATGTATAAAAATACATGTTTTATAAATAATAAACATATAATTATATATTGTTTTAACATATTTATATTTTTGCATTTTTTATAACTTATATTTGCATACTAATATAAATTTTTATTTTTGATTTTAAAGGAATTATATATTTTAGCATTTATATAATATAAAAAATTAATATATTATTTATATATTTATTTGAAATATTTATAATATTTAAAATTGTATTTTAAATATTTTAGATATAATTTCAAATACAATTATTTTATTATAATTGAATAATTGAATTGATTATGTTTTTATGTTTCAAATATATAGTAATACAATTTATATTTATCTATAAATATTATATGCAATGGGTGAATAATTGTTATAAATATAATAAATCTATACAACTATATAATATTTCTAATAAATTATAAATTTAATAACTAATATGATATACAATTTATATTGTATATTCAATATATATTTATTTTTACATATTCCATAACTTATATTTTTGGTCTCTTCCCTCCATCCTCCCACACCTTAAGTCTTCTTAAGGTCAATTTAGTAATGCTATTCCTTAATGTCCTCTTCTTGATGATGGATCACTGAGTGTGATTCAAAACATCGACTCAAAAAAGTATACACAATTAAAAGAGAAACATTCATAATAGAAGATCTTTTTTTTCTAAAAGGTAATGATAAGTACAATGACAAGAAAAGTAAGAAGGAATATATTTCTCATGTTTATAATTAAGGGAACCACTAGATAAGTAATATGCTAGCACATTAATTCATAGTTGTTTTTGGATATTAGAAAAGTAAAATAAAAAATAAAAAAGAAACATATTAATGAGTTTTAATTCTATTAATATCTTAGAATAGTTATTAGAGGTAAGAGAAGGAAGGGACTCAAGGTTTAGACTAAGGGATGAAAAATTGGGTAAATATAAAAAAAAATTATAAATTTATCTTTAATTGTTTTGAACCATGAGTCCATGGAGAGGAATTAATATGATATGTATTTATTGATTGTAAATATATTTTATAATCTTTGGTGGGCCTAATAATGGAGGATTTTTAACATCTATAATGGTGAAAATTATTTTATGTGCCCTTTTCCCTTATAATTGAAGCCCTCTTTGATTAGAACATTGTAATTGAAATAATCAACTTACAAGTGACATAATTATGCATAACATTGTCTCCCTAGAGAGTATATCCCCATTCCTTTAGCCAATGAACCCCATATTTAAATTCCTAATATCAAGACAAACTATTCACCACCTTGGATTTGATCCATCATGTGTAAACTTTATTTAAATCACTTCCATAATTGTAGATTTGAACCTTTTGCTTTTGAAACTTAGAACTTAATTTTATCTAATGCTATTGACTTTACTGGCCATTGTGAGCCAACCTAGTAAATATTATATAAATAAGTGCACTAAGTTGTTTTATTTAGGGAAATTTGCACATTCATTTAAAAATATCCCAAGAATACACTAAAAATATTTAGATCTTAATTTAAAAATAGATTAAGATATATTTAGTGCATAATATAAGTACATCATTCTAGGCCTACTACATGTTTTTTTGTTATCTTGAATCATTTTTCTTAGATTCATAAACTCAATTCATCTAGGAATCTAAT
This sequence comes from Sequoia sempervirens, assembly GCA_007258455.2. Taxonomy (NCBI): domain Eukaryota; kingdom Viridiplantae; phylum Streptophyta; class Pinopsida; order Cupressales; family Cupressaceae; genus Sequoia; species Sequoia sempervirens. The sequence continues at coordinate 164,012,284 of VDFB02353493.1, read as the reverse complement.
TGAGGAAAGCATGATCCTTACAATACAACAAATTTCCTAAGTTCTTTCTAAACATCATTGATCCTTATACACAAACATATATTGGACATTAGAGTAAACATTTTTTAGACTATAACAAATTATTGTAAAATAAATTTTATTAGTTACATGATTATTTCCATGCATCAAATTAGTTCTACACTTACGAGATTAGTTCCATAGGTGTACATATAATGCATAGAGTAAAGTAGAACATATCTAGATTCTAAGCCATTTGTTAGATCAAGCCCTAAATTCTAACAACTAGATGGAATATTTTATAGCATATGTCACAACTTATCATCATCATTAGATTTTGAGCTAAGTATCAAATTTGGATTTATTTTAGTTTCCCTTTTGTTACCTAATTTTTGCTTACAACTCAATCAAGTAGAGTTGGAGAAAGCATTTGCATCTAGAGGGGTAAAGGTACATACAAATTTATGCTAATGTTTTATCATTGCACAAAAGATGTTTTCAAATGAAGAATTATGCAAATGTTTTACAACATAAAAGATTACACAATTTGCATAAAAAGTTGTTTTATTCATTGTACAAAATGTGATGTCCCACACAAGTCATGGGAGTAACTGATCATACTTGATGAAATGTAACACAAAGAGTAAACTATACAACTAAAGAGGTAAAAGAACATGAAAGGAAATTTGATTCATCATTGCTTGAATGACGAATCACAAGGTTGCCAGTTGTGTCTTCAACTCTAGCTCTAGCTCCAACTCCTTTGTTGGTTTCTCCAGAGATATTTGTAGTAATAGATTGTATTAGAGCTCAGAATCAAATTTCTCTTCGTATGCATACATCAACAGATATATAATCTATTCCTATGAAACATTTGATCAAATATGCAGATTTCAAAAATATTCAAGAGTAGAAGATTCAATATATCATTGGGAGATTTTGGCTTCATTATTTTATCTAACTTGTTTGTTCACTGTGTAGGAACATGTTCATTTATCATTACATGATTCATCTTGTTTGGCATCACAACATGTGGAGTAAAATGGGCTCCCACAAGGGTTGAGCCCAACATGTTGCGCTCTTGTTTTGAGAGGGATAAGAGTGCAAAAGCTTTACATTCATCAACTTTGAGCATATATCTCATCACCTATAATGGTGAGTTGGTTGACATCACTATCATAAATGACAAAATATTTTCTCAATTGGAACACAATAAGAGAAGGAAACCACCATTATTGGACAGTGGAGTAGAGTTAAAGTGACTCTACCATTGGCTCATAAAGACAGTGATCCTCAACCATGAATGAGGAAACAATGCATAAGATGGTCAGAGTCTTGGTGTGGATGCAAAAGAGCATCCTACTTTTCTCAATGAGGATAACTGATTGCAATAGCAGTCATCATTGGGGGACAGTCATGCACTAACTCCAGGAGTTTATAATGAATGCATGGTCACAGTCATCAAATTATAGATCATAATAAATCCAAGCAAACAATTATAAGCTTTTAGGAATGTTACATAATCATGTGAAGAGAAAAGAGCATTCAATTATTTCAACATGTCTCTCTCTATCCATGTTTGGACCATTCAAAAGGTTGAAGTAGATAATTGAGCAACATTATGCATTCATGAATAACAGAGTACATGACAACCTCCACAATCTTAAATGCAACATATCCATATGAGGTAGTCCCACATTATAATGCCTGTGCATTAAGGAAGCAACAATGAAGCAAGGAGAAAGAAAATAGTCCTATAGACTATAGTAATTCAGTCACCTTTACAAGCTTGGATAGTCATATATGTAAAAAATGACAAGACTACATGAACTAAAAAAGTAGTCATATACAAGTGCAATTACAACAGGTATGAAATAGTAAGTGATACACATAAAAAGAGATACCCTAGATCAAAGCAAAAGATGGAAGTCACATATGAAGTTGCATCAAAGATAAGAAAAATAATGGAATTACAGTGATGGAGCAACTTAACTTAAAAAATAGTGAATTCCATAAGGAATATAAAAAAAAATTGCAAGAATTTCAAAGAACAGTCATGTGTGTGAGAGATAGTCACATTATAGAAGAAAATGAAGGCAACAATCTTATTGTTGGGACAACATTTTGAGATACTACCTTAAAATATTTGAAACAAAGAAAAGTTGCTTTTAAGACAACAACAACCACATTGAGAAACAGTACAATCTCATAAAAGTATCAAGTTTAAATTGAAGACTATTATTAACAAAGGGCAGTGTTCAAGGATGCTTAGTAAAGAAATGAATTTAATGATTTACCATATATGAGTTTTGAGTTCTCCATACATAAAAGTAAACCTGAGTCTGAAAATCAAGTAAGTCAAAATCATGAAGAGACATTCACTAAATAAATGGCAATTTAAACATCGAAAGTTTTGTTCCAAACTCATACAGATTGCAGTGATGGTGATTTTTTGGAACTTGGAACTTATAACTCATCGGAAGGTTCATCAAATATTGGAATTGGAATCCATGTGCAGTTGAGGGATACATCCATTTAGTCCATCAAAAGGAATAGGATTATAACAACTATTATGTACAATGCAAGTGACCAACAATGTCTAACATAGTAGTGAGTTGTGCATAATCTTGACATGGAGGCATGCAAACATGGTTATAGTTATATATGGAGGATGCATCATACATTCCAAGTATGTGGTCAAAACTATGAAAATGATAACCTATAGCAGTATAATAAATGAGTGAAACAACAAAGGTTTCTCAATGGCCACAAAGCAAATCAAAGATGAAAATCTTGAATTGAGTTATAGTAGGGTTCCAAATATCAAACCCTTGAATGCATATAGAATGAAGCAAGAGGGAGCTCGAGCTTTAGACAAGGAAAACCATGATCTTTACAAATAAATGAAAACCTCGGCTAAAGAAATGACTCTCAAATGAAGAAACATAATGAAGTATGTGATACCTTTGCAAATGAGATGCAGAGGTAATGCCCTTGAACCAAGCCATGACCTATGTTTCCATGATTTTAAACATTGCAAGAAACTAGGAAAATATAGAGACAAAGCCACGACCTACAATAAAGGAAAACCCTTGATTTTTTGTTTCAACAAAATATAGAAAAAAAAAATCCCTTCATTTATTTCAAAGAATTCAATGTGAAACTGCGGCTTGTTACAATAATTAAAACCCAGAAAAGATTCAAGCAAAGGAAATTTTCATCATTTATTTCATAAATAAACATTGAGAATAAAAACTATAAGTTAAGTGGAGCCATGTTACTTTCAGAGAACCAAATGTCATAGGAGAATCAACAAATTTCATCTTTCTTCTGCATGAACAAAGCATCTACAATATTTCTTTCACAAAAGATACAAAGGATAAACATACTGTGCAAACATATGGCATGAGAATCTCCAGATAAGCTCGAGTTAGCTCTAGAATATCAAAGAAGTGCTTGAGAAAACCCTAGTAGTGGTGCCCAAACAAGTAGAATAAAAGTTTCTATGTGTGAAATGAAGTGTGAATATGCTTTGGAGCTCGGGCTTTGTCACTTAGGGTTTTCTTTACCCTATTTTTGCTGACCTCAACATAAGGCATTTTTTGCCTTTGTTTTTAAAAAAATATTTTTGCATAAATTAATGCCCATTGCTATGTATTAGGTATTTTTGTATACATTTGCATATATTTGTAAACTTTTGCAAAATTGTAAATCAAACATAGGCATAGGTTGACCTCCTCTTGATTTTGCATGAGAGTGTTCAACTGAAAATAAAAATGTAGACAATCATTAAGGTAATATTTTATAAATTGCTTTAATATGTGTCATTAAAATGCAATGAGACAGGCATAATTATAACTTGTATTAAAGTAATTGTCACCTAATTACTTTAATGTTTTCCTAAATTGTTAACTTCACGTCAAAATCATGCAAAATCTGAGGAGGTGAAGTTAAGCTAGAGTTTTGACCTTCATTTTCAATTAACTAGGTGAGTTTGAGATCCACTTTGGTCAAACTAGTTGAGAGGGGAAGTTTGGAGTTGTTTGAGCTCAATTTACATTAGTTGTGGACCCCTTTTCAAACCTTTTCCATTTTTTTCATGGATCATCTTAGAGGAGATATTTTTAGATGTAGTTAACTGCAAGTTCCACCTCTTGGTGCTTTAAAACTCTTTTTGTATATAGGAGAAAAGACTTAGGTTATTTCCCAGTTCTTGTTTGCTACTCTCTTATGCATTGTAGAGAGTTATAAAGTTTTGCAACTCAGCTTCAGATTTTATATACAACAATTTATTTCTACTATTATTTTTCAGCATTTGCAAAAGTTTCCTTGAACTTTTAAATAAAAATTAGGTGTTTACCTTCTTAGTTTCAGGTGTTCTGTCTTTATGTTTTATTTTGATCAAATTTAATGTGTTTGAATCTGAAAACCTTTAATTTCTATCTCATTCATATTTTCATGTACACAAAATAAGTTTAATATCGTAGTTCATAGGTTGTGCAGCTGTTTAATCCTTTCTTTCAAGTTGTGAAAACTCAATTTTCCTTAAAAAAAAGATAGATTTCTCAAAGCTTGTTTATGAATTATTTATGTGATTTAAACTGCCCAAATTAAGTTGTGTAAACAAATCTCTTGAAAAGTATTTGTAAATTAGATTGCATGTTTGTTACCAGTTTGGTGTATCACCTCCTAGGACTAATTTTTTATTTTAGAGTATCTATTCATCCCTTTTACAACCAAATACATTAGTTTCTAGGAGAATAAAAAAGGGAACCAACAAATTTAGACAAACATTAGTTTCTAGGATAATAAAAAAGGGAACCATCAGATTTAGACAATAGATATGGTTCCTCATTCCCTTCTCAATAGATATGCATCACCTTATACTCCTCAAAGGAGTCTAAGTCCTTCAGTAGGTAGCTCAAAATATTTTCAAGCTTTCAATTTAGTATGGATCTCCATTGAATAGCATTGATTGTGATCATCAAGTCCCTCTCGATATGCATTTTTTTTAAGTTCATTTAGAAACCAAGCTTAACCCCAAGCCAAGTTGCATGTAATTCTACTAGGTTATTTATTCCTTCCCCTTTGAAATTAGATTTAACCTTTCCTTAGTGATCCCTTCATGTTCCCTTTAAGATGGAACCCACCCCTATCGAGATAGGGTTACCCCAGGCTACTCCGTCAAATTTAGTTTCACCCAACCTTCGTCAAGAGGTTGCCATTGCACACCTAGCCTAGGATTCACAACTAAATTAGCTTGGGGGAGCCCATAAATAGGGGGTTCAAAGGAACAATATGTTGCATAAACTATTTATGAGTATTTTAATGATACCCAAATAAGTTTTTATCTCCCTTTCAAATTCCAAGAATGTTTGAATGCTTTCATAAGGTAAAAAAACCATTTTTTCACAAGAGTTTAACCCCATACTAAATATTTATTATTTGAATTTTTAGTGACTATTTAAAACATGAATAATCATCCTTAATATTGAAGCATTAAAACTTTTAAAAAATCTAAATCTGAAGTTGCAAATTGTATTTCCTACTTTCTAGATTTGATTTGTAAATCCAGTGATATTCAATAATTTTAATTATTTTCTTTTGTAAGTAATATTGTGTTGCAACTTGTTGGAGCTCCCAATTGCTAACCCAATTTAAATATTTTGGGTGAATATCTATACAGCCTATCAAAGAGAGGAATATGTTAATAATATGCTAAGAACATCCCATAAACTATAATATGCTACTAAAAATTAGATTTTTTTCCATTTTAAATTTGAGTCATTCATTTATAACTAATTTTTGAGTGCTTGTGTCTATAAAAGGCCTATAGATTGATAATTTTCAAGAAGAAACAATTATTGATAATGAAAGGAATTGTAATAAATAATTGTTATTATTAAATTCACTTCATATTTTTCTTCCCATTAGTGAATTTTTCCCTGTAAGTGCTAGGAATTAGAATTTACAAAGTTTTGTTCAAGTCATCAACACTATGAAAATTGTAAGGTGACTAGACTTGTTTTTTATTTATGAAAGATGTGATGAAATTATGTCATTTTTATAATATTTTATGTAGTTCTTTTGTAATATGGAACTTCTATTATAGCTTGTACGACTTGTGTGTAATTCTGACAAGGTAGGTGAAATGTGCAAGATAACTAATTGATGTGTTACCATTGATTTAATGTTAAATTTTGAGAAATTCTTAATTAATGATTTCTAACCTTTCTTTTCTCACCCACTCTTTTCCTATTTTATTCCATAAAATAAAAACTAAAAGAAAATAGAGCATCAATATATTATAGATTAGATGATGTGAAGTTCTCTAGAATGTATAAACTTAATCAGTTTTTAGATCATTGAGCACTTATGCAAGATAAAACATGTGAATTAATTTGTTATTTTCCAAATCTAATTCTATTTTGTAGTCACCAAGCATGTAAGTACCGTTATTGTATAAAATCTATAATGGACTATCAAGTTACCTTGTAAGTCAAGACCTCATGTCCAAAGCCTTGGGATGGTTGAATTCTATTTCAGAATTTGCATTTCTTTCAAGAGAGGTAAAGTTCACTATGGATTTTATCTATGTTGATCATGAATAGTAAACACACCAATAGTACTAAAGATAAATTTTCTTAGTGTTTAAGAAGATTGATAGCTTGAAAAAAATTATCAACTCATTAGAAAAATTATTTAGTAATAAGGAGTGTTCACAAATTAACCAAATAATCAGAAATTAGTATACGGTGTGGTTGTCTCCATCTTCTATTTCTACAGACAATCTCCCCAACTCGAGAATGCTTTTCACAATGTGCACTTTCCCCTCCTTTGCTGCTATGTGAGTCTTGTTGCATAATGAAGGATCATTTTTTAAAATCGTGCGTACAAACCAGAATCAGAATCAGAGTCCCCACCCTCACAAGATTTTCAAATATTTTGTGGCTCCGTATATAGGAAGATAAGTAGTGAATGCAATATTCACAACATATTGAATGATCTATTTTTAGTAGCCAATCTGCATGTGGAGAACCGCATGAAAAGATTTTGGACTCACAAACCCTTGCGTTTCTTTTAATAGTAAAATGACAACACATTTTGTATAGCCAAGTGTAGAGCGGTGCGATCGTCTCTACTTTCTATTTTTGCTCGTGTTAATCACCGACTTCTTTAAAAAGTAATTAAACCATCGTATTTATATTTAAATAATATATAATTTTATATATAATATATATGTAATAATTAATTATTATAATATTGATTAAATAGTAAATTAATATGTAATTGGTGCCATCCATGACCATTATGTTACATTCCACTTAGATATGGATATTGATGCACATACAACTCATTTGTGAAGGTCAAGATGGCCAAGAAAATGGTGGAGAATGAACCAATGCCATGAAAAAGTTTCTAGATAGTTGAGAGACACATTTCCCAAACAGATTACGACTAGGTTTGAAATTTTTTGACTTTTTTTTGGTTAGAAGCTTATTAAAATTCAAACCCGAGGGGGTACACAACATACTACAGACTTCCTTCCACTATCTGTCATATTTGACCATTTTCCATCTTTGAAACTCACTTGAGACTTGTGCTTGGTCTCATCCCTTTAACTTTCTTGCCATTTGGATGGGTTAAACCATATCTAGAGTGGAACTTTGGTGAACCATGTGAAGCCCTAGCAATTCCACTTGTAATCTGTAGAACGAATCTTGGTGTGTAGCTAACGGCTTTGGATTGAATATTCTCTTCATTGCTGAAGTGTAGGTTGAATGTAGTCTTCCAAACATGTCAATTACAAATTCATAGCTGAAATTTCTTGTACCCATTTTTGGTGAGTCTTTACTTTTTTGGCCTTCGAAAATCTAGAATCATAGCTTTACATTACACTTACTAATGTGATTATAGATCGTTAGTTAAAAGGTCCCTGAAAACTTTGTATAGCACACAGGGGTACTATATCTATCAAAGAAAATGGGATGACACATTGGTTGTATGGTCTAACAGGTGAGTAGGAATCCCTTTAAAAGTTTTTATAAATCAAATTGTTCAGGGGAATTATGGTTGCATTGGTTTTATACATTGAACTTGCTTAAAGACTATTAAGTACTCTTTCTCTTAGATTTATAAACATTTTTTTAATTTTGAAGGGAAAAATGTTTCAATATAACTTAAGAGTGGAACGTGAACTAAATACACCAATTATGCTAGTATAAAGCTCTCATGACACTTTTTCTTATGTCTCTAGGACCACCCAATTGAGAAAAAAGGCATTATGCTTTGGTACACATTGGGCTTCCATCATCATTCCTTTCCAAGAGGACTACCCAATCATGCCAACAGTCTCATCCAATTTTGATCTAAAACCAATAAATTTCTTTGAAAGAAATCCTATCCTCTACACCAATGATCGAGAAAGATCTCTCAACATATGCTACTTCAGCTAAATGAACATCTACACCATTCCAGCAAGTTGCCAAAATTACTTACCAGTTGAAATTAGCTTAAGTAAGCCAAGTAAACTGTCT
>VDFB02353493.1:163958555-164003650 GCA_007258455.2 Sequoia sempervirens | reverse complement strand
TAGAAGAATATGATTTTAGATTTGGAGAATTAGAGAAGGGTGAACAATATAAATAAATTGAGAATTTATTTATAAGTAGTCGAATATTAATTAAATAACTAGTATTTAATTAATTAAATGCCATGACTAATTTTAGGTGTATACATTTTTCCCCTCTTTGAAGTAATGTGTTTACACGTTGCTTCAAAGAAAAATTTGATATTGATGTCAAGAAAATCTTTGATTCCCTAGATGTTGGTTTTCATATATTGACGGATATAGGCCCCCTTAGGAGATAAATCAGTGAATTTTAGAATTTTGATGATTTTTCGATGATTTGATGATTTTGCAATGATGTGATGTTGATTCAACATTAAACCAATGATACTTTGATGACAGACACAATTTATCTCCCGAAAAAGAAGATTGAGCCTGCTAGATTGATTAATTGATGCCTTATGTTGCCTCTGTGTGTTTGATGTTTGATGATCGCATCTGGCCTTTGTGTTGATGATGGTTGATGATGTTGATAGATTAGATTCCCATTGATCTCATGATAGGTGAGATGAAATGATAGGATGATGGCAATTGACCTCATGATAAGCGAGGATCAATTATAAGTTGATTGATTTGATAAACCTCATGATAGATGAGGTTGATTTGATTGATGAACCTCATGATAGGCAAGGATAAATGATAGATTGATGATTGACCTCACATGGTAGGTGAGGATAAATGATAGATTGATGATTGACCTCATGATAGGTGAGGATCAATGATAGATTGATCATTGACCTCATGATAGGTGAGGATCAATGACATATTGTTGATTGACCTCATGATAGGTGAGGATCAATGATAGATGCTCATGAGATTTGATCAAAGTCTCATCAGAGCTAATTAGATTTGATTGATTGATTGATGTTGATTGATTGATAAGATTGTTGATTTGTGATATGCTATGATCATAGGAGGATTTCTGCATCTGGTCCAGGTAGACTCAGATTTGATTGGGTGATGTAGTTTGACTTCTCTTCTTGATTGATATGCCCTAGTATAGGATTGATTCATGTACCGAGACTTGATGTTGTACTGATACTTGATGTATAGACTTATTCAATTAGATATTTTGTGATTTCTGCCACTTTGTTGATGTATCTCTCCATGTTTGGATATCATTGTATACTTGACATTATGATTTTGAGGTTATATGATATGCAACGATGATTATGATCTATATGTCTATATGATGTTTATATGTGATGATGATCATGATGATTATGATGGATGCATTTGATTTCCATTTTATGATGCAATGTGATGTTCTATATGATGATGATATGGTATGTTATGGATGAAAATGATGATGCAACTAATGTGCAACTATATGAAAATGATGTGTTTTTGTTTAATGCCAAGTGTACTTGAAATCTATTGATAAGAGATATAACATCTTTGTGAACTTGTTAAAGCTTTGGGAATCCCATAGATACAAATGAAAACTAACATGGATGCAATCTACTCTAACCATGAAAATCTCATATGCAAAATTTGTCATTCGTAATAGCCAATTTGTCGTGCTTTTTATCATCATTGGGCCTTCACAATGTTGAAAGTGTGTACAAGAATCGATGGCATATTTAGACCATGATGACTTGAGTACTACTTCCATGATGTTTGATAGTGCAAGTTAACACAAACATCTAAGTATAATTAAACCGAGATGAGTTGAGTATTGCTTGCGTAAATAGACAAGAGTTAATCCTTTTCCTATGCAAATTCGGAATGTCACCAGTGATACTTTGTAGCGCACATCTTGTGATAATTTTCATAGTAATAATGATCAACTCACAAACAACAGAAAAAGAAAAATCATATTCTTTCCTAGATCCTCTAGTTCGATACATCATTAAGGGGCTCCAAAGATATGATAACAAAAATCAAAGTACAACAATTGAACATTTTTGTTTAACATGGTAAACCCATGATTCAGAAATAACATCATCCATTTGAAGTAAGTTTTTGGTTTGATTGATTTGGATTTTTTGATTTGGATGGTTGATGTGTTCATGTTTGTGTGATTGATGTTTAATGTTGAGTTGCACTATGATCATTTTTTTAGGTTGTGTTTTACTAATGTTGTTTGTCTATTGGTTCAAGCTCAAAGTTTATTTTCCCCTAGTGAGTTCAGGATTTTTCCCCCAGTCTAGGGTGAGACACGACCCCGATGCCAGGTTATGTACATGGTGCTTTCTGAGGATAGGCAGATGGATGATGAAAGAAAATGGTGAAAGTGAATGGTCGACATGCTCAAATAGATGGAAAAGCTAGCCTATCACAAATAACGCCTATTTCCAGGTTTTCACTACTTATTTTTATTGTACTTTTTAAGATTTTTATGATTTTTTGATCTTTTTAATTTTTCACTTTTTTTTTGTATTTTGCTCTTTTTTTTATTTTTTTATTTTTTACACTTTTATGATATTTTTTATATTTTTCTCTTTTTCTAATTTTTTTGTTGTTACCAAGATGCCTGTTTGCTAGATTTTCATCTAGGCAACCATTTTCTAAGGACATTTTCTGATGTTTTTGGTATTTTTTAGGACCTTTTTTTGATGTTTTTTGGTTTTTTTTAGGATTTTTTACAATGAAATGATATGATATGACTATTTGAAGGAACAAGATGCCTCACAATAGAGGTATTGCAACCATGGATAAATAAAAGATTCATTGCAAAACATGTCGAACAGGCAACATATCTTGTCGAAAGATGATAATGGTTGATTGATTAGGATGCTAGGAATGATTGATTCCATAAGGCATGATGATGATAAGTACTTAGGATCACTTATTTCCTCTAAGTACAATAAGATTGATTATTGTTGATGATTGATTGACAAAAGATATGAGGATTGGATAATGTTTTATAGATCAGTTCGAATATGATTTACATGATAAGATTCAAGGTTGTAAAGGGACATGATGACATGGGTTTTGATAAGCTAGGATATATGGAATGGAAGAAAGTGAGGATAAAGATAATGAATGGGATGATCAAGATCAACTAGATAAGATACAGACACAAGGCCCAAGTATTTTTCCCCTATTCGTCATCAAGACCAAGGAAGAGAAGAAGGGATGTATTTAAAAAGAATGATAGAATATGGATAAGGAAAAGGATATGATATGAAATATATGGATAAAGTGTATAGGATAAGATATATGATGTTCAAGAAGATCCTTAACCTTGTCGAGATCAAAGGTGGGAAATGTGAGAAATGATAAGATGGATGAAACTTTCCCCCCAAGTGTAGAGTGCAAGAGGAATATGGAAAATAGGATATGGATGAGAGGGAGATGGAGGAAGGACTTAAGCATCAAGTTTCACAACCAAATATCCCTTTAGTAAACCATGGTAAATGGGAATTAGACTCATAAATGTTGGCCTATTAAAGGTATGATGGAAGAACCAAGGACTTATGGATAGATGGAAAGGATTGCAAGGTCAACATTGGCACATACCTTGAAGGGTGGTGGAGTGATGGAGGAAAAATGTATTTGGAAAGTGATAAGTTTCTAGATGATAAATTGGAGGAAGCTTTTGGATTAACAAATTTGGATGCCAATTTAGATTTAATTGCTTCTATGAGACTTTTTGGAATTCACATGACTTTTGACTTTGATTTTTGCTTTGTGGGCCTTTGTGTCCTTTGAGATTTTTCTTTTCTTATTTATGGGCCTTTGTGGCCTTGGAAATTTTTCTTTTTTCTTTGATGGGCCTTTGTGGCCTTTTGAAATTTTCTTTTGATTTATGGACCTTTGTGGTTTTTGAAAATTTCATTTTTTCTTTGATGGGCCTTTGTGGCCTTTTTGATTTTTCCTTTGATTTTGGATCAAATTTTCTATTATTTTTGCATACCTCTTCGAGGAGACATGTTGATCCTTTGACACGTGGATTTTGATATGGAAGCTTTTGACATTTGGCACCCAAATTTCTTCCAAAAGCAATGGGAGGGTTGGATTGAGATGAATGGTATGGAGGTATTATGGATGAGTAAGTGTAGGTAGAATTTTGAAAGGGCGTCAAGGATGGGTGCCTTTTTTGTTCTTGAGGAATAAGATATGGACCTAGGATAGATGGAAGGTTTGATGGATTAGGATGAGGACCTAAGATAGATGGAAGGTTTGGTGGATTAGGATGAGGACCTAAGATAGATGGTAGGTTTTATGGGCTAGGACACTTAGGTGTATAACCAAGGCCATGGTAATATGGGTTTTCTTGAGCAAAAAGGGGTTCTAGGATACCTTGTTCATGAAGGCCTAATCCTTTTCCTTTGTAGTTTATACTTTGACACATTTGTTTACCAATGGGATATGTATTATTTGTGAAAAAAGATGCAAGTCCATTTTGGGGAGGATATGATATGGATGAAAGAATAGGTGTTGGAAGTAAACCGAAGCGGATGAAGGTGGAGGATCCCAATTTGTAGGTGTGTGGTTCATGGATAGCTTGTAGAGGTGTGAAAGGATCTTGACATGGGGATGATGGGGTGTTTTGATCTTGACCTGGAAAAGGATCAAGAGGTGTAGAAGATGGAGTAGCTTGCTCTTTACTAGATACAAAATCATCGTGAAGTGGTATGAAAGGCATATCTTGATCTTGATGAGGAAGGGAATCATGAGATTTTGTAGAAAGTATATCTTGATCATCAAATGGTAGGACATCATTAGGTAGGATGGAAGAATTATCATGCTCTTGGGATGCAATGAAATCTTGAGATGGTATGGATTCATTAGATGGAGTGGATGGAGGACTTGGAAGGATACTTTTCTCTTGAGATGGAATGCTTCACATTCCACCACAAATGATCATTATGTTTTGTGGATTTCAAGGAATTCTTGAAGATGTTAGATATGTGTACACTCTAAGTATCAAGTGGTTTGGTGGTTTGCATGTCAATTTTTGGGCTGAATAGTTGGTTCACTTAGTTGTTTCTTCACCAATTTTATTGTGTAGTGTCGAACTAAGGGTTTTGGGGTCATGCGGTATTAAATTAAGTATGGATCAGATTCATAGGAGTGAGTATAGGTTATGCTGACCTATTTTTCTGAAGAACACACTTCAGTTACTTTCTCAAGGCATGTTTGATGGAATTTTGAGTTGATAGGTTTTGGAATCACATGTTTCATCTAACTAGGTCGACTTAATTGATGGTATGACTTTTGTAGAATATATGCATATATATAAGGACAACTCAGTGATGGGATGATGATGTGAGATTATGAAGTGTGAAATGTGATAGTGGTGATCTTGTGATAATGAATGATGAAGTGTGTAAATTTAATTTTTTGAGTCTAATGTGGAATTGTATCGTCAACATATAGCAAATGCATTGTAAAAAGTTCAAATTTTAGCAGTGAGCCATACTTTTGTATATATTTTGTAATTTTGGAAGAAATTATCTTCCTTGGGTAGTGGGTGATCCCACAATAGTGGTTTACAATTTTTGGTCAAACTGGACACTAAAATTATTATTTTTAACTAAATCTTCACATTCATGCACCTATAGCAGCTAAACTGTGAATAATTTGAAGATGATACAAACTAGAGTCTCGTCACATTTTGTCTGTAGATTCTAAAAATATTTTTTTCAAAATTTTTGGAATTAGATTGCACTTCTTTTTCCATCTCCCACGAAAACTGGTTTTTCTAGAAAACAACATTTTAAAAAAGTGACACACACCGTATAACGCATAACTTTTTTTCCATGAAGGATAAAATTATAATTCTTTCAAATTTAGATTCATAAATCTGATATCTAGTTCTTCTACTTGGTTAGACAATTTTTTATTGAATATTTTTTGTTTAATCAAGTTTTGAAGTCAAACGAATTATAATTCATACATAGCTCGACCGTATAACGCATAACTTTTTTTGTATATATCAAAATTCAATTTTTTTTCTTTTGTTGGATCACGAACTTCAATATCTGGTGCACTCATATTTTTCAATTGTTTTTTTTTGATAATCTGTTATTTTTCCACATGTCCAGAACAAAGACCTTTGTTTTTGACATTTTTATTTATTAATTTTTAACCTATGTTTAATAAAACTAAAAAAACAAATACACAATAAAACCAAAACATATTAAAATTATATTCATTGGATAGTTCAATCCAAGGACTACCTGATTCCAGTTGGGTTCAAGTGAAGATTCCTCCATTTTCATCCTCAACTCGAGCTCCGAAGTGCCAAATTTTAGGTTTTTTGTGTTTCGCAGGGAGGTAATGAGGATTTAGGGGGGTTCATATGAACCCATAGGGGTTCGAGTGAACCCCTAGGGGTTCATTCGAACCATGGTTCACTCGAACCTAGATTCGAGTGAACCTCTTCAAGGGGGTTCGCTCAAACCCCTTTCTTATGCATTTTTTTTGGTTTGTTTAAGGGGTTCGCTCAAACCCAAGTTTGGTCGAACCCCTTTTTGGTGCGGTCGAACTTCTAGGTTCGTACGAACCCCCAAAATCACTTTTTTTGCCACGGGGTCATTTTTTTCAGTTTTCCTTCCTCCATCAAATTGTAAACCACTATTGTGGCTTCACCCTAGTGAGACCTCCTATTTTCTAGACAATGATTCCTCTAGGCAATGAGCCCTTCAATTAGTGAGCCTTTTTGTAATCTATTTTAACTAGTTATGGTATATTATGGGCTAATTCTCACCGTGATTTTTCCCTTCTAAGGGTTTTCCTTGTAAATCTAGTCTTCTTATGTTGGTTGTTGTGATGCATGCTTAATTGTTCCTTTCCATTTCTACAATCTTAATGAGATGCTTTGAAATGAACTTTTAAGTTAATAATTTTTAAGGAATATTTATTCACCCGCTCTTAGTATTTCAGGTGTTTAACAAGAATAAAAAGACAAGAGGGTTGAGAAATTTATATTTGAGGAGTTTAAAATGATCTAGGCTAGATTATATGTGGTAAAGCTTAAGAAAAGAAAAGAAAAAGGTGAGAAGAGAATCCTCTTTGAAGAGGATAGAATTTAAAAAATGCAAAGGAGAATAGAATGGGGAGTATAAATAATGAAGCAATGGAGTAACCATGTATAGAAAATGTTGAACCTACAATGGTCATGGATGAAGAGGGAGAAGAAATATGGTCTCTTATGAAATAGAGAGATTTGGAAAAGAGGAAAACAAGAAGAAAGATGAAAAAATGCATTCTTGCAACCCTATGATGGGAAGGTTATGGAAGGAGGACCATGTGGGATCATCCTACACAATGGTAGCTAAAATAAAGAAAGAAAAGAAAAGAAGAATAAAGGAAGAATGGAGAAACAAAGATAGAATGGTCACTATGAACCATAATAATTTTGAATACTTTGTTTTATATAGTGATTTTTTTTGCAACGATTAGAGAGGACAAAGAAAAGGTGGAAGATGAAAGTATGAAAGATGCAAAAGAAAATTTTCATGAGGGAAAATTTTGAGCAACAAGAAAGAGACAAGAGTTACATATGTATCATATGATTTTTCTAAAATTAGTGAAAATAAATTTGATGTTTAGTTACATGATCTTGTGGATGTAGAAAATAATGGAAAATCTGCTAATTATTGAGGCATATAACAATGAAGTTGTGGAAGTTTAGAGTATGAACTTTGATAGTCCTATGTTTGACAAAGAGGTTAATGAAGAAGAAGACAGTCTCTTGTTGAAAAAGGAGATAAGGGAAATAGAAAAAATCTTCAAAATGGAAATGACAAAAGAAAATGATGATACAAAAGAGATTGTTATTGATATATGCCTATTTGAAGGAAATAAATTGGAAGATAAGAAGTTTTCATGCATAGAAGAGGAAGTTGTAGTAGTTGGAAAAGTGGCTCACATTGATAAGAGTTGGATCAAAACTTGTTGTAGTGGATGATGAGCTAAAATATAAATTTAATGAGATTTTTGAGGAATTTTATATATGCGCAATTGATATAGTTGGAATGGATGAAGATGAAAAAATTAAAAATTATATTGCAGTAGTAATCAAGGGGAAGAAAACCAAGGTAATGAGGTATTTTTCTACATTTTTTAAAGATGGTGATAATGCTGATTTTTGTTTCAATTACATGGTGAAATAAAATGAAGTAGGAAAATTGGTAAAGTGCAGCAATAATGGGTTACATGCTAAACTAAAACAAGGTATGGTTAAAAAAATTTTACATATAGGAAGAAGAGAATGAAGCATAAATAGGTAAGGAACAAGATGTTGAAGTCAAGGGAGATTGTTGGAAGCTTATCATTGTTGATGTAGCTTGGAAACATGAGCATGATATGTACACTGTATATGATCTAGTGTTTTCATTGATGTCAACATTGTTATTATCATTCTAGCATGGATTGGAAGTATTCTTGAAGGCATTTAGACATAACAAGTTGATCCAAAAAGTATGGTTATACACGAATTTGGCTAACTATTCCTTCTGATAGTATTATAGTTCAGTGTGTCAATTTTTCGTTTTGCACTTCATTGCAAGTAAATATATCACTCTATAATTCTAATTGTATTTCTTAGATCAAATTAGATGCATCTACATTCAATATTTCATGATATTTTGTAAAGTATTCTCAAAGATATAAATGACAAAGTTCAACACTATATATTACAATGATTTCTTGCACAATGTATTAGTATGGGAGATTCTACATTTGTTCGCAGATAATTATTTTGTTCCACTATGATGAGGATAAGCCATTAGATGTTGGATGAGTGGGAATTTAAAGAGAGATCAAGTTTTGAAGTCACATGTATGGAAATTGTATGTACAAATGAAGGTTTTATGTTTAGGTCTAATTTTTGGCTGACCTAACACATTTGATGTTTTGTGAAGGACAAGAAAATAACTTTATCTTATGTGGGATCTATATTAGGTCCATCCCAACTTATGTTAAAGTGAATCAAATTTTGAATTATGGCATGAGATGTGGATAATTTTTTTTAGGATGACATGTTTCTTTTTTTGTGTTACTTCTAATTAGGCCGACCTAATTAAAGTTATACTTGATATGTATATATATATATAGGAGATTAACTTAAAAAATTTATATGATGATGATAATGGTGAAGTAATAGAGTGAGTATATTGTATGTGAGTAATAAGAGACATATGACATGTATGGTGTTACACCTACATGTGTGTGATGCGAATATAAGCAAAGTTGAGAAAATTATGAGTAGAGTAGAGAATTGATTTAGATCTATGAAGATTTTTTTTTACCTCATTAGAACTATAATCTAGCATATGAAAAACACTATTGTATTAGTTCAAATAGGATGTGTGGCAACACCTTTCTTCTTTCTCATTCTCTATAAGTAGTGTTCACTTGGAAAGTGAGTCAACTTGGTAGTGAGCCTTTCTATAATATGCTATATCCAGATATAAAATATTGTGAGCTTACCCTCATCATGGTTTTAACCATTTTTTGGTTTTCCACATATTGGTGTCCATGTGTCATGTGATCTTGTGGATGTTTCATACTCTTATTCAATATTTTTGTTGGATGTATGTCGGTAATTGGATGGATTATGTTTAATTAGTTTAATGAAATACTGATTCAACCCCTCTCAGTATTCTAGGTGTTCAATAATTGGTATTAGATCTTGGATCCTTGGAAGGATCTTGACCACTTTGGGAATATCTTAGAGTTTGAACACATGGCTGATAGAAAGTATCCTATTCCTTTGAAAGAGATTCTTGTTATTGAATACATAGAAGAACACTAAATGATTGAAAAAGAAGAAAGAAAAGTTCCTCTTGAAGATCTTAGCAAAGTTGAAGATGAAAATAGAGATTTGAAAGAAAAATTAAAGAAACAAAGGAGTGCATCAGAAAATAGAGAGAGAAGATTGGAAAATTTAGAGAAAGGTATACGGAAGTTAATGAACAATTGAAACAAGCAAATGAGAAAATCACTGGATTGAAAGTGCAAGTGGAAGAAAAGAAAAATATTGAGGAATGTCTAAGTGTAATGGTGGAAAACAAATATAATGAATGCATGAGGCTTGAACAAGAAGTGGTAAATCTAAGATCATATTTGGAGAAGGAAAAAAGTAACGAAGATAGATTTAAGACAATATCTACAATGCTTGATGAGTTAATTCCAAGACATAAAGCTCATCTAAAGACAATGGTGGTCTACGAATTGAGAAAGGAGAAAGCTCAAAAGTAGATCAAACATCTAATGCAAAGAAGTTCAAGGAGAAGACTAAAGAGAAGAAGAACAATGGCATCTTCTAGAATCAAAGAAACAATGCTAGAAGACCCCCCATCATACAACCAAATGCTCAAAGATACTCATCTTTCAATCCATTATTTGTTATTCTTGTAATAAATTTGGACATTAAGCAAAGGAATGTACAAGAAAAATAAATTAAAATTGTAGACACGCAAAATTGGCATAATGCATTCAATTAGGTCATATTCATCCATTCAACAAATAAATCAAGTTTATTTATCAATCTCCTAAAGTCATCAGTTTAAATTAAATAAATCAACTTGATCCTAGCATTACCCTCCTTTTAATTAAATAAATCAAGCCTTTTATTTAATTAAATATGAAATCACCTTCCATCCCTTTTGATTTAAATAAATCAAAATATTCTAAGTCAAATTGGTCAATAGCATATAATCATCATTAAGTTAATCTAACCCTAATTAATCTAATCTAATGCATGTCACATCCTCTAGCTTTTCCCACTTGCACCAATAAATCAATTTATTGATTTATTAAAATCAGCATTTTCTATCAACATGGCATCTTTGAGGAATATTCCCTCAAGTTTGAATTCAAAAACATGTGGACTTATACATCCAACAAGGCATTTATGAGCTCTTACATGTCCCCTTGCAAAGGTCAAACTCAACATTTACTCTCAAATTCAAATTTGAATCTCCCTCTCTTGGGCACATTGGCCAAAATGTACTCATTCCTCATCCACTCACAAGCTAACAAGTGGCTTCATATCATTTCCCTAATCTTTATCCCATATTGCTCTCTCATAAGCATTATTTCAACTTGAGAATCTTTAAATAGAGGTTTCATCCTTCAAAAAATACTCCACAAATCTACAAAGCTTATGCAAAGTCACTCTCTTCATTTGAGAGCTGATTTTGTCCATCATCACCATCATTGGCATTATCAAGGGTTGGGAAAGGGATATTTTACACAATAGCACCAATCCACTATGGGATAGGGTTTGATTCATGTTATTATGTGTTTTATTTAGTATCTTGGATTCCTTTCATTGCATGATTAACATGTTTCATTATTTCATAGGGATGCTTTTATTTTGCTTAGTGTTAAATAACAATGCTAATGTTTGTTTTGAGAAAATGCAAGATTTAGCATCCACATAATGGCACTAGAAGGAGGGCAGCTATAGATTTTATTTACAGTTGTTGTGCATCTAAATGCTTATTAGCATAGCATTTGTGAAAAGTTTCCAATAGCCTCTGCAATAAATCTATTTTGTGCTCTAGAAGAAATATTTCAAGTAGATAATTTGTGAAAAGTTTCTACATTATAAATATGTTTTCTATCTGACCCAGTCAGTGCAATAGCTCTGCACCTCTCCTACATCTATTAAGTTTGTGTTAAGACTACATTTATCTAAAATAATCATTCTTAAAATAGGAAATAACTACATTCATTGCACGCGTACAATCATTACACTAGATTCATGCATTGAATCACAATGATAGCTTTGTCATTCTATTTGTATGAACCTCTATCATTTCTTTTTTTTTGTTCATTCTGATGTTAGGTAGACATCACCGTACTAATGTTCTATTTCATGCATATGATTCCTGTATTGTTTGGTTAGAATTAAAATGTCTAAAAAAGCATGTATTGACCATTTAAGCGCACATTATTTTCATTTTATCTCCTCAAATGATTGAGATTCTATTTGTTGAGAACTAGATAATGATGCTTTGATCTTCATTGGCCTTTAGCGCAAATAGTGAATTCTTACTTTGATTGTTGTTTAATATTACTAAGTATGGTGGGTTCCATTTGAGCTCACTACCAAATCTTTGCGCCTGACATAATTCTAATCCTCCTTTTGTTCAAATCTTAGATCTTTGTGGGTCATTTAATATCAAATTGATAGGTGTGGCAAGTGGTAGATTCAACCTATTTTCCTTCATCACTTTATTGCATTAAATGGTTCATCTTCTGGAGGTACTTCAAGATACGCAAAGGCCATCTATTTGATTTCAGAGAGATGAATAAGAAACAATCCTTTTCATGTCGCAAAAAAATGATAATTCTTCATTTTAGACACACGTGTTTGGCCCGAGTGCTTACTTTTTCTCTAACTATCATATGCAATAATTTGGTATATCTTTCATTAGTTTGTCCACTAAGTTTAAACTGCCCAAATATGAAAAAAAAATTCTCTGATTGGAGCCTATATTTGACCGAACAAATTGAAGGTTGCAAGTGTGAGCTTTCAAATCAAATTTGGCAGTTTCTCATCATATTATGATCTGTGAATATCATAGAAGGTTGAGGTAATTACCAACAGACTAACAACAGTGAGAATGATTTGTCAAAGCACTGTATTACTGTTGAATATCACAGGCTTTTAGTTTTGAATAAGCGATCTCTGTGAGCTAAAATCTCGTCTTAACGAATTTGGTTTTGTTCTGTTTATGCTTAGAGGGACAAATCATTTAGAGCTCTTTTTATTATGCCTATGCTTTTAGAGGGGCATGGACCCCAACTTGAGGATACGTCATTTGCTTTGTTTAGGCCCTAAATTTTGAGCAGAACAAATAGCGCGTTATATTTATAACTATAATATCTGACAAAATCCCTTTATACATTATTTTCCCTTTGTGAGCTTTATGTTTACCATATTAATGATTGGTGGCCAACTAAATTAAAAAGGGAATCTGACAGGTTTTTAAGTATTTCAGACAGTGAGTGTAGTTTCCA
Organism: Sequoia sempervirens; assembly: GCA_007258455.2. Classification (NCBI taxonomy): domain Eukaryota; kingdom Viridiplantae; phylum Streptophyta; class Pinopsida; order Cupressales; family Cupressaceae; genus Sequoia; species Sequoia sempervirens. The sequence goes on along the minus strand of VDFB02353493.1, from coordinate 163,990,684 downwards.
CTAACTAGCTTTGGAAGTTGAGACCAACCACGCCTTCCTCTGCCAAGGACATTAAGATCTTTGATTGGTATGCTTTATTCATTAAAGATTGTAGAGTGCTGATGTCCTTCATTGATAGGATCAAACACTGTGATGTTGACGTATTTACATAGATTGTAGAGCGTTGGAACTACAACTGCGACACACCAAATACCATCTAATGTCATTATATCGATTGACTAGTTTAGGAAGACACGTCCTTCATGAAGATACACTTATGATATAGGTTTATCCATCTTTTTTGACCTTTTGTGTTGAGAATTCCTAATGAAAATGAATGTTGAATGCCGAATCTTGTGAGGTAAATTTTTTATATATTTTGGGGATATGAAAATCTATAAATTAGGTAGCAACTTATGACAAGTGACTTTGCATTTAGTTGAAGTAACTCCATATTTGTCTAATCACCTTTTGTAGGTAGGGAAAGAAAATAAAGTTGGGTATCATAAATGCCTCAGTTGCGTATCAAAATCAGTTGAAAAAGAATCTTGTATTGATATTGGTTGAATTCTCCCCATACTTGGGCACCTCTTTTAATTTTCATTTATCTATCATTATTTGTTAAGGGTGTGACTTTTGAACTAAACATAGAAATATTGAAATCAATTATGGATTTTGTGCATTAAACATGGAAATGTTAAAATCAATTGTTCCTTCATGGATTTTAAATGTGGAAACTTTGGAATGAAATTTTTCTTTCATGAAAATATAAAATCTTGGTAGGAAGTTATTTTCATTCTAAAGAATTTATGAGCCTTGCCAATTTTATCCCTTTTTAAGAGGGTTTCCTTGAATGATTGGCATTTCTTATGTATGCCTTTATCACTTATATCTAACTTTTTCTTGTAAAATCTTTTATAGGTGAAATCGACGTTAGAATCAGGTGTTGGAGTTGAGCAAAAATGAAAGTGAAGTTGGAGTTGAAGAATTAGCATCAAAATTTGAAACTCACAAAGCATTTTTTAATGCTTAAGGGCTTCCATTTCATGCCTTAATTTTTTGTTTCATGCTAACTCATCTTTGGTTTTTAAAACGAACATTTCAAAATGCTTGGAGAGTTTCTTGTATGCTTTAATTTCATGTTTTAGGCTAACTCATATTTCGTTTGGTGCTTTAAAATGAATTCATCATTGCTTTGAGGCTTAAAATGAACATGTGTTTTTTGTGTTTTGTAATCTCTTATTCAAAGTGATCTCATCTAAAAATGTGTATGCACTTCTCTCGCGCTTCACGGCGATCTTGAGAACCAAAAGTATTTTTGATGACATTAAGTTGCATAAAATATTGCCTCCACACTTCAATTTGGGTTTAAAATTGAACAAGATCTTGTGCGAGTGTGAGTGGGGGCATTATCGCGTATATTCTCTCTCTTTGTTTCCATCAAAGATTGATCGAGTTACAGATTTGTTCTTTACTCGCTTTTGTTTATCCTAGAGGGCCTACCTTAGGGAAAAAGTACTCACCTAAGGGAACGACTCAACCAATAACACTCTAAAGCCAAGAGTATTTCCAGCCAGGATATATATGTGGGTATTGGAAGAAACATCAGTATCACATAGTTGGCTCCGACGAGATGGATCCAAAAGGGGACCCTCACCATATGGGTCAATCTTTACGAATGGAAAGTCTGAAATAGAACCCTTGTTTTGTAGTGGCCTTTTAACTCATTCACTAAGTTTATCGAAGTGGTGCATTGGAACTTAGATTCTAAGAAGTTACTTGCCATGTCCGATCTTGGTTAAAATATCGAGGTTAAGACTTCATTCTTAACATACCTTTATATTTTTTCCTTGATTGCATGTAAAATCATCTCTTCTACTATGAAGGGCATGAGGCAAGCCCACTAAGAAAAATGTACCAATTGAACTAAGGTGTTATATTGCTTGTTAGTCAGTTTGAAAACATAGTACTTTGATCAAAAACATTGGAAAACCAACATTCAACATGAGCATCAAATCTCAAACTCTTTAGGAGAAGCAAATATCCTTGAAAAAATTCACATGTTGTTGCTTTCCCTTGGGATTCGTATCCTTAGAGGCTTTTAAGCATTTGGATTTCATCTCAATTTTCTCCTACTAAGGTCAACAATAGGTAACTCTTGCCTTGAATTTCCTCAGTTTCCACATAATACACTTTGCGGGATAAGGGGAAAGTTGAGACATTAGACATATAGATTCAAAATATAATCAAGAGTGTGTTTGTGGTAAAAAGAATCCATTAAGCAAATATTAAATCAATTGGACCCCACATATGTGCTTGGAATCTTTTGGTCGTATGGTTTTCATGCAAACATTGACTTTTTTTGAATTACTTTTAAAGAAAGGCATGTTCTTCACTATCTTGGTCTCAGAAACAAGTCTTTCATAGGTTCATTTAGGACCAAATAAAACACTTCATCCATCCCAAACATTTGTCATCTTCATCCCACCAAACAACTTTAGAGCTTTGGAAACGTCATTATAGACTTGGGTAAATCATCAAAATCAAAATCACCTTGTTTAGATAGGAGTATGGGAATGAATCCTTTCTCATACATTTAATTAAATTAGAAATCCTTTGAACAAATTCATCCTAAGATCACATCCAATATTTTAGGGTTTACAAGTTCATTATCCAAATCAAACCAATCAAAATCAAACCCTAAGTCTAGCATTGATCCAAAGTCCCTAAACGTTCAACACTCATATCATTTCCTCCATCTCGTCATTGGTCCTAAGAACCTTAGAGGTCACTTTTGCAACAAAGTCAAAACACAAGAGGAACATGGAATATAAACTTGATTCATACATCATGAGTAATCCAAGTCAACTACTTGCTATCAAAGCCTTACAATGCCAATTGATTATCAACACTCACATCTATACAAACCATACATGGGATCATTACATTCGACAAATGTCAATAGTACAAAAAATGTGAGTATGCCCAAATTGAATTTTGGGACACCTTTCCCAATGGTAGATTTAAATCCAAGTCCAAACCTAAAAATCTACCAACCGAACAATCAATGCATGAGCCTTCAAACAAACAACATCATCCTATCAAATCTCTACATGCCAAATGAGAATGTACCAAGTACAACTTTACCATTTGAACATGAATGTTTTGAGGCCAAACTTGGTAAACTTTGGGATAAATATGTTCACAAATCATACGAATATTGTTCAAAGTCAAAACAAGATGTTAACAAGTCAAGGTAACACCAGGCAAAATCAAAGTTACCTAAATCAAGGCAATGTGGTTCCCAACAAAGTTCAACTTCAACCCATAATGCCAAATTTAAACATCATCCCAAATCAAAACATTATCCAAAATAAGTTTTTCCATGATCCCATTCAAACACCACAAGGGCACATTCCAAATCTACTTCAACAAAAGCCAAATCAAGGGAATCAAATTCAAAATCAAGATCAAATTTTGCTAGAGCAACTTGCTTCACATGCCAAACTAATTGAATTATTGAGCTAGGAGATATCTTCACTACAAAATCAATACACTCTTCCATTGGTTGAACCATGTCATCAAAGCATTGAGTTATGTCCACAACCGCATCAAGAACAATATCTCCAATGGAAAGAAGTCAGATATCAAGATCAACAACATCAACAACAAACCCAATCACCACAAGGACAATTTAAAGTGAAACTATCACAAGGAAACAAGCAAAAATACACACCACTCGGGAGACCAATCGAATCAGTCCTGCAACAATTGGTACAAGAAAATCTCATCAAAATCCCTATTTACCTGAACTATCAAGAACCAAACATAAAACCACTAGGGTATAATGAGAAGCACCTTTGTGATTATCATAGAATAAAGGGACACAAAACATCAGATTGTGTTCGGCTCAAAAAACTCATCCAAGACCTGATTGATCAAAAGATAATCGCTATTGGGGACAATGATAGCATTGTGAATCTCTCCACCACAACTGTTGAGAACAAGACTCAAGATCAATCCATCACTGAGCACCTTCAAGATATTTCTACTTCATTCAATGATCAAATCAACATATGTCAAGAGTCACCTTTCAATCATAATCAAAGTCCACCAACCAAAAATGATCCATTCAAAGAAATGCCAATATCACTTGACCCTATGGTTGAAGACATTGGAAATCCCTCCACCACAATTGTTGAAAACAATGATCAAGATCTATCCATCAATAAAGATATTTTCGCTTCATCCAATGAGACATTGACCAATGATCATGTTGAAAATGTCTCTACATTGCCTCATGAGTTAGAGGGAATATCTCAAGAATTTATTCCAAAGTATGATCAATGTCTTTCACCAAAGTCAAGCAATGGTTCTTTCCAAGACATATTGACATCCTCTGACCTCATGATTGTCGATATTGAAGGAATTTTCAACTCGACACCTGATCCAAGTCCACTCAAAGATCAAGAGGATATTAAGCCACTTCCCATGCCTAATGAAGATATCTAAGAACCATTTGTAAGGAATCCATCCTTTGAAACTGACCCATGTCAAGAACTTGATCCAAAGCATGATGAAATAATCTCCGAAATCATTCAAGATCAAGAATTTGTATCTGCAAGATACTACAATGATCTAATGGACATTCTCCTGTCTATACATAATGCGCGTATTCCTGCATCTACCCATCAGATGATTTCTATGGATAGACATGTAGATGATCCTCATTCAGAATAGGATCACTTTGCTCTTGACATTATTACACAAAAAGAGCAGGTTATTGATTCCTACAATCAAACAGAGTTGTCAACAATAGTATCAAATAGGACATCATGAATAAAGATATTGAACATTATCCACTCAAGGAAGCAAGTCAGACAGAACAGTATAATCCAGAGTTAGCAGAGTGGCAAATTGAAACAATGTCATCTACAGTGGTCATTTGTCAGAGCATGTTTACTAAACAAGACATCTCAAAATAGGAAGAATCAAGGCATGAAGGTACTACTTCCACAATACTAGGGGCAACTATGTCTCAAGCAAGCATCAATATAGGGAGCACGAAGAATCCTTGTGATGAAACTGATGTCGATACTACAACCAGCCATGTCATGAATCTTCATCCACCCATCACCCCATCCACGAATTGGGACCAATGTCAAAATAAAGGTTTGAATCAAAGCACAAAAAATGTTATCAAAGAAAGAGAAGCTGAGAAGGATAATGGACAAATAAAATACACATGCATATCAAAACATACAAAGAAAGATTATCCCTATCAAACTCCATCAGTGATGTACAAAGTATATCAAGCAGTTGGTCCTAATTCCCTTCACACTTTCGTATCCACCCATCATTGCTCATCTTCCCAAGTTTGGAGAGTCAAACGTTCCAAACTGTCAACAAATCCATCTCTTGTCCCTAAACACACTCCATCCACACCTCCACACATGATATCCAATTCTCAAATTAACCATGTATTGTCAACAACCCTTCATCATAAGGATTTCGAAGGCACTCTATTGCGATGTGCACATAGAGACAAAGTTAACCCCAGTATCAACAAAGCAGATAAGAAATCTCAAAAGTTGCATTCAAGTGCATGTATCTTAGAAAAACAACTTCTTCAACCAAGATATTGATGGAACATTATGAAAAGGGCATCTACATCAGCAACACCTTGTGATTTAGCATGAGCTTAAAATCTTTTGAAAAAATAAAAAATATCAAAAAATATGAAAATCCAAAAAAATCAAAAAAATGATTGAAAATAGTAAAGATAAAAATTGTCCTCTAGTGAAAACCACAACGGTGGTGCTTTGGACATGTACCATGATGAAAACCTGGAAAACAAGCATCATGTGTAGAATCGAGCATCTACGTACGCCACTCCAGGAGAAAGCATCTCATCCCATCCATAATAAATTGAGCATTCCATGCATCTTATCCATAGTAAATCCATTCATCCATAAACCATTTATCCAATCCATTTTCATCCATGTGCATATATCTACGTCCATCATCCAAGTTATCTTGATCTTGATGAAATTTTGGGGCACACTTTACACTTGATTACGGTAAAAATCTTGACATAGGTCATTTTCATTGATCCTATGCTACCTAGTGTTATCTGAGCTATGAAGCACTATCCAAATGAGCATACCCCATTCAAGCACCTTATCTTATCATAAGATAATCCATATCCATCCATCCATACACCTATCCAGGCATCCACCCATCGCATTTCATACATTGCTAGACACTAAGGGTGGGTATTTACATCTTGCTTCGATAATAAATCTTGATCTATATCCTCCAGCTTATGTGGCAATCTAAACATTGGAAAATGTGAAATCAAATTGGTCAAACCACTTGTGAGCAAGAATCCAAATCACTAGCCCATGGCATATTTTGATGAGAAGACATTCCTTATTAGTCTTCATCTTTCATCGAACATCAATCCAAGTAATCATTATTAGTTGCATCTAAGTTGCACTTCAAATGTCACATCAAATCATTCAAAACAATTTTGTTCCAAATCAAGCTTCAAAATCCTGATCAATCGAATCCAATCAATCCATAATCTTGGGATATCCTTCCCAATCATTGTGTTGCTTAACACTATCATTGCATTGTTGTGCATCCTCAACAATTTTATCATCATCAATCCCAATCAATCAATCCTTGCATTTTTGTGCATCCTTAACAATGTTATCATCATCAATCCTGATCAATCAATCCTTGCATTGTTGTGTATCCTCAACAATGTTATCATCATCATTAATCCATTGATTCGATCAATCAACCTTAGCTTGGTCTTGAAAAAAATCCCAAACAGATGAGTAATATCATATCCATATCCAAATTGTCAAAATCATGCGAAAATCCAAAAACATCCAAAACACATCAAAATCCAAAAACACTCATAAAAATCAGAAAAATATCAAAAACATGGAAATCTAAACTATGTTGTCTTTGAGCTTAAAAGTAGGCAAGGCTAAATCTTTTATTAGCCCTCAAGACATTTAAAATCCAAAAAAATTCAAAAAACATCAAAATCACAAAACATTCGAAAAACATCAAAATCCAAAAATATTCAAAAAACATCAAAATCCAAAAACATTCAAAAAACATCAAAATCCAAAAACATTCAAAAAATGCAAAATCCAAAAACATCGCGAAATTCAAAAATCAAAACACTTGAAAATCTCAAAAATACCAAAAATAGCCTCAAAACATTGCAAAACTCCAAAAACATCCAAATATTTGAAAAAATCCATCTGTCTCATCTCGCTTGCACTCGAAATAATCAATCATCCATAATAAACTGATCATCACCTTCATCCTTTGGCAATGCAAATAGAAACAATCATGACAATCAGCAAAAGCAAGCTTCAATCGTAAAATTAAAATCGAAACAACAAACCTTTAAAACAAAATCAAACTCTTGATCATTCGCAAACATGACAATCAAATTTTTATCAATAGCCTCTCAATCAACTTATCAAACCATCATCATCCTATACAATGCATGTCCTAGGATATATCATTCCAACAATGGACACCATTTTGGATATCACTTGGATTATTATCCTATCAAAACAAATCCCTTTGGCTAGAGATATGAATAACATTGGCTTGTTTGCGTATGTGATCTTTTCTTTTGATTTATCTTATTGCACTCATTCCAAGGACCTCTCAATGATATTTGAATGAAGGATTTAGAGAGATAGGAATGGGGCAACGATCATTATCCTTCTATCTGTTGTGCTTGTTGGACGTTCTTGTAAAATAACTTAGCGAATACTTGTTTTGTTTGGTATGTCCTAGCAAGGTTTCTATATGTCAAGTGTGAACAAGAATAGTCCTATCTATTTGTTGAGTCAAATTCCATCACACTAGGTACAATGCCATCCTGGTTCTTTATACCTTGATGCATCACACCTATGTGTGTTATCAAACATAAGGTAAGTAGCCCTTTTAAAATCCCAATCCTTGATAAGCAAATCATCATCTATCTATCATCATCATCTATAATAAAGTCTCGTCAGATCATGGACTTGTGGGATCCCCTTGTCATCATCTCATTTCCACACTAACATCATCATCACCAATGCATCCATCATACATACATCTTGCATCCACAAACCATCAGCAGTCGACATATCATTCATATCATACATAATAGGAAACATCAATCATTTCACATGCATTGCATTTGTATCATCATCATAATATAGATCTGTTAGTCTAGGCATTTGCATAAAACATCCATTGCATAAATATAGCATATCACATCATCCATCTCATCCATCTCACATCATATCATCATTTAAGTTGTCTAAGATAATATAGATTTGTTATTCTAAGCATCTTAAAACCATCCATTTTGAACTTCTTTATCACAAGATCGACCCTCAAATGAAATATTTTTCCTCAATCTCTTGAGGGGGCAATATACCAGTGTACTTCTTTCCATTGGGGCATCCGAAAAATTAGATTTTTTTTGAATTTTGATCGTGGCAAGTTTATTATTTGTACCAATGCAACAAGTACATTGCTTCAAAGAGGGGCAAAATGTAAACATGCAAAATTGGCATAATGCATTCAATTAGGTCATATTCATCCATTCAACAAATAAATCAAGTTTATTTATTAATCTCCTAAAGTCATCAATTTAAATTAAATAAATCAACTCGATCCTAACATCACCCTCCTTTTAATTAAATAAATCAAGCCTTTTATTTAATTAAATCTAAAATCACCTACCATCCCTTTTGATTTAAATAAATAAAAATATTCTAAGTCAAATTGGTGAATAGTATATAATCATCATTAAGTTAATCTAGCCCTGATTAATCTAATCTAATGCATGTCACATCCTCTAGCTTTTCCCACTTGCACCAATAAATCAATTTATTGATTTATTAAAATCAGCATTTTCCATCAACATGGCATCTTTGAGGAATATTCCCTCAAGTTTGAATTCAAAAACAAGTGGACATGTACATCCAACAAGGCATTTATGAGCTCTTACATGTCCCCTTGCAAAGGTCAAACTCATCATTTACTCTCAAATTCAAATTTGAATCTCCCTCTCTTGGGCACATTGGCCAAAATGTGCTCATTCCTCATCCACTCACAAGTTGACAAGTGGCTTCATATCATTGTCCTAATCTTTATCCCACATTGCTCTCTCATCAGCATTCTTTCAACTTGAGAATTTTTAAATAGAGGCTTCATCCTTCAGCAAATCCTCCACAAATCTACAAAGCTTATGCAAAGTCACTCTCTTCATTTGAGAGCTGATTTTGTCCATCATCACCATCATTAGCATTATCAAGGGTTGGGAAAGGGCTATTTTCCACAATAGCACCAATCCACTATGGGATATGGTTTGATTCATGTTATTATGTGTTTTATTTAGTTTCTTGGATTCCTTTCATTGCATGATTAACATGTTTCATTATTTCATAGAAATGCTTTTATTTTGCTTTGTGTTAAATAACAATGCTAATGTTTGTTTTGAGAAAATGTAGGATTTAGCATCCACAAAAATGTTTCATCCTTTATTGGTCAATGCCATACATGCAAGAAATCTGGACATAGATCAAGTGAATGCAGAAGTCAAATTCATTGAATGCATATAACAATGGTAGAATGTTTCAACCTTTCAATGGATATTGTTATACATGCTATGGATTTGGACACAAGGCTAACCAATGCAAATCCAGAATGAATGAAGGGAATAATGCTCAAAGGAATGTCATTTGCAACAATTATAGAAGGAAAAGACATATTGCTAAATTTTGTAGAATTAGAAACACAAGGAAGGACAATCCAGCAAAGAAGAATAAACCAGTCAATAAAATTGATCCAAATGAATTGAAGAAGGAAATGTAAAATATCTAGGGAAAGAAAGAAGAGAATGAGGATAAGGGAGAATCTATACCAGTCTCCAGTGCTGATGTTTCCTTTGGTAACTAAGCCCAAAGCTATGGCTTAGGGGGAGCTTTAATGAATATCCTATGTCCCCTCCTAGAAAAGAGTTGCTTGAGATATAGCATGAAGAGATGTCATGAAGAATGAAATTCTTAATCTATGGAAGGAAATTGCGGTAGAAAATATACTAATGTGAAAATTTGTGGAGCTTAGAAAATTGACTGTGCATATAGGTTTTAGGGTTATCAACTTTTTTTCTAAAGCATTTATTACTAAAATAGGTGAAATTAGAGAGTTAAAAGCATACTTAAGAAGGAAAATTCATTTCACTAAATACATTTGAAGAATAATAGAGGAGAAATAAGTGATTTTGAAGGGTCTAACACATCTCCAAGTTATAGAATTTCAAAACCCTACTTCATCGAGCAAGATAAAAAGGTATTTAGGAATCCCTATACATTCTAATTTTCTAGAATTATCAATTAAAGGAAATTTGAATAGAATGGTGACACTAGAAATTGTAGATTTTTCTTAAATACTATGACCCAAATTTAAAATATATTCCTCCAAATTCTTAGAAGATGATCCCCTAGGTGCATTTTTGCATATACCTCTTGGGACCTTCTATCGATTGAAGATATAGGGCTTACATTCATGGGAATATAGAAGAGCACCCATACATAAAATTGTTCAATCTATGGGTTGTTGAGATAGTTGGAAAAGATTATAGCTTGAAACCATAATATAATATCATGACTAAGAAGAAATTAGATGTGTGGCACCAGTTGGTTTGCAAACTTTAGCTATGAAAAGAAGTGCATTAGAATGGCCTTAAGTATAATTTATGATCAGTTTATGTGGATTGATGGTGCTTACATGATTACCAAAGAAGTGATTAGTGAAATAATTGGTTTATGGTTCATCTGACCGATTCCAATCCAAAAATCCACATAATGTTGAAAATGGGTACTGCAATAAACCCTATTAGGAATCTGATAGTTTGATATGTAGCTATGGTTATTGGACACATGATTTATGGAGAAAATTTAGTCTCTACCACTAGAACTCATGTGGTAGTGGATATGATTGAGAACGATGTTCAATATGACCTCTATGAGTTGCTTCAATAATAATTGATAGAGAACCTGAAGGAAATTAAGAAGAAAAAGCATGTATTCAGGTATGGCACATTGGTGGTATGTTTGGTTTTGTACTTTTTGAAGGAAGTTCCTGCAGTTGGAAAGGTTAATTGTTAAAGTGAAAAGCTTGTTTCTCATCAAATAAGTGACTACATGAGTAATATTGGAGATATGAATGCTCAAGGTGATGCCCTTGTAGCCTTCTTTGCAATGTTTCAAAGAAGAAGGAACATGAAATAAAGAATTCAAAGAGATGTTGTAAGGAAATACATAAATGACATTACCTTTTTTGGTTTCTACTAATTTTTGCATAATGGAAGCAGTTGAACCTAGAACGATTTGGGTTCTAGAGCTTGGCTATGAAGTGATTGAAGATGAAGCTATGGGTTGTGTTGAAGTGTTGCTTGATAGTCCTAAAGATCCTAAGATGCCAAAATATTGAAATTATAAAGAAAAGACTGGAATTTCATCATAAATACAAGAAATCATAGATAAAGATAGAGTTGGATGATGAGGTAGAATCATATGCCAAAGAGCTTGGCATTTCAAAAGATGTATAGTTAGGGAAGATATAGAGAGTGCTAGAGTTGACATGAGTGCAAAAGAAGCCTTTGATAGCTCTAGGAGATCAGTTATTGCATCTATACCTGAAACTAGTGAGGAGAGGAGATCCACATACAATCCTCTAGTAAGGGAGAAATCCCCTCTAGTAAGTCATGCATTCAAGGTAGAAGCAAAGAAAAACACAAGGAGAGTCAAGTAGAAAGCCATAAGGAAAAAGGAAACTGGTATCATGGTGACTTTTGAAGAAGATTTAAATGTTGAAGGATATATTCATATAGATGATGCTCAACATGAGCATGAGATAAATAAATTAGTGGATGAAGCTGAAAATACAATACAAGAGATAACACTGGAAACAAACATTATGTCCTCCCTATCTACAATGGAGAACTTCAAGCAACTAATTGATTCCTTCAAGGAATATGTCTCCGAACTATAAGAACAAGTTGAAACAAAAGTTGAAGAATGGCTTGTAGAAAAGAAATTATTGGACATTATAGAAAAGTGTGTGCATCTACACACAACAAAGTAGAAGAGAGTTTGAAGGATGTTTATGCCTATGAAGAGGAAGAAAGGAACTTATTTTTGTATTGCATGAAGTGGCATGATGCAACACAACGTATAAAGGATGCTATGAGTACAATTGAGACGCAAATAAGTTGTGCATCAAACACTTATGGCCTAGTACAAGATAGATATGATCAGACTTGGATTGCTTTAGTGACCTTACATGACGAATACTTTACCTTGCATAGCCAAAAGAGAGAAATAATCAAACAGTTTAAGAAGCTAATGGAATTGGTGAAGATGGAGTATATACTTGTCTCAAGTGCCCTTGCTAATGTAGACAAAACTTCTAAAATAAATCTTACTCCCAGTACTCTGGAAGAAAGAAAGGAAATCTTGCTTAAATCTTAAGTCACAATACAAAACACTTGTAGCAACAAAGAAGTATTGGGAAGAAGGTAAATCTACTTTGGAAGTCATCTTGTAGAAGCTTCAAGGGTCAACACCTTTAGATTGACAATTTTTACTCTCATTCATTTTTCAAATCTTTAGATTCTTTTTGCATATATGCGAAAGTTTTAGAAGTTTTTTTTGGTTAACTTTCTAAGGGGAAGTATACAAAGTTTTTTGTACACCCTTTGTCATTGATGTCAAAAGGGGGAGAGATATTGGGGAAAACATTTGAAAAGATACTTAGAGAGATATTGGGAAAGACTCTTGGGAGGGACATTTGGGGAGAGATATGTTTAAGTGGGAGAGACAAGTTTTTGGAAAATGTTTTTGATATGCATGTTGCCATCAATGGCAAAAGGGAAGATTAGAGGGAGATTGTTGGAAGTTTATCATTGTTGATGTACTTTGGCAACATGAGTATGATATGTACATTACATATATGATCAAATGTTTTCATTGATTTCAACATTGTTATGATCATTATAGCATGGCTTGGAAGTATTCTTGAAGACATTTGGATAGAACAAGTTGATCCAAAAAATATGGTTATACAAGAATTTGACTAAGTATTCCTTTTGATAGTATTGTGGTTCAGTGTGTCAATTTTTCGGTCTGCACTCCACTACAAGTAGAGATATTACTCACAATTCTAACTATAGTTCTTAGATCATAAGATGCATCTACATTCAAGATTTTGTGAAATTTTGTGGAGTATTCTAAAAGATATGAATGAAAGAGTTCAAATTATTATTTTTCTAGCGATGATGAGGATAAGCTATTAGATGTTCAATGAGTGGGAATTCAAAGAGAGTTGAGTTTTGAAGTCACACTTTATGGTGAATTGTATCTACAAATGAAGGTTTTGTGTTTAGGTCTTATTTTGGGTTGACCTAACATGTTTGATATTTTATGGAGGAAAAGCAAGTAACTTTATCTTATGTGAGATCTATATTAGGTCCATCCCAACCTATCTTAAGGTGAATTGAAAATTTTGAATTATGATGTGAGATGTGGATAATTTTTTTCAAGGATGACTTGTTTAATTTTGTGTGTTATTTCTAATTAAGTTGACCTAATTGAATTTACTACACTTGATATAGGAGATTAACTTCATAGTTTTGTATGATGATGATAATGTTGAAGTAATAGAGTGAGTAGATTGTATTCAAGTAATGAGAGACATATGAAATGTATGGTGTTACACCTACATGTGTGTGATGTGAATATAAGAAAAGTTGAGCAAATTGTGAGCAAAGAAGAGCATTGGTTCAAATCTATGTGAAGATCATTTTTTGTACATCATTGGAACTGTAATCTAGCATATAATAGATGTTATTGTATCAGTTTAAATAGACTGTGTGGCCACCACTCCTTTCTTCTTTTTCTCATTCTCTATGAGTAGTAAGTTCACTTGGACAGTGAGTCCACGTGGTAGTAAGCCTTTTTGTAATATAATATATTGTTAGCTAATACTCATTGTGGTTTTTCCCTTTTTGGGTTTTCCACATAAAAATATTGGTGTTCATGTGTCATGTCATCTTGTGGATGTTAAATCATGCTTTAATTCCTTATTGTTATTGGATGTATGTTGGTAATTGGATGGCTTATGTTTAATTGTTTTAATGGAATACTAATTCACCCCCCCCTCAGTTTTTTGGGTGTTTGACACAAGAGATTTTTTTTATTTCTATGAGATTGTTAGTAATGATTTGTATGCAAATGCTCAAGATGATGAGATAGAGTGGGAAGATGAGTCATGGATGAGTTTAATTTGCAGAGAGAGGAATTGTATGAGAAGAAGAAAGAGAAGAATTTTTAGAGAAAGGTAAAGAAGAAGAAAAATCCAGTAGACAAGGAAGAACAATGGATGAAGAACAAGCATAGGATCTTCAATATTCAAGAGTTCTAGCTCATGAAACATATCTTCTTACCCCAAAGTGTATAATGTGGGATCATCTAAGGGGACTTGAGAAATCTTGCATCACCAAACATATTTTTGTTTCTAACCTTTGTTTTCTATTTGGTTTTCAATAAAATTGCAAGTACTCCTTCCGACAGGTCAAGTTCAACATAATTCCGGATTTTGTTCAAATTATTTTATTTATAGGAATTTTATGCTCTCAAGGTTAATTTCTTCAAGGGTACTACATTCTAGGATGATTTTCTTTTAAATTCGCAAATCCTTTTATAAATTGAGCACCAAAATTATTTAAATGCCCAAAAAGGGTAAAGTGCAATGCCCAAGTATTGGGCTGTCATTAATACACATAAATCAAGTCCCTAATATTTTTAAATGCCCCTCTAATGTTTCACATTCATTATGGATGCCAAATTGAGGAGTGGAGGCAATTTGGATTTTCCAAAGTCAAGGGAGGAGTGGAATAATCAATTCATTTAGGAGTTATATTCAAGAAATTTTTACAAAATTCCTCCATAATATTCCCACACATTGTATGGTGTCTTGGAGAAAATATTTATAGAAGCATGGATAGGGGAAATCCAATGCCTAGCTATATAGAAAATAAATTGCAAAAAAGATGAAAATTGGAAAAAGTTGTTAGAAGCGGCCAAAGCACCTAGTGTTTAGAAATGAATTTTCTATGATTTTGCTTGATTTTTAGTATGAAATTACTAGTAGATAAATTTTGATCTACCTATATTTCTATAGATAAAGGTGGAAAATCTTAATATAAATTTTTTTAGTGAAATTGGAATATGTTTTTATATTCAAAATAAATTCTAAAAGGTGGTATGCCAACAATTTTCAATGCAATTTTGTGTATTCTTAATGATTTGCATTTCAAAAATTTATTGGTTTGTTTGTTTTCTTATGAGTATTCTTTTTTAGTAGAATAGATAACATATTGTTGTGGTGGTTGTGAAGATCAACACTCTGATTCATAGTCTTTATTTTCAATGTGTATCAAAATTATTCATCTATTTGTATGCATTGGTAAAATTTTGTGTAAATAATGATTTTATGATGTGAAGTTATAGAATACATTTAAAATGGTGTTACATCAAAAATTTCCTACATTTGACTCAAATGTGTCACCTCCCGACTCCTTGCCACTTTGCAACTAATTGCGCCTTCTATACACATCCCAATGAGATTCTATTTGTAGTCATGACCTAAAAATATCGTGTGTATACATTATTCATAAAATGTTTTTTCATTTTGCCAGTTTAAAGGGTTTCATAGCTTGGCATGAGATTGATTAATAATTTAGGTGTGATTTAAATGTGATTTTTATGAAATTTAAAAGTGAAAAACTTGTCCCTTCTAAGCTTTATATGTAATATAATTTTTTTTAATCGATTGTTGTGGTTTTATTCAAATTGAATAGTCTTACAAAGATTGTGATTTTTTTTTGAAATCTATATATTAGAATAATTTATTAAATACAAAGTTTGACATTGTGCATAATAGATAGAAAGATAAATATTTGTGACATTAATTAATGATTCTATTTAAAGATTCTTGAAAAACATGTGATTCTTAGAAAAAATACTATTTTTTCATTGTTTATAGTCTAATATATTCTTGGGTAGATATGTAATATTTAGAAGCTTAATCTATTGTAATTGTAATTAGGTAGATAAACTACCACTTAGAATTTTCTAAATGGTCAACTAAATTATTCTTCTAATTGATTGAAGCATTAATACCCTGAAGACCCTTATCTTCTATCCCTTCATGCATACTTGTTTCCCTATTTTTCTCGACTTCTCTTGTACCATTTATGTGCCACCTAAAAGAGTAAAATGTTGAGAAAGGGACAACTGCATAGCTCACCGGGAGGTCCATTTTCTCGGTCCAAAATAGTAGAAGCACTTGAGTACGTTTACAGGTATGTTTTGAAAAGGCCAAAACTATGATTATGATCGGCATGTTATATGTATGATTTCTAAGCAGGTTTTGGAATGAGATCAGTAAAGATCTGAATACGACAGCTCTGGGACTTCACAGATATCCCGTTTCTTCTTATGCTTTACTTGGTTTATCGTATTACTTAATGGTAGCTTTGCAGAGACTAAAAGTAAGATGGTCCAAAATCTTTTCATGCAGTGGCCAGATTCATGCACTGCAGTAAATGCAGTTCTAAAATATATTTTCATATAGACTAGCTTCTAAAAATATATCATGTAGTATGCTGCGAAAACTGCATTCACTGCTTATCTTCCTATATATGGAGGCAAAAAAATATATGAAAATCTCTAAGCCACAACGGTTAATAATTGTACAAATTTATTTGCCAGTTGCCACTGCAGTAGCACAAAAACACATACCTATGGCTGTTACAATTTTAATTCTGCTCACACCAAATGTGTCGCTCTTTTTACAATTGTTAAAGTTTGTACATAACATCTTTTCTGAATGACCGACTTTGTGTCTGCTCACACCAAATGCGTCGTTGTTTTGTAACCACCATCATTAAAAATTAAACAGTAAGAAAATAATTTTATATATTAAAAATACATTCTTATTCCACGCAGAACATTCTTATTCTTATCTTATCCTTTTACCTTTTTGTCCACCGACTATGTTTAATCGACATTATGTATCTATAAATAAGGTTGCTTGGAAATGTAAGTGTATAATAGATATACAGACTTGATTAAAAACACAGATTTGAAATCTTTGAATCTGTATGTGACAAGATAAATTTGTTGGTGGTTCTAATCGTTGAGCGATGACCTCCTAGTTGGATGTCAAATTTAAAAGATACATTTGGTGTTGTTTGGTCATGTCTGCTTTTCTTTTTATCTATGGCTTCTATAGGGGTGGCTATTTTTTCTCAGGATAACTTAGAGAATTTTTAGGCTATTATCTTTTCATTCACTGTGCAATAATTTATATACTATCCTGTTGACGTCTATTCCAACTGCCTTCAGAAGTGTTCGTGTCTATTCAAATAAGATTCTAGATGTTGCTTTTTTCACATGCTTCCTTACTCTTATTATTTCAAGCACAATGTTTAACATGCAGTTGCATCAATTTCACCAAGTGTTGGTCTTGTAAACATCATTTTGATTGCCATTTCTTCGTAGGTATGGTTACCAATTGTTTGCTATAGATTTCAGCTAAGGGTATTGGTTCAATATATTGGCGATGTCATTGATTTTGCTTTTTTTTTTTTTAACAGCTTAATGTCATTTGTCTTAATTTGACTGCTATAAAGGCTGTTTACGTTTGTATTTGTGATATTGGCATAAAGTTTATGTTTGAAGTTCTTTTTTGACAATGTACAATCATTTAGTATGGCTTTAACTTTAAGGTTTTGTTTATATATTGGCTAGGTCATGGATTTTTTTATTTTATTTTTAACAACGACCATGGATACATGTGTATATGCGGTACGAATATGTGTAATGGGAAACTTAGACCAAATTTTTGAAACCCAATGGCACGTGTGAAGGTTGAAAGTTGAATTGGTTTTTGATAATTTTGGAAGGGCACATGCACCATAGGAAGCTTGGAGATACACTAGGGAAAAAATGGAAGATTTCGGATTTTTAGGATATCGTAGATTTTGGTTGAAAATGACATGTTGATGTTGCCTGATAACTATTGAGTCTTTATCTTCTGTATGTACATTTCGGTTTTTATTTGTAGTTTTTAATTATGCCTATTTTGATGTGTTGAGGTTTTGTGCGTGTTGAAGGCGGTTTCATTGATATCTTGATAAGAAGGCATGTAAAATTGCTGCAGTTTAGGTAGTTAGGTTATTATATGTTCAGTTTGATGTGGATTTCAATGCGGTCATAGCAACTATTTGTTGTTCTCCTCTATTTTATCAATGTTTAAATTTATCAGCGTTTATAATTTACGACTGTTTTACAATTTTTAAATTTATCAGGGTTTTTTCTGACTCTTTGAAAAGACTGAATATGGAAATCATCTTGAGGCGGTCTAATTGCTTTGTTAACTGATCTCTATCACCATTCTATACAAATCATTCATATTTGAATTTGATTTGTATGGAATGGTGACTAAAGGGCTATTAACAAATTCAAAGTGCGGAATCGTCCTTCTAAGTTGAACGTGATAATATCTGCAGGTGGCGTGGGTGGTCGATAAATGTGGCACTACTTGGACTCAGCTGTATCGATATACTTCATCGTCATTCCACACTACATTCTCTCGATAGACGGCTGGTCTACACCTGGTAAGCCAACAGAGATTTGAAAAGAGGTCTGACCCCGATTTATTGTAGTAGCTTCAGAGGCCCTGGCGATTCTGCCATACTGATATATTTTTCCTTCTCGTGTGTAATGAAAAATATACAAGGTGCGGATAAGGGTTTTAATGAAAACCCTCTCAGTTTGTGTTTAATGTCATTTTTCAATGGTACAAGCTTCTCGTATATACCTATTTCAATGTAATCCTCTAGGCGTAAAGACAAATTTTATTGTATGTACTTTTATTCTTTTTCAAAGATATCAATGACATTTAGTTTTACTTTGAAAAAGTGACTTCATTATTTTCATAATTGTAATTTGAAAAACTCAATTATTTACAGATGTTTTTTTTCTATTTATATTTGTAAGATTTTTATTATTATTCCACAAAATTTTAGTAATGCTATGCTTGTAATTACAATTTGTTTCCATGATGCTATGCTTATAATTACAATTTGTTTCCATGTTATCATCTGCTAGGCACCAGCATTTAAAAGTGTAGATAGTAAAGGGGCTGCCTTTTCTTTAAGCATTTCTAATTGGCTCAATGTGGCGCACTCGTTTTAATGTATATTATAAAGATCTGTAGTAGATCAAAAGGCGGTTATTATAGATAACAAGACTGCAGAAATTAAAAACAACTAAAGACTAAAGTGTATCTATGGAGCGAATAAAATTGAACCGCAAATTACAACATGCGAGGTCACCTAATGGAAAACAAAATTAAACTGAAGTCTATCGCCAGTTATCTCCACTGCATACATGCAGAACTGGGAGAAATTATCTTTTATCTCTAACAAATTTAACCTACATGTCATTCGATATAAATTAAAAATGAGGTAATTTTTTAAATCAAAATATGATCCTACATTAAAAAAGACCCCATTTTGATTGTGATGACATCAATAAGATATAAATTAATGCTTATGCACAAAGAATACATGCCACATGGTCGTTCTACCTAATTTAAACAAACATTGGACTGGCTAACCGTCTAAGGAATAGGACAGCTACAGATTTCATTAAAACATTAAAAAGTTACAAAGATGTACATATATCTCCACAGAACTTGTGAACAATGATTATTCAAAGTAGCAAATTACAGATTTGAGGATAACGGCGAGACTGCAGATAAAAGAAAACAAGCGTATAATGAAGTTTTAATTGCACAAACAAAAATAGAAGGTATGTACTATATATGCAAACTACTCAAAGCCATGAGATATAGAAACAAGAGTTAAAAGTATCTACATAACAAGCTACAGAAACATGGAAATCCTCAAAATAAAGGGTTTCAACTGCAGACATAAGAATCAGAAGGAACGTCTGTATTGCAAACCACCTATGTCGAAATCAAGTTCAATTGGTAAACCTATAGAAAAATTGTCCAACATGGAATACCTGATGGAGATAGGAAAATTGATTTGGATTGGATTTTCACATGATCATTACAGCAATAACCCCACCTGATTGTACATCTTCCCAAACATAAAGCTACCAATAAAACTATAATAGAGCCAAGCCATAAAGCTTATTTCTTTTTTTAACAAGCATTAAAACCTACATCCTCCCCTAAGAAAAGTACGGGAACATGCGAGCAACTTTTCAGCATATTTCTTCATAAAATGGACTTTCTAAAATAGATTTTTCCATATTCTGTAAAATACACATAATTTGAACAAGCATACAAACATTGGTAGTGCAAGTTACAAATACGAACTATGTGTACAAAATTTATTTAGGTGTAAAATATAATATCAAAATAGGAGAAGTTTTTAATCTTATCCACTGAGTGTACAATTTTGTGAGTAGTAGTTGTAGTCTCTAAAACTTGTCTTCTTGAGATAAATGATCACTTCGTTTGAATCATAAAAATTAGAATATCTATTATAATTTTGTGCGTAATAATTATAATTTCTAAACTTGCCTTCTTTAAATAAATCCCTTTTAATTTCTAGATATCATTATAGAGAGACAATGTTGAATTATAAAAATTAGAATATCTATTATAATTTTGTAAATTGTGTTGTAAAGAATAATAAGCTAAAAATATTGCATCTTGATTCCTCATTATTATTAGGAACCAAAACAAAGTATATTTCTTTTAGTTTTTTAAGGATTTTAAAAGATTTTAGAAAATCCCTCATAGCTCCCATGACATATTTTCTCACAATGTCCCAAAATTCCTAAAATAAAACTCAGGGGATTCATATAGATCAAGCGACTTTAAAGCTTCAAAGCAGAAAATACTAGAATACACCTCCTCCATCAGTTTCTTCATGATTGTACCTCCTCCATCAGTTTCTTCATGATTGTTTGGTTGTCTGGAATGAGATGGTAGAAAGTATTTTCTAATAATTGTTCTTGGAAGTTAGTAAAAGAATTCTTGGGATCCTCAAGAAAGCTTTTGAAATAACTTTCCCCAATCCCTCTAATTCTTCCTTTATTTTGGATTATACTATCGCCATCCTCTACAATTTGGTAAATCTCGTTGTGCTTCTTGTGGCCCAAAGTTAAGGGATGGAAAAATCTAGTATTTCAATCTCCATCCTTAAGCCAATTGATTCTCAAAATTTCCTTCCAAAAATTCTCTTCATTCATAGAGATTGTATTCCAATCACCCCTCAAAGATATTTCCTTGATACATAGAGGAATGCTTGACTAGCTTGCCTCCATAAGCTTTTGGACATTATCAAGTTTCTCAACAATTTTCTCTTTCCTATTGAATATTTTTCCAAAGGATGATTTGTTCGACACTTTGAGGTATTATTTAACAACATTTATTTTTGGGCTACTTTAAATATGGTCGTGCCATGAGGGACAAAATTTCACCACTGAAATATTTTTCTTTTTAGTGTGAGTGAGAAGTCCGCCTAATTTTTAATCAAAATAGCAAAGGGTCATTCTTGGGGCACTCCAACCATGAGAAGAGAAGGGAGTTGTGGTTAGAGCTAGATCTAACTAAAGCATTTGAAAATTTACATTCACAAAAATGTCTAGTTACATGAAATGAGGAACTTATCAAGCTTCACTTGAATCAGTTAATGCTCAATTCTTCTCTTTTTCCATGTGAAAAAAGAGCCTGTAAGCTCTATTCCATTAGAATTTCTTTTGCAATTAATTCAAAAAATATTTCATGCTATCTTAATAGTCCTTTAGGCCTCCGAATTTCTTAAATGGGAAGAGTATGTGTTGAAGTTACCTACCATCAACCAATTGATATAATAATTATTTAATTTGCAAGATATAATATTTTTCCAAAGAATATTCCTTTTAACCTCATATTTAGGGAAATAGATATTAGAAAAAATCTAGTGATTTTCTGAGAGATGTTCTATTAACATAGTTTCAATGTTTTTTGTAGAATGGCTAAGTAAAATTCCATCAAAACTATCATTTTTTATAGGCATAGACATGCCTTATAGAGTCCCAATAGTGTTTCTTAGGCAAAAATATAACTCAAGCCAATACTAATTCCTTATGTCCTTGACTTTTTTTCTTGACACTTCTATTTTTTATATTAGAAAAATATCATGTTTATTTCCCATGTACAATTTTTGAGTAGAAGTTGTTTATGAGGACTAATAAGTCCTCAAATATTCCATGATAATATATTCATTTGTGTAAGTTTCTTGAGGAGGTCAACTCAAGGGTCATTTGGTGACTTGATGTTACTTCTCAACGAGTTTATCTTGATATTTTTTCTCATTGGTTTAGTCTACCTTTTTTATTGGCACCAATATCAATGAACTTTCTTGATTTTTTATCCATCTCCTTTCCCATGGGAGGTTGATGGGTAAATTTCTACTAATTCCTTATGTCCTTGACTTTTTTTCTTGACACTTCTATTTCTTATATTAGCAAAATATCATGTTTATTTCCCATGTACAGTTTTTGAGTAGAAGTTGTTTATGAGGACTAATAAGTCCTCAAATATTCCATGATAATATATTCATTTGTGTAAGTTTCTTAAGGAGGTCAACTCAAGGGTCATTTGGTGACCTGATGTTACTTCTCAACGATTTTATCTTGATATTTTTTCTCATTGGTTTAGTCTACCTTTTTTATTGGCACCAATATCAATGAACTTTCTTGATTTTTTTTCCATCTCCTTTCCCATGGGAGGTTGATGGGTAAATTTCACCTTCTTTCATTTCAAATTTCTCTGTAGAGAGAGGTAACTTTGAGGGATCTCCAATTTTGGGAAACATAAGTTTTATACGAGAAACTAGGACCTTAAAGGATTTTTGAATTTGATTTCTCTTCTTAGTCATTAGTTGTCAATTATTAATACATGGATTAGCACCAAAAGGGGAGGTGTAAGATAGATCAAGAAAAATATTAGTGGGAAGAAAGGGTTAAATAGTGGGGATAAAGACTATATATTAAAATTAGTGATTTAAGGGAAATTGGATTAAACAATTTAAGGATATAAAAAAGAGGGCTGTAAAATTTATTAGTGGCAACCATTTTTAAAGTCTTTAGAGAACTAATGATTAATGAATTAGTCAAGGAAGGAGCCAAAATAGTTTTAAAATTTGTGAGGACCTTCCAAGATGAGTTAGCCTATAATGTCCCCTTTTTACCCCTATGCTTTTCTATGGGCGTTCACCTATTTTTGGAGCCACGTAGGATATTCAAAGGTGATTTAGGGTTTCCAATATTTTTGGAGGTTTCTCGTTAGCTTTTCAAGAGGTTGTTGTAGGAGTTTTCCTTAGGGTTTTCTAGGTCTTTATGGGTTTTTTGAGATCATTGGTGGGAAGTCACTGCTATTTTTATTAAGTCACAACTGCTTCTGAGAATGTACTTATTTTGAGTTTGGACACACTAACTGTTTTTAGCAATATTATATTTTTAGTAACTGCTAATTTTGGTAGTGGTCTTGGCAACAGTTCAATGCAACTTGGTTACTATTTTTGGTAGTTGCAGTTATTGGCATCTTGATACTTTTGGTAGTTTTCTTCTTCACCATCCTTGGTGATTGAAAAAAGAAAGTTTTGTACCTTAAGTTAATTTTATAATGTCAATGTGGCCCCTTGGACCCCCATGCCTAGCACTTGTTGACTTAAATTATTTTTAAAAAGCAATTTTATGCAAGATTATAGTGGAAACTAAAAATGAAGGACTTAAGTGATTTTTAATAAAGTTTATTTCTCTTCCCAAGTGTGGCATCCCCTTTCGGAGGGAAGAGGGATTCAAACTTCTAGGTCTCAAAACCTATATATATGCCCTCACTTGCTCTCATTTGGTTATTGCTAATTTGTGATAACGAAGTGCTACCAAAGTGTAAATAGATCACCTTGGACTTTGAGGATGAAAACCCTCTAAGCCAACTTCAGTTTTGGGATTTCAAGATATCTCCTAGCTGAATAGTGGTGTAGCTCCATTTCAATGGTTGTAGTTGAACTCATATTTGTGATGTCAACTTTGTTTCTTTTTGTTCTTGCTAGTTATGATATCTTCTAGATATATTTTGGTATGTGTGTGACAATTTCTAGTTTTGGAGGGATTTTTTGTGTGTTTTATTATACATGTGTATTGTTGGTTCGTGTCTCTCTTTGCCTAATGACCCACCTTTTTACTCACATTGATCAAAGGAGTTGTTAAATTTTTGTGGGTATTGATTTTGGAATGTCCCCTAACTAGGAATACCCTAAATTTTCCCTAATTCCTTAATTAAATAAAAAAATGGTTAGAGAATACCTTTCATTTGATTAAATACCTCCACCTATATTAGAAACCATTTACCACAATGACACTGATTAGAAGATTATAACCATTTACCACAATAATACTAAATTTGTAATGCCTCACCACACAACCCCAGGGGAAGTTGCAATTAACTACTCAAATGCACAATATTTTTTGTTTAAGTATAGTTAAA
The DNA here is from genome assembly GCA_007258455.2 of Sequoia sempervirens. Taxonomy (NCBI): domain Eukaryota; kingdom Viridiplantae; phylum Streptophyta; class Pinopsida; order Cupressales; family Cupressaceae; genus Sequoia; species Sequoia sempervirens. Next base: position 163,966,030 of record VDFB02353493.1, on the reverse strand, counting down.
ATGCAAGTTCACTACCCATTGCCAACAAACCCTAAGGTTAGAAGATTGAGTTTACTTAAACACAAACAAGAAACAAGAATAAAAACCATAACATTTAATTACTTAACAAATTAAATACACATACATTCCATACATGATAAAATTACATCAAAGGAATAAGAGATACCACATGTTTCCAATAACGATAATTTACAATATAATTACAACTCTCATTCCCCGAATGAAGTAAATCCAATAAGCATGATTACATATTACACAATCCCACCTCGATAACAAATGAGGGGTAATAAAATACAATATCAACTGAAATGAATAAAGCATGAAAAGTAACTAGATCCCACGACCTCTTAATTGGAGATCTCATCCTCACAAACAAGAAGAAAACCCAATGAAGCAAGGTGCATGTTCCACCCAACCATGTGATACCTGAAGGCTCACCCCCCATGCTATGATATAGTAACAAGGATTCTTAGACAAGACCATCTACATCTAGACAAAAGTTACACATAACTGAACTGAATTAAATATAAGTACATCACATAGCACAATGGTTACAATGCTTCTAGAGTTAAATAATCAATTGCATCACTGATACAAACATACTGCTAACTTAAGAGAAGTGTCATCATAATGTCACATGGGATATCCTGGTAAGTCTTCCTAGGTCTCGACCCCCATCTCGGGATATCCTGGAAACCTCTAACGACTTTTGACCCCTCATGATTTCCAATGTGGAATCAATTATCTCTCGTAAAGATGAGATAACGATCTTTCCATTCCAAGCCTTCTTGTCTCATCCCAAGTCTATACAAGCTCTTGTGTCCATGAGCGATGAAAAATAAATCTTGTTAAGTGTTTGATACAATCTAAACTCTAATAAGTTTATTTATGTTATCACTGAATTAACTAACTTACAAAGAGTTACCCTGACACCACTTTGTGTGTCGGCCCTCATTGCAAGCCACTCCTCTAAGACAACACATGGAATAACTCCACAACCCAAGGGTACACAAGTGCAACCTAAGGAGAATGACTCCCTATCCACGACATAAAGTCAACACACCCTATTCATGATAACTGAGTATCTAATTAGATCCAATAAGATGCACTACCCAAGGCAATTCATAGGTTGATTAACAAATTACGACAACCCACACAATCACATGAAAACCCCATCTGGAAGACTTACACAACAATTAACTTCATTTTTCCAACATCACGAAAGAGGGAGATTTCATAAGAAAAAGACAAATTAGGCAAATACTATCCTACTTTAGGATTTCCTAAATCCAATCAAGGTGATAACATATTGCATGTAATCAAATAAGAATAATTAGCATTATTTGCAACTACTCAAAATTAATTAAAATTATATTGGCAATGTTAAGGAACTTAAACTAATAATTTAATTATGTTTTCTACAATTACACATAATAGTAAATATCAACTTTTTAAATAAAGCCATTTATTATAAAGTCAATTTTATTTCAATCTATGATAATAGAATAATCATTTAAAAAAAGATCCATATATTTAAATATTTAAATATCATTTAAATATATGTCTAAAAAAAAAAATCATTTTATATTTCAACTAATTTAAGAATAAATCCCAATTATTGAAAATATATATAATATATATATTTTATATATAATATATGTTTATTATATATATAATATTGATATATATATATTATATATATATATATTATATAATATATATATATATATTATATAATATATATATATATATATATATATATATATATATATATTATATAATATATAATATATAAAACAAAATTTATAAAATAAAAATTAAATATAAAAAAATAAAAATAAAATTGAATTGCTTTTTTGATCCGCGAGCCCCTAAAAGGGGGAGGGGACACAGCCAAAGGCTATGCCCAACCTCCACTGTGGAGGTCAGTGCAGCCACAAAAGCGCCCCTCCCTAGGGCGGCTGTGTGCAACCATGGTTGTGCCTCCCCCACATATACCTAAATAAAAATTTTTATTTATATTTTAGTTTCAATAACAAAAATGAATTCACCCTCCCCTGCTTGCATACAAAAAATTCTGTGTAAAAAAAAAATTTAAAACAAAAATTTCCAAATGAACAAAATATATTTATAATATATGTTTGTATATATATATATATATACAAACATATTTATAAATATATACCTAAATTCCCATTTAGAGTCAAATTGTGCAACTTTTCTACAAAAAATTTACAATAAAACTAATTTCTCAAGACAATTTCCTCGTTCCAATTTTAAATTTAATATGAAGCATTTCAACTCCAAAATAAAGGTTTTCAAATTTCATTTTGCTTTCTTTCCATTTTTCTATTGTTGAAATTGAAAATTTTTGTTGCAAGTTTTGTTTTTCAACAAACAATCTAAATTTCTTCAAGATTTAAACAGGGTTTTCAAAAAGATTTACAAGCAAGTTTTTAAATTGAAAATACAAATTTCCTAAGAATAAACAAGGAGAACCTGTAATCTGAAGCTTGAAGGAGAGTTTGAACAAGAAAGTTGAGCTTCCCTGCAAGAATATTTTTCCAAAGCTCTTCCAAAATCCTCACCCAAAATCCAAAAATGCATAAAACAAAGCTCAAGAACTCCCTTTCCTTTTTTCTCACAACCAAAATTTCAAGAATGAAATCCTCCTCTATTTTTCCCCAAATTTGATCAATCTACCCTAAAATATCGCATCCACTATAGTTATTGCTCCACTGTCCAATTTGGAGATATTTTGCTTTTTTTGAATTTTTTTTTAAAAAAAAAATTCTTTCAACATGACTTTATTTCTTTATTTTATTTTTAAATTTCTATTTCAAATGATATAATTTTTAAACATTTTCATTTCCAAATAATTTAACTTTAAAAATTTTCTTTTCAAAAACTTTAACACTTTTTAAAAAAAAATTCATTTAAAAAAGAATTCAATAATTATAATTTCCAAAATGAACTACCTGATTTAATTCCACACAACTAATTTAAATAATCAATAAAATAAATATAATCCAAGATTAGATTATTTTATTAATTAAATTAAATTAATTAATAATTTAAGTAACATTTCTAACACTACAACTAGATTTATTTAATGAACAACCTAAATACAAAAAGCCATTATTTACCTTTTTCAACTTGAAATTAAATCAAGGAGAGATGAACAACAAATAAGCAACTTAACTCGACTAAAACTTGACCATAGACTATGACTAGGGTGATGACTTGGCATGGAAAACCTAGCTACTATCTCCCAATCAAATACCATTGGCCAATGGACACGCTCAAACTTGGGAAATCAGGTGGTGTCAATGTCTTATACCTGTCAACTTGCGAACAAAGAGTATATTCAACATGCATATATATATATGATATAATAAAACACACTGTGAAGATGAAATCTTAGAATCGTAGGGTGCTCACAAGCAAGTGATACAATCCTATCCCCTTCACTAATACAGACTTACTAACTGATGAGTCTAACATCAATAATATAATCAAAATCATAAAAAATCATTAATTAAATATCTACTAGACTAATTCAAAGCATACCATAATGATAAAATCAAAGTAAAATACCATCACATTCGCATCACTTAACAGTTTGTGATCAAATAGTAACAAAGTACCATAGTCAAAGTAATAGCAAAACAAAGCATAACAAAGAAAACATTGTCCGATCAAAAGAGCTGTTGATGGTGTTTTTATGCACTTCTCAACACAGGCAATGCGTAGGTGCACTACCTCTCTTGAAAGACAATCTTCCACAATCAGATTGCAGAACACTATCCCAAGGTCTCTTGGATGTCAGGTCATGACAGTGCTTAGATACGTCAGTAGTTTGATGTGATTTTCTGGAATCACAAGGCAGTCTTACAGAAAATACAAAGTATCGACATAAAGCATGAAGTTAAATCTTGAAATGGAGTTCTTGAGATAAAGGCAGCTATGTGTTGGCTGTAGGTTCAAACAATAATCTTGAACTCCATCCAGTTGTTAGATTTGGCTTTACAATGTGCAATGAACATTGGTAGTGTTCAGTTACTAAAAAAAGTAGAAAAAGAGTGAAGGGATGAAAAAGTTCCTAAGTCTGAAGCTTGCAATGAATAGTGACAATGGAGTTCCTGCAATGGACAATTCCTCAAAACAATGTCCCACTTAACCAAGGATTTCACAGTATCATGGAAATTGTGCTATCTTCTAAGGGCTGTAGATATTTCATCCTTCATTCACCACATGCATGCATGAACCAAAGATAAAGATTTAGTGTAGCTTTACAATCAAGTCCAGGCTAACTTTGCACATCTATCTACCTTCAAGAAACAACAAAAATTATGGACTAAGGGATCATCAACAAAGCATGAATTTTCACAGTCACCCAACATCATTCCTAAAATTCATCCAAATAAAATGAATAGCTAACTAAACAACAAAGAGATCTAAACTAAACATGTGAAATTGGAGAAATGAATCAAATGACATGAGAGAAATCAAGGAAACACACCAAGTCAACGTTATTTCTTATAAATTTCAGCAGCATGCCTTTACAACAACTCAACTCTCACTTTTGCAAATGAGGGGAGTGCTCTATTTATAGTTTCCAAAAGTTAAATGAATGGCCAAGATTCATTACAGTTGTGTGGCCAAGATTCATTACAAAATAGGGTTTCACCTACCCCCAAATAGATTTACAATTTAAAAACATTCTTTGTCCTTTCCCTATTTTGTCATCTAGTGGATGACACTATTGCTCTTTCGTCCTGTAGCTAATTGTTGTCTTCTTGGCTGTAGCTACTCTTCAGGGAGGTCTTCTTCCTTGGCTGGGCTATCCTCTTGCTCCTTGGAAGCTGCATGTTCAATGTACTTGAGGATGACGGCCTGGAGCTTATCTACCTCGATGATCTCGCATCTTAATGCCTGGTAGCTCCATTCCTTGGCATTTTCTTCCAGCCGTTTCCAATCCTCATCATACTTCGAGCCTTGGTCTCTGAATAGCTCTGAGCGATCGAAGGCACGGGCAGCAAAACTCAGGAATTCCATGGTGATTTCTCCAACTGTCACGTCCTTTATCTTCTCCTAGAAGTATGACTTCACTTTCTCGGCTTTCATTTGTACTATGGGCATATTATAGCCCGTCATTAGCTTGAGATACTCAGCGCATACTGCCCAGATTTCCTTGATCCACTTGATATCTGGATCCACCCTGCTCTGGATTTGCCCCATCCTCTCCTCCCGGTTGATGAGGTCTCTGCACCACACATCCACCAACCAACGATCCTTCGTCTTTAGTTCTAGCTTTTCTTCCCACGTGTTCTCTGGCATCTAAAGAATGGCTTCAATTTTTGGGAAGGTGGAGTCATAGATGGCGGTAAAATTGGTGTAGAGCTTCTTCGTGCTTTCCAGGGATTGGATCAGGTCTAAGAACTTGTTGGCTATCTGCACAGCCACGTCGATTCCCACGTTTCTGACGCTTACGACTTGGCGGAACCAATCCTCAATGGTCTTCTCCAAGTTCTTCCTTCTCTCCATCTTGTCAATCTATTCCTTGGAGAGCAACTGTGGTGCGGCTGTGGAGGTGGTGGGCAGGTCATCTACTGAGGACCACTGCTGAATGTAGTCGGTTAGGGTAGCAACTTGCACCTTGAGCTCGTCCTTGGTGACCTTGTCTTGCTTGATTAGGTGCACCACTGTGGCCACCGATTCTTCCAGATGTTCAACCTTTTTGTTCCCTAGTCACTGTCCCTAGGTCAATGGTGGAGATATTGTAGCTAACGCCCTCCTGGCCAACTATAGGCATGGCAACTTGCGCTGCTCGGGAGCCAGAAGCATCCATCGTTATCTTGGAGTGGACCTTGGGCTTCTTCTCCTTCTTTGTTGTGGTCAGGGATCGAGCCAAGATGGCTTCCAATCTTGCCCTCGGGTCCTTCAGAACAGGAGTAGTCCTTTCAAGCTGTTTCTCCAACCAGTCGGGCATGGTGGATTTGTCCTTGGGTGCATCATGGCTGCCCTCACCCTTTTCAGTTAGAGGCAAGGCTTCTGCCTCCTTTTCCTTTTGGGGCCCTTCCTTCTCCTTGGCAGCTTCCTCCTCCTCTTCGTCAGAGTCACGATAAAACACGAGGCATTTGACGGGCAGCCTGGTGGACAATTGCCAGGTGGGGTTGTCTTCCTTCGCTGCCTCCTCTTCTTTCTTCTCTTCCATAGCCTCGGCCTCGGGGCTCTTGACAGCATGGGTTTCGACCTCGGTGATATCTTTTATCCGCTGCTTTTCTGGCGGCTGCCCTTCTTCATCATGTGGTGACCTTTCCACTTCTTCCCCAATGCTCTTAAGCTGTTGCACTGACTCCTCCTCCATGTCCTCATCAAATGTTTGGATAACCTCCTTGGCACCTGAGCCATCCTCTTCATCCCCGCTCTTAGAAGAGCATGTCTCTTCTTCCTCATAAGCCACCTTTTCGATAGTCCTGTGTTCGTACTCGGGGTGCTCGTAATAATCATCGGCCTCCTCCTCTATGGGCTTCAAGGTTTCCCTTTCCTGCTCCTCCAACTCCTCCGAGATTTGTATAGTGGCTTCCATGGCTGGTGGCCCTGTTGGCGGTTGTGAAGGTTGAGTTGTTGCGAGGGCTTGGGCAAGGGTTGTTTGGAGTGCAGGGTCCATTAGGATATGTGAGAGCTCGGGGGGGAGACTCTGCAGGTGCCGCGTAATAGCCTCGGGGACAGTGGAAAGGGGAACAGGTGATGCTATTGTTGCCAGAGGCAGGGAGGTAATAGGTGACATGGCAGTAGAAGAGGAGGGGGTAGTGGTCATGCCAGAAGAGGAGTCAACGTCAATTATTGACCCGGCCAGGGGCGAAGAGGCAAGATGGATAGAAATGTCCACCACTTGCAGAGATGAGGCGATTGCGGCCTGAGAGGCGGACATCGCACCAGTCGGGGGAGGAAGGAGCAAGGGAGGCTGCACCTCTGTTGTAATCACTATCTGCTTGAGCCTCTTGGGAGATAAGCCTCCCGTGTCTTTCTTCGCCTGCTTCTTGGGATCCGTAGATTGTGCGGTCTCTATTTCTTTCCTCTTTTGAGACCTAGTGACGGGGGGAGACTTAGATGTCTCACCAGGTGATGTAGAGGAGACAACGTCCTCCGTGGCACTTGGCTCACTCCTGAGTGCCTCATACATTAGGACCACCCCTTGTTGCTTTAGTTGCGCCACCTGCCCATCGACCCACTCCTTAGTGCGAGTTATGATCGGCTGGGTGATAGTATCCAAGTCATCTACCTCTTATTTGTCCCAGTCAATGGAGGGGATTGCCAAGTTGGCAACCGCAGGGTACCTTGGGTGCATGATTGTAGACTCATCTTCCTCGAGTTGGTCCGGCACCTGGAACAGTTGCACCCTCCTTAGGAACTGCACGGTCATGCGCATGTAGTGCCTCATGCGGACCTCCTTGTCATCTTGGCAGTCT
>VDFB02353493.1:163923961-163954751 GCA_007258455.2 Sequoia sempervirens | reverse complement strand
CAAGCGCAAAGGGGAAGCCCGAAAGGGGAACTCCGGAGGCCCGGGCCCGGAGGGGCCCATGGCCGCCCCAAAGCCCAAAATGCCAAAGGAAACTACGAGGTCCTGGAGGGTAGCAAAAACCAAAAGGGAAAGCATGGTTGATTTTAGGATGAAACCTTAGAGCAATATCGACCATGCGAAAATAAAAAAAAGAGGGGCACGTAAAACGAGGCAGCTCTGAAAGGCCCAACAAAGTGATAGAAAAGAGGGTCCCCATTCTGAACGGGGCGTGTGTGCTAAGGGCACAACAAGAGCCAAAATGGAGTGGTGCTACATCCTCCCCTCCTAGGGTCAGGCTTACTCCTGGAAGCCTGTAAACAAATAGGGATAGAGCTCCCTCATTCTAGCTGCATCTTCCCAAGTGGATGATGTGTCATCCCTAGGATCCCACTGGACCCTAACCTGATCAATATCTCACCCTAATAGAGTGAGTGTTCTGTGCTCCATTATGGACACGGGTTCCAAAGCTAGCTGCCTGTCCTCTACTTGTAATGCATTCCAATCAAGTACATGAGAAATGTTTGGATGGTATGACTGAAGAACTGAAACATGAAAAACATTGTGAATACGCGAGAGACTAGGTAGTAAAGCAAGATGGTAAGCAACTAGACCAATCTTCTCGAGTATCTCGAAGGGTCCAACAAAGCGAGGTGCCAACTTAGAGCCCTTCCCATAACTATTGGGACTCTTTCATGAGCACACCCGCAAGAAGACTCTATCGCCCACATAAAACTGATGATACAGTCTATGCGCATCTGCATACTTCTTTTGCCTATCCTGCTCTGCCACCAAGTGCTCTCTAATCCTATCCACCTGTTGCTCCATACCCTGCAACATCTTAGGACCCAAAGTCACTCTATACTCAAGTTGATCCCAACTCAAGGGAGTGTGACATGGTCTCCCATATAATGCCTGGAATGGAAGCATGCCGATAGAACTCTGAAAACCATTATTATATGCGAACTCTACCAAATAGAGATAATCCTCCCATCGTGTCTACTAGTCCATTACATATATAAGTAACATGTCCTCGAAGATTTGATTGAACCTCTTGGTCTGTCCATCTGTCTCTAGGTGGTAAGTTGAACTAAAGTTCAATTGTATCCCCATCACATGTTGTAATGAAGTCCAAAGAGCTAAGGTGAACATTGGATCCCTATCAGAAATAACCCAATGCGGAATACCATGTAACCTCACTATGTCCTCCATGAACACTCTAGCTATGAAAAATGCAGTATAAGAAGAGTGAATAGGTGAGAAGTGTACCACCTTCGTCAACCTATCAACTATCACCATAATCGCATCATGTCATCTCGAAGAGTTGGGTAAGCCAACAATGAAATCCAATGAGATAATATCCCACTTCCACTCTAGTACTAAATGCGATTGCAAAAGCCCTATTGGATGTTGGTGTTTAGCCTTCACTCGTTAACACTCAAGACATCGCAGCACATAATCCGCAATATTATGTTTCATCCTTGGCCAGAAATACAACTGACGCAGATCTGCATACATCTTCTTCACCCTAGATGGGCTAAATAAGGTGCACAATGTGCTTCAGTCATGACCAAGGTGCGAAGATCACCTGATGAAGGAACGTATATGCATCCCATGTGCCTCAATATCTCATCTAAATCTAGAGAATAACTTGAATACCTACCCTCAAGGGGTTTGTTTTCCTCAATCTTTGTCCTAACCTCCTAATACCAACTATCCGTTGGAAGGGCAGAAAGAATCTAACTCCGCAAATCCACAGCAAGAATCAACTTAGATATCTCATGTCTTCTCCTACTAAGTGCATCCACTATGATATTCTCCTTTCTCTACATATACTTCACTTCGAAGTCATATTCACAGAGAAACTCCATCAAATACCTCTACCTAGCATTAAGGTTGGGCTGCATGAAAATATACTTAAGGCTTCTATGATCACTGTGCAACTCAAACCTATGGCCAAGAAGAAAATGCCTCCATCTTGTCAATGCATGAACAACTGGGCTGTTAACTCAAGATCATGCGTGGGATAGTTTAGATCATGATCCTTGAGCTTCCGTAGCTCGTATGTAATGACACGACCCTCCTGCATCAACACTGCACCTAATCCCTCCAAGGACGCATCTGTACAAACTAAAAAGTCCCCAATCGGATACGGTATCATAAGTATTGGTGTAGTGGTTAGCTTCTCCTTAAGATCCTGAAACACTACCTCACACTTCTCTGACCACTCAAACCTCTTCCCCTTCTGCTGAAGGGAGGTGATAGGATAGCCTATTCTCGAAAAAACCTAGACAAAACACCTGTAATAACCCACTAGCCCCATAAAGCTACGTATCTCTGCCACATTCATGGGTGTAAAGCAATCTTAGATTGCTTGGATCTTTGCAGGATCCACTGAAATACCTTCCCTTGAGATCACATGACGAAGGTATTGGACCTCAGTCTTGAAGAATTCATACTTCAATAGGTTAGCATAAATCAGATTATCCTGTAAGCACTATAATACCTTTCATAAATGTTCCTCATGCTCTTCCACTATCCTAGAGTATATCAAAATGTCATCAAGGAACATAAGGACAAATCTATCTAGGTACATATGAAACACCCTGTTCATTAGACTCATGAACACAAAGGGGGCATTCGTCAACCCAAATGGTACTACTGTGAACTCATAGTGACCATACCATGTTCAAAACACTATCTTATGGATGTTCGATTCGAAGATATGAAGCTAATGGTATCCTGACTTAAGATCAATCTTTGAAAATATTGTGGAACCCTTGATCTAGTCAAATAGATCATCAATCCTAGGAAGCGGATATCAATTCCTGATGCTCACTTTATTCAACTATCGGTAATAAATACATAACTGAAGTGAACCATCCTTCATGAAGATAATTGGTGCTTTCCATGGAGAAACACTAAGGTGAATAAAACCCTTCTCTAACAACTCCTCAAGCTACAAGTGAAGCTCTTTCAGCTCCTGGGTGGTCATACGATAAGGAGCTCGTGAAATGGGTTCTGATCTAGGTACAAGGTCTATCTTGAAGTCTATATCTCTCTGAGGTGGCATCCCTGGAATCTCATCTGGAAAGACATCAGAATACTCCTGAAGAATGGGGTGACTATCAAGAGAGACTTTCTCCTCTCCACCTCTTAAATCCAAATCATCCATTGTAACAAGAAATAACTGGCAACCCTAATGCACACACCTCCTCAACTGCATAGTTGAGATGACCCTCAAGGAAATCAGCCTCTAAACTCCCACTATCTCTACCTCTCTACAAAATTCCTCAATGCATTGAATTGGCTTACATCAAAAATCTATGACCACACTATGCGCCTCTAACCAATCCATCCCTATGACAATGTCATAAGAACCCAAAGGAATAACTCAAAGGTCCAATGTAGTATGAACAGGTCCAACCTCTAATCTACAATCTAGTACAAGGGAATGGGATGCAACTCTCGCACCTGAGGCTAACTCAACCTACCACCTATTGAGTTTCCTTACCACACCCAGTCTACATCGTGTCATGACAGAAGAAAAAATGAAGGAGTCTGATGCTCTAGAATCAAACAAAATGGTAACTAGGTTACCTGACAACATATCATATGTCTCAACAATAGTACCCTGATGCTCTTCCTGGCGGTTATCAACCACTGCAAACACATGATTCCCTCGACCAACATCTCCAACTGTCAGCCTAGATACCACTGGTCCCTAAGAAAACCTAGATGTGCCCCTGTTGGGACATATTCTAGCTATATGAACCTGCTGGCTGCATGCAAAACACCCAGTAGCTTTGCCATTACCCCTGCCTCTAGGTGGTGCACTAGACTGCTACACACTACCCCCAAAGGTGGACTAAGAACTCTGAGCTAGCTGGTCAAAGCTGAAGCATTTAATACGCCTCTAGTTCCTATCTCCCTGCCTCTGCTAGAAACCTTTACATTTCCCCTAAGATACCTGCTACTACCCACTTTGTGATGGTCCTTATTAAGCTCTAGAAGGTGCACCTCCCTGAGACTGACCTCCTCTAGCACTAGACCCCACTGCTGAACTGTTTCCTATCTATACACCCATATGGCCTCCTAGTGCCAAAGCCAGATTCTCCTCCACTAAATGCTCCTTCTCCACCACTACCTCCATGGTCCTAGGTTTGAGAACCCTCACATCTCTACTAAGACAGGTGTTTAAGCCCCTAACAAAATGGTGGACTAAGATACCCTCATCATCTCCTACCCCTACATATTATTTGAGCTCATAGAAGCGTCGCTCATATTGCTCAACTGATAAGGCCAACTGAGGCAAGGTGTGAAACTCATCACCTAGACATTAACACTAGTGCTCAAATAGGAAATAAGCTCTGAACTACTCTAGGAAGATCTCCCAAGATACAGAGTTAATTTCTATGTGGAGCTTCTACTCCTACAACCTCCACCATGTCAATGTGAATCCCTGTAGATGTATGATAGCACATTGCACTTTGGTATTGCTACCATATAGATGCATCACAAAACACCTATCCAGGTCTATGAGCCATGTCTTAACCTCTAACCTAGTGCCTGCTCCATCATACAATTATGGATGTGCCCTGAGTAAATCCCTCATATGAATCTCTGGCTGAGGTGGAACTTCCCTCTCAATAAGGTTACCCTGAACTAGGGCCCGCCTTTGACCAAGGAGCGCTAATGCCTCCTCAAGAGCTTTATGTGTAGCTTCAATCCTTTGAGGATTTTCTTGCTGATCTATACCCCCTGAAACATTCTGAGATGCCTGGTGCTCTTCCTGATCTAGTACAAGAGGAACAATAGGAGGAGAGTCATGTTGACTCTCATCGCGACCGCTTGCACAGCCGCGTCCACGCCCTCTACCTCTTATGCGTTTGGGAGGCATAATCCTGTATAGACACATCAAAGTATTAGGCAAGGTACACAAATTGAAACCTACATAACTAAAAGCTTAATGGCTTCATCATAATGCTAGAGTACCCAGTGTTTAAACCTAGGCTCTAATACCATGCGTAACACCCCACCATGCAACCCTAGGGTAAGTTGCAATTAACTACTCAAACACATAATTTTTTTTTTGTTTAAGTACAATTAACATGCAAGTTCACTACCCATTGCCAACAACCCCTAAGGTTACGATACTGAGTTTAATTAAACCTAAACAAGAAACAAGAATTGAAGCCACAACATTTAATTACTTAACAAATTAAATACACATGCATTCCATACATGATAAAATTACATCAAAGCCATAAGAGATACCACATGTTTCCAATAATGATAATTTACAATATGATAACAACTCTCATTCCCCAAATGAGGTAAATCCAATAAGCATGATTACATATTACACAATCCCACCTTGATAAAAAATGAGGGGTAATAAAATACAATATCAACTAAAATGAATAAAGCATGAAAAGTAACTAGATCCCACGAGCTCTTCAACTGAAGATATCATCCTCACGAACAATAAGAAAACCCAACGGAGTAAGGTGCACGTTCCACCCAACCATGTGATACCCGAAGGCTCACCCCTCATGCTAGGAGATAGTAACAAGGATTCTTAGACAAGACCATCTACCTCTAGACACAAGTTACACATAATTGAACTGAATTAAATACAAATACAACATCATATAACATAGTGGTTACAATGCTTCTAGAGTTAAATAATCAATTACATCACTGATACAAACATACTACTGACTTTGGAGAAGTCTCATCATAATGTGACATGGGATATCCTGGTAAGTCTTCCTAGGTCCCGACCCCAATTTTGACATATCGTAGAAACCTCTAATGACTCTTGAACCCTCATGAAATCTAATGTAGAATCAGTTATCTCTTGTAAATACAAGATAATGATCTTACCATTCCAAGCCTTCTCATCTCATCCCAAGTCTATACCAGTCCTTGCGTCCATGAGCAGGGAAAAATTAATCTTGTTAAGTGTTTGATACAACCTAAACTCTAATAAGCTTATTTACGTTATCACTGAATTAACTACCTTACAAAGAGTTACCCTGACACCACTTTGTGTGTCGACCCTCATTGCAAGCCACTCCTCTAAGACAACACGTGGAATAACTCCACAACCCAAGGGTACACAAGTGCGACCTAAGGAGAATGACTCCCTATCCACGACATAAAGTCAACACACCTTGTTCATGATTACCAGGTATCTAACTAGATCCAATAAGACACACTACCAAAGGCAATTCACAAGTTGACTAAAAAATTATGACAACATACACAATCACATTGAAACCCCATCTGGAAGAATTACATAACAATTAACTTCATTTTCCCAACATCACGAAAGCAGGAGATTTCATAACGAAAAGACAAATTAGGCAAATACTATCCTACTTTAGGATTTCCTAAATCCAAGCAAGGCGATAACATATTGCATGTAATCAAATAAGAATAACTAACATTATTTGCAACTACTCAAAATAATTAAAATTATATTGGCAACGTTAAGGAACTTAAACTAATAATTTAATTATGTTTTCTCCAATTACATATAATAGTAAAAATCAACTTTTTAAATAAAGCCATTTATTATAAAGTCAATTTTATTTCAATCTATGATAATAGAATAATCATTTTAAAAGAAATCCATATATTTAAATATTTAAATATCATTTTATGAATTCCAACTCATTTAAGAATAAATCCCAATTATTTAATATATATAATATATTATATATATATATATTTAAATAATAATAAAGGAATACATTTAAATAATAATATATATTATATAATATATAATATAATTTTTTTTTTATAAAATAAAAATTAAATATAAAAAAAAATTAAAAAAAAAGTGAATTGCTTTTTTGACCCACAAGCCCCCAAAAGGGAGAGGAGCGCCACCACAACAGTGCCTCTCCCTGAGGCGGCTGTGTGCAACCATGGCTATGGAACCCTCCCCATCCCCCATATATACCCAAATAAAAAATTTGATTTATATTTTATTTTCAATAACAAAAATAAATTCACCCTCCCTACTTGCACCGAAAAAATTTCTGTGTAAAAAATAAATTTAAAACAAAAATTTTCAAAATGAACAAAATATATTTATAATATATGTTTGTATATATATATATATAGACATATTTATAAATATATACCTAAATTCCCATTTATAGTCAAATTGTGCAACTTTTCTACATAAATTTTGCAATAAAACTAATTTCTCAACACAATTTCTTGGTTCCAATTTTAAATTTAATATGAGGCATTTCAACTCCAAAATAAAGGTTTTCAAATTTAATTTTGCTTTCTTTCCACTTTTCTATTGTTGAAATTGAAAATTTTTGTTGCAAGTTTTTATTTTCAACAAACAATCTAAATTTCTTCAAGATTTAAACAAGGTTTTCAAAAAGATTTACAAGCAAGTTTTTAAATAAAAAATGCAAAATTACAAACAATAAACAAGGAGAACCTGTAATATGAAGCTTGAAGGAGAGTTTGAAAAAGAAAGTTTAGTTCCCTGCAAGAAGATTTTTTTTCCCCAAATTTGGTCAATATACCCTAAAATATCCCATCCACCATAGTTATTGCTCCACTATCCAATTTGGAAATATTTTGCCTTTTTTGAAAATTAAAAAAAAAAAAAAATTCTTTCAACATGACTTTATTTCTTTATTTTATTTTAAATTTCTATTTCAAATGAATTTAAATGCTTTTAAACATTTTCATTTCCAAAAAGAATTTTACTTTAAAAATTTTCTTGTCAAAAACTTTAACACTTTTTTTTTTAAATTTTCATTTCATAAAGAATTTAACAATTATAATTTCCAAAATGAACAACTTGATTTAATTCCACACAATTAGTTTAAATAATCAATAAAATAAATATAATCCAAGATTAGATTATTTTATTAATTAGATTAAATTAATTAATAATTTAAGTAACATTTCTAACACTACAACTAGATTTATTTAATAAACAACCCAAATACAAAAAGCCATTTATTTACCTTTTTCAACTTGAAATTAAATAAATCAAGAATAGATGAACAATAAATAAGCAACTTAGCTCGACTAAAACCCGACGACACACTATGACTAGGGTGATGACTTGGCATGGAAAACCTAGCTACTATCTCTCAATCAAATACCATTGGCCAATAGACACGCTCAAACCTGGGAAATCAGGTGGAGTCGATGTCCTGTACCTGTCAACTTGCAAACAAATAGTATATCGAACATGCATATATATGTATGATATAATAAAACACACCGTGAAGAGGAAATCTCAGAATTGTAGGGCGCTCACAAGTGAGTGATACAATCTCGTCCCCTTCACCAATATAGACTTACTAATTGACGATTCTAACATCAATAATATAATCAAAAGCATAAAGCATCATTAATTAAATATCTACTAGGCTAATTCAAAGCATACCACAATTATAACATCAAAGTAAAATACCATCACATCAAAATATAAGATTCACATCGCTTAACAATTTGCGATCAAATAGTAACCAAGTACCATAGTCAAAGTAATAACAGAACAAAGCATAACAAAGAAAACATTGTCTGATCAAAAGAGCCAAAATGGAGTTGTGCTACAAAATTAGGTCAGATTATCATAATTAAATATTAGCAAATTCATGGTTGAATTATTCATTCGATCACAAAGCATTTGAATATCTTTGGAGGGCTCAAGCATAGGAGAGTATGGTATAATGTGACTTGATGGGGTGCCTCAGATCCTCTACCCTAGGCCCAAGAGTGAATATACCATCCCTCTTAGACCCATGTGTCCTATGACATCTATATGAGGTGGTCTAGCAAGTAAGATGTCCCCTTTCCATTATCCCCTCATCTTTCCAACGATTTCCCTTGAGATTTATGATTTGACCTCATGTGTTGATTAACCATGATGAAGGGGTGAGATTACAAAGGGTTCCCTAGAATGCTCATCTCTCCTAAGCCCAAGTTGTAGTACCCTTTGTACACCCCTCGTCCTCCTTCGAACTACTTGGTCTCCATATTAGGACTACTTGATCCTCCATCTCGAGGTGGCGGACCTAGGAGAGTACCCCATCATCATATCCCTCTTGTAATATCAGTCTCCTTTTTCAAGGATAAAATATTCAAGAAATATGAAAAAATAGATATTAATTGTATTTACTAATGTAAGGAAGCATTCACAAAAATAATGCATCATTAGTATCTTTAACATATAACTAACTAACACAATTACTTATATTGAATTTTATTGCAACTACACTATTGTTAATCAGATTTCATACCACATTGCAATAACTTGATGAATTGTTGAGTAATAATATCTTATATCTATGACAGATCTGAATCCTTTGATACTTAGATGGAATACTTTCTTGAAGATGATCAATTTGTCTTTCATATTAAGAAGATATTGCTTAAAGAGAAACAAATAGATTATTTCAAGTGAATGATTAATAATTGTTGCAAGCATCATTATTACACAATCACATATAATATATATCTATAGGTTTTATATAAGGATATTTAATTTACAAAGATTACCTTTTGCATGAATATATATGTGTGTGTGTGTGTGTGTGTGTGTGTGTGTGTGTGTGTGTGTGTGTGTGTGTGTGTGTACATATACATATATTTATGATTATAGTTAAAATTACCTCCCAAATATATTTTTGACAGTAATATTTGAATCCAATAGATCTTTCCAAACTAATGCATAGATACTCCATTCATTCTCCTATTTCCTTTTATTCCTTCCCTGTTGCATAATCTTCTTTTAGATATGCATATTCAATCTTATAAATCTATGTATTGTATCTCTACTCTTAAATCCAATTATATTTATTATTTAAACATCCCTAAGTGCATATGTGATTTGGTGATCATAACCTATGATATCTAGTAATATTCCTTCTTCTTGTTCTTATTTCCCTCCTAGTACTTTGTTACAGATATTTCTCCCGGTGCTGCTCAATGATTACTGATTTAATAGTCAAAAGATATTTGTTGATGGTTTGATGCCCCCAGCCCTTGGAATATGTTCTCCTTTAATATCCTTGTATCTCCATAAAGAGATGTATCTCTTTGAAATGAGGTAATATTGAATGGTCATGACTTTTGGTTAGATTGTTTTCTTTAACTAGTTTAGGTTTGACCATTGCCTTTAATTCGCTTCAATTTGACTGTTGCCCCCCTAATTCTATTTGATATTTATAAATTTTTTCCTTTCATTAAATACTCATCACTACCCATAATAATTTCTTTTCTTTTCTTTTATCATTAATGTTTGACAATTTTAATCGTTGTCTTTAGAAGGAATATATTATATTTCTTTATTTTAATATATTTATTTTATATCAATTTTTATATATATTTTATTCATATCTATAATATTATATTATTATTATTTTAGTAATATCAAATTGTTAATATATTTTTTTTTTTTTTTAATATGTATTCTATTTATTTATTTGCATTTCAAGGGTTAGTTATTCTAGTGTTCCATTTCGGGGACATGATAATCTACCCCACCCAAGATTGTGTATCCCATCATGCTTAGTTATGTTTTTAATTGTGAGCTGAACTTTCAAGCATTTGAGTATAGTAGAGTAAAGTTATCCCATCATGGGAGGTGATATTATCAAGAGGGAACAATCTATACACCAACAAGTATTAGATGATAGATTAATCTTTCCCATTTTCATAAGAGAAAGATGGTTAGATTTTTTTTTGAAATTAATTGAATACAATGAAGACATGACAAGGAAATTTTCAAAAACACTCCAACATGATGAATCCACCATCAGAGGATTGAGGGTGGATGCTTCAAAGGCTATAGTTGCAAAGGTATCTAGTTTGCAAAGAAATGGAGCTAAATTCCTTTTCAAAGAAAAGGTAGTAGCTATTAGGGATGAATGCAAGGAGCCTAGAGAAAATCTTGATTCATCATCACAAGATACCAAGAGGTTGTCACTCCATGGGTATGGGCTTCTTGTGTATCTTACATTATTAAATATATCATTTATGATGGTAGGTAATCCCTTTTGTATAAAACACATTTTAATCTTTTGAGTCACCTCCATCATAATAGACTAGTTAATGTACCTAATTACCTCTATAATCTGTTAAAGAGAATGGTGTCTACGTATCAAAGGAAACTAAATGATTCTGCACCATCACATTATTGTTTAGTTAACCTATTAGTGAAGAGAATCCTTAGGGTTCAACACCCATAGGTGTCCTGGGAAATCCTTTTAATATATGAATGTATTAACAATATTCAAGTGAGGAACCAAGAGTCCCAAAACACCTAGACTCACTTGCTACATCTTTAAGGAAAATTCCCCCTATTTCACCTACTCGTTCATCTACCCATAGTAGGAGAAAACCAAAGGAGAAAATTTTACAAAGATCACCACACATAGTTCATCTAATCATCTTGTAGCAAAATAGGCTCATGAAACCCCAAATTCTTCTAACATGCCAAAAACCAAAAAGAAAAGAGGTGGTTCTTCTTCTACACCTTCAAAGGTACACAAAAATAAGTCCACCCAACCAAGGAGTTCACACCACTTGAGAAGGAAAGGTGCCATGAGGGGTAGTGTTAAGAAACCAAAAGAAGAAGATATTATGACAGAAGGGATTGATTTAGAATTAAAGGATAATATTTCTAAAAATGTGCATGTTCTTGTGAAAAGAAAATGGTACATATCAACCACCTATGAATTGAATTTAGAGGAATTTTTCATTGCAAACAAAACTAGGAAAAGAACCCTAACTAGCCCTAACAGTGGGGGTTATAAGTACATTGGGGGTACAATGATGAACAATTTTTAGAGAAAGATGAGGATTTGTTTTTATAGGAAAGAAGTGTAAGGAAGGAATTACAAGAAGCATTTTAAAGGATTAACAATTAGAACTGGTAAAAATATATGAACAAAGGGACAAGGAAAGAGAATTGAAAATTTAGGAGTTGGAGGAAAAATTGCATAATTATGGCCATGGGTCTAAATTAGAATTTCTTGCACAACTTGTAATGATAAAAGTATGAAACAAAGAGTTTGAAGCTAAGAACATAAGACCTCCTACTACAAAAAATCCAACATATCATACAACCATCTCTCTAGGTTATCAACTATGCAAAGTCACTCAAGAATCCTCTCAGTAGAAGGAGAAATGGAAGAAAGAAAAAAGAAACAACAGTTTTAGATCACACTAGAGTTCTGAAGAGTAAATACATTGAGTTGAAAAATGTTAACAGTTAAGATTGAAGAAGTACCATGCAACACTGCTTAGATTGTTAGGTGTAGACCTCCTGCTAGGACACATGCTTTATTCTTATAGGAAAAAATCTTGAATTATCAAATCAATAGATTAGTTAGTAATCTATTGGTTGCAATGAGTAGGAAAAAAAAATTTCTCAATATTTTTTCTTATGCCACACTTGATGAAGAAGACCAATTATGTGAATTTTATTTACATAATTATGTTGTACCAAATGACATAGATTTGAACTCATCAATATTTATGGGTGATCTAAAAATTATGGAACTAGCATCATACTTTAGGAATAAAAGAAAGAGAGGAGATATTATGCAAGAATATGTTGAAAGGGAGAAGTCAATTTCCCTTCCAGTTAGGAAGGAATCCAAAAACCCCCATATAATTATACAACAATGAACATAACTACTGGAATACAAAGGCATTTGAAAAAAATCATGAATTTGAGGATCACAAACTATAACAGAATGTAGATACTGACTATATGACTTATCCATCATTGTTACCATTTTTTACAAGAAAGGTGGAACAACTTAACCCATGAGTTTCAAAGAAAAGATCCCTACTCTAGTTATAATTTCATATGCATCCTTGAGAGAACACACAAACCTACATGAATATTGCCAAGGAAAGAGGACTTAAATGGGTAGAACTCACCTTCTAGCCACTAATGCTTCTTTATCTAGTGCCAAATTGGATAGGGGAAAAGAATGAGGAATGCGAGGAAGTTGAGGTTACGAAGATGACCAGACTTGCATGCTATGGAGGATTTTATTTGAAACAAATTAGTGGAGTGAATAATGCTAGAGATCTCAGGGAGATCACTTTGCATTACAACCTCTAGCCCTAGTTGATTTTCTTGAGGAAAAGCAAATAGGTAGTTGGGGGAATGATGAATCTAGTTTTGATTAGATTAAAATTGGAAGGGCCGGTAACCATTACAAAACAACTATAGAGGTAGACGAGGAACTCATGAGTAGTGAAAAATCCAAAAAAGTAAATAGAAACTAAAGGTTAAATAATTCTACCAACAATAGACAATTCGAATGATGGGTCTAGTTATTAGTTAGTTTTCTAATGTTTTTATGCATACTCATAGACATTTCCAGACACTTATCTCATATATATTCCTACATTTTACTATCTTTTATGCTCATTATACAAACATGAACATGATTTGAAGTATATAGAAATATGGTTATAATGTGATATTTATTTTATAATTGATGTATGGATGTGTATGAATTGCAATGAATATTTGTGCTAAAGCTATGTTTATTAGTATTGTGTAGTTGTTTTGTAAACTAACACTTTGCAACCAAGGAACTACAGGAGGTAGAATGTAGCCCACAACAACTTGAGGCACAACCCATAGCCAAAGGAGTTTCTAGACAGCAATGTAGGGGAGGTTCCAAAATAAGTTGAGTACAACAATTGCAAAAATGAAGGTAGTTATTGAAGATGATTATGCATCATTATGAAATTCAATAAAGAAGTTGAAGGAGAATAAATCTATTAGAGTTAGGAGTCCAACATGATTGTTTCAAATAGTCCATGTTCTAATTTTTGTTGTTGCAGATTCATAGTTCTATTTGGAATATTATTCCCTTTTTAGTTATGGTTTAGTTGATCAAGACTTTAGCACACTCTGTTATGTAGGGAGTGGTAATTTATGATTTCAATTTAGAGTCCTAGTTTTAATAAAAATCCCTCAGGCCTATATGTATGGTTTAGTGGTTGAGGCATTAGTTAAGTTGGTTAATGATCCAATAGTAGATATAACAAAAGATACTTTTAGTTTCAGTTCTTGTTTTCACATGCAGACAATATCCATTATTTCATGAATAATATATCTCAGTAGAATCTTAGATTGTGATAGTTTGGGTTATGCAATGAATGAATTTTCATTACTATCATGATTATGCTAATTTGAGGAGTTAGATTTGGGTTAAACATATGGAGACAATCACTTGAGCAAGGATCACTCAAGGTAACTATTCCCAACTTTATTTTCTGTACATTTATTTCTACTATAATAAGTTACTTCATGAGTGCATGTTATCTTATTTAGATTCTTTATGTTATGAATGAATCCATGAAAAAATCGTGTTTTCATTCATGCTTTAGTTTGCTTCAATTTGTTGTACTCTGAGGTGTAGATTTAATTAACAATACTAGTTGACTCTAGAGTTCATTTCTTGAGAATGAACTAGTCATAGTCTTACATTGTAAGTACCTATAACAATAGTGCCAACATTACTTCTTTTACTGTTATGCATTTTTATAATTTCTCAGCAAGTGTAAACACCTATGCTAGGACGATATAGATAGTCTTGAGTCTTTGGAAGCACATACAATACCACATCATCACAAGTTTATGAATAGTCTTGGTTGATAATTTGATGGTCTTTCCAAGGGTTTAGTGGACTATTTAGTTTAGTTTTCCCCTAAATTATGTGTATGATATCAAAGCTAGGTTGCTAATGCTAGGTTCTTTGGGTAGCTTGTGTCCATTACGAAACCTTTGCGTTAACTCTTGATCTTACATGACTCTAATTGTTGTGTAGGATCATGCCTCGAGGTAGAGGTCATGACCAAGGAAGAGGCCGAGGTGGCGGCCGTAGATCCAACTGCCAAAGTCCATCACCACCGAGTTCTCATGGATCAAAGTATGAGGAATGATAGTGTTCTCAACACAATCCATTAGGTGGTGGTTAGAAATTGAGATAGCCTAGTTTGGATGGATAGGTGTAGCACCTTTTAAGAGAGATTCTTGACCGGTTGGGACCTAGGCCGAAGGAGGAGCCAAAGGTCGAGAGAGAAAGGGAAAGTTCACTTAGGCGAGAGGAAGTAATGGTAGATCACAATGCAATGAGAGCTATTCATATGAGAGATTTGATGAGAGAACACCCACCTACATTCAATGGTTCTAGAGGAGGTCTAGAAGTAGAAACATGGTTAATTGATTTGGATCGATGCTTTGTGATGCACCCCTATGATAGCAATACCAAAGCTCAGTGCTCAATCATGCATCTAAGAGGCTTCTCATCCACTTGGTGGTGGTTGGAAGAGAAAAAGTTACATATAGATATCATCATGGTCACATGGGAGCTATTTTTGGATAGGTTTAGGGCTCACTTCCTTTCAGATCATTGGAGGCAACACAGGGCAGATGAGTTTCATGACCTTAGGTAGATGTCGATGTTCGTTGAACAATATGAGTGGTGATTCTATGAATTGAAGCAATATGAAGGAATCAACCATGACGAGGGAATGTTGGTTCAACATTTCGTTTGGGGCTTAAACACCCGAATCAGTGGTGGAGTGAGAGTCTTCAAGTTGAAGACAATGGAGGTAGCAGTTGAGAAGGCTCATCTAGTAGAAGAAAATTTGGCAATGGCATTCAGAGGACACATAGGAGTTCAGATCGACAGTGCATCGACATCAGGTGTTGTTTCTCATGGAGGTTTGGCCCTAGTTGTAGGGTCCTCTAAAGGCAATCAAGCACCCACTAAGGGTGAACAACAACAACACTCCTAGTCGAGACTTGAGAACTCTCAGTCTTAGTAGGGAGATAGATTTCAGAATAGGAAGAATCAAAGTTGGCAGCATAATAGACCAGATTGTTTTGTGCAGCCTGCACAAAGCACACAGTCGGCACCTTCATGAGGAAAATTTCAGTAATTGAGTGCACCAACTGGTGTCAGAGGATTTGGGCAAGGCACAGACTGCTTCTCATGTGGGAAGTAGGGACATATTGTGAGACAGTTTCCACAAGGGAGTACTACAGGTTTTAGCCATAAACCAGCTACTTCTGAGCCGACAGTGGGCAATGCGGGTAGAGCACATTAGGCGTTTACGGGTTTAGTTGGACCCAAATGATGAGACTTCGGTGACATGGGAAGATGTGTCCCATATTAGAGAGTCTTACCCATATTTATTTACTCGCTTCCAAGAATAAGCCATGTTCTAGGGGGGAGGATGTAATACCCCCATGTTGCTGATACTCTTTGTTATTCTTTGATACTCTTATGTGTTAGTTTGATATTGGTTTGTGATGGTGATTAGTTCACCGACTTGGTTGTGTTTGGATTCATAGTTTAGTTGGTTTTTGCACTTGACATTATTATGATGATTTATGATACTTTATTTGGTGGTTAGATTATTTGATCATTCTATGGTTTCCTTTAATACTATTTATGTCGATGTGATTCTATGATGTTATGTTTTCTGATGTGGTTGTTAGTGAGTCTTTGTGAAAGGATGAAGTAGCATCACTCGCTTGCGAGCGCCCTGCTACCTCGCAATCTCCTTTCACGGTGTGTCTGCAATGGAGATTTACATGTTACTTGACATTTATTTGTATGCAGGAATTGTAGAAATAAAGTCTCGATTCCACTTGTTTTGACAAGACAGGGCAAACATTAAATTAACCCAATGGGTACAATATTGAAAAAGGGAGTTGATAAGGAAGTGTCCCCGTCCCAAGTTCGTCATCCCGTTGTGAGTTTTTTTGGGTCATGATTTAGGTTTTGTCCTTGTCTTTGTATTGTTGGATTGTTGATTAATTATTTTAATTATGGTTAGTGGTTATTTAATTAATCTTTATTTTATAAGATTAATTAATGATGTTTTGTTGCTTTGAAATAATTGTAAGTGAGTAAAATGTTGAATTTAAAATATATTGTAAATTAAAAGTTATTTAATTAATTAAAAGGTGAAGTAATTAATTTAGATAAATAATGATGATGATAATTTTATATTATCTTTTTCTTGTTATTAAATTAGAAAATCAGAAGAGAATATCTCGTGTGGATAATATCATGAGAAAATAATTTATTTTTAATTAAAATTGTGAGATAAGTGTGTGCTTTTAAAAGTAAGAAATGAACCAATGAATGTGGAGGATTTTTGAGGAAAAAGATGAAGAGTTTTATTTATTATTATTTATTTTTATTTATTTTTATTGTGAGAGAGTTTTTTAGACACAAGGGTTTTTTCTAGTTTTTTGTCTGAAAAAGAAAAAAAGAGGTTTTTAGTGCTTCTTGGTGAAAGTGGTTCTATAAGAAAAGATTAAAAAGATTGAATCAAAAGTTAGCTGGAGGAAGGAAATTCAGAAGAAATTTTAGAGTGGTTCTACTTTTGAAAAAGGAAGAAGGCTACTGGGTTTGGATTCTACATCGAACAAAGGACTCCAAGTTCTTTTAATTCATTATTTCTTTAGATTTAATATTCTGTGAACAAATCTTGTCTACCATGTTTGAAAATTAATTTCTTTGTGTTTTGAAAGAGATTTTCTGTAAAATTTGTGTTGTTAAACCTTTGAATTTTTCTGTTGAAAACTATAGTTAAATCTTCTGTAGTTCGTCAATAAAATTTGGTTGAGAAATTATTGTTTGGAAAGGAAATCATTTTTGTTATTATGTTGAATTTGTACCATCAGATTTGTTCTGTGTTGGAGAAAAATTGGTCTGTGTTTATATTATTGATTCTATATATGCACATGTATATAAATATATACATATTCTTATGTTACATTCTGTTTATTTATATATATATATATATATATTGCATAAAAATTTCTGGGTTTCCGTGCTTTGTATGTGAAAATATATTAGGATAATATAAAATAAAATTTGTATATATTTTTTCCCTGAGTCTAGTGTTGTTTTCAAAAAAATATATATTATAAGAATTATGCATTCATTTCTTTATTTTTTTCCATGGCGGATTATTTTATAGCAAAGGAAATTTTTTAAAAATATATATATATATAAAATTATATTTATTTTGTTGGGGGGGAGTGGTCAGCCCAGGGCCGTACCACCCCACATCATGTGGTTGGTGGTTCACAACAACCACCAGTTGTGCACAACAGTCGAGGCTAATGTACGCAGCTGTGTGGGGGTTGCATCCCCCCACATACACTGTGGTAAGTACCACAGGCTGCAGGGGTATGGGTTGTGGCCTATTTTCTTTGTGGCTTATTTTTTTTTTGTTATATGATTTCCTTTGATTAACTTTATGCGGATTTTTGTATTTCGGATTTTTTTTAGCATATATACATTTATGTGTATATATATGTATATATAAATTTATATATATTATATATTGTATATATATTAATGTATATATAAATTAATATATATATTGTATATAAGAATGAATGCATTTCTTCTTTCTTCACCTAAGAATGAAAAGCCTCTTATCCATCAAGAGAAATTCTACACAAGGATTGTCATTGTACTACAACTAATCAAGATTTCTAATTTCTAGGGGATAGGTAAGGTAGCATTATGAGATGTACAATGGCGGAGCAGCGGAGGAACCAGGGTTTTCGCAGGCACCATGGTGTCAACAACGCATGGAGGCATAATTTTTATGTCAAGGCTTGGCAGGCTTCGGGTAAACAACAGGTTAGGTATGGATGATCTGGGGGTTTCTCCCGTCCTAGCATAGGAGGGAGGGACATAGGTGAAAGGTTTCATTCTGCTTATCAGAAGGGGTAAGTGGATTTCAGAATGCTGGAATTTTTTTTTTGCCGTCCAAAGAACTAGACTGAGAATGGAGAGTCAAGTCAGGTTCAAAAAAACTTTCTTCACACTACTATGGTTACCCTTTTGATAGATAATAATGAATGGAATTACTCTGTTAGTACATTCAAAGCTCGTGCTATCTTTGTGTGCTGGGGAGGGCATTGGCCGACACTCACAAAAATGAAAGATTGGTGCGAATCTAACTAGGGTAAAGGATGTGATGTTAAAACCCTGGAAAATGGCTTCTACCTGGTGGTATGCCAAACTAACCGAGACAAAGATTGGATTTTAAGGAGTGGCCCCTTCTCCATGGATGGCCGAGGTCTTTACATTTTAGATTGGACCCCAAATTTTGACCCGAATAAGGAAAAATCTGTGGAGTCTAAAGTTTGGGTTAGCCTAAAAAATCTGCCGCAAGAATACTGGGATCAGGAAACCCTAAGGAGCATAGGAAACAAATTGGGTTTCTTTGTAAAGTCAGAAATAGCGGTTGAAAAAGCAGACTGCAGTATGTTTCCAAGGATTTGTATTCTTAGACAGATAATCCACCCTCTACTGAAAATGTTAGAGTTGAAGTTTGGTGAGGGTATGTGGTGTCAGAATCTAGTGGTGGAGGATTATAGTAAGATGGTAAGAAATGTGGTGGAATCTGGGTTAGATGGGGCATCGGGGGTGTAGGGTGAAAAAGGAAAAGGTATTGTTCAAAATTTTCCTGTGGAGGAGGTGATTGCTCTTATAGAAGTTGTGGCTATTGAAAACTGGCGTGTTTCCAAGGAATGGGGCTCTTTGGAGGTTTTAATGGAAAGTTCAAGGCAAGGATCCGAAGAAGAATCAACCTCATGGGATTTAAGCAGAAAATAGGAAATATCTTTTTGTCATGAAAATGAATGTACGTGGGACTCACAAAACCTAGTTTCTATGGGGTTGAGTTCGAGAGAGGCTAAAACTTCTGGGGAGGGTGTGGAAACAGAGTTAACTTTGGCAACCCTAAATAAAATCTCTGCGGTTTCAACCAAAGTGTAGATCTTAGAGATAGAGGGGTTTTCTAAAACTCTCTCATCTATATATGGGGAAGAGCAAAGTAAGGGTCTTGGTGGCTATGAAAAACCTGATGATGTTTGCCCCCAGCTTTTCAAACTCATTGAAAGTAGGGAGCAGATGATTGATATGCTACAGGAGGTTGGAGAGAACCAAGATGGTCCAATTGGAATATTTTTTAAAGACATCCCAATATCTCCTATTCAAAACTTAGATAGTGCCTTTGAAGGGGTTAAAGACAGTGAGGGATCTCTGGAAAGGTCGGGCTCCAGTTCAGCTACAGATTTGGAGGAGGAAGATGATGATCTATTGGGATTAATTGATCAAATTTGGTTAGTGGATAAAAGGTCGCTAGATCAAACCTCTGCACATAATAGTAAGGTCAAGGTTGGTGAGAAACGTAGGCGTGGTCCTAAAAGAAACAAGATGTGCCTTGAAATGGCTAGAAATGTTGTAGGTCAAAGCAAGTTGAGATCAGGAAAAGGCTATGCCTTTTCCCAACAGCCATGAAAATATTATCATGGAATGTCAGGGGCTGCAATGCCTCTGAAAAAATCCGTTTGATCAAGCAGTGTTTTGATCAAATGAGACCGAGTATTGTTATGCTTCAAGAAACAAAAATAAAGGAAAAGGATTTTGATAGCTTTCTAAAATGTTTTGGAAGGTGGAAAGGGTACCTCTCTGGGGCCATTGGGGCCTCTGCTGGCCTTGGGATTTTGTGGGATGAAGCTCTAGTAAATGTCAGAGTGGAGAGGCAAGATCGAAGCTGGCAATGGATTAGTGTGGTCTCAAAACAACTAGGCACTAGTTTTGATATTCTCAATGTTTATGGCCCTCCAGGTAGTGCTCAAAAACTTTAGTTATGGCAGAAGATTTCTTTGGTTTTGAATTCAGAAAGAGATAGAATTTTTCTTTTAGGGGGTGACTTTAATGCCATCCTCCAGCCGTTTGTCAAGCTTGGTGGTGTGTGTTGGGCTAGTCAAAACTAGAAGGATTTTAGTAATTTTGTATTGCAGAATGGGCTTATTGAACTTCCTTTCAGAAATGGGGTTTTCACTTGGACAAATAGGCGTAGTGGTTTCCTGAACATTGCAGAAAAACTGGATCGTTTCTTTTTAGTTGGGGAATGGGCGGAACAACATTGGCTATGTGAAGCGGAGGTGACCCCCATAACAGGCTCGAATCATTATCCAATAAGCCTGAGAATTCAAGAGGAATCAAAGCTGGCACGATGTCCGTTCAAATTCGAAGCAATGTGGTTGCAGGCGGAAGGGTTTCAGGAACTAGTGGCAGATTGGTGGAAAAATGCCTCGGTAAGTTCTAGTCATAAAGCTTTTGTTTTTGTTAAGAAGCTTCAATTTTTGAAAGATCAGTTAAAAAAATGGAATAGGGAGTCTTTTAAAAATATTTTTTCTGAGAAGTTAAGGTTGGAGGAGGATTTAAAGATTCTTCATTAGAGAGTCATTGAAAATGGGATGTTTGAAGAAGATTTTGAACTAAAAAAATCTTTAAATAAGACCTATTCTGAGATTCTTGCCCGTGAGGAGGTTTTTTGGAAGCAGAAATCAAGGGAAAGTTGGCTAAAAGAGGGAGACAAGAAGACTAAGTTCTTTCACAATTTAGTTAAAGTGCGCAAAAATGGCAATAAGATCTTTGAAATCAAGAAAAATGAAGGTGTTTCACTGACAGATGAGACTCTAATAGCCAAAGAAACAGTGCATTTTTTCTCGGGGTTATGCAAGGAAAACAAAAATACTGCAAATCTCGATTGGAAGATTTTGGAGAACATTCCTAAATTAGTGTCAGATGCACAAAACGTCATGTTAATGGAAAAAGTTTCCTTGAAAGAAGTTAAAAAAGCTATTTTTGGGCTGGGGGGAGACAAGGCTCCAGGACCGGATGGCTTCCCTGCCTTTTTCTTCCAAAAATTTTGGAATATTTTGGCACAAGATATATGGGAAGTGGTGGAAGAGTCTAGGAGGAGTGGTTTTGTGTTAAAGGATTTGAATAACAAATTTATAGCGTTGGTTCCAAAAAAGAAATGAATTGGTGACCTTTGAAGATTTTTGTCCAATTTCACTCTGTAACACCATTTACAAAATAATCTCAAAAGTGATAGCCATCAGGCTAAAAAAAGTTTTACCATTGGTGATTTCGGTTGAGCAGAGTGGTTTCTCTCCAAATAGATCCATTTTTGAGGGTGTTATTGTTGTTCATGAGGCTATTCATTCAGTAAGGATGGAAAAAGTGGAGAAATTTATGGTGAAATTGGATATCAAAAGGGCTTATGATGAGGCAAACATGATTTTTCTTTTAAAAGTCCTAGAAAAGTTTGGATTCTGCAGTGAATGGGTGGCCTAGATTCAGAATTGCATCAGCACTCCTCATTTCTCACTCATGTTAAATGGGAGCCCCCAAGGTTTTTTTGAATCTAGTAAAGGTATCAGACAAGGAGATCCTATTTCTCCTTTCCTCTTTATTTTTTTAGCAGAATCTTTGGGGAGGTTGATTGTCAAGAAAAGAAGCTATGGGCAATGGAAAGGCATTGCTGTTGTAGAAGGGATAGATCTGATCTCTCATCTACAATTTGTTGATGATACATTTCTCATGGGGGATGCAACCATTAGAGAGGCTCGGGTGATGAAAGCCTCTTTAGATGAGTATGGGGAGGCCTCTAGACAATGCATAAATTGGCGTAAATCAAAGATTTTCTTTTTTCAAGTCCCCATTGCAAAAAAAGTTGAAATTTGTAGGATTTTGGGTATGCGCAAATTTTTAGGTATTCCTCTATTTGGGGGGTCTAACAAAGCTGGTATTTGGAAGGATCTAGTAGACAACTGTTTAAACAGAATGAGTGGGTGGAAAAGCAAATGGTTAACAGCTGCTGGGCATTTGCTCCTATTAAAAAGTGTGGTTTCGGCTATCCCTATTTTTTCCATGATGTGTTTGAAAATTCCGAAGGTGGTGAATTCAATTGGGCATAGAATATGAAATTTTTTCTGGAATGGGGCAAATGATCATGATAAAATACCCTTGCTAGCATGGGAGAAAATCTGTAGTTCAAAAGAGAAGGGAGGGGCTGGTCTGAGAAATTGGCACGTTATGAATGAAGCCTTAGGTGCGAAGCTAGTCTGGAGCACCTACACAAACCCGAATCTCTTATGGGTGAAAATTATAAAGGAAAAATACTTAGATTCAATGGAGGATAACCAGATTTTCACCATTAGAAATCTAGTAATTGTTGAACACATTATTGTTGCGTGTAGGCCTGTGATTGTTGAACACATTACATGGCAAATTGGGAATGGGTTGCAAGCAAAATTATGGGCTGATTCATGGAATGGGTTCCCAATTCTAAAGGAAGCTGATGGGTCTCAGGATCTAAGACAATTTTTTATCCGAAAATGGGGTGATAAAGTATGCAACTACTTAGAACTCAAGCAGGGCCCTTTGAGCCAGGAATGGGTATGGAAAGATGTCGACTGTGCTGAGCTTTTTGAAGTCCAAATTCAAAAAATGAAGGATTTTTTGAAGGGGCGTCAAATACTCCTCTCAAAAAATGCTGATAAAGTGATTTGGTGTGGATCTATAAATGGGAACTACTCGGTTAAAGTAGGATACCAACTTTTGGACTCTTGTGTGGAGGAAGTCTTTTGGGAAATTTTTTTGTGTTGGAGCAAGGAATGTTTACCCAAGGCTAGTGCTTTTGCATGGCTGGCAGTGAAGGGTAGAAATCTTTCAGGGGAAAGAAGGAAGCGTTTGGGTTTAGATGGGCCAAAAAAGTGTGTCCTCTGTGATGAAGCAGAGGAATGAACTAATCACTTACTTCTACATTGCAAAATGGCTTCCTCTTGCTGGGAAGCCTTCGGTTAAAACTTGGCTGGCAAGGTCCCTGGAAAAATACAATTAAAGGAGTTTTTGAAGGGTGGCCACATCTCTCTGGTGCTTCCTTCTTCTCAAGTGTTTGGGTAGTAAGCCCGTCAATACTGATCTAGGAACTATGGAAGGAATGAAACAGAAGGATTTTTTAGGACAAGAAGGAATCTATAACAAGAATCAAAAACAGAATTGATCTTGCAATAACTGAATTTGTAAATGTTGCGGTGTCTCTTTCTCAACGCCAAAAGCTTTCCTTTTCAGGGGAAGATAGCAGGTTTCAAAGATTATGGCCAAGTCTCAAGGTACATTTTGGGAATTTGAGAGTGGAGCAAGGAGATGCACTATTTTCACAGAAAATGGATGTATGGGAAAAACCGAAGGAAGGATGGTATAAGGAAAACTTTGATGGAGCTGCAAAAGGCAACCCTGGTCCATCAGGAGTAGGGGCTATCATCTGGGATAGCCAAGGAAACTTAATTGCCTTTGGGGCTCGGAAGTTCGAAGATGGATCAAACAACATTGCGGAGGCAAAGGCGGCCCTTTTGGCTGTAGAATTAGCTCATTCTTTGGGAGTCAAAAATTTACATTTAAAGGGTGACTCACAGGTTATAATTCAAGCAATAGTCAATGGTGGCACTTTGGCTTGGCATTTGCAAGCGTATGTTAGTGCAACTATAAGAGTCTTAAATTCTTTTGAACATTTTGAAGTAAGTCACATTCGGAGATCGGGTAATATTGAGGTAGACCGCCTGTCCAAGTGGGCTACATCCTTTGATGTGATTGGGGAGTTAAGGAAGGAGGACTTCCGTCAGGTGGAGTTATCTGATTTTTAGCTCCTCTTAATTTTATCCCCTTTCTCTGGTAATGATTTCTACGGGTTATGTCTTTGCAAGTTGTTTCTTTGTGTGATGTGAAGGAGGACGGAAGTCAGTGTAATGCATTATTATGATGTACAGTGGAAGGCAAAATGGTTTTAACGTTTGAAGAGGGTGTTAATTTTGTTTTAGATGGGTGACAACGGATTTGACAACTTGAAGGATCAGCGCTGACGTTTGGGAAGTCTAGTTGAGGTAATTTGCATTGGAAAGGATAGGAAGGTAATGATTCCCTGGTACACGCTTTGGGTAGTGATTTCACAAGTATTAAAGTTTGGCAGGGGAAGGATAGATGGGAATGTATCATGTATTTCGAAACAAAGGCCTCTTAAATCACACAGATGATACATCTGGCTCTCATTTCTTTCTCTCTTTTGGTGAAAGTTTGAGTGTGAAGTGCACAAAAGGGTGGTGTGAAAACTGTGATAATGGAAGCAATGTATGGCTTTGCAACAAAGCTTCAACAACAAGGCTTTTTTGGTCTTGTTTCAAAATTCAGGCTGATGTACTTGTTAAAAAAACCACAGGAAGAGGTGATAGAAGCGATGTTGGAGACATTGGGGCTGCACTTCATGGACACCACTCACTGTGGATGCTTAAATACCAACATTGCTTCGATGTTGTTTGCATGGGGTATGGAGTTGAATGGAGATGTTGAAGTAGTTAAATGGGTAGTGAGGTCTCTTTTTGAGGAGGAGCTGCTGGGGAAATTGGATTCGCTAGTCGAATGGGCTATCCCAGGGAAAGGATATGATGTCTCTGAAGGGATGGAGGATATGGATGAAGCTACAGAGGAGGGGTTGATCCCTTTTGTGAGATGGCAGAGGCGAGTGGATAGGGAGGAATACAAAATTTCAATCTTCACGGCCTGGGAGCACTTAAAAATTTTACTGCGTCAGTAAGATGTGGAAGAGAGGTAGGTGAATGGAGGCCAGTTGAACAGACTTCCAAGACAAAGATGTTTTGGAGGCAGGGGTCGTGGAAAAGGTGGAAGAACTTCTAGATAGGTCTCCCAGCTTGAATGGTATTTGGTGCAAAAAATGATGCAATTTTTTTTTGAGAAAGTGTTTTGCATTCTGTAGAAGGCTCTGGGTGGGAGCAATGTTTACAATATTATGGATGTTCTCACTGGTTTCAGGATGGTGACCGTAGTTGGTGGTGGCTTTTTTGCTAGTGCGGAATGGGGATCAGAAAGGTTTTCATTTTTGGTGGTGGCATTTTTCTGACAGTGCGGAATGTGAATGTTTCAGAAGCAAATGGATTTGATCTCAGCTCTGTGATGTTTTTACCTGAAATGTATTATCTATTTTATTCAAAGCTGGATGTAATTTGGGTTTTTTTTTTTTTGGGTTTTTTGTCTTGTCAGGGTAGAGCTCGCCGGTGGAATGGCTTGAGCATTAGGATCTCTCTTGCAGGAATACCCTATTTATGGCGTTGTATTTTCTAAAGCTTTTATATTTAATAAATCTATACTAAAGTTTACTGACCAAAATAAAATATATATATATTGTATATATGTATTAATATATATATATGGGTAATTTTTATTATGAAATTTGAGTATATGATTTTACTACATAGATGTATTTTATATATATATGTGTATATGTATATATGTATATACATTTAAAAAGTGTATATATATGCATGCATGTGTATATATATATTTATATATATATATGGAGTTGATCTTATGTATGTTGTGATTATGATTAAATTTGATAATTTTAAAGTTTGTAATGTTATAGTTTAATTGAGAAAGTTAGAAATAAGCTATGTTTTGATGTGAATAGAATTTTCTCAAGTGATTGATTTATAAAGTTGGAAAATTTTAATGTGCATTTTAGTTTGTTTTATGACGTTTTTATGTTTTCTTTACTCTCAAGATCATTCATTTAAACAATTGTGGCTTTCTCTTGTTTGGGGTTTATGTCATGTGGAAAAACCTTAGAGTTACCTTATCCTTCAACAGGAGCTTAGGTTATTGTTAAGGACTTCCAGAGGTGGGGATACTGATGTTTTCATTTGATCTTGCATTCTGATATTTGGCCTATGTTTTGACTATGGTTGTGATTTTTGTTTACACTTGGATTGTACCATTTTGTGGATGTTGTTCATATGTTATTGGTGAGATGGTTATGCCTCACGAATGTTCCATTTGTTGGTTTAGTGTTCTTGTTGGTACAATTCCTTGGTGTTAGATGTTGTGTTTGAGTGTCTAGAGAGAGTGGCTCTAGGTGGGGATCGACACACAAAGGAGCTGTCAGGGTAACCCACGAGGAGTTAGAGTAATCAATGATAACCTAAGTAATTAATTATGGGTAGGTGGTTAAACATTAATAAGGTAATTATGATGCCTCATCCACTTGTTAGTGTTATCACAGACTAAAGGGGATCGAGAAGTCCATGGTTGGCAAGATCATTGGCTTGTCTTCACGAGAGGATAACAATTCAGCATGAGTAACCCTATGCAGCGACACCTTGAGATAGGCAATCAGGATAACCATAGATGGAAGTGGCACCTTGAGCTAGGTTGTCTGGATAATCCATGTATAGATAGAGGTGACACCTTGTGATAGGTTGTCTGGCTAATCCATGTAAAGCCATGCGATGACACTCTCCTCTAGCATTCCATTCGTGTTGTTTTAGTGAAGTCCTCTGGAAGTGGTCTATTGTTATGTTTTTGGTGATTTATCGTTGTTTAGTTTTGTGAGTGGTCTTTTGATATTATGTTATCTTGTATGAAGTTATTCTTGTGTTACTGTTAGATGTGCTCGATCGGGGATCCTTCCTTGTTTACTCCTAGCACAGGGGTGGTTGGGTGGAACATGCTTTGCACCATGTTTAGTTCCCTATGGTGCAGTTGATCCAGTGTTCTTATGTACCAGATGCATGTTTATACTTTAGATGTAATTTATTTGTTGATGTATTGACTCCCACGTATGTTGGGAAGATTTATGATGTAATTTGTATATGTGTTATTGAGATGTATTTTCAGACGGATGTATTGTACTATCAAACCATGTGATTCATTCTTGTACTACCATTTGTAATTACTGTTAATGTTATGTTGTATCTATGGAAATATATATATACTTAATATCCTTCATGATTAATTTATTTGTGAGTTGCATGTATGGTTTTATATGGATTACTGCTATTAATGTGGTTATTGTTAATGAATGTTTTAATGGTGTTGTGTGAATGAATGGATTTACATAATTGTATATTTAATGTTTAATCTATTATCTTTGTTATGGGTTAGTTTAGTAATGTCATCTTGTGTACCCCAAGGGATTTAGTTGTGCAACTTAGAACATTAAGTACATTTATTATTTTATTTTTTAAAAAAATGTTGCATTTTTATTTGTTCCTTTGGGGTTGGCGACAAGGCGTTACATCTAACACCAAGTCTATTAGACATTAGTAGGGAATCTAGACACCTATCCTTCATCTTGATGCTTAGAATTAGCTTTTTATGCCAAGTACATGTGTCTAGACCCTTCTTAGATCTTCCTACAAATTCTCAATTTGACTTTTGTATCTTCAAGATCTTGCATTTTATCATCTAGGTCTTCTTGTCCATTTAGTTTACACATTGAAAATCATTTAATTAGGTTTCAGATCTTCCCTATTTTCTTAAAGGAATAAGATCCAAGATTGATTGACTCACCATTGAGGTTGAAAGTCAATCATTACATCTTGTGATTTCTTTTCTAATGAAATTCCCATAGGATAAATAGAGCATCCTTAAGACTCCTAGTCCCTTTAGATCCCATTACGGAATTAAAAGGAAAAATTGTTAGGACATCCCTCTCCTTTTTCCACATTTTAGGATTCAAGATTATCAACTAAGTTCTTGGTGGTAATTAAATGTTTTGAAGAGACCTAGTGTAAGAGATGAGATAATATATAATAAAAAGAATAATAAAACAAAGAAATCCACACTCTAAATAAAATCATATAAGTCACCTTCCAATTTAGCTCACTAATAACTTGCATCAAAACCAAATAAAAATAATTACGAGTGTTCAAGTCAATGTAAACCATCATTATCAATGGAGTAGATGCATTCAAATAATTTGTGATGTTTGTTATTCAGTGTTGTAGCATCTACTTGCTCAATTTGGGCTTTTTAAAATAGAAAATTAAATTGCAATTTACAAAAACTTTGAAAGAAAATTGAACAGTGGAGATTTAATCTTAGATCATGAGTTAGATCCATGATTCATGAATGTGACAAGGAGAGGTGAAAATCATCTTAAAAATGGGTGGAAATGGTTAGGTAACTCATTTGGTGCATGTTAATAATTATTTGATCTTGATTTAACCAAATTGATTTACTTGTTAGTAGACTTTATTAAAAGTTAATTAATTATTTGTTAAATGTTTTGATTGGATAGTTGAATCATGAGGTGTAACATAGGATTTTAATTAATTTAGTTATGAATACGTTAGATTTAAAGTCAAATTAAATTAACTAAATTAAAAATATTAATGATTTTAATGTGATAAAGTAACAAACAAGACCTAATATTAATTATTTTAATGGATTAGGAGTTGATAAGTGTTAAAAGTTAACATTAGATGATATTACAATGATTAATATATACATGATTTCAATGTCTAAACTTAGTATTCATGTGGCATATCTCTATTTTTCATTTTTCAATAACAACCATCATGATTATCAACCTACTCTATGGGAACATCCTCCTCTGATCTTTGTTAAAATTAATATTGATAGATAGAGCTTTAAAATATTGTCTAGGAAATATTGATATATGTGAGGTATTTTTTATGATCTAGTTTTCCAATAGCCTTTGTGTTGGTTCTAATAATTTTGTGAAGGCTATGACCATTCACTAAGAATTTTTACATAAGCACATGGGTATGTGCAGGATCATCATGGAAAAAACAAGCCCATAAGTGGCAATGAAAATTTAGAAAAATCAAAGTTAGGCAACTTAATGTAAAAATTTGAATAAGTTATCTATATTATTTCAAAAACATGTAAGAATAGAATCTGTGGAAAATTGATTGTCTTTTCTAAACTGGTAGGTTTATTTTTCTAAAAAAAAAATCTATTTGGTGAAACATTGAAATTTCAATATAGTAGTACTTAAATTTTAGGGAAAAAATAAGAAGTAGGTGTCTGTCTGACCACCCTAACTATAATAAAATCATAATTATTTTTATAATATTTTAGATATAAGTAGAGGACTCATGTCCAGATGTGATGCATATTTTTCTATTTTTTTTCCAAGTAAATAATTAATTATGAATTTTTAATTACAACTTTTAAAAAATATAAAAACTCGTATGTCTAACAACCTTAACTTGGTCAAAACTTCATGAATTTTTTTTTAATCCTATAGTATGTGAAGCATAGAATGTGACACATGTTTTGGATTCAAAAAATGTGATACCGTTTGAAAGTTATAAATGTTTTTCAATCAGGATATGAAATATGACTTTAGTTGTAATTCTAATAGAAAATGAATAATAATTATTTATTAGATTCAAACTAAAGTATAATTTATATTGGTGGAAGGCTAAGAAGCTCCTTTACAAACCCTTTTTGTTTCATCAATTTTGGGTAAAACAAAGTTGTCAGCCATATGGGAAAAGTCTGGAAAAGCAAGGTAAGTTGTTAAAGACATTTTTTGTGTTCACTTCTTAGGATTGGTAGGTCCAAACCAAAATCCATTAGGCTAATCCGTAGGCATTAAATTTTGTGTTAGAAATATCAAATATCCAATTTGAATCTGATATCCAATATGTTCTATATATAGAGTTGCAAAAATGTTAAAAAATTTATAATA
This sequence comes from Sequoia sempervirens, assembly GCA_007258455.2. Taxonomy (NCBI): domain Eukaryota; kingdom Viridiplantae; phylum Streptophyta; class Pinopsida; order Cupressales; family Cupressaceae; genus Sequoia; species Sequoia sempervirens. The sequence continues at coordinate 163,924,274 of VDFB02353493.1, read as the reverse complement.
TATGATTTAAAAAATGCAATAAAGTTTATAATTTAATATATAATATACAATATAGTTTACAATGTAATCTATAATATACAATTTATGATAATCTCTTACCAAATTATGTATTTAATATATAATATATTATATTATTATGTATAATATTTAAATAATATTTTAATATTTTAGTTAATGTATAAATATTTAAATATATATATATTACTAATATATAAAATATTTAAATATTATCTCTTTCCCTCTCTCTCTCCATCTCTCTCCCAAGTCTCTCACTCAATCAATCTTATCTCTCTCCCCTCTACCCTTTATCTCT
>VDFB02353493.1:163869530-163920463 GCA_007258455.2 Sequoia sempervirens | reverse complement strand
ATGCCTTTACTTTTGTTATTCATGGTTGTTTAAAACTCTTTTGAAACCTTTTATGGGGATATCCTGTAGCAAAACATTTGCATATTCCTGTAGCTTATTGTGTTGACTTGACTACATTTATTACCCCGTTGACTCCCTAAATGACTGGTATATCGCATATAGTTTTTGAATGATGAAATAGATTTAAATGTGTGATTAATGAACGGATATTGTATGTGCCATACGCCTTTTCTTTTGCATCTGTTACCTTTTGTTTCACAGGTTGTTGAAGAATGATTGAGTCAAGCGCAGCCGATCTCAGCCTTGCAGTAAAGTCCATTTCCTGCATGACTTCGAGGAAGCTCTGGCGAAGACTCTTTGACCAAAACCATTGGGAAAGATTTTTAATGATAGTTAATCTGGAAAGAGTGGAGCACTAGATTCTCTCCGGATCGAGTTGAACACATAAATTCATTTATGAAGTTTGTTCCTTGATTCTGGGATACACTTTACTTCCACGTCTTTCTTTGATAGGGTTTGTTAGTTAGTTGCTCTCCTAATTTTTAATAAAGTTCTCCTCCTGCGCGAGTGAGAAGAGATGATAGTTAGAGTAAGATAGAAGCATAGTGATAGAAAGATAGCAGATATCATGTAAGAGTCAAGATGATAATGAAAAGCATAATCTATTTGACAAGAGACATAGTTTGTTGTTAGTTTATATCAACAAAGCAATGTATACCATTATGTTTTCATGAATAAAGTTTGATGAAGTTTTGAGTTTAGCACCTACGTAATCAGTAGATGCTTGCTAAGGGGGCCCACTTAGTAAGTATCTGTAGCTAGTTAGTTAGCTGTTCTTTTCTGTTGATCTTCAGTTAGCTTTCATCTTTGAAGTTTTCATACAAACTCAGTCTTGTATTGCTCCTGCAGCATAGGGAATCCATCCCTGTGCCTGTTCCTGCAGCATAAGGCCAGTTCATAGTTTGTGTTTCAGGTGTAGCTGTTATGGTTTCTGTTTTAATCAAATCATAGTTGAGTTAAAGAACTTTGCATTACCTTCCTGTAGCATAGATAGAATTCCTTCCACGTATTTATTTCTGCTAAGTTTTGACAGAAACTAGTTCTTAGTGCATATATTTTGTTGCGCCATTTCAAGTATAGGTCCCCTGGTTTGACAAGTAAATGAACGTCCATAGAGAGATATTAGTCACCTGTTGGAATGTCCAATTCCTAGGAAAGGTTATACTGTGATTTTCATATCCTTTTATGGGCACGACCATTTTTGGCCCACGTCACCCATCGACTTCATCCATCCATGTCACCCTTAATTATGATATCATTCCCAACTATCAACTCATGTAGATGTCATCATCTTTCTTCACACGTACGTGCAAAGGTATGCCATATCTTTTGTTATCGCATATTTTATTTATTTTATTCTATTCATTTACTGCTATGACAATACCAGTCATTATTACCTGATCTCCACCTATTCTTTAGTACATGTGACGACACATGTCATACTCTCAGTAGGGGCAGGGTAATCTACCTTTTAAAACCTATCTTTTCACCACTGCCATAACTGCGCAAATAACCTGTCTTTATTATTCTTCTAGTACTTTCCAAATATGATCACATGTCCTTCATTATTGCATGTTTTTCTTGTAAATTACGATTAAAACTGCTTGTTCAAAAATTTTATTTTGGAAAAGAAAGAAATGTGACGGCACGACAGAAGAAAAACTAGAACAGAAAGGGAAACAGAGAATTTGAATTTTCAGTAAGGAATTGATTTTAGCTAGGAGAAAACTGTGAACATGGGTGGTCAGTTGGTGCGACATGAGCCTGTAGCTCATGAATTATTGTTGCAAAATCCTCAAACAGTCCACGCATTCAGCCTCTATGGATGGTTAAACTACTTCTTGAGTTTAAATGCTTTTGATGAGGAGGCTGCTGGAGAATTTTTAAGAACCCTTTCTGAAGAGGAAGCCACTATGTGGGGTCTAACGGTTGTTGCAACTGAAGACAAAATTGCTGAAGTAACCGGGCTTCCAGTTGTTGGAGAAAATTTTTCTTCAGATGCTGCTGCTACAAGGGCTGAGTTTTCAATGCCCACTGATGGACCTTTGGAAGTCTCCAAGCAGGGATGCAAGTGGGTATCGTTGCCTCCTCCTTATTCAAAATATGTCACTTACATAATCAGGTATTTAACCTGTGAAGGCCATTTCTCCTACCTGCATTCTTATCATTTCAAATTATTAAGCCATATGAGGCATGGGTTAGTTGTAAATGTTCTGAATTTCCTGTTAAAATTTCTAGAACAAAGTGCCCATGGAACCCAACAAGGGAAAGATAATTCTGTTGCTCACCATGGCCTTATCAAATTGCTGATTGAAGGCTCTTTGAGAGATGTCTCACCTCTTTCCTGGCAACAATTCGTTGCCCAAAAGAGCTTGCAAATTCCACAACCCCAACCCCCTAGGGTACTTACCCCACGGCCTCAGAAAAAGAAGAAAGAAATTGTGTCTACCAGTAGAATAGGGCAAGGGTCATCTACTCCTATAGCACCTGATCTTGCAGTTCTCACACCTGAATCCTCTGCTAGGATATAAACTAGGTCTGCCACTAGGAGAGAGAAGGGAAAAAAAAGGCAGGTGAGTCGTCTGGGGCAGAAAAAACCCTAGAATTTGACCCTCGTTCTCAGAAAAGGCAATGCTATTCTCCTGCAGCACCTTCCCCTGCAGTCGTCTCTCCTACAGCAACACCTATTGCTGACACCAGTTCACTGTCATCCTCTGGTAGGGCAGAACCCTCTAAGCAGACCAGAAAGAGGAAGGCTACCAGAACACCTCTTGTAGCCGCATCAGTGCCAAGAAGAGTTTCCACAAGGAAACAATGTAAGACTTCCCCTGCTTCACCTCAACTAGAGGTTATTGTAATTTCAGAAGGGTCTGTAGAGTCTAAATTTGATGTTTCTCAGAATGTGTCCGAAAATGCTGCATAGAGTTCATTCGTTCCTGAAGAGGAACAAGTTGAGACAAAAGAAATAAGGCATAATGAGCAAGGGTTACCAAATCTTGATGACTTGGCTATCGCTGCTATGTAGTTTTCAGAGGAAGCACAGTCTTCTCCACCACAGCAACCAGAATTCATTTTGTAGCAAGAGCAAGAACAGATTGAACAATTGAATGTGCCTAGTGAAGCTATATTTCACCTTGCAACTTGTAAAGCCATTGTTGTTTATAAGACGTTTTTAATTGAGTTTTTGGAATATGTCAAAGCTAACTGGGAAACAGTTACATTGCAAACCTTGAGTTTCCAGCACCTAGCCTAGACTGACATGCAACAAAGTCTATGGGAGGTAGAAAGGAAGAAACTAAAAAAGGAAATTGAAAGTCAAAAATAGGAAATTGTTGAGTTAAAAGCAAAAATGGATGAAATGTTAAAAGTAACTAGTCAGATTATGGAATGCAGACCACCACCTAGAGTTTATGCTCTGTGCCTCAAGGAACAGTTCTTATGGTTCCAACTAATGAGAATTTCCAGAAATCAAGACCCTATACTTCACACTGCTAAAGAATTTTATGAGGCATACCAGGCAGCCCCTAATTGGTTAAGAAATTCTCTGTGTGAATTCTATTTACATGGCTTTTTAATTCCATTTGAAATAGAATGGAACCCTGCTCTGTATATTGGTGATATCCATTTGAGATCATTTATGTCATGGGTAGCAAATGAAGTGAATTATGGCAATCAATGGGAAATATATGAGGAAGCTGAGAGAAATGAGCCTGTTCCATTACGCTCTCAAAGTTCAAACCCCCATGCAATGTTGAAAAACTGGTTTGCTCTGACATATGGCATTAATAATATTACAGCCAGAGAGAAGATATTTGATCTCAAGAAACAGGTATATGATGAATTTCAGGCATAGCCATATTCGTTTTGGAGACTGGCATACACCAAAAGTGAGAAAAAGTGGGAAAGATTAACTATTGGACTAAGAAGATCCGAACCTCATAGTCCCCTAAATTTTTCGGTAGCTCTTAAACGATCAAACAGATATATATAGTTGGGACTTCAAAAGAGATTTGAACTGTGGTTGCCCTTGACATTCAGACCTCATGTGCTAATGTGGCCCCTTTATCCTTATCAGGCTACCAATCTTAATGATGATTTAGAAGACCGTAGGTATTAAAGGTGCCAGGCTTTTAGAGGATTTTATTACAGGTTTGGAACTCCATTTCAGAGTCATGCAACAACCACTAACTTCAGAGAAACCACCAGGAAAGTTAATGCTAGAGGACCAGCATTAGGCTAAGTAGGGGGCAGTGATGAGCCCAAAATATGCTCATAGTTTGGATATTATGATGAGCTTTTAATGCCTTTACTTTTGTTATTCATGGTTGTTTAAAACTCTTTTGAAACCTTTTATGGGGATATCCTATAGAAAAACATTTGCATATTCCTCCAGCTTTTTGTGTTGACTTGACTACATTTATTACCCTGTTGACTCCCTAAATGACTAGTATATCGCATACAGTTTTTGAATGATGAAATAGATTTAAATGTGTGATTAATGAACGGATATTGTATGTGCCATACGCCTTTTCTTTCGCATATGTTACCTTTTGTTTCGCAGGTTGTTGAAGAATGATCGAGTCAAGCGCAGCCGATCTCTGTCTTGCAGTAAAGTCCATTTCCTGCACGACTTCGAGGAAGCTCCGGCGAAGACTCTTTGACCGAAACCATTGGGAAATATTTTTAATGACAGTCAATCTGGAAAGAGTGGAGTGCTAGATTCTCTCCGGATTGGGTTGAACGCATAAATTCATTTATGAAGTTTGTTCCTTGATTCTGGGATACACTTTACTTCCACGTCTTTCTTTGATAGGGTTATTTAGTTAGTTGCTCTCCTAATTTTTAATAAAGTTCTCCTCCTGCGCGAGTGAGAAGAGATGATAGTTAGAGTAAGATAGAAGCATAGTGATAGAAAGATAACAGATATCATGTAAGAGTCAGGATGATAATGAAAAGCAGAATCTGTTTGACAAGAGACAGAGTTTGTTGTTAGTTTATATCAACAAAGCAATGTATACCATTCTGTTTTCATGAATAAAGTTTGATGAAGTTTTGAGTTCAGCACCTGCGTAATCAGTAGATGCTTGCTAAGGGGGCCCACTTAGTAAGTATTTGTAGCTAGTTAGTTAGCTATTCTTTTCTGTTGATCTTCAGTTAGCTTTCATCTTTGAAGTTTTCATACAAACTCAGTCTTGTATTGCTCCTGCAGCATAGGGAATCCATCCTTGTGCTTGTTCCTGCAGTATAAGACCAATTTATAGTTTGTGTTTCAGTCGTAGCTGTTATGGTTTCTGTTTTAATCAAATCATAGTTGAGTTAAAGAACTTTGAATTACCTTCCTGTAGCATAGATAGAATTCCTTCCACGTATTTATTTCTGCTAAGTTTTGACTGAAACTAGTTCTTAGTGCATATATTTTGCCGCACCATTTAAAGTATATGTCCCCTGGTTTGACAAGTAAATGAACATCCATAGAGAGATATTAGTCACCTATTGGAATGTCCAATTCCTAGGAAGGGTTTTACTATGATTTTCATGTCCTTTTGTGGGTGCGACCAAGTTGGTTACAAAAGAATGCAGTGTTGATTTTATTTCAGATTTTAAGGACAATCTTTTCTACAAGTATGCAAGGCATAGTCATAGGTCTTAGTGGTTGGATCAACAATTTAGGATGTGTAAGGACTCTTTTTCGATTGGAACTATTATATTAGTGGTTTGTTTTGTAGAAAAATACACATTGCAACCGCAAAATGAGGTATAATCTCAGTATTACAATTCCATTCAGATTGCTATTTTTGTCCACATCATGTTTAGACATGCACTTGATAGTACAGAGGAGGATTGAAAGATAATCAGAGAGTATCATTTTTATATGAGTGATGATAGATCTCACTCGTCTGAGTATGTCCAACATTGTTTCGAGATTTTTTTTGAGCTCTTGCAAGAGCATGATATAACATTGGACCGACATCTAATTTGGTCAGATAATTGCATAGTTCAATTCAATAATGCTTGTATGTTTTATTGGTTGAGTAGAATGCATGTAGAGAGGGGTCTACCTCATATTTGGAGTTTTTTTAAGCTGCACATGGGAAAGGTGAGCATGATGGAGTAGGTGCATGTGTAAAGAGATCTCTAGTTAAGGAGCAATTGAAGATTTCAGGAGAAAAATTTAGTGATGCACATTCTATTGTTGATAGGTGTAGTTCAACATTTTCACAGGGAGGGACACTTGATTCAACAATGTGTAGATTCTTTGGTTTATTGAGGAGGGTATAGTGGGAGGAAGATTGGATTGTCATAAAATCAAAGATTCTTCAAAGATACATTCATTTTGAAGCTCAGATGCAGGCACATGGACCATTTGGACATGAGAGTTTGCTTGTTTTTGTCAAAGTTGTATTTAGTACGAGTGGGATCAATACTAGTCAATTGAGTGGGTGGATACATGGGTTCCACAATATCTAACACCTTTATCTCAAACAATATCCATGACAAATGACACAATGGAAAGTTTAGTTGATTATGACCTACTTTCAGATCTACTATAACCAGGACATGTTTTCGCAGTTGTTGCACCACAGGGGAATGAAGAGAGATCAAACTATTGGTTGGATTGATGTGTGTGCGTAAGGAATAAGCTAACACAATCGATGGAAGATTATGATGGTTTCGTGTATCCTACAGGTTCAGTTGTGGTTGTAGGAACTTGGTTGCGAACATATATGATTAGAAAAAATGGCATGCCTGCATTTGAAGACTACGAGAAACACAAAACCATTTTCATGTATTCACATCTTGTTATAGCAACAAATGTTAAGTTGTTCAAGTATGATTCCAGACCAAAGAAAAAACAACTATGGACACTTAGTAATGTTGATCATGAAGCAATATTGGATACTCTTAAGCAAAGAAATGACTCTTCAAGCACACTTGAATAGTATTTTCAAGAATGGAAGGTACAATGCTTATGTTCATTATGATCAAGTTCATTAGTGTTCTTTATTTAATACTGATATTTTATTTACTATTACAATGTAGGAGTCTTTCATAGTGATATTATGTATGCACTTTTGTGATATTTTTGGAAAAATTGGTCATGGACCTACTACAACAATAGCCAACTCTGATCCTTTCGGAGAGGTATGCGACAGATTATAACAATATAGATTGGTTATCTAAGTGTCTTTTATAGTTTGCATCACCAATTCATCATCATTCAGGTTGTTTAGATTAATAAGCCGATAGGCTATTCTATGTGGGGGAACCCCACCGACATTTCCATCAGTTTGACGCTGGAAAAAAGTGGGGTTCCCCTCCAACCAGATTAGCCCCCTACAAAATGTACATGTCATGTCGTATTCAACAGGTAGTTGCCTCGGGCCTTGACATTCATGTTGTGAAGCTCCAAATTGAATCGCAAGAAGCTGCAAAAGACAGCAAAGAAGACCCATTTTTCACTCAATGGGATGCCATGAAAGCCTCCATGCACACCTTCGAAAACCTCCTCACTTCAGATCTGCTACAACAGACTCTTGTTTCCGCTATTATAACGGATCTCGTACTCACTCCCATTATGACCATCACTGCCAAGTTCAATATACCCAATTATGTTTTGTACCCAGCTTCTGCATTTAACTTGGGTTTCATGCTCCATGCTCCCATTGTAGAGGCACAAGGCTTCGATTTCAGTGACAAGAAAGTGGTTCTACAGATACTAGATTTTCCTCAGCTGCCCATTAGGCGGATTCCCCAGGCGCTCAAGATTAAAGATCACATATTCCGCTTGATTTTTCTCGCCAGTGGAGTGGGGATCCCGAAGGCCTCAGCTATTTTAGTAAATACGTTCGAGGCGCTTGAACAACCGTACCTCCAGAGTCTTCAGAACGACCGTGCCTTGCCTCCTGTGTATGCCATTCGTCCCCTATTTCTGCCCTCAAATAATTCCTCCATGTTGGATGATGAAGGTGAGAGACAGTTCCTGAGATGGCTGGACATGCAGCCTGCCAAGTCGGTCATCTATGTGAGCTTCGACAGCTGCTCGGCAATGTTAGCGGCACAAATCACCGAGCTAGAATTGGGTTTGGAAATGAGTCAACAACACTTTTTGTGGGTTTTAAGGACATCTATCATGGATGGTGCTGGTTTAGCACAGGAATCTCTTCCGCCAGGGTTTGAGGAGAGTGTGGGACATCGTAAGATTATCGTTTCTTCTTGTGTTCCTCAGGTGAAAATCTTGTCCCACATGTCTACCGATGCTTTTGTGAGTCACTCTGGGTGGAATTCTGTGAAGGAAGGTTTGTGCTATGGGGTTCCTATACTTGCATGGCCTCTGTTTGGAGACCAGATGATGAATGCCACCATTGTGGTGAAGAATTCCAAGGCAGGGATTGAGGTGAGGAAGAGGGAAGATGGAATTGTGAGCAGAGAGGAGGTTGCGAGCACTGTGAAGGCAATAGTTGAGAGGAAGGACCTGATGATGGCAACAATCCACCTTTGACAGTGTGGTAAAATGGCCTTAACACAAGAGGGCTTGTCCGATAAGAGCCTTAAGGCAGCATTTCAACTTTGAACTAAATGCATTTCTTTTTTCATCGTGGGATCAAATGGGTAATTGATCCAAAATATTGAGGTACAATTTGACTTCATCTTATGATTACTATTGATTACACTATCAAAGATGACTAATTTTTTCTTCCAATGTCTTGGAATTGTTCAATGAAGATAATTATAATAAACTCGTGCCTACATCACTCACTTTAATCTGGGGATTACCTTGCATGCCTCTATAGTGGTTACTTAAAGCTCACAACTACTTCCAGTTGGCTTTGAAGGATAATTCAAGATCTATGAGGCTTATAATAGGCCTTTTTTTGGAAAGACTACCTCCTACTATTCAACACTGGGCATGTGTTCTTTTTCAAGAAGGCTCACTTCTATGGTTTGCTCAGCTTGTGTTTATCAACTTTATTTTCTTTATTGATTGAAGGATGTTGATGACAGAGGCTTATTGTATTCTTGCTCTGCTCCAGGATATGGTTTTCCATCTTTGTCACACTTCTGCTCAGTGCTTGCCCTCAGACTCTGGTGGAATCACCTAATAATTAGGCTTGTCCATTGCTTATGCAAAGACTTCATCAGATATTAGTATCACTTGCCTGAATACATATTGATAGTCAATGGCAACGTTATTTTCTATTTTTCTGCTGGGTACCTTTTGTTTTGGTGCAACTGTTAGTTTTTTTGTTGCTGTTATCTCCTATTTTGTGGCAGTGGCAGCATTCTCTGTAGCTGTTTTGTTCACTGCATTAATTCATTTTATGTAATTTTTTGTTTATTTCAATTAAAAAAATCTCATGCCTCCCACGACACATTTGGTTGACAAGCATTTCGTACAAGAAATGAATGCAAGAAGGTAAAATCAAAGAAAGTGAAATAATCAAATTAAGAGTGGGACCCAAACGGCTATCTGTATTATGTCATATGATAACTTAATCTAATAGATATAGTGTATTACTTGGTTAACCATAGATGGACCAATGTAGAGAAGTTCTATCCATTTTGTAACAATATGTAAAATTTGTACATGAAGTAAAAGTAGTAGAAATTGAATGAGTTCATTTTAACCCCAAGTTATTAGATTTTTATTTGATAGGCTATTCCTTCCGGGACCTCCTCTAGTCTGACGTTGACCTGGCATGCTCACTGAATTGGCTAAATCCCATGCCTCCCACAACACATTTGGTTGATAGGCATTTTGTACAAGAAATGAATGCAAGAAGGTAAAATAAAACAAAGTGAAATAATCAGCCTATCGGCATAAGCATTGCACCTCATTGGTGCAAGTGCTAGTATAGATTTGTTAGTCTAAGCATCTTTTCTATTGTGACAATATAGATTTCTCATTTTCCCACTTTTGCGATATTCCTGGCATGATTGATCATGGACCTACTGCAACAATAGCTAGCTTTGATCTTTTTGGAGAGGTATGCAAAAAATTACAACAATATAGATTGCTTATTTTAAGCATCTTTTATAGTTTTCATTACCATCTCATCATATTTTGTGTCATTTAGAATAATATAGATTGGTTATTCTAAGCATATTTTATAGTTTGCATCACTAATTCATCATCATTCAAGTTGTTTAGATTACTATATATATTTGTTAGTCTAAGCATATTTTCTATTGTGACAATATAGATTTCTCATTTTCCCACTTTTGTAATATTCCTAGCACGATTGATCATGGACCTGCTGCAACAATATCTAGCTTTGATCCTTTCGGAGAGGTATGTGATAGATTACAACAATATAGATTGGTTATTGGGTATGTGCAGGATCATGATGGGGCAAAAAGTGGCAATATGATGGGTATGTGGCTGATGACTATTTTTTTACCCAAAATCGATGAAATGAAAAGAGTTTTTAAAAGAGATTCTCAGCTTTCCACTGATATAAATTATGCTTTAATTTGAATTTAATAAGTAATTATTACTCATTTTCTACTCAAATTATAACTAAAGTCCTGATTGATAGGCTGATTGAAAAACATCTATAGCTTTCAAAAAGTATCATTTTTTTAAAATCTAAAACATGTGTCACATTCTATGCTTTGCATACTATAGGATTAAAAAAAGAAAATTTGAATTTCATGAAGTTTTTACCAAGTTAAGGTGGTCAAACATAAAATTTTTACCTTTTAAGAAGTTGTAACAAAAAATTCATTTAATTAATTATTTACTTGGAAAAAAATTAAAAAAACATATGCATCACATCGGGGCATGAGTGCTCTACTTATAACTAAACTATTTCAAAATTTAAGTACCACTGCATTGAAATTTCAAAATTTCACCGAATAGATTTAAAAAAAAAAAACAAACTTAGTAGTTTAGAAACTAAATTCAATTTTCTATAGATTCTATTCTTACATATTTTTGAAATAATATAGATAACTTATTCAAATTTTTATGTCAAGTTTCCTAACTCTGATTTTTCTAAATTTTTTGCCAATTAAGGGCTTGTTTTTTCCATGATGATCCTGCACATATACTATTCTAAGCATCTTTTATAGTTTGCATTACCATCTCATCATATTTTGTGTCATTTAGAATAATATAGATTGGTTATTCTAAGCTACTTTGATGGTTTGTATAGGTGCTTGTCAGTCCAAAATGTGAACATACTACTATTGTGGAAGACTATGCCCTGAATGCCTCCAATAGGAAAATCTTGTAAAATTTAAATTCTCAAATTGGAAACAATGTTAAAAGGTCATAATTGTGTATGGAAATGTAATCTATATCTAGTGATTTTTTTTGAAATATAGGTCAAATGTTTGGCATTGTATAAAGGGTATGTTTAAAATGTAAAGGGATCTATATTTTTGGAAACTCATAGGTTGAATTAGTCATACAGGTGTATGCTTTGTTACTATTATTGGGACAATTATGTAATAAATTTTTGTACTTAATCGAGCTACAACTAAAGGTTTTCTTCTTGGTTCTTTCCTGTCAGTATGCTCATTTGAACTAGGTTTTGTAATATCTCCTATTTATATATAATAAATTATAGTGGCTTCCCACTTTTGCTCCTCAAATCCAACTTGGGTGCAACTTCAGTTTTAGCAACTTTCACAAGGTTTTTAAGGAAACCAATGTTTTCAACCTTTCCACACCCTATAAATTCATCAAACATGTCTATTAGGACCTACAAAAGCTTGATCCAACCTTAAATCTTGTTGACCCCATGTTTCATTGACATTAGCAAGTTGTAACCACCATTTTTGGTGTAGAAGCACCTACACCACAATATCATTGTGGATCATTTCAATTAGTAAAGTGTTAATATTTTGAGGTTTTTTCTTTAATGAGATCTAATAGTATCAATGGTCATGTATTAGGAGGAATTTTTAGGTTTTAGGGTAAAAAAAACATGGAGATCCCAATTTGTCCTAGTTGTTACTTTTTAGCCTTTAAAGGAAAAAATAGTAAATTTTTTTAGGGACATGCAAGAACAGTGTTTTGAACATGTAATGATTCTATTTCAAGCCATTAAGTGAGGTCTTAGTAAAGTTAGAAGTGGCAAAGTGCAACATTTCATTATGAGTCATATTAGTGTGAAAATGTTTGTATTTTGACCTTCAACAGTCATTAAGGTTTCAAAAGTCAGTTAAGATTGACGGTTAAAGGAATTGGGAGTTGTATTCCAAGTCATTGCAATGTACTTAAGGCCTTCAAGGGCTCGAGATAGGTTTGGTTGAAGGATTTTTTTTCTTTGAATAAATAAAGTTTCAATTGCTCAGTTTAGATTTTATTGTTTTTCTTGTGTTTTCTGTCTATGCACAGGCCATTCAAGAAGTTTTGTATCAAAAATTTATGTAGAAACATTAATAAATGTCTTGAATTTATTTTTACTTCTTAATAGAGGGTTTCTTTATTCATTTTGTGCCTCAAAACTCAAACTTTCTCTAGACGAGTTCCTGAATAGGGGAATAAGAGTTTTGTAATTTTAATGTCTTGAATCTCATCCCACCTACTGTGTGCCAATGTGACTCAGTGGGATGAGTTGTTAGGGCTTAGGAAATGATATTTCAATAGTGGAAGGCATGGATAATTGGGTTTTGAAATAAAATGAAGAGTTAAAGGTCTGAAAATGGTGGTTTTTTTTCACTTGAAAATAGAGTTTTTACCCTAGGGTTTGCAAAAATATCTAAGATACCAAAATTTTCTTTGTTTTCTAAGCATATTGGGGCCTAAATAAAGGTTTATAAGGTGGTGGTAGAGTCTAATAGGTTGTGTAAGTGCTACATCCAATAAACCCTCAAGAATTACACTAAAAAAAAGGGTTTTCTGATTTGATGGTTACAGGTCTGTAAAAATGGAATCCAATTTTAGAACCTTTGTTTTCTTGGAAATTTATTTTCTTCCCCAAGGTTTCAAGGGTCTGTGTGGTTTTTGAAGGTATGTTGCTTTACATTTTTGGGCTAATTAAATAGCCTTTTCAAGGGTGAATGTATAAGAAGTCAACATTGGTCCAAAGGAGTTTATGTTGTTTCTCATATATGTTGTGTAACTTGGAAATGGGTGTTTTAATGAGTCATGTGTTGGTCTAGTGTTTTGGAAAATTTTGGAGTAATTGGACAAAAATCTAGTTTCTCTCTATTACAAGGGTTTAAGGGGGTTAAAGAGGGAAATGTGTATTCAATTGCTTGTCAAGTTTTAAGGGAGTTTTGGACTGTCCAAAGAGGTCAGAATAATCTTGTTAGATGCCTCAAATAGGCAGGTCGTAAATACTTTGTGATTGTGCCCTTGTGTCTACATCAATTTTCACCTAATTTCATTCATTTTTTTCTCACATGGCAACTCACCAACTCAAGTATAGACGTTTCCAACTCTGTAAACTCACATATTCACCTCATACAGTCCTAATAAAATCTATCTGGCCATACCATCTACCTACAAATCGTATAATAGATGGTTTGGTGTTTTAGCACTTTGGACTCTTAAGGGAAATTGTCGATTCAATGTAGCTCAAAGTTATTCAAAATATTTGGGTGCAAAAGAGGACCATCCCTAGAATAAGCATACCCATCTGAATGATTTGGAATAATTTGTTTCATCGTATGAGTTGTAGAATGAAAGTTGCACCACTTTGCAACTTTACACTGCTTGCATCTAACAACTTTTCCCTTAGCTAGAAACTTACCACCAAGGGAAAACGCCATTGAGATAGCAAAAACTGAGAGAGGTTACTATAGATGGGCCAAACATGATCCCATAGCCTCAAACAGAGACTCTGTAAATATCATGGTTTTTGAGAAATAGCCCTTCAAAGATTGTTTCCTTTTAGCACTTTGGACTCTTAAGGGAAATCGTCGGTCCAACATAGCTTGGAGTGATTTGGTGTATTTGGGTGAAAAAGAGGAATATCCCTAGCATAAACATACCCATACAGACGTGTTAGAATAGTCTATTTGGTTGTATGAGTTGCTAAATGAAATTTGCACCACTTTGCAACTTTATACTACTTGCATCTAACAACTTTTCCCTCAGCTAAAAACTTGCCACCACGAGAAAATTCCTCTGAGATAGTAAAAATTGAGAGAGGTTATTGTAGATGGGCCAAACATGATCCCATAAACTTAAATGGAGAGTTTGTAAATGTCATAATTTTCAAGAAATAGCCCTTCAAATATTGTTTCCTTTTAGCACTTTGGACTCTTAAGGGAAATTGCCAATCCAATGTAGCTTGGAGTGATTTGGCATATTTGGGTGCAAAAAAGAACTATCCCTATCGTAAACGTACCCATCCAAATGTGTTGGAATAGTTTGTTTGGTCGTATGAGTTGTTGAATGAAAGTTACACCACTTTGAAACTTTACACTGCTTGCATTTGACAACTTTTCCCTCAACTAAAAACTTGCCACTATGGCAAAAAACCTCTATGATAGAAAAAACTAAGAGAGGTTATTGTAGATGGGCCAAACACAATCCCATAGCCTCAAATGGAGAGTCTGTAAATGTCATAGTTTCCAAGAAATAGCCCTTCAAAGATTGTTGTCTTTTAGCACTTTAGACTCTTAAGGGAAATCGTCGGTCCAATGTAGCTCAAAGTGATTTGGCATATTTGGGTGCAAAAGAGGACCATCCCTAGTGTGAATGTACCCATCCAGATGTGTTGAAACAGTTTGTTTGGTCATATGAGTTGCTGAATGAAAGTTGTAGAACTTTGCAACTTTACACTGCTTGCATCTGACAACTTTTCCCTCAACTAAAAACTTGCCACCACGGGAAAACACCTCCGAAAGCAAAAACTAAGAGAGGTTATTGTATATGGGCCAAAAATAATCCCATAGCCTCAAACGGAGAGTCTATAAATGTCATGGTTTCTGAGAAATAACCCTTCAAAGATTGTTTCCTTTTAGCACTTTGGACTCTTAAGGGAAATCACCAGTCCAATATAGCTCAGAGTGATTTGGCGTATTTGGGTGCAAAAGAGGACTATCCCTAGCATAAACGTACCCATACAGATGTGTTGGAATAGTCCATTTTTTTGTATGAGTTGTTGAATGAAAGTTGCACCACTTTGCAGCTTTACATTGCTTGCATCTAACAACTTTTCCCTCATCTGAAAACTTTCCACCACAAAAAAAATCCTCCTAGATAGAAAAAACTGAGAGAGGTTATTGTAGATGGGCCAAACATGATCCCATAGCCTGAAATAGAGAGTCTGTAAATGCCATAGTTTATGAGAAATAGCCCTTCAAAGATTGCTACCTTTTAGCACTTTGGACTGTTAAAGGAAATCGCCAATCCAATGTAGCTTGGAGTGATTCGATGTATTTGGTTGCAAAAGAGAACCATCCCTAGTGTAAACATACCCATCCGGATGTGTTAGAATAGTCTGTTTGGTTGTACGAGTTGTTGAATGAAATTTGCACCACTTTGCAACTTTACATTGCTGGCATCTGACAACTTTTCCCTCAGCTGAAAACTTACCACCACGAAAAAAAGCTAGCGAGATAGCAAAAACTGAAAGAGGTTATTGTAGATGGGCCAAATAGGACCCAATAGCCTCAAATGAAGAGTCTGTAAATATCATGTTTTTTGAGAAATAGACCTTCAAATATTGTTTCCTTTTAGCACTTTGGACTCTTAAGGGAAATCATCGGTCCAATTTAGCTTGGAGTGATTTGGCATATTTGGATGCAAAATAGGACCATTCCTAGCATAAACATACCCATCCAGATGTTTTGGAATAGTCTTTTTGGTCGTACGAGTTGTTGAATTAAAGTTACACCACTTTGCAACTTTACACTACTTGCATCTAACAACTTTTCCCTTAGTTGAAAACTTGCCACCATGAGAAAACACTTCTAAGATAGAAAAAATGAAGAGAGGTTATTGTAGAGGGGCCCAACACAATCCCATAGCCTCAAACAAAAAAATTTTAGCCATCATAGTTTCTGAGAAAAAGTCCATCAAAGATTGCTTCCCTTTTGCACTTTGGACTCTTAAGGGATTTCGGTGATTGAACGTAGCTCGAATTTCTTCAGTCGATTTGGGTGTGAAAGGGTACCATACCTAACCTAAACATAACCATCTAGATATGATGGAATAGTCGGTTAGGTCATACAAGTTTTAGAACAAGATTTATTTATGTAGTTACAAGTAGTTTTTCACCCTCCAACTGAACTCCAATGCTGATTTTCATGTGAAAAAAAGCCATGAGACCATAACTTGTTCCTTTCTTTTTAATGAAAACTAGTGGGAAGCAGAGTTAACTTCTTTATAGATTTAGCGTTTAAGATTGCAAGAAGACATCAAAATGGCTAGTGTACTAAATAAATTCTTATGATTTCTAAAGAATGCTGATAACTCTACTGAATTGGCTTCTTTTTTCAAAATCATACAAATTGAACCTTGGCATCAATAGACTCTGTTTATCAAGCTACCACAATTCAAGTTTCAATGATGAATATTTATCATGCATGTTTTAAATGACATTCAAGTTTATGGTGGTTTTGTTGTTTATATGATGTTATGTGATATTATAATCCTATTTCATACTCCTATGTTGCATATATCTATTTTTTATTTTTACGTGTTTTTTTTACTAACAAACCCAAAATGAACCGAGCCACCCCCAAATTTTTTTAGCCAAATTGGCAAACCAAACCCTCAAACCCAAATAGGTAACTTGGTTTGTAAGTCAATTATTGGGAGTTGGTCGGTTGTTTTGTTTGGGTGAGAGTCTTAAAAAAGGTTGAGGAAGTCATTTTGGGGATTGATGAATGTAATTTTGTGAAGAATCAATAAGATCATTTTGGGGGTAGCAGGCCTGAGACCCCTTTAAAGTTGGTTTGAGTGCTTTCTTTTTATTTTTTGTGAGTTTTGTGCCAAGTTTTCTCAAGGCGAGTAGTGAACCCATATTTTGCATTTTTGAGTAAATTATGAATTATTGAAGCCCTCCACCTACTATACATTTCATGTGTCTCGGTGGAGAGGATGTATATAATGTGATTTGAATTTGTTTAGGTCCATTTAAGAAAGGAAAAAATATTTGTGAGTCTTGGAGTTGTCCTAAGCAAATCATTGCTTAAATTGCATGAAAATGAAGCTTTTAGCCTAGGGTTTGTTAAAATAAATGAGTGGAGGAATATCTTTAACGTTTAAGCATATTGGGGTCATAATAGAGGTCTGAGTCGGTGGCATGGTCAGGGGAGTTGTGCAAGTGGGACTTTCAATAAACCCTATGCATTTGCATGGTAAACAGACAATTTCATGGGACATCCTGCTAAAGGACCTATAGGTGTAGAATAATCTTAGAATTTATTGTTTTATGATGCAACTCAAGATTGTTTAGGGTGTTCTTGTGAAGATCAAGTGTTTAAAGGGAACTCACTTTGTGAAAGAGGGCTAATTAACTAGCCTAGGATAGGGGTATGTTATTGGTTCTCAAATTTGGTCCAAAGGAGTCAAGGGTAGTTTTCACATATGTTTTCACCCCCACTCTAGATCAATCCATAGCTTGTTTGAAAGAACTTTTTTTAGCATTTTAGCCATAACAATAAGCCAATGAACTGTTTGATAAAAAGCTTTAGTACACGTATGAAAAATGTGGTGGCATAGACAAGGTAGTGAATTGTTTGAAAAAATGCATCAAAGAAATGTGGTCTCATAAAATTCCATGACAAGAAAATGCAATTGATAGTTGCTCCTAGTTATTAGTTATGTAATGTGAAGTAATTGCATAACTGCTTAGGTTGATTTTGTATTTAAAGTATATTGTAATTGAATTTTTTTCATCTATCAACATCTAGTTATTAGTTATGCAATGTGAAATAATGCTTTGAGTTTTAAAGATGTGCAATGCAATGTAATCAGCGATATGAATATAAACTACATAATACAACCATTCTTTTTTATGCTCTTGTACATTGATATTTAACCATTTCTCACTTGATTAAATTTTCAAAGAGTTTAATCATGCACATGAGGAAGAAATTAAATTTTGATTGTCAACTTCTATATATAAAATTATCCAATAATCTTGAGTGTATCTCCATATACAAAAATGGCATCAATTCCAAATCAAACAAAGTTTTACAAAATGTGGCATATGCCATCTTGAAGTCTATTCAAAATTTACATGCCAAAATGTCTATCTCATCCTAAACTACTGGTGGATCATCAAAATGGAGCCTCTTTGCAGCACTCGTTGGCTTTGAAGGTAGTTGCACAAGAAAAATTCAAACCACAATTGAGATTAGTTATACTATATGATTTAAAATTGAATAATTAACACAAAAATAAATATACATTGAATTATAATTGAAGTCTAAAATTGTAATCTTGATTACCTAAAATATTCGTCTCTTCAAAGGGTTAGGAGTCCTAGAATATTCCCTTCTCAAAGAACTGACCAAACCAAATTTTGTAATGTCAATCTATATATGTGAAAAAAACTATAAAATTGATCCAAGTTAACATACAATTGTTGGTAATAGGAACATATAAATACCAAACACAAAATAAAATAAACACATACCTCTTTAGGCTGATATTTTTCTTTATCTCTTTTAGGTGTTTCGACACCTCCTCCTTGAGGTGTTTCAACACCTACTCCTTTAGGTTTTCCAATACGTACTCCTTCAAGTGTTGTGGCACCTGTCAACAATGATGTATAGCTCATCACTTCATGTACATAAAAATGACAAGTACATATGAAACTACCAATCTATGTCGATGTATGTATAATAAATATAAGATCTTAAAAATCTTAATTCAATTGAATTTGAGTTGAATTACCTTCCCCTTATCTAACATTGCACTTCCATAATCTAGACAAGGTTGCACCTTGCTTGCACTTGTCAATGATGATGTATAGCTCATAACTTCTTGTACATAAAAATGACAAGTATATATGAAACTACCAATCTATGTTGATGTATGTATAATCAATATAAGATCTTAAAATTTTTAATTCAATTGAATTTGAGTTCAATTACCTTCCCCTTATCTAACATTGCACTTCCATAATCTAGACAAAGTTGCACCTCTCTCACACTAGGGATTTCATACAAGAGGAAAATAAGATAAACATATAAGTTATTATATAATTTCATTTATGATAATTCAAATGAAAATCAAATATATAATAAAAAAATGTAAATGAGTGAGTGCAAAAATATATACTGTGTGTGTGTCGAGGCCAAATGAAATGACCCTAAGGGTGCTATTAGTCACCTATGTGAGCTCCTCCTCATACATTAACTGTTAAATAGACCATGTAAATAAATATTAGTACATTATACTGTCTCTTATGAATATTCATTTAAAAAAAATGCAAGTTATGAATTTACAACTTAAATCTTTACCTGTGTCACTATTTCAATGTCCCCCTCTCTAGCAGGAGAGGACTCTATAGGGTGTGCTCCACTCCCCTGTGTCTTATCTATAATGTCCACATTATAGAGGTCATAATTAGAAGTGTCCAAGGGATTCTCGGCGGGTTGTGCAAGAGGGCCCAAGCATATCTGGCAGCACATGGAGCAAGTATGTGGCATACAAATATGTGGACTTGACAAGAATGACACAGTAGCTGTAACGCCCATCATGCAAACCCAAGAGAACACACATAATGCATTTTTTTTTTTTTTAAATAATTAAATTAAACATGCAATAACATTAACCAAAAATCACATAACATATTACATCACATTAACACACTTAGTTCTCTTGGGCACACGAGGTTACATCGCAACAACTAAATAGAAATAAAGATAAAGATTACAACATAACCATTTATATTATAATAAGGTCATGAATAAGGATACATCCAATAACCATGATGTGAGAATAAAAAACATCACATAACACAACCATAGTAAATCTCTTAATAAAGATACAAATGATCCTAACTATTACATCATCGTTATAATATTACATTACAAACTTTTGATATAAGAATTACTATGAATTTCCCAAACATGTGGGATGATACAAATTACACCAACATCTGAATAACAAGGGAACACTGGTACAACTCCAACTGCAGATATGCTAAGAACAAAGGATGCTGATGGGGAACCCAACGGGTGTGGAGCACGTTCCACCCAACCATATGAATTATGAATAACTCACCCCCTATTCTTAGAGGTGGCAAGGAAGTTAACTCGACCATGATTGTCAAACCAACTCCAAGAACAACATAGTACAATACAAACTCAAGGTTTACAATTGACATAATCAACAACATTCACGAATCCACATAATAAAAACAAGCTATGAAACTCATCACAATTAAACAAGGCATTAACAATAGAACAAGTCACCAAAGGACATTCCTAAATCATTTTCACAAGAATCTAAATCAACAATAAGAGTACAAATCTAGAAGAACTAAAACAACATCCAAAATACATTTCCAGAGGCAATAAGCAACAAAGCAAATGGGTGTCTAGTGGAGAGTGTCATCGCATAGCTCTCATGGGATCCCCTGGCCCTTCCTCCAACTGAGGCACCGACACCCATCTATGGATCCCCTAGCCCTTCCTCCTACTTGAGGCACCGACACCATAGGGTAGCTCATGCGGAGTCAATAACCTCTCATGAAGATGAGATTACGACTTTTTTGACCACGGCCTTCTCAGTCTATCATTAGCCTATGATAGCCCTAATGCATAGACGAGGATTCCAATGTTTATTATCTTGTGTGTTTTACTACCCATCCCCCTAAATTCTATTTTTAGGTTATCACTTGTTTAACTACTCTTACGTCGGTTCCCCTGAGCTCTTCCTCCTTTCGAGGCGCCAGTGCCCACGAAGAGCCACTCTCCCTAAGACCCCTAACAGAAACCAAAATAAGGCAAGGGTTAAACTATAACATAAAAAGCATAATACCACAACAAGAACATGCGAGGCATTAACCCTCTCACAATAACTCATAACCAAAAGTCTTAACAAACCGTTCAACCCTTCCAAGCATCAACCATTAAGTTTCAACTCCAAACATATAACCAAAACAAGGATAACATTCAAAGACTAATACATGCC
The DNA here is from genome assembly GCA_007258455.2 of Sequoia sempervirens. Lineage (NCBI taxonomy): Eukaryota > Viridiplantae > Streptophyta > Pinopsida > Cupressales > Cupressaceae > Sequoia > Sequoia sempervirens. The sequence continues at coordinate 163,899,345 of VDFB02353493.1, read as the reverse complement.
TCTGGAACTAAGGTTCACCCCAACCATAATTGGGTTCATAAATACAACAAGGTTCCCACATCACAATAGTCAAACGATAAATCGAGGAAACAACAACGACAAAAATTAAACAGATTGATAAATTAGAATAACATAAGAACATTCACACAAAGCTAATATAATTCTTAAAATTACATTCCAATTCCTATGGTTTCCTTTAAATAATTCAACAATAAATTTTAATAAGAAAATACCAATTCCTATCATAATATACCTTTTACAAATTAATACACCACTATAGTTTTCACAACTCCAAATTAAAGAACTGATTTAATTGAATTTATAAATTTCATTTTTATCTCAATATATATATATATATATATATATATATATATATATATAAAACTATACATCTAGAGCATATATATTTAAAACATTATACATAGTTTGTGATCTCAAGACAACATATCAAGTTTACTCAAAACAGTTGAAAGAAGCATAATTATTTTCTCATAACTATATAATTTTGGTTGTCTTTAGAATATTCTAAGGTTCAACATTTCATAATTTATTCCATGAAAAAAAGCATTATATATATAATAATAATAATAATTCTACAAAATTTAACCAATATTTAACAATACAATAATAATTTTGACAACTACATCTATTAATTACAGAAAGATAGTAAATCTCTTATTTATTCAACTAAATCATATTCAACAATCAATAAATTTTATTTTGCATACTCATATATACACAATTCATTGAATATATATTTATATATAATCATAAAAAATATTTGCATATATATATATATATATATATTTATGTCCAAACTGTACATGCACACACACATATATATTACAAAAAACCAAAATTAAATAAAACAAATTTTAAATAGCAATCGGCAAACCCAAGGAAAGGACGCAGGGTAGTAAGTATGGTACTCGCCTTACTAGCATGCAGGGGAGAAAGGACAGCTTACGACAGTCCTCGTGACTGCTGCGCACGGCAGTCCTACGGACTGCCGTGCACAGCAGTCTGTAGGACTGCCGCGCACAGCAGTCCGTGGACTACTGTGGGAAGTCCCTACTACCAAAAGGGTACAGGGGACAAGGTACAACCCTTTCCCTTCCCAAACAATTACAATTTATAATATATATTTAAAAAAAAAAACCAAAACACAAAAAATTGAAACTTTTATCTCCAATGGATAATAAATCATTAACTAAATTTATAAGAAACTCAGCCATATATATATATATATATAAAATCATCCTGCAAATAACTAAGAAATGTGTTTTCTTATAGACTTAGGGAATTTAATTCTCAAATTTTAACATAATTACTTTCGTATAAAAATATAAAAATATATATTCATCATAGAGAGAGAATATATAAATATATATACAAAATTATATGAAACAAATTCACAGATTGATAACTAAATACCAGATAGATTTTTCTTTTGCAAGCATCGATTTATTTAAATCACAAATTTCTATTTTTTGCAGATTCAGAGAGATCAAAGGTAGAGAGGGAAACCTGGAGTCCTGTGCTTATTTGAGAATCTGATGACGCTGGCTTGATCCTGATGGCCTCTACGAAGAGCTTCTCATTCCTGCTTTGAAATCTACTCTCCAGAATACCTTGCTCGAATTTGACTCCAAATCTTTATTCAAAAAATCCTCCCTTTCAAGCACTCAGAAGAACTAATGATACCAAAAAAACTTCAGAAGACTCAACAGTAGAGAACAATTATTTTTGTGCAATCTCCTGTCTCAATAATCCTCTCCCTGAAAAACTCTTAAAAATTTCAATTAAATAAATGATATTACCTATTTTCTTCCAAAAGCTCTCAAAAATCTTAAATAAAAGAAATTAATTCTTTAAAAGCAAGCTTTTCAGCCAAATCTCAATTCTCATTCGTTCTCACAACTTTTTCCATTCTTTTATTTTTTTAATTTTTCTATTCTTCAATATTTTTGTTTTAATTTATGTCTTTACAACTTTACTTGCAAAGCAAACTATCTAATTAATTTAAATAATTTAGTCTAATAATTATCCTCAACCAGATAATTAATTAAAATAATAAAACACAATTTAATATTTTAGTTATCATTTAATAAAACACATGACCTTTTTAAAATTAAATAAAACATTTAAATATTTAAATACAAATAAATCTAACATTAAAATAAACAATTATTACCAACATTTAATTAACTAATTCACAACTTATAAAATATCAACATCAATTAAATACGACAAAACACAAACATGACCCACAAAGAACGACAACTTCAAGAATGTACAAAACCATTTAGACAAGACAGTCTGACATCATGGGACGAGATGACTTCATTATCACCTCTATTTCAACATTTAACCGTTGGGTTATTGGTGCTCGCCCTGTCCTGCTGAAGTAGGTGGAATCGAGACTTGTACCTACAAATCTTGCATACAAACGAAGTCATATACATGTGCATACATATATATAAAATCAAAGCATTAAATCGAAGCATTGCATTGTGAGAAGGAATCGCAGCATAACAAAGCACTCGCAAACAAGTGATTCTACACTATCCTTCATCACATCTATCCTAACAATTATAATATAACTGATAAAATAACATTTCTAAACTAACAATTCATCTCATAACATAATTTATAAAATCACTGCATCATAATATAATTATGAAAATCAACTAATATCACTAACCACAATGTCATATGAAATAATCATGTCCACTAATGGAATAACATCATCATCAAACGTCTAGCTAACCAACTATCAGACCAAACAATACTAGTACCATCACAATCACAAGTAGCAAACGAACGCATAGAAAAATAATAAATCCAAATAGTAAGAGGAGGGGTATTACAGTAGCACTCCAGCCATCGCCAACATCACCAAAATGTGGCCAAGCTACTGTAGAAGCATGTGAAACCAAAAGACCACTCAAAGAGTGAATAGCCTAGATAGTCTGTGTGGCCACATCCTGCATAATATCTCGATGATATACTAGAGGTGGTGGACGAAGGGGAGGAGGTGGAACATATGGGTTTGAGACTACTCTAACTGCCCCTAGTCTATCTTGGGGCATACCTTCACCAACGCCCTAGAAGGGTTTAATGTCAAAGTAATTGACATGATGCCCTAACAGAAACTCAGCATATAATTTTTTAATAAAGTAAAGTGGTATATCACAATTGTTGTTCGGTGGTTTATCAAAAACCATACACCAATGATCCCAAAATTTATCTACAATGTCCCTATGCGTGCACCATTTTATAGAAATTTTTGGTTTATTAGTATTAATTGGAAAACCAGTGCAATGGGGTTAACAAATAAAGAGGCTATTTGGGATTTGGTTATTCTGAGATCTTTCACATCATCATAAGACAATCCACATGCATAATATTCCCTCATGTCTTCTTTCCTTGAATGAAAGGTATTATGTTGGGCGGAGAGGGTTTCTATATTTTTAATTATTTCCTTCGATGTGTTTGAAATCTTGAATAATCAAGGGATTCTCATATAAACTTCAGAAATGCCCTTTAATTGATACAATTTTCCACCGATTAATTCTTCATTTGATGGCTGCAAAGGTGGTGGAGCGTTTGGTATTTGTGCATTTTCATTCTCAGCTGGTGGATCATTTGGAATTTGTGAATTTTCATTCTTAGTAGCCATAATGCCTATTTAAAGTTAAAAAATAATTAATCTAATTGAAATTAGATAGTATAAATGAAAATATTGTAAAAAAACCTTAAGTTTTTTTAAAAAACCCTACTTTTTAACAAAAATCTATAAAATTCTCTAATTTTTAATACAAATACATAAACAACACTATTTTTAAATCAAAATCCATAAAAAATCATTCATTTTTAATAATAATCCATAAAAAATATTCATTTTTAATCAAAATCCATTCTAAACTCAATTTTTTCATAAAAATTCAATCAAAAACCCTATTTTGAAAAAAAAATCATAAAAAAAAATTGAAATTATACATATCTAATTCAAAATTTAATCAAAGCAAAGAAAAATCTAAAATCTAACCTTTTCAAAATGAATATTGACTAAATCGGATATTTGTTATGTGGAGAACCTCCTCACTATGTGTCATGGCTTGTTTGGACTATGAAATGATTTTAACAGGCTTGAAATATGTATATATATATATTTTTTCCTCAACATAATTTTTTCCCCATTGCCACTTTTTGGCCCATCATGATCCTGTACATACCAACATATATTTTATTGATCTATAGTTCTTGAATTTGAATATTAAATTTTGGTTGATTATTTTAAACAAAAGTCTTCCTCTCACTTCAAATAGTTGTAACTAAATGAACATAAAAAGACATAAACACCCTCATTCATGGTTTCAATGTTTTTTAGTGGAATCATCTTAGAAACAAAGGAAATCAAGTTGCTAGTTTTTTGGCTAGATTAGCTTCCAATTAGAATAACACTAAGGTTAATACTAAAAACTTCCATGATTTCCATATCTATGAGAAATCACTTTAGTGATTTTGTAGTGCTTCCTATAATGTTTCTTTGGATTTGTGATTATTGCTACTATGTTTCTTTCTCGTGTGCAAATTATTATGGTGCGTTTTTTTGTTTATTCAACTATACTTAATTCTATTTTACTATTTTAAAATAATTTTCCTTTCTATCTATTTTTTAACATAGGGTTAAACATTAATTCTAATACCCAAAACACGTACACATTTTCAAGGGAACAAATTGTCATGTCCTATTTGTGAGGTTTAAATTCCTTATCTATTGTTAATTTCCTATTTTCAATCTATTTGAATTTTCTTGATTATTTGAAAGTGATGTATCATAAATATTTTTAAGACAAACAAACCTACTTTATAGTCAATTATTATTTTAACATATTTTTTATGCCTATACATTAAAAAAATGTACTTGAATAATTCACTTCCCTAAATTAAAATCTTAGTAGTACTTTTGTTTCCTTTCAAACTCACATTCCTACTAAACCAATTTTCATAATTCAAATATTAAATATTTTTCTATTCAAAATAAAATAACTATTGTTTCTTTTTATGTAAAATAACTTTAAATAAATGGTAGAACTATATTTTTTAGTTTCCCATCAATTCACTTTAATGTATCATGTGTCAACATCCATGCCCTGGTGCATTCATATTCATAAAAGCCCTCTGGCAAGCCCTACTTTTTCACCCTGTTACTAGGAAATCTTCACCCAACATGTTAAGAGAGTGGAAGAGGAAATGAAATTATGTAACTGATGAGTGGAGGAATAAGTGATTGTTAGGTAATCTTCACCCAACATGTTAAGAAAGTGGAAGAAAACATGTTAAGAGAGTGGAAGAGGAAATGAAATTATGTAACTGATGAGTGGAGGAATAAGTGATTGTTAGGTAATCTTCACCCAACATGTTAAGAAAGTGGAAGAATAAATGAAATTATGCAACTTATGAGTGGAGGAATAAGTGATTGTTAGGTAGTTATCATCACAATTTGCACCGATGGGTCGATGGGCATCCAAGTCCATTTGTAGACAAATTTCACCCAATATAAGCGATTAATGTGCTTCCATTACTTCTATTACCAATTATTACGGAATGGTGGGTAATAAAAAAATATTCAACTAATAACAAATTCAAATAAATAATATATTTTTAATATATTATATTATTAATTTAACAACATATTATAATATTATAATATATATACTATATAATACATATAATACATATGTAACATATATACCATCTAAAATATAATTTAATATACTAGATTATAATATTATAATTTTATATTTTAATTTTAAATTATGTAATATATTATCTTTTTAATAATCTAATATATATTTAATATATTATATTATTAGATACTATGAATATATATTATATTAGATTATATATTAAATTAAATTAACATCTAATATATTAAATTAATCTTGTGAATTAAACAAAACAAACATATTTTGTCTAATTTTTCTTTTTAATGTTAAAAGAGCAAAAGGTTTATTTTTAATAATAAAAAAAATATTAAATATGGTTGATCTCAATTGCTATTAGATAAAAAATTCAACATCTAGTTTCAAGGAAATAAATTATCATTTCATTACAAAGTATAAGAAAACTTACAATGGCTCAACATTTTTGATTTAAAAAATATATTAAATTTTATATTATTTCAATAATGACTAAATTTAATGATATGAAAGATAAATTTATATTATGATTATTTTAATTAGATAGTGATAAAGTATCTTTCTATTTTAAAATTTGATAAAAAGTTGTTTTTTTTTAATAATATATAAATAAAAATAAATCTAATGATATATTAGTTTGATTATCATTTGATAATCAATAAAAAATAATGGAGTGGATAGATAATAAATAAATTAGTATAGATATTTTAGATATTAAATATATATCAATTTGGAGGAATCTATATAACGTATGTAACACAATTAAGATAGATATTTCAATATATATATATATATCATATCTTTCAAATGTATTTTAAGAAATATATGTTAATCATGAACACTAATAATAATACTACTATAGATATCTTAAATAATCTATTTAGAAAATATTTAGATATATTAATCTCCACTTAAGAGTTATTTTATTTTATGACATAATTATTTTATTTATTACATGCATACAAACACATTTTAATTTTATCTAAGAATTATTTTCATCTATCTGAACTACTAAATAAATAAATAGTTTCATCAATACATAAATACACACTATTTACATTTACTCAATAATTAGTTTTCTTTATTTTTTAGCATTTTTTTAATGTTATATAGTAATAAAATAAATAATACAACATATGCAAACAATTATAAAAATTTAATTTCATCTCTTTTTTTTGCTAAACAATTTTTTCATTTAATACGACATCTTAATTATTAAATGACGTCCTTATTATGTTTATTATTAAATATTAATTATTTAATGTGTAAATGACTATAGGTGTGTTATACACACTTGTGAAGTGAGAGCCAATTTTGTTATAATACACTTCTCAAAATATTAGTCAATAAAATAAACACTTGTTGAAACATAAAAAAGTCTGTGTAACTATAGCTATTGTATATGATAGCTAACCTATATTATATATGAGTAGAACTATTAAAAATTGCATGTTTATTATATATATTTTTTAAACATTTTAAATTCTTTATTATAAAGTAGCCTAAGTGTGTGAACAAAAACTATTAAGGAGTCACATACATGATTAATAAAAACTAAAACACACCAAACATATAAAAAATAATAAAAACTAAAATACAACTAACATATATATTTTGAAAAAATTTGCATCCCACAAAAGTCAAATATAAATAGTGTTAGTTAATAGATTATTCACTATTTGAAATTTTCAACTTTTTTCTCTATTGTTCAATCATATAAATAATTACTAATCAACAGTTGGGTAAATTATTTCTATATGGAATAATTTACCTCTGAATTTTATGAGGTACAACTCCCTCATTTGATAAGAGAATATAAATAATTGACCTCTAAATTTTATGAGGTACACAACTCCCTCGTTTGAGTTCTTCTCTGAGTTTTAAAAAACTTTAACATGGGTATGCTTTTAACTAGAAAGCAAGAAAGGTCAAAATAATAGGAGCAACACAAATCAATAAAATGCTACCAGTGAATCTTTTATTGAACAAAATGTAATTTGTAAGAAAACAATCAAAACATAGACTAATTGCATTCCACAAAGCATAAAATAGTAAACTTATCAACCAAAAATAATTCTAAACTTGAGAAGATTAGATACTAGAAATGATTCTCACATTCACACAAAAATGCAATAACCAATGAAACCAATCACAATGCATAGACTATAACATGGATTTCATTTCATTCATTTACCAAAAACTATAAGTTCACAAACATAAAACCTCCTCTTCCTATTTGAATTACTTTCTATCCATTTCCCTTTTTCAAAAATTTCTCATAAGAAGTTCTTTCAGTAAAATCATAATTTATATACATTTACAAGAGTAACTTCTTCTTGAAAGTAACTTAAAAGAATAAGTTAAGATCCCCTTAAACTTCTTGAGACCTTAAGTTATTTAAAAAAAAAATTAATAAAAACACGAGACAATATTGGGCTCGGGTGGTGCACTATCAATCTCTTTCTTCAATACCTTAATATCCTCACATATTTTCTTCATTTTTGTGACAACCTTTGTTCCCCTTACCAACATAACCTCAAGGTCCAATATTTTGTGACCTTCCCATAAGAATTTAAACATGAATCTTATCAATCATTTATTTTCCACTTTAAATAGATAAATGATCAACATGTACTTCAATTTTGCCAATGGGTTGAGTAGAAAGGTTAACAAGATATCTTAAATAATTGGTTAAAGCATTAGCCTATTGTTTTAACTAGTCTTTTCTCTAGTTGTCTTTTTCTATCATTTCTACAAGCCTAGCAGTTCACACCTAAAAATTATGGAAATCTGAATCTCTTGTAGAGGGTTGAAGCCAAAATAAATTCACCATCCCAAGGATGCGGCAACCCTTTGGATTTTAATGAGGTTTCTAAAACCTTTCAACTTGTAACAAAGGTTTCAAAACCTTCAATAAGTTCCTAAATACTTCTTTATTGTCTTCAATTTCTCCACTTTTGATTGAATGGGTCAACTTTCCCTTCTTGTGTTGGCTTTAGACTAGGTTAGGAAAACATTATTGAAACCGAATGAGGTTCTGAAAACCTCATCGAAAGCTAATGATATTATTATAACTTAAGTGATTACTAACACATTAGAAATAATATAAACCTTTAACAAGTTGTCGGGCTAACACATGGTTAGCAAAATGTTGTCAAAAATTGACAAGGTTCTGAGAACCTTATCGAAACTAAATGACTAATGATGAACTTCTCCAAATTTTAGCAAGGCTCAAAAGGATTTGATGAAACATGAGTTAACAATTGGCTCTAACTGAGGACAAATATTATAAAGGATGCTAAAGAACCCAAAACAGAAGATTTATGATTGTCCATGGGTAATAAAGTCACTAGTTGTGAAGTATAAGAAAACACATGATGAACAAAAAATTAAAAGAATGAAGCAAACTAAAAGATAACAAACCCAAAACAACTAGCCTACTATTTACAGAGGGTGGAACATACACACCCCTATTCCCTGAATAGTGCCTCCTACTTAGTTCTCTTCCACTCTATTATGTAGTCTTAACCTACCATTTACAAAGGAATCAACATACACACTCCTATTCCTTGAATAACACCTCCTATTCAGCTCTCTTCCACTCTATTGTGCAATCCTCTCTACTTTCATTAGCATGGATTGTTTAGTTTTTTTCCTTTTATCCCTTGCTCATGAGGCACAACCTCACTTCTCCACCACACCTCCAATCCGTGCAACCCTCAAAAACTATTAATTAAAATTTTAATGATACCCCCTTATGCGCCATCTCATTTCTCCTTTTGTGGCGTGACTTCTTCCTCCTATTAGGCACATTCTTTCCCCTTTCTACCTTCAACATAGCATTCTTACTGCCTGAATCGACCTTTTTACCCATCCTTATTGCAAATTTAATTTCTTTTGCTCATAAAATCATGCATTATTCAAAAATATTTCATGATATGTCTCTGTATTATTTTGAGGTCAATGCTTCTACCAACATCAATCAGCTAATTAAAAGAAACTTTTAAAATCTTTAATGTTCTTCAAACACTATATCTGGAGACTTTGAAGATATATGATTACATCTGTTGTATTGTCAAAAATAACCTACTTTGCAATTTCTTGATATTGTTTATGGTATTACATGTCACCATCTGACAAATTTCAAGATTACTATTAAGTTTTTATAATATCAACACTATTGCTAAAACGTAGCAAACACAACAACTAAAAACAAGACTATTCTTAAACATTTAGGCAGGAACTTCTACTCTCAGCTCTTGTTTTAATATATATTTTACCAAAACAAATTCTACAAAAACATTATTAAGGGAATTATTTAAAACCTTAGATATTAAGTAGTACTTATTTAATACTACTTTATGTTTAAAATTATTATAGATAATGAAGGGAATTGGGTTTTAACTAATATATAAAGTAGAATTATACCTTTTACTTAATATTTTTTAAGGGAAAAACTATCTTTTACTTACAGTATTTGAAGTAGTTTTAAATACTAAACGTTAACTAAAAGAACTCCCTTAGATATTAAATCTAGTTTAAATATTAAATTTTATAATACATATTTTTTTAGAATTAGATTAAAATACTATAATACATCAATTATAAGTACTTATTAATGATATTAAAAATAGATAAGTTTTCCTTAGATATTTTTATAGTGGACATTTTTCTAGTTAATAATGTTATTATTTTAGATATTGACGTTTTTATAATAGTTTAACAAATTAAAAAAAAATACTTATAAATCTTTAAAAGATCTATAATACTCCAATTCTAAAAATTAAAAAGAAAATAATTATTTAAAATTATTATGTATTTTTAGTTAATTTTTTTTATTTCTTTTTAATTTTTGGAATTGGTGTATTATAGATCTTTTAAAGATTTATAAGTATTATTTTTTATTTGATAAACTATTTTTATTTATAAAAAAATATTTACTTTAAATTAAAATACTACTTAAAAATCTATAGTTATGTATTAAAATTATTAGTTTAATATTAGATTAAAAATAAAATAAAAAATTAACTAAAAATATTAAAATAAAAATAAAAATAGGTTAGTTATTTAAATGTACTATAAAAACTAATTTAATATTTAGGTGAATTATTTCCTATTTTTATTATAATAAAATAAAGGTTATTATAAGGAAAATATTCCCTATATTAGTTTATTAGCTACTAAACTATTTTTTAAATTGATATTTTATATTATAAGGAAAATATTAAAAAATTTATTAGATATTTTTTGGAATTAGATTAAGGTTTAGTTATATCAAACCTATAGGGTAAAATATATTTTAACCTATAGGGTAATAATATATTAAAATATTTTAACCTAAAGGATAAAATATTTACTTTTAAGGTTTAGTTAATAATAGGGAGTTATTATTTTATAAGAAATAATAATTTATATAAGGAAAAATAGTTAAACTAACATTAATTAAAGGAATTTAAAATTTTAAAAGATATAATTCCCTTTAATTAATATTATTAAACTCCCTTTATATTAATAATGGTTAGCAATACTACATTTAGATCTATAATACTAGTGTTAAATAATTTAAAATACTATAATAGTTTTAATCTACATTTAGATTTAAATAAAGTATAATAAATAGTTTATTTTTATTTTACTATTTAATATTTAAATTAAATTACTTTTAAAATTTTGTAATTTCTTTTTAATTTTTGGAATTGGTGTATTATAGATCTTTTCAAGATTTATAAGTATTATTTTTTATTTGATAAACTATTTTTATTTACCCAAAATTATTTACTATTTATCTACCTAATATCTACTTTACTTTATGTTTAAAATATTTTTTATTATGTACTTTTAGTTGATGTCACAATCTATAATAATATTTTTGAACATGTATTTCACATGCAAATTTGAAACACTAAACTTTAAATCCTCCTCATTTTTATTTGATATTGTTTAACATTCTTGTATAAATATTTAATTTTTGGAGGTGCAAAATCAACTTGAGATAATTTCTCACTTGTAGATTTAAACAAAAGAAAACTTTTTAGACAAAAAATCTTTTAAACAATACAGTAAAACAAATTATTTTAAACATAAAATAAAGTAGATATTAAGTAGATAAAAAATAAATAATTTTAAGTAAATAAAAATTATTTATCAAATAAAAAATAATACTTATAAATATTTAAAAGATCTATATTACATCAATTCCAAAAATTAAAAAGAAATAAAAAAATTTAACTAAAAATACATAATAATTTTAATACACTAATTTTTAAAACATATAATAAAAAATTAAAAAGAAATTAATGCACTTTTAAAATATGTTCTAAGAAAAAATAAAAATCTATAGACATTGCTTAGCAGCTCTTGGCAATTGCAAGAGGATGGCAAGTTGATTACAGTGTAGGTGATGGGTGACAGCCGCAGCAGGACAGAAGAGCAGGCACAGGTACAAACCATTAGCAGGGGCTTGCACGGGTGTAGCCATCGGATGCCCAATGCCCATCTGTGCAAATTGTCACCCCCATAGACATTGCCCCTTTGCCCTACCTTCAACCTCACCCTGAAGAATCAACACATTGTAGTAAAGTTCAATTTATATCTGCCAGCTATTTAACTCATCTTAACTTCACATCCACTAATTTCGATTGTTTGCGGTGTTTATCGTATTTACTCCCTCTAAAATCCACACAAATCTTATGATGTTTCTCTTTGCAGGTCTATCACTTCTCAACCAGAATGAAAAGGGATTTGTTATATCAAGGGAAGCAGACTGGATTAATGGCAATCGTAATGAATAATGGCAGAATGTGAGTAAATGTGATGATTTGATTTATACACGCACAAAATAAATCACTCAAGAGCGAGTCGAATCGAGATTGATTTAAACATATTCGGTAATAGTTGGCATGGATATTTTTTTTACAGTACTAAAAAGATTAGTTCAGGATTCTATGCCCGAGAAATATACTACAATTAAGTATTGTCAGTTCTTACGACAAACCTTTACTGCCTTTCCAATCAAAGAGCAAAAGCAAATTGCTAAATATGGAAAGTTACATGAAACATAAGGTCTTCATACACCTATAATGGCACAAGATAGGTAAAAATTGCAGAAGATATTTGAAATTGCAGAAGATGTACGAAATTGCAGGTCTTAACGGGCTTTCCTGTACTATACGAAAAATGATAAATGCATTGAACTTGAATCTGATAGATGTCTTAGTCTGACCAGCTGTAACAAATAGGAGATCCTGTATGCTATACCTAGCGACATTCTTTAATTTATTTCAAGAGTTGTAGTCTTACTTTACCACCAGTAATTATTTCGATGAGATTGTCCTCCTGTCAAAAGATTTTCTTTTTAGTACACTCCGTAAACGACTAAGAACAATGAACTGTAATATCTTTGTACATGTGGACTGTTTATCACGGAATCATCTCGCATCCCAAATGTCTTTATCATAATATATTTTATTGGGAAACCTTTTACATGAAAATAATATATGTATATTAGTAGGATAGAAAAGGAAGTATAATTTTTGTTTATAAAAGTAAATAATATTTTGTGTTTAGGGTAATTATTGGATGATTTTTATTTTGGATATAAAGGTTAGAGATCATAAGGTTTATGACCACAAAGAGAAATTGAGATTGTTTAGATTGATATAAGTTATGTTTTAAATAAGAATATGATATGGTTCTAACAACAAATGATATTTTGGTTGAATCTTCAAAAACTCATGTTAACACTTCTCACTTGGCATGCCAATGTAATGAGTTGTAGAATGAGTCACACCTCAAAACTTTAGTTGTATATATAGAGGCACTTGCACCCATAGAAAAGTACAGAAAAAAATTAAATGTATTTTAACATTATATAATTAGTTATATTTAATAATATAAATATATACACATTTTGACTACAAATATGAATTTTTATTTATACAAAGAATCGTTGTATCATATTATTACTTACATAATGTAAAATTTCATTTTTTTTTTAAAAGAAATAGATTCCTATGAAGAATCTAAGTAGCCACATGCTAGTATATCTAGTCGAGTGTTATGGTCAGTTGGATCATAGGAGAAGGAGGGAGGATAGAAAAATAAAGGTGTTCACACATGTCTACTCATTATTTGGTTGGCAAGCACTAATCTTTCAATGCTTCCCAATATAGAGGGAAATCGTAATGATATTCATATCTTTATAGGTACGTTCTTTTACTATTCAATTTAAATTGTATTCAAAATATAAATCACAGGAATGTATAAGCTCATAATGTCATAAGGTGTCATCAAATTTGTGTAAAGGAAGAACATGGAAAAATAAAGCTTAACTGTTATGACATTTTTCCCATGGAAGAAAAAGAAAAAGAAAATAGAATAAAAGTAAATAAGTAAATAAGTAAATAAATATAAGAACTAATGTAATAGTTCCAAAATAAAATGTAATAAAATAATAATAAGAGTTTTCACGGGATGTAATTTCTAAGTCTTTAATTGGGCTATAAATATTATATTAAATTTTTGCATGAAATTTTTTTTTTTTTAATCTGTAGAAATCAATTTAAAACATTGCATTTAAATTTGGTAATTAGTCTCATTTCATTTGGTATCAAAGCCTTTCCGATCATCAATTAATTTTTTTGCATTTATTTTTGAATATATATATATATATATATATATATATTTAAAATAATAATAATAATAATAAATAGATAGATTAGATTTTATAATAGTTCAAATTAATTCTTATTTTCATTTTTTTATCAATTATTTATTATGTGCAAAACTTAAATAAATAGATAAACTAGATTTTATAATAGTTTAAATTGATTCTTTATTTTTGTATGAAATTTTATTTTTTTACTCTATAGAAATCAATTTAAAACATTGCATTTAAATTTGGTAATTAGTCTCATTTCATTTGGTATCAAGCCTTTCTGATCATCAATTAATTTTCTTGCATTTATTTTTGACATATATATATATAATTTAAAATAGTAATAATAATAAACAGATAGATTAGATTTAAATTGTTTATTTTGGAATTGAGAAATATAAAAACCTTCCATGCGAATTTTCATGGTAGATCTCCAAATAATTAGAAACTATTTATTTATTTCCTTAATGATTAAAGATTTCACCTTCTAATTACCATTCATAAATTTTGGGAGAGTTAGTTTGTAATTAAATATTCACTTCCTAGAAAGACAAAACTAATTTTTGTTTTTTACAACCTTACAACCGACACAGACTTAGACTTTCTTTGTCTTCATGATAGGGATTAAATACAAATAATTACATCATATAAAGGAAATTATAGGTAATAAACTCTTTGTAGTGCACAAAAGGAATTAAACATAGGGTTAAAAAATTTGTGAATGTTATGCTATAGCAAAGTTGTTGTGGAAACTCTTTATCACTCTACAATTTACAATTTCAACAGGCTACTCACATATTATATTATCTTCTACATTGAATCCTCACATACTAAAATCGGTTTTACGTTGCATGGGACTTCCATGCTAAATTTTTACATAGTAGAAAATTTAACCCTCTATTTCGATTCACATTTTGAAACCTTAGTTTCACCCTTTTATCTTTTCAATTTTATTTTGCAAGTTATTTACAAAAATAAAAATTTAAAACAATCAATATTGATTTAATTCATTTACATAAACAAATTGACCTACCACAATCACATATGAGAGCAACCAAAAAGCTTATGAGAATTTGGAGATGACCAACCAAGCATTAATGCAAGAAGTTGTTGCATTAGCTGCCCAAGTACAACAACTTAGGCAAGAAGCACTAGAACAAAAAGGACTAAACAATGTAGAAATATCAGAAAGCAAGAAGAATTCAAAGACAAGTAGGTAAAGAATAAAAAGTAAATCAAAAAAATCCAAGACATGACCAATATCATCAGTGGAAGACTCAACTTCTAGTGATAACACTTCTCACACTTCTAAATTTGAATCCTCTAATGATGATAACAGTAAACAAACACAAAAAGAATTAGACAACTTTGCTTGAAAGATTAAATTACCAGAATATAGTGGCAATACCAGCATAGGAGAGGAAGCGAAACAATGGCTAACCATCTTAGAAAGATACTTCAAATTGCAAAGTACTAGTAGTTATAGTAGGACCCGAATTGCCACGTATCAACTTAAAAATAGTGCCTTGAATTGGTGGCAAGATATAATTAAATATCAAAAACTAAAAGCTAACAAAGTGAAATGGCCACAATTTAAACAATTATTTTCACAAAAATACCTTTCTAATTTCTTCATACAAGAAAAGAGAACTGAGTTCTTTGAACAAAAACAACGAGGCCAATCAGTAAATGAATACAAACAAGATTTTGAAAGGCTCAATATATTTGTACCATTCATTGAAGGACATGATCGAGTGGTTCGATTCATAAATGGTTTAAGACAAGCATACCAAGCTAATGTGTGGTGTGGTAAACCCACCTCCATAGATGAAGTATCCCAAATTGAGAAGAAGTTTGAAACACTTGATCCAATTTCAAGGCAATCCAGCAAAAAGCGTAAAAGAAAGCATAATGAATTTGGTCAAATGAAAGTCCATTGTCAATTCACCAAGATGGATAGACCCAACCGAAATAAACCAACACCTCCTAAAATAAAATGTTGGACTTGTTTTGAGAACCATTACCAATGTTGTTGTCCTCACAAAAAAGAAGACTATAAACCCAAAAACAAGGGCACCACTACCTCTACTCCACAACCCAATATGAAGATTTATGTAGCCATTGATGTAGGTATGGTGCATTTTCAACCTTCCTTAATTGAAATTAAAGGATTCATACATGGTCATCCCATTATATTTCTTGTTGATTCTGGTAGTAGTCATAATTTTATCTCTCCTAAAGTTGTCTCTAAACTAAAAATTGCATTGAAGTTAATTGAGCCCTTAGCGGTGGAAATGGCGAATGGTAGAATAGTAAAACAAATTGGTATGCTTATTGAAAACTTAGAATTTGAGTTAGATAACTCTGCAACATGTGATGATTTTCATTTATTGAATCTTGGTAAATATGATACTATTCTAGGTATGAGTTGGTTGGAAAGAAATAATGCCCTCCTTGGTTGTGAAAACAAACAAGTCATTATAAACTCTAACATGGGGACATGTCAAATTTTGCAGGGGGAGAAAAGACCTCTTCACATTAAAACCATTTCAGCTATGCAAATCAAGTGTAGTGCTAGGAAAAATTGTAAGATATTTTGTGCTATGATTTTCAAACAGGTGATAAATTCAAGTTAGACATCAATATCAAACCTGTAGTGCTGAATTCAAAGATGTTTTTCCTAAAGATTTAGATAGTCTACAACCAAAAAGATCTGTAGAACATGCAATTGATTTAGTTCCCAGAGCAAAACCAGTCTCTAGAGCTCCCTATCGTCAATCTATCCTTGAATTAACAAAACTAAAAATTCAGTTGACACAATTACTTAAGGAAGGAAAAATAAGACCAAGTGTCTCTCATTGGGGTGCACCAATATTATTTGTCAAAAAGAAAGATGGCACCATGAGGTTATGTATAGATTATGGACAACTTAATAAATTAACCATAAAAAATAAGTTTCCCTTACCTCGAATTGATGATCTCCTAGATCAATTACATGGTGCTATTTAAATGTTTTTCCAAAATTGATTTATGATCAGGATACCATCAAATTCGTATTAAAGAATTTGACATTTCCAAAACTGCCTTTTGAAAACGATATGGTCATTATGAATTTGTAGTTATGCCTTTTGGTTTAACTAATGCACCTGCAACTTTTATGACCTTAATGCACGATATCTTTCACCCATTTTTGGATGTGTTTGTAATCATTTTCATAGATGATATCTTAATATACTGAAAAAATGAAAAAGAACATGAAAAAAATCTTAGAATGGTACTAGAAACCTTATGAAAGAATAAGTTATATGCCAAACTTAGCAAGTGTGAATTCTTCAAATCAGAAGTATCTTACTTAGGACATGTTATTTTTGAAAGAGGTATTTGACTGGACCCTACTAAAATTAAGGCAATTCAAGATTGGCCTATCCCAAAGGATGCGCATGAAGTTAAAAGTTTCCTAGGATTATCTAGGTTTTATCATCATTTTGTTAAGAATTATTCCAAGATAGCTTCACCTTTGACTGATCTAATGAAGAAAGAACAAAGCTATAATTGTACTCTAGAATGTGATAAAGCTTTCCACACACTAAAGACTTTATTAACATTTGCACCTATCCTTTGTATTCCTAATTTTAGTAAGCCTTTTGTTGTGATCACCAATGCATGTGGTATAGATATTGGCGGTGTTCTAATGCAAGATAACTGAGTGGTGTGTTATGAATCTAGAAAGTTGTAACCTACTAAAATAAATTATCCAATCCATGATCTTGAATTACTAGGCATTGTCCATGCTTTAAAGGTTTGGCACCATTATTTATTAGGGAATAAGTTTATATTAAAAACTGACCATCATAGTCTCCAACACATCTTTACTCAACCTCACCTTAATATGAAACAAAGAAGATGGATGGAACTCTTAACTAAATATGATTTCACCATCCAATATGTTCCTGGAAAAGAAATTGTAGTGGAAAATGCCTTAAGTTGAAGACGACTATGTGTTAATGCCTTGACCCTTGAGAGAAGCCAATTTGAACTAGATATAAAATCCAAGTTACCTATTGATGACTACTTTCAATCCATTTATGAAGGTCTCCAAAACCCCTCCTCTAATGTCCATTTGAAAGATTGATTAGAATCGTATTTGTTGAGTAGCAATGGTCTCCTTTATTACAAAGGAGGGTTGTGCATTCCCAATATACCTAACCTTAAATCTCAAATATTGAAAGACTCTCATGATATCCCAATAGCTGGACACCCTGGATTCCAAAAAACCTATCTCTTAATCAAAAGAAACTACTTTTGGCCTCAAATGAAGACTGAAATCCATACTTATGTTCAACAATGTTTAACTTGTCAAAAGGTAAAAGTTGAACAATGTAAAACTCAAGGCCTCTTGCAACCCTTGTCTATTCCAACTTGGAAATGGGAGTCAATTAGTATGGACTTCATTGCTGGATTACCTCAAACACGTAAAGAAAATGACTCTACTTTTGTAGTGGTGGATAGAATAACCAAGATGGCACATTTTGTACCTATCAAAATAAAATCCTCTGCTTTTGATATTGCCCAAATTTTTGTCAAAGAAATTGTTAGGTTACATGGTATTCCAAAGAACATTATTTCATATCGAGATCCTAGGTTTACCTCCTCCTTTTGGAAATCTCTATTTGTAGAACTTGGTACTCATTTAAATTTTAGTATTTCCTATCATCCCGAGTCGGATGGCCAAATAGAAAGGGTTAATAGAATCTTAGAAGATGTGTTGTGAATGTATACCATGGATAAACTTGGGTCATGGGAAGACTATTTACACTTGGTAGAGTTTGCATACAATCAAGGATATCATTCCACCATTAAGATGTCACCTTTTGAAGTTGTTTATGGCTGAAATTGTAATACACCCATTTCATGGTTTGATCCTGTCCATAAGGTTTGGTATGAGAATGAAAACTTGTTAGAGATGGAAGCCATTATTAATAAAGCCAAAAAAAATATGAAGGCTGCCCAAGATAGGTATAAAAGTTGGGCAGATTCTAAGAGGTCTACTCAAAATTTTGAGGTTGGTGAACATGTTTTTCTTAGACTCAAGCCAAAAAGGAGTTCTTTTAAACTGGGTAAATATTCTAAGATAGCTCCTCGTTTTTGTGAATTTTTTGAAATATTAGAAAGATTAGGGGATGTTGCTTATAAACTTGATTTACCCCCTCAATTGCAAATCGATAATGTATTTCATGTAAGTTTACTTAAGAAATATATATACAATGAAAATCATGTTATTGATTGGAAAACTATTTCTATTAAACCTTCTTGTGAATTTAAGGTTGAACCAGAACAAATAATTGAAAAAAGATCTAGAATATTGAGAAATAAAGTTATAAATGAAGTAAAAATTAAATGGAGTCATTGTGATAATGATAGTGCTACATGGGAAAATGTTAATTTTACTAAAGACCAATATCCTCATTTTTTTAACTAAAGGATATTTTATTTATATGTATTTGTGATGCAAAAAATCATCAAGCTACTGAGGGCAGTAGCTAAACCACATGGGGAGAATTGTTATGACACTTTTTTCCCCATGGAAGAAAAAAAAAGAAAAAGAATAAAAGTAAATAAGTAAATAAGTAAATAAGTAAATAAATATAAGAACTAATGTAATAGTTCTAGAAAGAAAATGTAATAAAATAATAATTAGAGTTTTCATGGGATGCAATTATTATTTGCAAAAGGGTGTGTTAGTTGGAACTACCCTTTGTGTTGTATAAAACCCATGAAAACTAAATTATTGAGGGACATGAAAAAAAAAGAGGAAAATCAAGTGGAGCACATTACGGGAATAGGGTTTTAGGTTAGCAGGTTGTGAGTAGGATGGAGAAGGGGCACTCCTGTCCAACCTAGGGTACAAGTGTGTGCACTCAGGGCGGTCCTATCCATGGCATGGTTTTGTGGCACGAGTGTTGAGCATTATTCTAGTGGAACCAACACTCGTGTAGAGCAACAAAGTATGCTTTCCTCCTAGACTACTTACAGATGGAAAAGGCTAAACCAGGGACCATTCCAACAATAGTTGGGGATTTCTTCTGCACATTTCAAAGATAAGTGTTAATATTGATAAATTGTCTGAGAAATAAATTTGTTTTAAACCCTTTGAGTTTTTTTTTAATTAATAATTTATTTACAACATGATTTAATGTATTTGAGTGAAAATGTTGATCAATTCATTATATGCAATTTGATTTCTAAGTCTTTAACTGAGCTTTAAATATGATATTAAATTTTTGTATGAAATCTTATTTTTTTTAATCTATAGTCTAATTTTATTAACACACTAAGATTAAAACACCTTAAATAACCCACTATCATCCTACTCACACTCTAGAAAACTATTTGTAATCTACGGTTTGGCTAGCATCCACAAAAACCAAAAGACCTTATAAGGTGTGGTCACACAAAGCTTGGATTTGGTTGCTCCTCTATGTGACTATGTAACTTACGACTAGATCAAAACAATTAAGGAAACTATTCTACAACAAAAGTAATTACACATATGAGAGCAATACTTGATCTCGAGATTGTCAGTTATGTTTGTTTTAACAGATTCTAAAGTGGAGAAGTAGTTTGTAGTGTCCCATCTACAAATTTAAACTGAGCACAACAACAATTAAAAGAGGTGATTAAAATGGTATAATGGCGTTGGTATATCAAGAGCATGAAGAACCTAATATCAACAATTGGTTCAATAATCAAAACAACTGTTATGAGCAAACTCTATGAATTACTACATGAAGTTTGATAACTTGTTACTAATTAGATACCAAAATTTGTGATTAGTATATAATATAAAGGATGCTAGCAAGGTCATGGAATTTGATCATATGCTTGTGGTTTCCACCCTTATGAAAGGGTTAAATAATATATTAGAATAAAATTATAATTAAAGTTTATTTTTTATAATATGAATCAAGGGGCATTTGAAGAGGTACATCTTTTGGAGGAAAGCTCTATTTAAGCGAGGCCAAGCAAGGAAAAGGAGGATCATTGAGCAACTATTTTATTTTCTACTCCTAGTGGAGCAAAAAACTTTGGTTCAACTAACCTATGGACAAAAACCATCTAGGTCGTAAATTGGACAATGAAAATAATTTCTTGAGTGATTTCACATGGAGATTGTCATTGTGAAAATTTGATTAATTTTAATTTAAATTAAAATATCCTTTCAATTATCAACTAGTCATGGCATTCTAAGGGAAAATATTAGGCAAGTTTTTTGAACTAAATTTTGAACATTAATCTGATTAAAGAATAAATCATTGACTGTAATTTCTGAATTGATCTTATCAAGGATCAATAAGGATTTAATATTTATGTTTGATTGTGAAAATCCATACAAGATGTACTTGGTTTTGATATTGGTGCAAATTATTATGATTGTGAGCTAGGGTTTGATATATAAAAAAATTAAATTAAATGGAATATTACATAGTTGATACCTAGAACAATCAAGAAAAGTACTTTGCAAAATGGATATTTTGTTGTGCTTCCCAATTTAGACCTTATTGATACTACCCCTACTTGGAATAGCATTAGTATATAGTCACCATATTACAAATCCAATGAAAAATATCTAGTTAGGACATAGAATACTTGATGGCGTATCAGAATTTTATCAGAAGAAAAAAAACAAAGCTCAATAATCATATTCAGATGAATATGGATAAAGAAAATAGTTAAGGATGGTAAGAGGAGTCTTTTCTTACAATTATATATCTTTCAATATTAGGTGTATGCTTTATTAGGTTGTTGATGTATATTTTATTTCTTGGATTAAGATTTGGGAATGTATTATAAGACCCTAGCCCAAAAATGATAGCAAAAGCAATATAAAATAAAGAACAAAATCTTGCAAAAAGAACTCTTAGGGGAAAAAGAAAGAAATATATTATTTTAATGTCTTGGATGTCCAGAAGTAGGACAATGGAATCAAGAGTACACCAGTTTACAATAGAAATCCCTAGAGAGAGAAGTAGGTAAATAAGAACAACAACAAAAAAACAAAAACATCCAAGAAGATAAACACAATAAGGAATAATATCATGCCCGAGTTGAGAAACTCTTGAATAGGTTACTCTAGAATTGCTAAATACAGTATTCTAGCAATCATAAGCCCTATTGAAAAATCTAGAACCAGATGCATCTAGTAATTTTTATTTTGTAAATTCCAAATCAATATTTGTATCAAGGCCCTCCTACTCAATTCCTTTGATGATTTCACACCTCTCCATTGAATGGATCAAAACTCCTCTTTCAAGTCTTGGAAGTGTCTACCCACTTGAAACTTCCAACATACCTTATTGGTGAGGAACAAACAAATGTTTCATTACCATTTGTAGGCCTTGAAAAAATTTAACAAGATTGTTAACTTCCAAAAGCATCTTGAAGCTCCAAGCACATATAGCTTGGAAATATTTGTACTTTGAATTCTCTAGAAAATTGCTAGACTCAATCGCCATTAGTTCTAGTGCATCAACCATATCTAACAGCAAGGGAAATGCTTCCAATGGGTCTATATTAAATCCCTATTGGGTCTTGTGAATCAACTGCATCACCTTTAGGGAGCAACAGTAATGCTTCCAAAGTGTCTCAAATCTCCACCACACATGTTTCCTCTGCTAATTTCTCCCTAAAATATACAAGTAGTGATTCCCAAGTGTGAAAAGAGTCATTTCTTGCAATCCCCTATGATACTAGAATGCTCTTGACAACATTCAACATAGCGAGACTGGCATAGTTGAATATTTTCTTCAAACCATTGTTGGATACTCCACCTTTACATAAAGGATCCCATTGAGAGCCTACCCACTTACCAACCATGATAAAATCCCCAAAACAAAAGCTTCACCCCATATAAAATCAAAAGAAACTTCAATTAACAAGAGAGAAAAACACCAAACTACAAAGACAAAGAAAACAAGTACCCTTTCTCTAATCCTAAAATATTTGATGACATGAGTAACTCCACAAAAATTTCTACAAATTTTGAACAACAAAAAAAAGCTTGTATGAAACCCTACTCTAATTGACAACTAACCACTTTTGAGGTTAAATATGGTGACAGTGTTTCATTGTCATTGGGGTACAAGCAAATTAACAAATAATGCACATTTTCCACTATTCAATTATAACCATACTGTCTCAATGCCATTCTCTGCTAATCTCAATCTGACAACATTGTGCAACAAGTATTAGAGCAAGCAACATAAAAGACACCAGAAGAAGAGGTAGAGGCATCAATTGACGTGAGGAGCCCAATGAATTTATGTACACTTTTAGAGTAAATTACATTTACCTTAGGCTTAAGTTTTAACTTAGGAAAAATTATACATTGGTTATTCAAATGTTTTCCCCCCTAGGGTATTTTTTCACCCGTCTATGTTTTCAACAGTTTTATAAGCTTGTACATTATGTAAATTATTCATTTTAGTATTTTTACTCCTTATTAGGTGAAATGGCCTCTTGTCTCTCTCACTTTTTTGTGAAGGTTTTCTATAGTTGATATTTGTTGGGTTATTCACTCTATCATACACTTTGGGTGGTGTTTAAGCCTATACATTATGTAAATTATTCATTTCAATATTTTCACTCCTTATTTGGTGAAATGGCCTCATGTCTCTCTCACTATTTTGTGAAGGTTTTCTATAGTTGATATTTCTTGAGTTATTCACTCTATCATACACTTTGGGTGGTGTTTAACGGTGGCAGCAATCAATACAATCAAATTTGAAGACATCAATTAATAAGAAAATCAATGCAAGAAAATATAAAGACATCACACATTTGATTTGAAGATATCTCCCAACTCAGAGTTGTGTGAAAATCTCTATACAACTGTTGCTTCAATAAACTCACAATAAATGAAAATTAAATATTCAGATATTGGGGTTTTAGAGCTCATAGAATTTCCAACTTGGTTGCTTCTGCCTATTGGCGATAACTTAAAAGAAATTTTACTGACATGACAAGATGGTTTAAGGGTGTGAGAGAAATTTATTAGTAAATTATGGACTGACAATTACACTTATAAAAAAACCTATTAGCTAATAAGAGGCTATTTCAAATTTCTAATAAAAACGGAGATTAAAGAAATTCCATGTAAGTGTTGCATGCAAATAAAAATGACTACTAACCCCTCTCTTCTAACTTCAAGAAAATAAAAATAAAAATTCTCATTATTTTTATTGAAATATATAAAACAATAATGCATAAAACATAAAATAAACAAACAATGTAAAATTCAAGGATTTTTCTTAAGATTTTATCTTTCTGTATATAAGTATGTTTATATTTATATAATTTTCTTCAAGATCATTTCAAGATAATCTTCTTGATGCACCCAATGTATCTAAACCTAACTTTTCTTTTATTTGAAGTGTCTAGCTAACAATGCTCAATAAAATGTATAAATTTATTTGTATACACAAATATTTCTATATATTTAATAGAAGACAAAATAATCAATTAATAAAATAATTCTATAACAATTTATAAATAAATGAACCAATATGCAATGCAACTCGATCTATTATTCTAAAATTTTACACAATAAGAAATTTAGGCTTAACAAAAAATATTATTTACAAGTTATAATCCAACCTTCACTATAATTGTTAGTTATCTCACTAGTGCATATAAAAAATTAAAATAGAATTTTTAAAATATTAACAACAATGATTTATCTTGAAAACTTACAATAAAATAAATATCTTAAATTTATTATTTAAGTCAAAAAGAATTTTCTAAATTGGTATATTGAAAATTAGAAAATATTGAAGAGATCTTTTTTTAATAGTTAAAATCATTTCAAGAAGAAAAATCATTTGTGTAAATTGTCTTTTAATTTTGTTTATGTAGTATGTATTTATATAACAAATATTATAAGTTGAAATAATTTTTATATTTTTTAAATAAAAATATATTCTAAATTCAAATAATACATGAATCATAGATTTTTAGGTGTAGGAAATGCTATGAATCTTTTGCTCAATTAGGGTTTTTCACCTAAAGGAAAGAGATATATCTCACACCAAAATCTAGGTGGTTCACTCAAACTAATGCAAGTATAATGGAAATATGAATGAAATGTGTCTAGATGATATAAACTAAATGCGAATAATTGATAAAAGCGATTGACCATTAAGTGAAAACTATTGAAATGCAAGATTTTTGAAAACACGTTGTATAATGCAAAAACACCTAAAAGTGAATGCAAATTGCAACATAAATGCATGAAACTGAAAGCTTGCACCTAAGATGTTGATGGAGATTGGAAATGATTTCTAGAATGTTGTTGATCTTGATTTTTAGGCCTGGTGGGACTCATTCGCCCTTCTGGCCGAATTAGTCCCATATTGAACAGAAATTGTTCCAAACCCTGTTTCAGACAAATGGGTATCCAAAAATGCAGAAAACCAAAATCAGGCCTAGAAGTGGGACTCATTTACCACCCATGGTGAATGAGTCAACTTTTTGAATTTTTGAAGATTCAAAGGTGGAAACTAAAGTCTCCAATCTACTCTTTGGTTCCTGACAGGTGTCCACCTCCGAAAGTCTTATTTCCGACCTAGAAAGTGAATTTTTGTTGATATTTTCACTTGTTCAATAATTGGATGTCTTCAAAAACTTTGCAATTTTATCTTGAATAATTTACAAGCTTCCAAGATGCCTAAATTTGGAAATACATAAGAAGAGAAGAAGAAATGTTGGATGTTAGGGCATGGGGGTTTGCATTGGTTAAACCCCTTTGTAGGTAACTAAACCAAAATGATGAAAGACTTTAATGAAGCATAAAACAATGAAGTTCATACCTTTACATGATTTTTTATCTTGAATTTCCATAGTAATGGAGGAATATTCTTCCCTTGAATGTCTTTGGAAGCTTTCTTGATGACTTAGAGTGATAAAACCCTAACTTGCTTGACTTGAAATGGAAGATAAATGATGGATGAGGTGTGAATGAGTTAGGAGATGTAAATTAGGGTTTAGAGACTTGATTTTATAGGAAATTCTCATAATTTTCCCATAAATTGGATCCCCAAGGCCGACATGAAGAAAAATAAAACTTAAATTTAAAGAATTTCACCTCAAAAGTAAAAATGGCCCCTAGAAATAATGGGACAGTACATTTGCCTGTAGTAGACAATCCCACACGACAAAGGACTCATTTTTCCATAGATGAAGAATTAGTTCGAGAGAATCCATTTCTAGTTCAATTATTTGGGAATAGAAAACCAAGTTTATGTAGCCGAAGAGCATGTCAGTTATTTGATCAATTTTATGCCTCGTGATGCACAATATGGGGTAATAGGGGCCTATTAGTGATGATGTGAAGGTAATTTAGGGCTTGGGACACATAATTCAATGTGAAAGTGTGATTAAATACACTTTATAACACTAAGATGATGTCCACTTAGCCTAGACAAGCACAACATCCAATGTGAATGTGCAAGACACATTAGAATACTAGATTATCATTAAGTTTATTTTACAAGCCTTCTAGATTGATGTGATAATGTCATTCAACACATTTTATAATATTGAATTAAGGGAGAATGGGTTTATTAAGTCTAGAAAAGTGTGAAAGTCTTTTACAACACTTTACAACACCTTTACAAGACATCATTAAATACATTTGAAAGGGTCTAAGACCAAGTGTGGATGTGAAAAACACCTCACAACACTAAATCAAGGCCTTATTAAGTTTGATTTGTCATTAATTATTTCCCAAATCAAGCAAGTTGCATATTTTCTATGGTAGATTTAGCCCACACTTTAGCGAGAGGATGAACTTGCTTCAAACTTTCACTAAAGTAGACATTCAAGAGAGGTCCAATCATACCAATACGAATGGTCTAGGATAACAAAGATCAAAGGAGTTGGCCAAGCCCCTAGGATCAAAGATCCCCATTCAAATTGATATAAGCACAAAAGGACATGCTCAAGGTGGATGATATGCAGCAGAATAAGATACACGAACATGAAATGGCAATAATCTTAAAGGAAGAGAAGTGAAAATAAGGTGGATCAATATTTTACCATTTTTCCAACATGTTGTGGATCAAATCTAGGTTGTTTGTCCAAAAATAAAATGCGTACTCACTTTGGGGCAACAGAACTCTTAGCTGTCCGCTAGGGGAGAAACATATGCTTGGATGGTATGCACTCACAAACACATAGGTAGCTATGGGGAAAGTTGTGCCTCAGAATGGGATTCCCACTCAACCATACCAAATCTATGCATCCTAATAACATTCATAAGGTGCCACAAGGGAAAATGATTTTCAAGCTCTATGAAGTAAGCAAAACTTTGTATTCTTGACACTCATAGACATTGTTAATACAAAATAGTGCAAGAATTGTTCAAGGGATTTTTCTTAATTCATGCAAGGTCTCATCTTAGGGAACATCATGCCTAATGTTTCCAAGAGAGGATGTGTCAATAGAAGTATCAAGCTCTTGGAGGGAATCAAGGCCAATGACTCCACCAAGAAAAGGACACATCGTAAGAGGAAAGAAATCACACAATGAAATATGAGTGTTGATGTATGCCCCACTATAAAGTAGAATAAGGAAAGACATGAGAGCTTATTCAGAAAACTCTATGCCAAGTCATATGTTTCCAATAAGCCACGCCATGAAAATGGGAGTATATCACATGTGAGCCAACTTAAGGCACATCGTCCACATCCCAAGCTTGCTCTTATATATTCATGAAAGGTTAACAACTAGAAAAAGGAGGCAACTACAAGTGACATACGAGGTCAAGGCTACATAAACCCTTTCCCCCACTTAATGCAGGACAAGGGTGAGCTAAAATTGTTGATAACATGCAAGGTAGAGTGAAAATAAATATCAATTAGAGGAATTAGGTGCCCCCCACATAAGGAAGAACACAAAACTCCTTAAAATGTTGTATTTTACTACTCAAATCTTTACATTCATTAGTGGAGTGACCATGAACTCAATGATAGGCACAAAATGAAGTATTGTAATAGAATTTATTTTGAGTTTTGGGAGAAATGGTTGTCAAATGATCATGGAGGAGTCTTGACAAGATACCCTCTTTATTAATGGTAGAAAATGGTTTTGAAACTTCTTGCTTAGATGTACAAGATGTAATACCTATGCAAGACTATGTAGATTGTGAGATTTTGGACTCTCTTATACAAAAGGGTGTAAAATCTAAAAAATTCCATTCATGAGTGTTTTGTGAGATGAAATTGATATTAAGCGAAAGTGTATTTGTTTTTTTCATGTTTTGTAAAGGATGATTTTCAAGACCATTGGTGTCGATGAGTTCAAGATGGAAAACTATTAAGGTTGATTTAGGAGTATGTTGTGTGGGATTGTTGATGTTGAGTGAAGGCTTGGTGATTTCTATCAAAGGACAATAAGCAAGACAATAAGTTGTTTTCTATGCAATAGGGTCTAGAGGGTTGCAGATACCTTGTTCATGAGCACCACATCCTTTTCCACTATAAGCAAGTTGTTTCATAAGCTCATACCCTTTTCCATAAATCTTTTTCATTGCTTTTGGATTGGTTGGTGGTTGGTGATAGATGTTTTCAAAGGTGGCTAAGTAGCCTTTTTCATTGGCTAAAGTGGTTGAGGTGGATTCTTTCAAAGGGCCATCTACTTTTAATTTACCCTATTTGAATCTTTTTGTATGATCTTGTACTCACCCATGAATTCATGTTCAAAATCCAAGGAACCCCAATCATCTTCTAATAGTTTCATGACTTGTTCAATATGTTGTTGTTTGTTGTTATGTTGTATGGGTTCCACTGGTGTAGTTGATGTTGATGTGGTTAATGGATTATCTTTGTTTTCCTCAAGTTGAAAGACACTATAAGGTTCAAGGTTAGCATCAAGGATACATATTTTATTGTTGTAGATGTATTTCATTTTACGATGAAGAGTAGAGGGCACCTCATTAATTGCATGAATCCATGGTTGGCCTAAGATAAGATTACATGAAAGTTTATGAGGCATAACATTAATTGGTGTATTCAATGTGGCTTCTCCAACTGTAATAGGTAGAGTGATCACACCAAGTAGTGTCTTTTCTTCATTGTCAAAAGCCCTTAATAGATAAAGAATCAAGTTGAATTTTTTAGTCATCCATACAAATCCTATCCAAGAGGTTTACACTACACATATTAAGGGTTGAGCCATTATCAACAAGGGTTCACTTTATCCCTATTTGATTGTATTGAGCAATGATCATGAATGATTCATTTTGTTTTTGCACTTCCAAAGTTGGGGAGCTCACTTTGGTGGCAAACAACATGTCAACATTTATTCCTTGGATCATGGTTGTTATGTCAATTGGTTGTACATTAGAAGGGATAGGAACTTGTTTGAAGGTTTCTTGGATCATGTTGTGATAGTGAGG
>VDFB02353493.1:163858224-163869430 GCA_007258455.2 Sequoia sempervirens | reverse complement strand
GACTACCCAATCCTTATGTCCTGCCATGTGATCTATCCTCTTATTGACATCCCATCACCTATCACTTGGTATATTTTGATTGAGCATTGAATGATTTAGATTGACTATCCTAAATCCTGAGCTTTCATCCAAAATTTGAGATCTTCATCATCTATATATTGTTGTCATCTGTCGATCTCACGTCCCCATCTAGGGTCTTTCATCGTAACGATCATCATTAGGTTTCATGTCATCTTTTTTCCTTTTGTCAAACTACATTGCTATGTGCTTTCACATAGGAAAGACTGATCATTTGATCCACCCCAAGGCATTTGTCTATCTAGTCTTTTCCCTCCATCTATGTTTTCATCGTCCTCTTTCCATTTTTATCCATGGTTAGTTGTACGTCTTTTATCGAGCTACAAGGTCTCTACGCTTTCACGTATGAAAAGCCATCATTCGATAAGCCCCCAAGACCCTAGGTTTATCCTTAGGGTGTGTCTTGGTGTCATGTCAAGTCTTCAAGTATGTCCCTACTCCAGTTGGTTCTTAACAAACAAGATCCACTAGCATCATAAGGTTCAATCCATTTCAAATATCTTGAGTCATGTTGATCACCTAATCTATCCTCCATCCTGTTATGCCTTGCATAACCACCCCATTTTGATTTGGAACAAAATGGGTCCCCCCTTCTCTTTTGTTTTCTTTGCCTTTGGTTATTTGCTTTACTCTTGGGGGTACTTCTATTTTTCTTTCTAAGTTGTCTGCTAGCTCTATTAAATTTTGGTTATGTCTCAGCTTAAGTTGGTTTTCTTCTTGCTAAGTATTCAATGAAATAATCATAAGCAAAAAAATAGTTTATTATAATATATTTTATATTATCTGGGGACTAATGGAGGAATTTATTTTGCAAGATTGGATCATGCACGTAATGGTATTCCTCAAGGAGCTCAGTTGGAAGGCATCTCCCAATCCAATTTGGCATAAAATTGTTCTAAGTAGAAAGTTGGCAAGACTTTGCAGTTGTCTTGCCGACTGGCGGTCCATTCTATTCAAAGGAGGCCCATCATTCACCTAGGCATCCCTTCCGTTGAGAGTCTTTATGTGTCTCACCAACTTGGGATGAGCTCACCAGAGGATTCTGTGTTTGGCATAACATCTCGTCGAAAGGAGTTAGGACTCGACAACGAAGAAGGTTGGCATAGGGGGGTTAGCTTCACTGAGAAGTCTACCCGACAGAGGGAGGTCCTACCGAAAGTTTGAGCTCGACGATAATTTTTCCTTCGACTGGAGGTATGGCCGATTAGCAAAGGTCTCACCGACAGGGAGGATATCGCTATAGTTCTTGTCGCTCGACAAAAGGTCTCGCCGATCCATCAGAGTCTCCCCAAAATGAAACGGCATCAGGGAGAGTGATTCTACCTTTGGCATAAAGTCTCAGTGAATTCTTTATGTCTCACTGACTGGCGGCAGAAGGATACACTTCGACAAGAGTGGTGTCTTCGGTGTGTGGTCTTGCTGAGTGCTTTGTGTCTTGCCAACCAACGATAAGGATGTGCATCTCGGTGAGAAACTTTTGTAGTGGAGGGATGTCTTGGTGAGTGCATCTGGTCTCACTGAAAAAACACAAAAGGGGTCTATCATTATGAGGTCTTGTAGTCTTTCCGACCCATTTTGTCACACCGACATGTTGCTTCATCGGTGAGAAAATGATATTGTCATGGCGACAAAAGTGAACTTAAGGAGATTTCTCAGCGAGACATAAAGTGTCTATGGGATATCTCCCCAACAAGAGAATGTTATAGTGACACATGTGAAATGAAAGAATACATGTCAGTATGACTACAGAAAGGTCTCCCCAAAATGAAAAGATTGCTAAAGGATGATGCCTTCTGCACAATGTTTGGCCAAATGAAGGATGTCATGCCGAAGAAGGTTGTCATCGGGGAGAATGGAATAAGTTCGGTAAGATGTCTTACTAACATGAGAGAGTCTTTCTGATAAGAATGAGCTCAGGGAGAAAATAGAAGTTCGCCATAAGGTCTCCCTGACCACAAAATGTCCTACCAATAGGGTATCCCCTTGGGGAGAATGAAGGGGGTTCGTTGTGAGGTTTCACCGACACGAAAAGGTCACACCCTACAGCAATGGATTTCCCAATGAAGGAGACATCAGTATAACTGAGGATAGCTCGCCATAACCTCTACCTGACAGGGAAGGGTCTTGCTAAAACAAAGTGAGCTTGGCGAGAATAAAAATTCGATGAAAGGTCTCAGCGACCCGAGGATCTCTTGGCGACCGGAAGTGAGTTCGGGGTAAGATCTCCCCAAAACGAAGAGGTCTCCCCGACATAAAGAAATGAGCTCGCCAAAGGATCCTGACCCTCACCATGACATATCATTGATTTGAAAAAGTCTTTCCAAAAGGAAAAGGGGCTCGAGCTTGGAGAATAAGAATGAGCTCGAGGTGAAAGGTCCGGCCTCGCTATGATCTCCTGCTGACAAGTGAAGTCTTAGTGATAGAAAAGGGATATTGATATGACCAGTGGAGCTCACTGTGACTTTTGACTGATGCCAATTGTCTTGGTGATGGGTTTTTGTGGGCTCGATATGAATTCTACAGCTCGTTGAAGGGTCTCATCGACTATCATGCATTACACCGATAGCTCTTAGGAGGCATAATTGCATCGGGGAGACACAATTAGTGTCTCACCGACATGTGATTCAATGTGGACCACTTTTGACTGCCCGAGAATTTGGCATGGCTTTTGTTCCACCAATTAGAAGGAGCTTAGGAGGCAGACCAGTAATAGTTTGACTGATTGACTATTTTGGTAAAACAAAAAAAGGAAGGCTAATAGGATGCAAGTGACATGGACTCCTTCTAAGATCAAAAGGTGATGGCTCAGCTCGAGTGGTGCCAAGATCTAGTGGTGAGTCTGATGGTGCTTCCAGAAGATGGACAATGAGAAGAGAAGTCTAGAACATGAAGGAGGCCAGCAGAATGAAGAAACTAGGAGTCATAGGGACAGCTGTAGTGACCACTAGCAGAGATAGATTAGTATTAATGGTGATACTTTGGAGAATTCAAGGCAAATTTCAGAGGGATTTCGAGTATGGACACGTAGACAGAAGAGTTAATGTTGCATCCACAAAAGATTTGAAGGCTTCTCCTGAGGTCAAGCTGTCACCAACATGGACAGCAGGGCTTCACATTGAATGTAGCATTGACTCTCTTCAAAAAGATCTAAGAGCCAACACTCCTGCAATCAGGAGATATTTTGTAAACCCTAATACATGGGAGAGCACATTCTTTTTGGTACACTCTGTATATATGGAATTCTTTCCTCTTTGTAAAGGTTAGAAGTTTTAGAAATGGTAGGTTAGAAAGAATAGAAGTTTTAGAAAGAATAGAAAGTGGCAGATAGAGAACTTCTAGTTGGTAGTTAGTAGAAGTAGGAGCAAAAATTATAGAGAGGAACTGGTAGTTAGGAGTTAGATCAAGTAGAAGACTAATGTATCTTTCAGTTTTCTTAGTGTAAATGGAAACAATTTGGAGCCACAGATTTTCTGTACATTGGCGATTGTGCTAGATTTGTAAATGTTGCTTATCTGTCTCACTGATAGTAGAAGCAACCAAATCTTAATCTACTTCATGTTGTGTTCTAGAATGGTGTTTGTCTTGAATTAATCATCTGATTTAAGAAGCTTTCAAGGAATGAAGTTTGATTTTATGTTTTTTTTAAATGGTAACTTGTAATCTGCTATTGAAATCAACACTATGAATGAATGAAACTATGTGTTAGTCACAAGTTAATTTTGTTCTGCAATTTTAGTTAGGAATTCCTTGGAAGGTGATAGGTCTGGTTAATTTGGATGAAGTTTCATTCTTTTTTGTTCCAAAGCTCTGATCTATCTTTTTCTATTTATTTAAAACCCTGATTAGGGCAGGTTTAAATTTATGTTTGATCTCAAAACAATCTAGAAGCTCAACACCAACAGGCCCCTTGAACATTACTGTTACATTGACCATTGAGCAACATCAGCACAGTTGAGAACCAACTACAAAAACCTTGGGAGCTAAGATATCCATGTGATCATCTTTCTCTTTCAGGAGAAACAGAATAGCAATATTCTATTTGCATGTTGTTGTGCCATTGGACACGTCAACACATCCTTCGTCTTAACTGGATGTATCCTTCCTCAATTAGACCTTTTGATCAATCCCATCCACCTATTGATTCTATGGCAAAGGATGTTTGAAATTTATTGTGATCTTTTAATGCTTTTGGTATTTTTTAATCATTTGAGCTCCCTATTATACCTTGTCAGCTTCACTACAATCTGTCATATCATGGTGTGTTTTGATAGGTAAACATAGGGACATATCTTGATTTTATATGTTCTTGTCTTCTTGGTTGTCCCAAGTGGTACCCACCAAGATCCCCATGGTCTTGGGTTACACTAGTGCATTATTTGTGCTTGTGGTTATCCCAACATTTGGCCCAATCAAAACCCTCACAATTTTGGGGCATTGGGATAGCCTTCTTGTTTGTTGTGTTTGTTTTATGTATTTGAAACTAATCAGCCTTGGTTCTTTTTACCTTGGTGTATCATGTCCTATGCTATAGAAAAAATTAGTGCTCCTAATATGGAAAAATGACATTATGTTTTCATTTCATTTATCATCCCATTGCATTGCATTGCATTTACCCCCATCCATTCTTCCCTTAGCCTATGGTTAGTGATTTTGGTTGTGCAAATGTTCTTCTCTCACCTATTCTTCCTATCAAGATTCTTATGGTTTTGGTAGGTGTAGTACCACACCCATCATCATTCATCTCACTATGCATGACATTATCCTACCTCTCATTATCCACTTAGGTTTATCATCCCCATTGCATTCTCATTTTCATAATCATCTTAAATTGCTTAGATTAATCTAGCTTGGTTATTCTAAGCATCTTAAGTTCATCCCATTTCATTATCACCTCATTTCATTATCATTTTCCTTATCATCTCAATTTTTTTAGTTTAATCTAGATTGGTTATTTTAAACATCTTAGTTCCATTTCATTCCATTGCATTATCATTTTCATAATCATCTTAAGTTGTTTAGATTAATCTAGATTGGTTATTCTAAGCATCTTAAGTTCATTTTCATTACAATTTCATGTTGTTTGGGATTTTTTATTCTAAACATATCAATTCATTTTTCTACATACATCACATTACGTCACATTTACTGCATTCATCCATAGCATGATCACATATACATACATCATAAATTTTCATCTATTATATATTATCATGTCAAATCATACATGCACAATCCCTCATCCATATCATACTAAATCATCATATCATATCCCATATACATACATAATAAATCACATTAACCTTGCCACCTGCATCACACATTAATAGCACCACATCCATAACATATATCATAAATAATAAACCATCATAATCACATGCATACATCATAATCATAATCATCCACATAAGCATAATAAATATCCATGACATCACATAATAATCATATGGCATCATCAATGTCCATAGCATTATATATATATATATATATATATATATCAAAAAAAAATATATAGTGTCCATCACATAGTCCATCATAAAGTCCATGAACATCCATCAAATAAAGGTACCAGTGTAGGTGAATCATCAAATACAGAGACTACATCTAACACATCATGATGTCCTGAATGAATAAATAATAAAGAATGAATCAATAAATGAATGAATAAATCCATCCAATCTTTTCTGAAGAATATGTAGTCTCCAACAGCCTATACTACACGTCCACCCTGTACCTGCCAAAATTTGAATCTTGTCTCCTCTCCCCTACCCACTACTATCGGTGTTTGACCTCTACGAGGATTTTGACACTTAACCTTGGCCTCGGGGGGAGTCTCGTGATAACTGTTGTAACCACATGTGTGGGTGACCCCTGAATGTGAGGGTGCTAGCATCTGTGGCACTGCTTAGGTGTATAGTGGCACCCTGTGTAATGGATCTAGCACCTACCTAAAATATGCACCCATGTAATAACAACCTTTGTCCTAGCATCAACCTCTCTTGCCGCCTATACCCTCACCAAGTCCCTCTCCACCTGATAAATGTCCCTCGGCTTAGATATATACCATCTCTCCTAATCTCAGGCCTCTTGTGCCATCCTCATCTGGTCCACCTATGCCTCCAGCTGTACCATCCTCTATATGACCTCATCTCGCTCACCCTGTAGTGTTTGCACCTATACCTCTGCTACCTCAACCCTCTCCAATAGTCCTGTTGCATTTGCCATGGCCACCTCCACACACTTCGATCTATCCCAAGCCTCATCCCTCTCTCTTCACATCTCATCCACTCCCCCTTGCAACTCCCCTACCAATATTTGTAGATCATCTCACTTTGTCTACACTTCCTACAATCTCACCACCACCTCATCTACCAACTGCCTGAAGGCTCTATCCCCATCTCCTTGTGCCACCTATAGCTATTGTACCTCAGTCTAGGGTCTCCCCAACCTAGTCTGTAATATGTCCCAATCCACCTCTAACTCCCTCAACCTATGCTTTGCTATCCCTAGTCAAGCCAACACTCTTGTCAACAATACAACTGGGTCCTCTGGTGGTGGTGGCATGTATACAACCATGGCCAATGGATCTACCACAAGAGCATCTACCTCCATCACTTGCTCCTCTCTCCCAGCATCCTCCATCTCCACATCTCCTCCTCCTCAACAATCTATCCAACTCTTTCTCATCATCTAACTCAAACCCCAACACCCCTATGATTTGATCTATGATCATGATCCTTCCTAACTTGTGCTTGTCCCACCACCTTGAGTACCACATAGTAGTCCTTGCATCCGTCGGTCCTCCCCTCCATGGAAACTGAATCAACTAGATTGCATACCAAATCTATTGGGCAAACTATGTTGTGATCTACTGCCCCCATATCGCTCCTGACTTGTGACTAGTCCACCTAAACATTTGTGGTGTCATGGGGATGTCCTGTTGTACCCCAAATTGACAGGAAACTTTGTCGAGCCTATGTAGCTCAATAATGTATGGGTCCTAGCTGATCAAGTAGCACTACAAAAAAGAAATATACACACCATCTCCTATCATTCTCCCTCCACCCCACAAACTGTTGTCCTAGGTACAGTCTCCATGTGATATCCCCATCCCTCAACCCATCTAGTGTTCGTCTCCACTCCTCCAAGCTGCTCACCTCCTAATAGTGTTGTCTCCATCCATACTCATTCCCCCACCAATAATATATTGGGAAGGTCTCATCTTGGGCTTCGCAAATCAATATGTCTGGTTAGGCCACACTAATGTGCTCCAAGAGTCACATGTGTGATGCTAAGGTCCCATCTGTAACATACCACATGCATATCATGGTACAATTGTGCCAGTACGCATGCCCTCCATGCAAACTCCCCCTCTCACCTCTCCACTATATTCCTGACAACCTTAATCATCTCGAGGGTCAAAAATTGTCCACTCCTATCTGGTAGGAGGTGTCGCACTAACCAAATGCCCTCAAATGGGTAGTTGCAAAATCCTCTAGATGTCCTCAAATGTCACCATCATCTCCCCTATTGAGAGTTGGAATGTGGAGGTCTCTAAACTCCATTTCTCCATTAATGATGTCAATAGAGGTCTGTGAGCTCTAATGTTGGGATATCCCAACATATGTAGTAATCCCACCTATGTCAGTGCTACATGATCCTTTTTTGTCATCATCCTCAAGTGAATCTCCAATACTTCCAAGTGTCATTGGACCGTGTCCTCAGTGTCTCAAAGTTCTACATCCATGCAAACCATTTTGTTAGACTTTCTAAAATTTATTCCTCTTTCTTTTCCTTGCCCCGGTTTGGTGAGTTCACCCTGATGTAAAGTGGGTTTTCCTATTCCCCTTTCTAGTGTGCTCGCCTATCCAACTCGCGTGTTTGCCCCTTTGGTCACTTTTACAAGTTTGCCTATTTTTCAAGCATGCCTACCCCTTCCTTGTCTAGGCGCAAATTTTCCCTTTTCCTTCCCAGAGGTGAACTCGCATTCACCCCTTTCCCCCATGGGAGAGTGATCACTCGCCCTTGTATTTCCTCCCTCCCGAGTGGTAAATACACATTCACCTATTTTCCCAAAAAGCAGATCCATATCCACATGTTCCCCTTTTGGGTAGATTCGTATCCATCTATTTCCATCCCTTGTGAAGTGTGCACACACCACTTTCCCCACCAATTCATCATATAGGTGAATGCATTCAGCCAGAAGGGTGTATCTGCCCTTTCATGGAAATTCCATACCCCCTAGTCTACCCATCCCAAAATTCAACAATATGCTTAAACATTGAAAGAATTCACAAAGTTGGGATTCAAGACCTACCTGAAAGGGTACTAATCACTCATAGTACTACTATTGCACCTCCTCGCCTCAATGGATCAGCTTGTCATCACTGACTAGCTCATTGTCACTCCTCTTGTTAGCCATCCTCGTCACTCTCTCTCTTTCTCTCATCGAATCGAAAAATGCCAAGTGTGCAAATGAGAATTAGGTGAATAATAAATTTTCTAAATTACTATTTATAATTTTCACTTTTGACCCTATTTAGCCTTTGAAATTTTGGGTAATTTTTACCCTTTATTAACCTTCTATTAATTTATTTATCCCTTTTCTTCTAAGGGCTGCCATTTTCACCCCGTTTGCTTGTTTTCCTCCATTCAAAAGATATTCTTCATGGTTTTTCATGCTATATCATGTGGTACCCTTTGTTTATTCATATTGAGAAGTTGCTTGGGGCCCCTTTTCTTCCCCAATTCGCCCTCTTGAGGGAGCATACCCTACCATATTTCTCCATTCTTCCATCTTAACCATTTTCCCATGATATCGAGGCATTGTCTAGCATTATTTTCTTCTATCAAGTCATTTGTGTTTTATTTTTCTTTGAAACATTGTTATTCTAATAGTATGTCGAAGACGGGTAAAATGTAGACACTCTTGAATTTTGACCCCACCCCTATTTTGTAATCTACTCTTTGCATTTCTATCCTAAAATTCCCTACGCCACGTTGATCAAATAATCTATTATTTGGTTAATATTTCATTTCAGCCTAATGTCCCCTAAGGTAATTAATTAATTATCTACCTTATCCCATTCCTCTCTAAATTAAATAAATAAACCAATTTATTTAATTTAGTCATTATATCTTTAGAATTAAACCAATTTTTAATTCTTTTTCTTCTCTCTCCTCATGTCACATCCTCCATAATCCTCCTTAATCCAAATTAATCTAATTAATATGTGATTAGGATGTGCACACTCTTAATCATCATTAGGGTCACTCCCACTTGTATGTAATCTATCATTAGCCTACCTAATCCCACATTTGCACAACCTCAATTACTAGTTGGCCTAGCCTAATCTCCATGCCATTTATGGCATGTGTCCTTGGTCAACTTACATTAAATGCTTTCTCTATTTGGAGAAGGCACCCCCTTCCCCATGTGAATTTTTAATTCATATTTATTCATCCTATGCATTTTAAGGAATTTTAAATTCCTTCTCCCATCCCCATGTGGATTTGTGAAGAATTTTTAATTCTTCACACGTCCTCTCAAGGCACATGTGGACAAAGACCTCCTTTATGAGGATATCTTATCTCTTTCTAAGGTACAACCTAGTACCTCCACCTCATCTCCACCTCACCTTTCCTCTTTCACATCATTCACTAGATGTGAAAATGTGAGGGCTTGTGAGTTCTCAACTCACCCTAACCCTTGATCTCCTCCATCATGGATCAATCTTGGCCCTTCATTGCTTTAGAGACACTTCCCCTAAAAGTAGCGGATTGGCCTCCATTTTTTACCATCCACTTTAGCAATCACCAAGTAATCACTCTCAAGCAAGCATTTAAGACATCACCATTGTTGTAGCATTTTAGCCTCCATATTGCATCTATTCACATACCCACATCCTCCATTGCATTCCTCGTCATCTCATCATCATTTAGAGCTAAGATTTGAGTCATTTTGTCCAAGAAGGAGCACATAATCGAGCATCAACAAGGGCCAACCAAACCATCAATTTGAACAAGGTAAAGAGTTCCATTTCTTGTGCTTTGTTTGAATTCAACTAGGCCTAATCTTGAGTGTTTTTTTTGTGTTTTTCCTTGTTGCATTTATTTTATTTTTGCATCTTAGAGAAGAAACACTGTACACAATATAGAGGGAGAGACTTGCTTTCTTTTATATAAAATGTATTAATTATTCATTATAATAAATTTATAGTTATACTTTTGTAATTATAATATATGTAGTGTCCAAAAATGGCATCAAGAACATTTTCACATGTGTTTGGGCCTTCCTTTTAAAATTGAGCTTAATGATGCCTTGAATTAGTGTTGTAATGTGTTTAAGACACTTACATAAGGTCTTGGGCCCTTGTAAACTAATGAATTTAAGTGTTACCTTGCTAAGGTTTTGTAAAGTGTTGTTGTTATCACCTGAAGTTGCACCCTTTCTTGAAACTGATGTTCAACACCTCAAGGTAACATGCTAAACACCCTCTAAATGTGGGTCACTTTATAGACAGAGGTCAACCTCCTGAGAAGGCCTTCCTATGGTGTCACCTAACTATTGATTTTGTGGCGAAAAGTGGCGAAGGAGAATGCATAAAAATAAAACTAAACACTATGGTGATACACCAGAACATTACTTGGATTTGAAACCAGACTTCATACACTTGCTTGCAATGACTAAAGATAACTTCGAACAACTCACTTCTATATATTTTTTTGCAAAAGTGTTTCACAAACAGGTCCTGATGCTAAGATTCCTAGAAGGAAAGTTAATTTCACATCTAAAATTCATTACATCTTTTGACACAATTTGTAACCTGCAAAAACATGCTTTCTACATAAAGGTTCTAAAATCTAAGACAAAGCTCGAAGGAAATAAACATTTATCTCACAAAAAGCTTGATCAATCAGTTGACTAAACACAAAAATGCAAAGACAAAGTAGGTAAGAGCTTCAAATCAATAGTAATCAAGGTCTTTACTAAATTTCATCTCCAAAAATGAGTTACAAAAGTTTGCTAATCTAAGAGAGGACTGCAAAAGTCACAAAACTTCAGAAAAAGCATAAGAAATCCTTTACAAAGAGGCAAAAATTCCTTATATACAAAAAGATGTCGGCCCCT
>VDFB02353493.1:163692073-163858124 GCA_007258455.2 Sequoia sempervirens | reverse complement strand
TTCCCTTCTCCACTTTAGAAAACCAAATCCAAAGGTGAAAATCCACATAAGCCCACTACCTTCATTACACTTGGCACTTATTTTGTGTCGGCAGGTGAATAACTGTTAGGGATACCCTCGTAGCACACAAATTTCTGCACAACACGCTTATGTCCTTGGTAGATTCCTACATCTGGTGCAACAGAGGCATTACACTTCTCATTGTAAGTTGACATGTAACACCCTCTTCGACTGACTGACCCAAATATGGCTGTTTTCTTCATTCTCTCCTTCAAATTCACTCCTTCTACATGAATTTCATCTTCTAGCCATCTTCTAAGCATTTAATTTAGCCTTTTTTCACTCACTTCTTGCATTCTCAAGCACTTTTAGTAGTACTTTTGCACTCCATAGCAGCAACAACATCACTCCATCAACTCGGTAGAGCAAGTGTGGAACAACACCATTGTAGAGGTGCTTGAGTCGTCTCATTTTCTCCCCCATTAGCCTTGAGTGCTCTTGATGGAGGTGGTAAGCTTTCTACTCCTCTCCTCTATTATTTGGTTGAGTGACACATCTACTGTTTTGTAGTGTTTAAGTGTTCTTTACTTCATTTCCTTCTTTATCATATTATTTCTGCATCGTTACAAGCTTGGTTGTTTGTGGAGGTGGAAACACCAAAATGGGGGTTTGACTAAGGAAGACCCTTATACATCCCCCCAACAATTTTCCTCTTTCTATGTGCAGGAGAACACATTTTATCAAGCTAGCTGGCGAATAGGCTCTTCTACAAAATCATCTTCATCACCTTAGCTTTGATATATTTACTTGATCACCTTCATTTGTACTTCTCATATTTTGTAGTGTTATTTTTCTCTTTTAGAAGTCACTAGCTAGGTTGCTAGCTTTTTTTCTATTAGGTCACATTGCACTTTTGGTCCTCTTGTCGTACGGACTCTAGCACACCTGAGAGACACCAATGCACTGCATTGTCATCTTAGAACTACGCTTTCATCCTTGAGCAGAGAGCTATTCAAGATATAGTGTTGAGCTAAAAAACCAGCTCACCTAGCCTCGTTTTGAATCTTGAGATTGTAGAGTGGCTATAGGACTTTATAGTCCTCATCATTCTCATCCTCGTCTCCTAATACCCCTTTAAGTTGAGGTAAGTTAGGGTAGCCTTCCGGTCTTGGCTCTCCATGACCTGGGGCCTTGAACATGGTTGGTACCCCTATCTTACATGGCGTAATTAAGATTCAAATTAGGAATTAAAACTGAAAATAATGAGAGAGAATAGACATAATAGAAATACAATAGGAAACTTGATAACAAAGTTCACCCATATGTTCAGGCTACATTTTCAGGTCTGCTTCTCAATGAGGAACCACTTTATTAATGATGCCAAGCTTATTTTCCTTATTACATCATTCAAGCCTCAAAATCTGCATTACAAAGTCTCTCACAGTCTCCTACCAACACCTTCAAAATTCATTCCCAATATGCCTAATTTCTCCACCATGAAATCATTGATTCCAAGAGCAAAAATCCCCCCTTATATACAATTGAATTTACTCAATATGGCTAATAACCATATGATTTACATAATCAACTATATCTCCCATTTACAACACGTAATCTTTCAATAACCCCTATTTACAAAGATAAATCTTAAGATAACCCCGTATAATATCACATGATGTTATTGTTACCTATTTTTAGCTACAACTCAAAACAGGTAGAGTTGAATTGCATTTCTCATTGAAAGGTACAAAATTTCTGCTAAAGTATTCAAACTATTCCAGAATCTGATTGCTTGTGAATTTTTAGTGTGATTATGCAAATGTTTGTAATAGAAGAACTCATACATTTTGCATAAGAAATGTTATTTTATTCATGTTGTAAAAACCAAAGTCGCACACAAGCCGTGGGAGTAACTTAATTTGATTTTCTTAATCAAATAATGAATACAAGTAAGGTTGTAAACCACACAACTAAAGATAATGTAAACATGAAAAAGGGGAATGATTCATCATTTCCTGTAATGATGAATCATTTTTACTTAATATCTTCAAGTTGTTGTGCCTTTAGTGCCTCCAAGTTGTTTCAACTCCAAGCTCCATGGTTTCCTGCAATATTGTTAAAAGATAGTATTGGAGCAATGATAAATCACATCCTACTTCATGCTTACACTGCCAATAGAAATGTAATACACATCCTATCAGGCATTCACCAAATTTTTACGTCATACAAAAGGCAGATGTTCAGGGATCACAAGGTTCAATGGAAGCTTTCATCTTCAATTATTTTTCTAATTTGTTTATTTAGTGTGCGGGAATAGGTATAATCAGATTATTTCAATCAACAGATATTGTTATTAGTGGTGAGAAATGTGTCTCCCACAAGGGTTGAGCCCAACTCATAAACAATAATGTGGGACAACAATATGGAATAAAAATAATCATCATTCTTCATGAATGCAATTCATAGCAGCAATCTTCAATTCATTTTGATAGTCTTGACAAGAGCCAATGAATGACAATACATTTTTCATAATGTTCAAATGCAACATACATGACTAAGCAGTAATATTCATACAATCAGGTGAAGAACATATGCTATAGGATTGCCATAATGGAAATGACATTACAATTAATGCATAATATATGAGTGATTTTTTATA
Source organism: Sequoia sempervirens (assembly GCA_007258455.2). NCBI lineage: Eukaryota > Viridiplantae > Streptophyta > Pinopsida > Cupressales > Cupressaceae > Sequoia > Sequoia sempervirens. The sequence goes on along the minus strand of VDFB02353493.1, from coordinate 163,855,465 downwards.
GTTCTTATGACTGATAAAGTTGAGATGCATGATCATAAAATAAACAATAATGTTATAGAGCAGCACTATAGGTTTAACTGAACAATTCCATCAAAATGAGCATACAAAATGATAAGGCACAATCACATCATATGGTAATTCATGAAGGTACAAATACATAAGATCTCACTATAAAAATGAAGAAATAGTAAGAAGCTTGATTAAAAGTGAGACAACAACAAAATTTGGAACATAAACCATGGTTTTCTATTTTTTCTTTATCAAGATATACAATTTTTCTTGCATTTTTGCAAAGATGGAAGTAAACCAACAATGTACTGAAAAAAATGAATATCATAATACCTGCAGACTTTATTTTATGAATTCAAACATTGTAAATAAGCTAAAGGATATAAAAGCATGAATGCAATGGAGCACAAACACAACAAAAAAATTAAGCCATGAAAATCAAGGGTTTCGACATCATGCAAAAAATTCAAGAGGAAAACCTAGCATTGTAGCCACGACTAGAAATACAATCATAAAAGAACAAAATGTGAGCATCATGCCACTACAGTTTTTGGTGAACCCTCAAAAGAATATCTAAAGCCTTGCAAACACCCTAGAGTAGACATACAATACAGAGGATGGGGTTTTGGCATTAAGCCCATAATGACTCAGGTTTTGCATTTGTAGATGAGTGAAAGGAAATTTGTCTTCTTTTTTCTACTTTCAAAAAATTCTTCCATCTTACAAAATATTATTATTCTACTATTATGGGTTGAGCCTAGTTTTGGAAAAAGTGCATAAATGAAGAACATGTATTCAAGGTTGTGACTTGAACATCAATATTCAAGGTACCCATGAAAGGTTTTTGTTTTTGTTGTAGAATATAATACATAGCAGGTGAAGGGTTTCAATATTCTTGCTTCAAAATGCATAGTTTACAAAAGTTTTTACAGACCTTATGGAGGTCACCATTTGGAACAACTTGAGACATCATTTTCAACTAAAATTCCAAGTACCCACTTGGGGTTTCAACATGTAAACTAAAATACAGATATATGCTTGCAATTTATCAGTAGGGTTGAGCCCACAAATTGTGTATTTTGCATGAAATGGAAGGAGTTTTCCATGGCATGGCCACAGCCTATGCGAAATCAAGCTTATGAATGCATGCAAATCTTTATTATTGCCATGAGGATAAGCTTAGATAAGTTTTAAAAGAGTGGAAAATTCCCATAGAATGATCCTCGTAGGTCTTGTTGCATGATAATGAAGGAAATCACTAGAGTTTCAGCATAGCCACGACCTATAGCTATAGGTTTCAATCTTAGGTTCTTCAGAGGAAAAAGGAAACTCATATGGTGGTTGGGATTTCATGGCATCCATAACTCATAGGCCTTGCTTCTAAGCTATAGAAAACCAAATCAAAAAGGCCAAGTTGTCTCCATTCTTCTTCAAAAACACCAAAAGAATGAAGCAGCTTGCTGGATATCCAAAGACATACATAACTTTCATAGAGCAAAGATTTCATTAATTCACAAGTTCACAAAAGATACAAAGAAGTAACAATACGTGGCAGCCACCATAACACAGAAAACAACAAGATTATTACCAAATGGAGGCTCAAAATACAAAAATAACAAAGGCTTACCTATCCATTTTGCTTCCAGGCACAAAAAATTGGCTGAAACAGTGCAAAATTCCTTAGTTCTAAGTTTCAACAGAGTATTTCTATGGTGGCTAAGCTTCCTCCCGAAGCTTCATGGTCAAAATGAAATGATATTTTGATATGCTTAATGCTTTTTCTTAGGGTTTCATACCCTAAATTGACTTTTGTCACATTTTAATTAAAACATATGCCTTTACTAATGCCAAGGCCATGGGTTTCATCCCATTGTTTTTCCTTAGGAATTTTTGTAAACAATTTCTAAGTCCCCATATGTGTGGAATGGGTCATATGATGTAAGGGTAGAGGTTAGGTATTGGGGTAGGGTTTAAAGTTTTTATTAAATTTAAATGTTATGTGTTTGCATAAACAATGTAAAGTTAGTTGATTAAATGATGCTTTATAATCATTTAATTAACTTAACAATTTATTAAATGCAAACATTAACTAAAGATTACCCCAATCATGCATGTTAAACAAGGAGTTAAATTTGATGGAGCTATTCGATTCTAATGTGCATGGGAAAGTTGATAAAAATGAGGCAATTTTTGCATGTTTTTACCCACATTTTCAGGGATTTCTAGTTTAGTTTGAGTGACCCATGGGTCAACTATGAGTTGAACTTGACTTTGAGCCTGAATTTACTTATTTTTACATGAGTTTGAGCTTTTTTCTTCGGGTTTTTTTGTTTCTTCTCAAATTTCACTTTGGAGTTATCGATTTGGCACTCAAGGTTGAATTTCAGTTTCAACTCTTGGATGCTTTATGCATGCCTTTATTGTATATATTGGAAAAAGTTTATCTTTTTCCAAAGTTCTTGTTTTCTGCCTTTACCTTCAACAAAGAGACCTCATGTATCTCAGTTTTCATAGTTTTATGATATTTAGCATATTTTACAAGTTATCTTAGAGTATCTTTTGTAGAGTGTTCCTTTGTTTGTCATTGCAAGTTAAATATTATCCTTCTTAGATTTGGGTGTTTTGTTTTATGAATGTTTTGGATGAAAATTTAATGTTTTTGACATCAAAACCTTTAAATTTTTTTCACATTCATGAATGCATGTACACAAAAAAGAAATCTTAATTTCAGGTCATAAATTGCACTTTTAATATATCCTTAGATAAGTTGTGAAAATAACATTTTCCTTCAGAAAGAATGAATTATTAGGCCTTTTTGTGAATCATTGATGTAGTTGAATTTTCCAATCTAAGTTGTGAAAATAAGCTTCGTAAGGGATCATATGTGAATCAATTTGTGGTCTTTAAGTCAACTAGGTGCATCACCCAGTTTTAGATTTCAATTTATGTTTTATTTCAATACTTTTTCCCCTTTTCCAATCAAGTTTTTAGTTCATAATCAGATGATCATATATGAAGCCGACCTAGAATCGATAGGTTTACTTTCCTATAGGGTACCAACAACCTAGAGGTATTCCCACGTTACATAAGATCGCAAAGCATCTCTGCTTCCACATTCAGGTGCACTCTTGTTGATAACAGTTTTTGGCACGCCCGATGGGACTCTGAATCATAGTTTAGAGTAAGAATTCAACAGTTTCAAGTTGTTGATCTGGTATATACAATAGTTCTTCAGCCTTTTAGAGGTTAAAGTTTCATATACTTGGTGAGTCCATTCTCAATTTCTAGCAGATGAAGTACAAATAGCTTATGAGAAATGTTTAGACAAGAGGAAGCGCTAATCCATTCGAATATCTACATCTATCTTTACCAAAGAGAAGAGGCATAACAACAAGAAGGAGATTGAGTAGATCATGATCACGATCAAATTCGAGATCTCAATATACACCTCCCGGTCTTAGGCCTTCTAGTTTTGTACCTATTTTTCCAGTAGTACATCCTATACCACAAGTACCAAACCCGATAGTACAAGCAAATTTGATGGCTAGAGCACATGATTTTGTTCCATTTAACGGGGGTAGCCCACTGAATTTGGCTCAACACAATGACATACTAGTAGCTACACTTAAAATTCTTCCTAGTTTTATAGGTGAAGATTAGACTATGCCAATTGAACACATAAGAGACGTAGCTTCACTTTGTGGGGTTCATCATGTCACATAAGAGAATGTGTCATTGAGGATTTTAGCAGCTTCATTTAAAGGCAAGGCACTCCAATGGTTTATAGGCTTAACGGTGAATTCTATTGCATCATGGGATGACTTGGGAGACAAGTTAAGCAAATAATTTTCTGATAAATCTGATCATCTATCTCTACTTGAGCAAATGACAACTATCAAGAGAGCCTCATAAGAATAGATGACATATTTTAACTTATGATTCTAAAGAACTTGGAACAAAATCCCAACCACGATAAGGCCTACACTAGATCATACTTTTTTGTATTATCTTAGAGTTGTTAATAGTGATATTGCACTTTTGATCCAATCTATGGGAGGAGTAACTCTACCAACAACCTATGAGATAGCTATTAGAGCTGAAAATAACTTAATACAAGTTGATAGGATTGCATCTAGGCCTCCTATACCATTTTCCCAGATATTCAGCCATTAATACCCATTCAAGTACCTCCTATAGCCCCGTTACCCACTATTCCAACTTTTAGTTCCCAAACAATTGCTCAAAACTACATTGTTCTAGTCAATTCAAAATTACAAGAGCTTAAGGGTGCTCAACAAAAAATGGAAAATGATTTACAATAGCAAATAAACAATCAGGAAGCTATGCAAAAGATATTGTAGACTGTTAGTAACAATTTAGTAAGCCTTAAAAACTAGCAAGGCCAAAATTTCAAACCATATCAACCCCCCTTTCAGCCAAATAGACTACCTTATTAGGCTAACTACCAAGGACAATGAAGAAATTTCAATGCTAGGCCTAACCATCCTTTCAATCAAAATGTTACTAGCTCTTCTAAAGAGCTTGTACCTATCCAGAACAACTTGGTGCAAGATTACGTATGGTGTTATCCCTGTAATTAGCCTCATAATTAGGCTACTTGTCTAAATGGGGTAGTTAATTAGGTGCTTATGGTGTAAAATGGTTTTGTTGCTTCTGAGAAAACACCAAAGGAGAGAAAAAATCTATAAGATGATCAAATGCAGTAGAATGACCTTGATATTGCCATATGAATGGGCAAGGAAACGAGTTTTGTGGCGTTAATCATGCACAAGGGAAAAACTAGTTTGCTACATCTGTTGTAGCCAATAAAAGATCAAAAAAGAGAGTTGTTGATTTAATGCAGCAAGTTGTTCCTAATGTACAATAGCCAGAAAAATACAAACAAGTTGTTCAATAGAAAGATCAAATTCCTACAACCCAACAAGGGAAAAATCAACATGCTTTAGCTTAGAACGTTCAAATTCTGCCAAGATAGCAGACTACAATAGCTAAAGAATAGTAGAAGGCACAACCTCAACCTCAAACAACACAAGCAAATCCTCTTGTTCTGAAAGTACAACATAATGTTAGTACCTCAAATTTTAATATTGTCGATCGTATGAAAAAATCCACTGTCAACATGACCATGTTAGATGCTTTGAATCTTGCTGCACAGAAAGAAATCTTGCAGGAAGTTTTAGCCAAAATATCAATTTCTGAGGAGCCTATCATTGAGCAGCATAGGGTTCTATCCAACACTTTAGAGGTTAAGATAGAGTAGTCCATTGAGGAGGAAAAACCACCACCCTTCTATGTCACTTTGATTCTAGTCCATTATTGTATGATTGATTCTGGTGCAAGAAGTTCTATAATGCCAAAGAGTTTAGCAGATAAGTTAGGTCTAGTGTATGAGCCCCTTTCAAAAGGAGTCAATCAATTAGATGGTTTAACCATTCAATCTTTAGGAATGATCAAGAATTTTCCTCTTACCCTACACACTTGCCCCAATTTCTCAGTTTCGCAGGACATATGTTATAGACTTTCTGCCATTCTTTGGCATGTTCCTATCCACATATTTCACTACTAAGATAGGGGATATTTATCTTCTAACTAGTCTCACATTTTTTTAGAACCAGATATGGTACAAAGGTGACCATTAAGTCAGAAATTTAGGCTAAGGACCATTTAGAGCCATATGTACCCAGTGCAATAAATACCAACCTTGTTGTCCATGGTCAGGAAGATCAATCCATGACCTTAGACTCTGGTACACCAATTGGATGCATACCCATCATGAACCTTGATGAGTGGGTAGCTGAAGATCATGAGACTGATCCTTTCAATCGCATGGATGAGGGAGGATTGGGTGTTTATATGATTCAAGAGCCCAATGTGATAGTTCCAAACCTAGTTAAAGAAGAAGTGTAGCCTAATCAACAAGACTATCAGCTTTGGAAGCTATTTTTTTATGGTTCAAGGAGTAAGATAGGTGTTGGTGGAGGTGTTATGCTTGTCTCATCTGAAGGAGATAGATATTATTCAACATTCATATTTGCTTTCAATTACATGAACAATGTGGCTGAGTATGAAGCGTTGATCCATGTCTTGGAATGGGCCAGAAAAAGGGTATTAAGTGTTTATAGGCTTATGGTTACTTAGAATTGATTGTAAATTAGGTAAGAAATCAAAGTGTAACCAAGAATGATTTTCTAAAGTTATATAAGCACAGAGCTTGGGACTTAATTGAAAATTTTAGTGCTTTTAATTTGCTATCAATTTCCATAAATGAAAATAAGTAGATAGATTAGTTACCATAGGTTCACAATATGATATACCTACTGATATACATAACATTGAGGTACAAAAATATTTCAAGGTGGTAGTAAGACCATCTATACCTAATAATACTATCATTTGGAAATTTTTTGACAGTGATAAAAAAATCATTATTTTTCTGATTAAAGAAGCAAAATTTTCTGCTGCTAATCAGTAGAAACTTGAACAACAATATGAGAACCAAATTCTATAGTTGAAAAAAAAAAACTACCTAAGTGGTTGGTTACTGTTGAATCAATTTTCAGCACTAACAATCAGGTTAGAAGAGATAAATCCAACATTACAGTGAAGAAGAAGCATTTTGAACTAATTGAAATATTTAAAGATAAGCTCTTGAAGCTTGGAAAAATTTGTACCAAAGAAGAACAACACGCCTTCATCTTAATATGCCAAGAATTCAGTGACATATTTGCTTGGGAGTATGGAGACTTCAATGGTTTTAATCCCGAGTTGGCTCAGCATACAATTGAGCTTGAACCCAATGCAAAACCAGTTAGATAGAAGTAGAGGCCCTTGAATCCTAAGCTGGAACACTTGATAAAGACATAGCTGAACAAATTGGTTGAAGGTGGCATCATCTTTCCAATAAAGCACACCTCTTGGGTTTCCAACTTGGTGCTTGTTAGGAAGAAGAGTGGAGAGATAAGGTTGTGTGTAGATTTATGTGATTTAAATAGAGCTTCACTCAAATATCACTATCAATTGCCTTTGATGGAATAGATATTGCAGGTTGTTTTAGGATTAGAAATATTTCCATTGCTGGATGGTTATTTAGGGTATAACCAGATCCTAGTTAAAGACGAAGACCAGTATAAGACAACCTTTAATACCAAGTGGGGTACTATGGCTTATAGAAAAATGCCATTTGGATTGTCAAATGCGGGAGAAACCTTTCAGAGAGCAATGCACATGGCTCTCAAAGGTTTGATAAAAAAGTTTGTTCTTGTTTATTTAGATGATATCATTGTTTTCTCATGAAACGCCAATGAACACTTTGATTGAATCTTAGACAGATTTTTGAAAGATGTAGATTATGGAATTTCCTTGAATCCAAAAAAGAACATTGTTGTTGTTCACAAAGGTAAACTTCTAGGTTATATTGTTTCTAAAGATGGCATTTCTATATATCCAAAATGTATTGCAACCATTCTGGAATTGTCGCTTCCTGCTCACAAAAAAGGATTGCAAAGCTTTATAAGAAGAATAAACTTTGTTAGGAGATTTATTCCCAACCTTGTAGATTTATTGCAGCCACTTATAGCCATGCTAAAGAAAAACATTCAATTCAACTGGATGGGAGAGGGAAAGAACAATTTTGAGTAGATTAAAGAGGCACTTGCAGCAACCACTACTCTTATCAACCCAAATTTGGATAAGGATTTCATATTGTACACATTTGGGGGAGTGGATACCATCTCCACAATGCTCTGTCAGTAAAATAATGAAGGTATGGAGTAGCCTATAGCTTTCTTTAGTCAGGTTTTACATGATTATGAAACCAGGTATTCATTTGTTGAGAAGCTTGTGCTTGTTGTACTTAGGAGTCTCAAGAAATTTAGACATATGTTGTCCAATAATAAGATACATTTATTGGTAGCTCACCCAACAATCAAATAATTTTTGCTAAGTAAAGATATTAACGACAAGAGAGCAGGCTAGATAACCAAAGTCATGAAACATGACATCAACATAAAGGTTACCAAGCTTGTTAGAGGTAAGGGTTTGTGTGAGTAGCTTGTAGAAAATGAAGAGAACATCAGTAAAGAAGTTACTATAGTTCTAAATTTTGAAGAGGAAATTGTTCTTACAGCTACTTCAACTGATTAGATCCATCAAATGATTCATTACTTGCATACTAGAGATTGTCTAGAAGGTATGGACAAGTCAAAATGAAGACATTATAGATTACAAGCAATTCCCTATGCAAAAATTGATGGTGTTCTTTATAAGAAATATTTTAGTGGGGTATTTCTCAGATGTGTTTACCCAAATCAGATTGAAATAATTCTTAAGGAATTCCATGATGGACCTAGTGGAGGTCATTTTGCACCACGTACTAAAACTCTAAAAATTATGAGGGTTGGATACTATTGGCCATATTTGTTAAAAGATGGTCATGCTTATGTGAGAAAGTGCAATAAGTGTGCAATGTTCACCGGAAAGCAGAAGCTTGCAGCCTTGCCACTTCATTTGATTCAAGTAGAACACCCTTTCAGCAAATGGGGATTGTATTTCATAGGTCCAACCAATCCATCTTTTAGTGTTGGGCACAAATAGATTTTGACTGCCATAGACTACTTTACAAAGTGGACTAAAGTAGTCACATTACAAGATGCAAATGAAACATCCGTTTTCAATTTATATCAAGACTTGGTTTCTAGGTTTGGTACACCAAATTCAATAATGTATGATAATGCTTTGGATTTTATAGGATTAAAAGTTTCAGATTGGTCCATAAAGCATAATATTTATCTGAACACCTCCTCAAATTATTACCCTCAGGGTTATGGACAGGTTGAATCAACAAACAAGAATCTGATTAAGATCTTTAAAAAGACTATTGAAGATAATCAAAGATCTTGGCACAAAATGTTGAAGCTAGCCCTTTGGGCTAATAGAGTTACACCAAAATGATCAACAGGTTTTTCACCTTATGTTTTGGTTTATGTTAAAGAAGCCAAATTTCCTATTTCCATAGAGTTACCAACTCTAGAATACATAAAAGAGCTAGAATTGCTTGAGGAGTAGCCATTGCAAATTAGACTTGCTTAATTAATGGAATTGGAGGAAACCAAAAAATAAGCTTTCAAAAAGCTTGAGGTCCACCATGCACGGATGAAAAAGACCTTTGACAGAAAAGTAGTAGCAAGAGTTTTCAGCAAAGGTGATTTAGTTTTCAAGTGGGATGAGCTCAAGAGCAAACCTAGGAAACATACAAAATTTGATGCCATGTGGGAAGGTCCATACATCATTATAGAGAAGAAAGAACACAATGGATTTTAACTCTCAAAGTTGGATGGTGAAATACTACCAATCCCCGTCAACAAGATTCACCTCAAATAGTGCTTTTAAGCATTAGGTTTGCGGCTATACATAGTAGTGTAGTTTTAGTTTCAATTTTTCTTTCAATAACTGCCCCATGGCACATTTCTTTTCAATTTGGTTATGCTTTCAATAACATGCAAATGTTGCATGGTGGTTTCCTAACATTGTCTTAAACATAATTGCAGTAGTTTCTTTTAGTTTGTTTGGTTTGTAGTTGAGTTACAAAGGTTTTCAAGAGCTTAAAGAGCAAAGATGGACTCCATTCCCAATGGATAAGCTACATAACTGGTCTATGGTGTTTAGTACGAAAATACTCTATAGAGGTCACCAAATTGTTACCTATTTTTAGCTACAACTCAAAATAGGTAGAGCTAAATTGCATTTCTCATTGAAAGGTACAAAATTTCTACTAAAGTATTCATTCTATTCTAGAATTTGATTACTTGTGAATTTTCAATGTAATTATGCAAATGTTTGTAATAGAAGAACTCATAAATTTTGCATAAGAAATGTTGTTTTATTCATATTGTAAAAACCAAAGTCCCACACAAGCTGTGGGAGTAACTTAATTTGATTTTCTTAATCAAATAATGAATACAAGTAAGGTTGTAAACCACACAACTGAAGATAATGTAAACATGCAAAAGGGGAATGATTCATCATTGCCTATAATGATGAATCATTTTTACTCAATATCTTCAAGTTGTTGTGTCTTTAGTGCCTCTAGGTTGTTTCAACTCCAAGCTCCATGGTTTCCTGCAAGATTGTTAAAACATGGTGTTAGAGCAATGATAAATCACATCCTACTTCATGCCTACATTACCAACATAAATTAATACACATCCTATCAAGCATTCACCAAATGATTAAGTCATAAAAAGGTTGATGTTCAGGGAGTACGAAGTTCAATGGAAGCTTTCAGCTTCAATTATTTTTCTAATTTGTTTCTTTAGTGTGTAGGAATAGGTATAATCATATTATTTCAATCAAAAAATATTGTTATCAGTGGCAAGAAATGTGGCTCCCACAAGGGTTGATCCCAACTCATAAAAAATAATGTGGGACAACAGTATAGAATAAAAATAATCATCATTCTCCATGAATGCAATTCATATCAGTAGTCTTCAATTCATTTTGAGAGTCTTGGCAAGAGCCAATGATTGATAGTACATTTTTCATAATGTTCAGATGCAACATACATGACTATGCAGTAATATTCATACAATCAGGTGAAAAACATATGCTACAGGATTGCCATGATGGCAATGACATTTCAATCAATGTAGAATATATGAGTGATTTTTATAGTTTTTATGTCTGATAAATTTGAGTTGCAGGATCATAAAATAAACAATGATGTTATAGAGAAGCACTATAGGTTTAACTAAACAATTCCATCAAAATCAGCATACAAAATAATAAGGCACAATCACATCATATGGCGACTTATGAAGATACAGTTACATAAGATCTCACTATAAAAATGAAGAAACAATAAGAAGCTTGATTAAAACTAAGACGGTAGCAAAAGTGGGAACATAAACAATGGTTTTTTCAGGTTTTTCTTTATCAAGATATACAATTTTTCTTGTATTTTTGCAAAGATGAAAGTAAAGCTACAATATACTAAAAAAAATGTGAGCATCATGCCATTAGAGTTTTTTGCAAACCCTCAAAAGAATATCTAAAGCCTTGCAAACACCCTGGAGTAGACATACAATATAGAGGATGGGGTTTTTGCATTAAGCCCATAATGACTCAGGTTCTGCATCTATAGATGAGTGAAAGGAAATTAGTCTTCTTTTTTCTATTTTCAAAAAATTCTTCCATTTTACAAAATATTATTATTCTACTCTTCTGGATTGAGCCCAGTTTTGGAAAAAGTGCAAAAATGAAGAACATGTATTCAAGGTCGTGACTTGAACATCAATATTCAAGGTACCCACGAAAGGGTTTTGTTTTTATTGCAGAATATAATACATAGCCGGTGAAGGGTTTCAATATTCTTGCTTCAAAATGCACAGTTTACAAAAAAAATTAGACCTTATGGAGGTCACGGCATGCAACAGCCTGAGACATCATTTTCAGCTAAAATTCCAAGTACCCACTTGGGGTTTCGACATGTAAACTAAAATATATATATATGCTTGCAATTTATCAGCAGGGTCGAGCCCACAAATTGTGTATTTTGCATGAAATGGAAGGAGTTGTCATGGCATGGCCACGACCAATGCAAATTCAAGATTATGTTTATATACAAATATTTATTATTGGCATGATGATAAGCTCATATAAGTTTTAAAAGAGTGGAAAATTCCCATAGAATGATACTTGTAGGTCTTGTTGCATGATAATGAAGGAAATCATTGGAGTTTCAGCATAGCCACGACCTATAGCCATAGGGTTCAATCTTAGGTTCTTTAAAGGAAAAAGGAAACTCATATGGTGGCTGGGGTTTCATGGTGGCCATAACTCATAGGACTTGCTTCTAAGCTACAGAAAACCAAATCATAAAGGCCAAGCCATCTCCATTCTTCTTCAGAAACACCAAAAGAATGAAGCATCTTGTTGGAAATCCAAAGAGAGACATAACTTTCATAGAGAAAATATTTCATTAATTCACAAGTTCACAAAAGATATAGAGAAGTAACAATAGGAACACAAAAAGCAGCAAGATTATTACCAAATGGAGGCTCAGAATACAAAAATAACAAAGTCTTACCTCTCCATTTTTCTTCCAAGCACAAAAAATCAGCTGAAACAGTGCAAAAGTCCTTAGTTCTAAGCTTCAACAGAGTATTTCCATGGTGGCTAAGCTTCCTCCCAAAGCTTCATGGTCAAAATAAAATGATATTTTGATATGCTTAATGCTTTGTCTTAGGGTTTCATACCCTAAATCGACTTTTGTCACATTTCAATTAAAACATATGCCTTTACTAATGCCAAGGCTGTGGGTTTCATCCCATTGTTTTTCCGTAGGAATTTATGTAAACAATTGCTAAGTCCCCATATGTGTGGAATGGGGTGTATGACGTAAGGGTAGACGTTAGGTATTGGGCTAGGGTTTAAAGTTTTTATTAAATTTAAATGTTGTGTTTGCATAAACAATATAAAGTTAGTTGATTAAATGATGCTTTATAATCATTTAATTAAATTAACTATTTATTAAATGCAAACATTAACTAAAGATTATCCTAATCATGATGTTAAGCAAGGAGTTAATGATGGAGTTGTTCGAGTCTGATGTGCATGAGTGAGTTGATAAAAATGAGGAAATTTTTGCATGTTTTGGCCGACATTTTTAGGTATTTCCAGTTTAGTTCAAGTGGCACATGGGTCAACTATGAGTTGACCTCGAATTTGAGCCTGATTTCACTCATTTTTACATGATTTTGAGCTTTTTTCTTTGGGATTTTTTTTTATGCTCAAACTTCACTTTGGAGTTATCAATTTGGCACTCAAGGTTGACTTTCAGTTTCACCTCTTGGATGTTTTATGCATGCCTTTATTGTATATATTGGAAAAAGTTTATCTTTTTCTGGAGTTCTCTTTTTTTGCCTTTACCTTCAACAAAGAGACCTCATGTATCTTAGTTTTCACAGTTTTATGATATTTAGCATATTTTACAAGTTATCTTAGAGTATCTTTTGTAGTGTGTTCCTTCGTTTGTCATTGCAAGTTAAAAATTATCCTTGTTAGATTTGGGTGTTTTTTTTTACGAATGTTTTGGATGCAAATTTAATGTGTTTGAAATCAAAACCTTTAAATTTTTGTCACATTCGTGAATGCATGTACACAAAAAAGCAATCTTAATTGCAGGTCATAAATTGTGCTTTTAATATATCCTTATCTTTAAGTTGTGAAAATAACATTTTCCTTCATAAAGAATGAATTATTAGGCCTTTTTGTGAATCATTCATGCAGTTGAATTGTCCAATATAATTTGCGAAATTAAGCTTTGTAACAGATCAGTTGTGAATCAGTCTGTGCTCTTTAAGTCAACTAGGTGCATCAGCCAATTTTAAATTTCAATTTATGTTTTATTTCAAGCCTTTTTCCCCTTTGCAAGCAAGTTTTTAGTTTATAATTTGATGATCATACAAGAAGCCAGCCTAGAATCCAGAGGTTTACTTTCATATAGGGTACCCATAGCCTAAAGGTATTCCCATGTTACACAGGATCGCAAAGTATCTCTGTTTTCGCATTCTAGTGCACTCCCGATGATAACAGTTATTGGGTTAAAACAATAATATTTTAAAAATCTCCCAAATCACCTATTCTAAGCCCCTTTAGATTTAAAATAAAATAAAAAATATTTTAAAACCCTTTTAAGGTTTTCAAGCTTAATAGATTTTAATATTTCAATGGCTCTCATATAATTGAGCCCTTAAAAATCTCTTACGAATCTTTTAAAAATGGATTTATTTAAATTATTATTCTCCCCCCTTATTTCTCTCCTTATTTTATGGTTTACATAAAATAAAATAATTCTTATACTTATTTTAAAATTTATATGTATGGAGGGGCTCCCCTTATATCTTGGGCAATAAGGCAAGAGGATTTTAAGGGATAGGTCAAGGGATCAAATCCCACCAAATCCTCTTTGTTTTATTTTTTAGAGCAAACGCTTTTTCTTTAATAAATATGGTTTAATCCATATTTTATTACTTAGTTGGTCCATGTTAGTGTCAAATCACTACTCTTTCCATGCCATCTGCCATGTGTCTTGCCAAGTGTCAAGCTTTGGTGATGCCATGTCACCACTTTGACCAAGTTTGACCACAACTTTGACTGGTCATAACTTCCACATACAGACTCGGATTTGGTCTGTTCAAAATACGTTGGAAATCTCTCAAAAAGCTCTACATTATGGAACTAGAATAGAAATGTTCCATGATCATTAATTTTTCTGATTAACTATCTTTGACCTCATGTTGACCAAAGTTTGACTAGCAACAACAGGATGAAACAAGCTCTATTTCTTATGTTCCACATATTGTTGGAAAGCTCTTAGTGAGCTCTATGCAATAGTGCCAGCTTCATCAAATTTTGAGACTATGATTTTTTTTGTCTTCTAGATCCTCCTAGATCAATAGCCTTGTTTAGCCTAGATAGAGACTCGTGTTTTAGCCACGACTTGACGTAGTTTCAGGGATTGTGGATGGCAGCCCGAAGCTATTGACCATGTACTCCCTTGAGTAGAGATAGAAATCCTCATGGTGGACTATGATAGTCTCTGAGAGAGAGTGTGAAGGTGAGCCCATGGCGTCTGTTGATGACCTTATGCCATTGAATTGCTAGTTATCTTCCTTTGCGAGAAAGGGTGATCTAGAGAACCACCCCGGTATCATAGAGTATTAACCTTGGGGGAATCCCCTCAAGGTAGTGGGCTTACATCATGTTTGTAAACCCTTATCACTAATTTGAGGCCTGTGTTGTCTAGAGTGTTTTCTTGTGTGATACTAGTGCTTTTTTTCAATCCAAGTCAGTTCAACCCTCTGCTTTTTGTTTTTTGTATTTTTATCCTTTGCCATAGTTTGCTCCTACCATCAGTGGTGAGTTTTCTTCTCACATAGGTGAACTTGCATTATGGACAGGTGATCCTACCTTGAAAGGGGAAATTCCACATCTTGAGTCCATTCTAGTCATCCTTTGGACGAATTCATCCTTGTAAAGGGTGAATTTTCTTGTGGATCTCTTAGTTAGGTAGCCTCACATCTGCCTATTCCCCGAACAAGTGATCTTTCCATCCTTTTAGGCAAGTATGTGTCTAGTGAATGTCATCTTGTCAACCTGTTCCCTAGAATAGGCGGTCCTACTATCCTCATGGGCGATCCCAGGTTCATCTGTACCATTGTTGTTTGTGAAGTCCAAGACATAAGTAGTTTTGTCCAATCGATAGGAGATCATGTTATAGGCATCTATGTATTCTATCTATACATCTAAGGAAATAGGAAAACTCGTTCCCTGATAGGTGTTCTTGTTATCATCCATACATCTCAAGAAAGTGGTGACCCTAGACCTTAGATAGGTGATATTGTTTCATGTTCTCAATTTTTTCTATTGGCATCCCAAGATATAGGCGATCCCGTGACTTAGAAAGGTGATCCTGTCATACACAGAGGCGATCTTTCCCACCTTTAGATAGGTGATCATGTCACTTGGAGGGGTGAACCTATCACACACAGAGGCGTATGCACCTCCCATAAAAGACTCCCGAGAGTTGATCCTTTAGACCATTGAAAGCCTGTTGTTTTCTTAGTTTGTTGCTATGATCAAATTTTTTTTGTCACCATCCATCTACCCATAATCATCATTTTAGTCCATCTACATTTTTTGAAATTCATCAAATCCTCAATTAGCTCATATAGGTGTATCTTAGGACATCCCTAGATTGCATATCCATCATCATTTTATCAATCCAAATCATTTAGACTTTGTTTTGGAGCTCTTTTGTCCAATGGGGTTAGGTGACTGACCTTGATCATCATAATCCACACTTACTTAGGATTTTCATCCATCCTAAGTTAGTAATCCTTTGTGGCCTAATCAATCTACTTCTATCTTGAGGTAGATTCTATTCGGTAATCATCCTCCTTATCATTTTATCCAATCATCATCATCCTTTATTGTCTAATCAAGCTCTTGAACCTAGTTTGAAGTCAATCTAGTTGATCATCCTATCTAATCAACCATCCAATCTGATCAATCAATCCAAATCATTGAATTCAATCAACAATGTATCATTATCCTAGTAATCATCCAATCAATTCCTTTTAAGGTCATCCTAACATTCCTTTTAAGGTCATCTTAGGACATCATTTAAGTGCATCTTAGGACATAGAATTATATAAGTCTCTTGATTATCTACCCTTTCATGCCCATTACCCTATTGCAAAGATGACTATTGTTGCACCAAAAGATCAACCTATTAATGCCTAATACAACCATTGGATTTATACAAGATCCAAGATCCACAAGAGGCAGTTAAACCATGTCAAGAATCCCAAGTGTCATGCTGAACTATGCCTACCAAAGGAAGAAGAGACCAAGGGTCACACCTTGCAACAATCCCCCCTAGGGCAAGAGTGGGGTTCAAACCTATGACCTTATCTCTAATACCAATTGTTGCAAAGATGGCTACCGTTGCACCAAAAGATCAACCTGTTAATGCCTGATACAACTGCTAGATTTATACAAGATCCAAGATCCATAGGAGGCGGTTAAACCATGTCATGAAGCCCAAGCACCACACTGGACTATGCCTACCATAGGAAGAGGAGACCAAGGGTCACACCTTGCAACATACCCAATTGCAGGCAAAGAAACTCATGGTAGAACAACCCACCAATGGTGGCTCATCACAATCCAACTCTAAGATCCACATGAGATCTCCCCTGGATGAAAGCATGGTTAGCCAACCTGAGCTCACAATCAACGAATATCTTAGTAATCCTACTAATGTGCAAATGGTGGATCATCTTCTTGAAAAGAGTGGAGATAAGATCCTCACCACATTACTCTTGAATGGTTTCAAGCCACCATCAGGGTTTGATTTATCAAGGTATGTCAATATACAACCCCCTCCTATACTATAGGATCCAAATTCAAGTTCATTGGTCCCATGAGTCCCTCAAAGCCCACCACAGGATGATTCGTATCAACCGGTATTTGGAAATGAGGTTATTTATCAGATTCTATCTAATCATGTCCCAATTTAAGTAATGGGGGAAACACCTGAACCCAAGAATCCTCAGGGCCTCAATCCTAGTCTTGGTATGTCACAATGTCCTTTTAATCTACAAGGCATGAACATACCACAAAGTCCAATCCCCATACCATCCACACCACCTCTCCCTCCAAATCAATTGGGTCAGTCATTAGGAAACATAGGGGGCAATTCTTATAATCCTTTCACTGTGCCACCTTCACCTCCTATTCCTACACACACATCAAACTTACTGCCACCTCCATTTACATCCCAACAACTACCTCATCAACAACTACTGCAACAACCCCTACACCAGTCTCAGGGTAATCCATAGTAGATACCATCTCAGCCACCTCATCAACAACCACTACAAAAACCCCTACATCAGCCCCAAGGAAACCCATAGCATTCACAAATCTTGCAACAACTTCAATAACAACCCTTGCACTAGCCACAACGTAATATGTGACAACCTCCTCATCAATCATAGATCCCTTCTCAACAACAAATCCCATCTTATCAAGAACCACCTCACCAATCCCAAATCTCTTCTCAACCTCCTCAGCAACAACCACAGTCCTACCAACAACCTCTTCATCATTCACAAATCCTCACACAATCACACTATAATCCTCCCAACAAATCCCAGGAAACCCTGCTGCCCAATACCTATATCATCCCAAAGCACCTACTATCCACATACAACTACATCCAACCCCAATCCCAACTACTATTATTACAATCCACAACAATCCCAGCAATAGTTAGCCTACACTAATCCAGAACAATCCCAACAACAACCACCCTACATGAATCCCTAACAATCACAACACACTTACTACCAGCAATCCAATCCACAACAACCTACATATGCTTCCCAACAACAAACTTCTTATAATTACTAATCCAACCCATAACAACCCCTATACGCCTCTCAGCAACAACCTTCCTATAACTACCAATCCAATCCTCCTTATTCTCAACAACAACCACTGACATATCAACAAGGTGCCTCTTCATCATATTACCAAGCCCCACCATCATATCAACAAACCTATGTCAACCCTCAACCCACATATGCTAACCAATACTAGGGTGATCCCACAATACTGGTTTACAATTTTTGGCCAAATTGGACACTGAATTGATTTTTCCTAACTAAATTTTCACTTTCGGGCACCTATAGCAGCTAAATCGTGAGGAATTTGAAGATGACTGAAAATAGTGATTTGTGAAATTTTGTCTATAGATTCTAAATATAATTTTTTCAAAATTTTTGGTATCAAATTTCACTTCTTTTTCCATCTCCTTTGAAAACTAGTTTTTTTTAGTAAACACCATTTTTCAATATACAATGTAACTTTTTTTCCATGAAGGATAAAATTTTATTTTTTTCAAATTTAGATATGTAACTATGATATCTAGTGCTTCCAATTGGTTTCATAGTGCTTTATTGAGTATATTTTCCTTAATCAAGTTTCGAAGTCAAACCAATTATAATTCAGACATAGGCAGACCATATACAACATAAATTTTTTTGTTTGTATTGAATTTTTTTTTTTTTTGTTAGATCAAGGACTTCAATATCTAGTGCACTCATATTTTTCAATTTTTTTTTGATAATCTGCTATTTTTCCACATATGTAGAACAAAGAGCTTGATTTTTGGTGAAAAAACTATGTTTAATCAAACTAAAAATATAAATAGATAATAAAACCAAAAAATATTAAAATTATATTCATTGGATAGCTCGTTCTGAGAAATACCATCATCCAGTTGGGTCTATGAAGTCTCCTCCATTTTCATCCTCAACTTGAGCTTCAAAGGGAAAATTTTTGGAGTTTTTGGTGCTAAAGAGGGAGAAGGGGGGGAAAGGGGGGTTCGAGCGAACCAGGGGGTTTCAAGCGAACCCCCTTTCCATAACCATTTTCTTTTCTTTTTTTTCCAAGAAATGTGGTCATTTTTTGCAACTTTTCCTTCTTCGCTGGAATTGTAAACCACTTTTGTGCGTTTACCCACTAGCAAACCCCTTCATATCTACTATTGCCATCATACGATCAAACGATTCCACCTCCACCTCCATCATAGCCTCAATATCTCCCATATGATCAGTACAATCCAACAAACCCTTCCTCCTCAACACTTGACAATAAAGAGTGGGAAGAGATAAAAGTTGCCCTAGTCTGAGGAGATTTTCCCTTATCTATTTGATCCTTCCATCTCACTAGTCCCCTTCCCCAAGCATTTTGAAATTCAAAAAATTGATAAATACAAGGGAAGGGGTGATCCTAGGAATCACTTGCAAGAATTTTACACACATTTCCAAGAAGTCCTACACAACAACAATTATCTCTTCCGATTGTTCCCTAGGAGCCTAACAGGGCAAGCTCTAGACTAGTTCATGGGTCTTTAGAAGGGATCAATTTCTTTCTTTGTAGATTTTTCAGAAAAATTCATTGCACACTTCTCCTTCAATTTGGAGAAGGACATAGACACTTTAGATCTTTTGAAGGATAAGCAACATGAGGGGGAAACCTTTGCAAGCCACCTAGAAAGGTGGCAAGCCTTAGCTAGTCAGGTAAAATCCAATCTCAATGAGAACTATTTGGTAGCCATATTTGTTGTGAATGCCCATCCTGACTTGGAACATAATCTACATCTCCATTGTGTTACCACCTTTGTAGAGGTTATTGAAAAATGAACTACCATTAAGAGGGCCCTTATTACTAAAGGTCAAATCAAAATCTTTAACTAGGATAAGGACAAGTCGTTTGGAGATAAATCTCACCACTGGAACAAGAATAATAATGTTTTCAATGATGGCATCATTGACACCAAACACGTCCAAGTAGCTAACACTTAACAAAGATCGCAGTATGTCTCCAATCCATAATTGGTTTACAACATAATATCCATTCCACATGGTGCACCCCGTGTTCCTCCATAGTCCAATCAATACAATCAAGGGAACAACAAGCATACATTCACCCCTTAGAGAGAATCCTTGGATACAATTTTCAAGAGGTTGTTGCAAGCTAATTATCCAATCACTTATCCTATGACAAATCCTTTTAACAAGTCAAAACCCAAGCCCAACTGGTATGGGAAAATGAGTATTATGATTACCACAAGATCAAAGGTTACTCCACTAAAAAATGTCAAGGACTTAAAGGTTATGTACAAGACCTTATAGATCGAGGTGATATTGTAGTTTATGCTAATTAGGATACATCGTCCAAAGTTCAATTATAGATATATCAAAATTCCTTCCCTAAGAACAATCAGGGTCCAAGTCCCTGAAATGCTAATCCTAGGCCTAGCAAAAATAGTCAAAATAACAACACAAATAATGTTATCTATAAAAATATGCTCTTTAACTATGATGACATTGTTATGTACATTAATCAGGTAGAGCCATGCATATCTATAATTCATGTCAAAGGAAAAGACCATCAATGTGTTGTTACTACATGTTGCACCCACATATCCATTAATGGGCCTTACACTTCATCTTAGCCAACTCCTATGAGTTCATAGTACAATATCCTAAATCATCTTGGAAAGACTCTTGCCCAAATATCCATCTTAGATTTGTTAAAGTCTTCCCTCGTACATCAAGAGATCCTTACAATAGCTCTATAGGATACCCACATGCCTAATGATATCAATCCTACTCAGTTTCAAGCCTTAGTAGGACATTTTTCATCCACATACCAACTAGGATTCGGCCAAAATGGTATGCCCTTGATTGATTCAAATCATAATTGAGCCCTGCACATCGAAGTCCTTATAGACCACCATAAAGTGAAAAGGGTCTTGGTAGATAATGGCTCTACCCTCAATCTATGTATATTAAAGTTCATAAAATAGGTAGGGTATACCCATGTTGACTTGAATAATCAGATCATCACTATCAAAGTTTGTGACAACACAGAAAAAGATTCAAAAGGTATTATTTTTCTTCTTATTCAAGTTGGTACCATGGTGCAATATACTACATGCCATGTCCTTGGTTTGGATTTTCCATACAAGCTTCTCCTTGGTTGACCATGGATCCACGCCATGCAAGAAGTTCCATCCTCCTATCACCAATGCCTAAAATTTCCATACAATGGGGTCGAAGTGACTATCCATGCACACCCCCAACCCTTTGAGTACTGCCATGCTCTAGAAGGTTCATTCCCTCAATCCTTCTATTGTCTAGGAGTAGAAGTGGGGGCACCTCAGGTGTCATCATCCAACCCATTCTTCAATCCACCATCCAACACATCATATGCGCCATCCACTACATTTGAATCCACCATCACCAAGGTCCAGGTCATCGAAAAAGGTTGTGGAGAATATGAGATGCATACTTCTCTTAATGTGGCCACTATTCCTTTGTCTCCTCGCACCTATGGCCAACCTTCTAAGTTTGCACCAAAGGAAAAGATGAAGACCAAGACCATCAACTATAAGAATATGGGTACCACTACTTTTAATGCCCTAGGAACCTTGTAAGATCAAATGGATAAAGATATTAGTCAGTGGGTTTACAGAGAAGAGCATGAGCCTTCATCTCCCCTCATTGAGTATTTGCAAGAGGTTTATCCCCATGCGTCCAACCTAGCAGAAAAATGCAATTATCAAGGGGGAGGTCTTGGTGTAGAAGAGCAAAGAAGATTGTAGTCCATTGACACACCTGTGTGACCTAAAAAGGTGGGTTTAGGCTATGACATAAAGAAAAATGGTCCCAGACCATCCACTAGCACCTTAATAAATGTCAATTCAAATAATGATTTCCTTGAAGACATACCGAAAGAGGAAGCCCTCATACTCTCATATGATGATGTAGATCTCCCATCCCTCTTACCATTAGCCTTTTCCCTCTATCACCTTGACCTTATAGATTGGGACCTACGAGGGAGCACATCTATAGACACTTTCCTTTAGTGGAAACCTATGTACATCTCATGGGATTGGGGGAAGATGAACACCTTAACCCCAAAAGTAAAAAGAAATAAAAAAAGGTCATCTAGTGAAAACCTCTCTGAGGCACTTTTTGACTCTTTAAAAGTAAAAATAAAGGGTGTATCTGATAGTGAAAACCTTGATGAGGCACTAGGGTATGGGGATGTTCATCTTCCCCTTGTTAGAGCTCATTTATTTGAATGATCTTCAATTCTGATCAAGGAGACACATGAGGTTAATATGGGAATAAAAGAAGAGCCTAAAGTCACTTATGTAGCCAAATCATTGTCAGAAGAAGAGTATCCCAACATTGTCATCTTGCTTAAGGAAGGGATTATTAAATTTGCATGGTCCTATTTAGATATGCCAGGATTAGATCCCGCCCTGGTGGTACACCACCTACATGTTCATCTAGATACAAAACTAGTTAAAAAGGAGCTCAGCAAAATGCATCCCCAAGTAGCCCTAATTATTAAGAAAAATGTTAGAAGATGGGTTCATTAGACCTATTAATTACTACATTTGGATATCCAACATAGTGCTTATGGCTAAACCAAATGGGAACATTAGAATTTGTATAGATTTTCAAGATCTTAATAAAGCTTTCCCAAAGGATGATTTCTCGCTCCCAAATATTGACATGTTGGTAGATCTTATAGTAGGACATGCTATGCTATCCATCATGGATGGATTTTCTGGCTATAATCAAATTAGAATTGCACCTGAAGATCAACACAAGACAACTTTCACCACCCCCTGGGGAAATTTTTGCTACAATGTCATGCCCTTTGGTCTCAAGAATGCAGGGGAAACTTACCAACATCTGATGACTATTATCTTTCATGACCTAATCCATATCATAATGGAAGATTATTTTAATGATCTACTAAGGAAATACAATACAAGAGAAGAGTATCCCGCAGTCTTGAGGAAAATCATTGAACAGTTAGAGTAGTAAAAACTGTACCTGAATCCAAACAAGTGTGTGTTTGGTGTCACATCTAGAAAATTATTAGGCTTCATAGTATCCAGAAGGGGGATTGAATTCAATCTAGCCAAAATCAAGGTAATAATGGAAATTCCCCAGCCTAGAAATCTCAAGCAATTACGAATTCTACAAGGTAAGTTATTGTCCATCGGGTGCTTTATAGCCTAGCTTGCTGATAAATGCCAATCATTCACATATCTCTTGCATAAAGACATAACCTTCAAATAGGATCCAGAGTGTGAGCAAGGTTTCAATAAGATCAAGGAGTACTTGGCTAATCCACCCATATTAATGCCTCCCATCCCATGTAGTAAGCCACTCTTGCTATATATATTAGCCACATCAGTTGCATTAGGGGCATTATTGGCACAACTTGACAAGTTCTCCAAAGAATGTGCTATTTACTATATCAGCTGGACACTTGTGGATTATGAGATCAACTATTCCCTAATGGAAAAAGCTTGCTTGTAGTTGTCTTTAGTTCACAAAAGTTGTGCCATTACATGCTCAGTCATCCTATTAGGTTAATCTAAAAAGTTGATCCACTTAAATATCTACTATCTAGAACATCATTGATTGGCTCCATGGCTAAGTGGGTTATGTTACTAAGCAATTTTGACATAGAGTATGTGGACCTTAAGAAATCAAGGGATAGGTGATAGCAAATCAATTGGCGATTGATCCTTTAGTGGATGCATATCCTTTAGTAGATGAGTTTCCTAATGAAGGGGCTCTTATGGTTTTAGAAATAGATACATGGATGCTCTACTTTGATGGGTCATACACACATCACAGAGCTTGTGCAGGTGTCCTCTTTGTCACCCCTCAAGGTGATTACATTCCTAAGTCATTCAGGTTGGCATTCCTGTGCACCAATAATATTGCTAAGTTTTAAGCTCTAATCACTAGCCTAAGAATCGCAATCCAATGGAACATCACTCATCTTCATGTCTTTGGAAATTCTCAACTCATCATCAAATAGGTCAATGATGAGTTTCAAACAAAGGATGATAAGATTTTACCTTACAAATGGATGGTGGATGAATTTAAGAAATATTTCACCTACATCCAATTGAGTAGATTCCCAAAGTGCAAAACAAGATAGCTAATCCAATGGCTACGATCAATTCTCTTATTGACATGCCCAAAGATCAAACAAAATATGAATTTCTTGTTGAGCAACTACTAATCCCAATATATGATGTCCGTGATAATGAAATGGTGTGTGATATTGTAGGTCCTAAATCACCCTGGTACCACAACATTTACACTTACCTTCATGACAACATCTTACCACCTGATCTCACCCACAATAAACACAAATCATTTATCCAATGCACTCCCTGATATATCATTGTGGGAGATACACTTTATCATAGAGGGTATGATGGCACCCTCCTTCGGTGTCTCAATGAATTGGAATCATGTGTTTCCTTAAACGAGGTGCATAGTGGTGTCTGTGGGTCTCATTATAATGGAATGGCCTTAGCAAAGAAGATCATTAGAGTGGGTTATTATTAGACCACTATAGAACATGATGCGTGTGAGTTTGTGAAGAAATGTATACTGTGCCAATAAAATGCAGATTTGATCCATGCTCTAGCATAGGACTTGCAGCCCATTATTGCTCCATGGCCTTTTTCACAATGGGGTTTTGACTTGGTCAGAAAGATTTACCCTTCATCCTCTAATGGCCACACCTTCATCATTATAGCCATTGCATACTTTATTAAGTGGGTGGAAGCAATTCCACTTTCTTAAATCACTGGTATTCATATTCCAAATTCATCCTCTACCATATTGTCTGTAGATATGGTATTCCTTCCACCATCATCACTGATAATGGAAAGCCCTTCAAAAACCAATAAATGAAACTCCTTTGTGAAATGTATCATATCCAGCATTGTTGATCCACCCCTTATTACCCACAAGGTAATGGCCAAGCTGAATCAACCAACAAAACTCTTATCAATATCCTTAAAAGGGTGGTCAATAACATTGGTTGAGATTGGCATCTCCATCTTAATCTTGCCCTTTGGGCATACCACACATCCATCTACACTCCCATTGGTGCTACTCCATATTCTCTTGTTTATGGCACTAATGCTATCTTGCTAATTGAAGTCAAGATCCCATCACTTTGCATCTCTCTGAAGAATCTCATCAGTGATGAAGATGCTCAAGTCACATGGTTAAGGAAACTTGAACTCCTAGATGAAAATCACATCAAGGCCTACAATCATCTCCAAGCATATTATCACCATCTTAAGAGGAGCTACAACAAGAAATTTTGTCACCACCAATTCAACATTGGTGACCTAGTTCTAAAATAAAATTAGTGTACCCAACAGGATAGGCACAAGAAAGGAAAGTTTGAAGCAAATTAGTTGGGTCCCTATGTCATCACCACAAAATATGGTTTTGGGGCATATTGGCTTGCATGACCTGAGGAGGAACCCTTAGATGATCCCATCAACATAATACATATAAAAAGGTTCTACACCTGAGTCAGTTGGGCTATCCTACCTAAAAAATACCAAAAAAGTAAAAAATCAGCAAAAATACAAGAAAATAAAAAAGTCAAAAAATAAAAAATCCAAAAATAGTAAAGAGAAATAATGAACCTATGGTGAAAACCACCCTTGGTGGCACCTTGGATAAGTATGTTCAGTGAAAACATGGCAAGAGGCACCATTTGTAGAGGACTTAATTATTATCTACGTTGTGTCATATTCTCCTTTACGTTTCTATCCATCCGATTAGACTACCCAATCCTTATGTCCTGCCATGTGATCTATCCTCTTATTGACATCCCATCACCTATCACTTGGTATATTTTGATTGAGCATTGAATGATTTAGATTGACTATCCTAAATCCTGAGCTTTCATCCAAAATTTGAGATCTTCATCATCTATATATTGTTGTCATCTGTCGATCTCACGTCCCCATCTAGGGTCTTTCATCGTAACGATCATCATTAGGTTTCATGTCATCTTTTTTCCTTTTGTCAAACTACATTGCTATGTGCTTTCACATAGGAAAGACTGATCATTTGATCCACCCCAAGGCATTTGTCTATCTAGTCTTTTCCCTCCATCTATGTTTTCATCGTCCTCTTTCCATTTTTATCCATGGTTAGTTGTACGTCTTTTATCGAGCTACAAGGTCTCTACGCTTTCACGTATGAAAAGCCATCATTCGATAAGCCCCCAAGACCCTAGGTTTATCCTTAGGGTGTGTCTTGGTGTCATGTCAAGTCTTCAAGTATGTCCCTACTCCAGTTGGTTCTTAACAAACAAGATCCACTAGCATCATAAGGTTCAATCCATTTCAAATATCTTGAGTCATGTTGATCACCTAATCTATCCTCCATCCTGTTATGCCTTGCATAACCACCCCATTTTGATTTGGAACAAAATGGGTCCCCCCTTCTCTTTTGTTTTCTTTGCCTTTGGTTATTTGCTTTACTCTTGGGGGTACTTCTATTTTTCTTTCTAAGTTGTCTGCTAGCTCTATTAAATTTTGGTTATGTCTCAGCTTAAGTTGGTTTTCTTCTTGCTAAGTATTCAATGAAATAATCATAAGCAAAAAAATAGTTTATTATAATATATTTTATATTATCTGGGGACTAATGGAGGAATTTATTTTGCAAGATTGGATCATGCACGTAATGGTATTCCTCAAGGAGCTCAGTTGGAAGGCATCTCCCAATCCAATTTGGCATAAAATTGTTCTAAGTAGAAAGTTGGCAAGACTTTGCAGTTGTCTTGCCGACTGGCGGTCCATTCTATTCAAAGGAGGCCCATCATTCACCTAGGCATCCCTTCCGTTGAGAGTCTTTATGTGTCTCACCAACTTGGGATGAGCTCACCAGAGGATTCTGTGTTTGGCATAACATCTCGTCGAAAGGAGTTAGGACTCGACAACGAAGAAGGTTGGCATAGGGGGGTTAGCTTCACTGAGAAGTCTACCCGACAGAGGGAGGTCCTACCGAAAGTTTGAGCTCGACGATAATTTTTCCTTCGACTGGAGGTATGGCCGATTAGCAAAGGTCTCACCGACAGGGAGGATATCGCTATAGTTCTTGTCGCTCGACAAAAGGTCTCGCCGATCCATCAGAGTCTCCCCAAAATGAAACGGCATCAGGGAGAGTGATTCTACCTTTGGCATAAAGTCTCAGTGAATTCTTTATGTCTCACTGACTGGCGGCAGAAGGATACACTTCGACAAGAGTGGTGTCTTCGGTGTGTGGTCTTGCTGAGTGCTTTGTGTCTTGCCAACCAACGATAAGGATGTGCATCTCGGTGAGAAACTTTTGTAGTGGAGGGATGTCTTGGTGAGTGCATCTGGTCTCACTGAAAAAACACAAAAGGGGTCTATCATTATGAGGTCTTGTAGTCTTTCCGACCCATTTTGTCACACCGACATGTTGCTTCATCGGTGAGAAAATGATATTGTCATGGCGACAAAAGTGAACTTAAGGAGATTTCTCAGCGAGACATAAAGTGTCTATGGGATATCTCCCCAACAAGAGAATGTTATAGTGACACATGTGAAATGAAAGAATACATGTCAGTATGACTACAGAAAGGTCTCCCCAAAATGAAAAGATTGCTAAAGGATGATGCCTTCTGCACAATGTTTGGCCAAATGAAGGATGTCATGCCGAAGAAGGTTGTCATCGGGGAGAATGGAATAAGTTCGGTAAGATGTCTTACTAACATGAGAGAGTCTTTCTGATAAGAATGAGCTCAGGGAGAAAATAGAAGTTCGCCATAAGGTCTCCCTGACCACAAAATGTCCTACCAATAGGGTATCCCCTTGGGGAGAATGAAGGGGGTTCGTTGTGAGGTTTCACCGACACGAAAAGGTCACACCCTACAGCAATGGATTTCCCAATGAAGGAGACATCAGTATAACTGAGGATAGCTCGCCATAACCTCTACCTGACAGGGAAGGGTCTTGCTAAAACAAAGTGAGCTTGGCGAGAATAAAAATTCGATGAAAGGTCTCAGCGACCCGAGGATCTCTTGGCGACCGGAAGTGAGTTCGGGGTAAGATCTCCCCAAAACGAAGAGGTCTCCCCGACATAAAGAAATGAGCTCGCCAAAGGATCCTGACCCTCACCATGACATATCATTGATTTGAAAAAGTCTTTCCAAAAGGAAAAGGGGCTCGAGCTTGGAGAATAAGAATGAGCTCGAGGTGAAAGGTCCGGCCTCGCTATGATCTCCTGCTGACAAGTGAAGTCTTAGTGATAGAAAAGGGATATTGATATGACCAGTGGAGCTCACTGTGACTTTTGACTGATGCCAATTGTCTTGGTGATGGGTTTTTGTGGGCTCGATATGAATTCTACAGCTCGTTGAAGGGTCTCATCGACTATCATGCATTACACCGATAGCTCTTAGGAGGCATAATTGCATCGGGGAGACACAATTAGTGTCTCACCGACATGTGATTCAATGTGGACCACTTTTGACTGCCCGAGAATTTGGCATGGCTTTTGTTCCACCAATTAGAAGGAGCTTAGGAGGCAGACCAGTAATAGTTTGACTGATTGACTATTTTGGTAAAACAAAAAAAGGAAGGCTAATAGGATGCAAGTGACATGGACTCCTTCTAAGATCAAAAGGTGATGGCTCAGCTCGAGTGGTGCCAAGATCTAGTGGTGAGTCTGATGGTGCTTCCAGAAGATGGACAATGAGAAGAGAAGTCTAGAACATGAAGGAGGCCAGCAGAATGAAGAAACTAGGAGTCATAGGGACAGCTGTAGTGACCACTAGCAGAGATAGATTAGTATTAATGGTGATACTTTGGAGAATTCAAGGCAAATTTCAGAGGGATTTCGAGTATGGACACGTAGACAGAAGAGTTAATGTTGCATCCACAAAAGATTTGAAGGCTTCTCCTGAGGTCAAGCTGTCACCAACATGGACAGCAGGGCTTCACATTGAATGTAGCATTGACTCTCTTCAAAAAGATCTAAGAGCCAACACTCCTGCAATCAGGAGATATTTTGTAAACCCTAATACATGGGAGAGCACATTCTTTTTGGTACACTCTGTATATATGGAATTCTTTCCTCTTTGTAAAGGTTAGAAGTTTTAGAAATGGTAGGTTAGAAAGAATAGAAGTTTTAGAAAGAATAGAAAGTGGCAGATAGAGAACTTCTAGTTGGTAGTTAGTAGAAGTAGGAGCAAAAATTATAGAGAGGAACTGGTAGTTAGGAGTTAGATCAAGTAGAAGACTAATGTATCTTCCAGTTTTCTTAGTGTAAATGGAAACAATTTGGAGCCCGCGATTTTACGTACATTGGCGATTGTGCTAGATTTGTAAATATTTGCTATACGTCTCACTTGATAGGTAGAAGCAACCAAATCTTAATCTACTTCAGATTGTGTTTCAGAATGGTGTTTTTCCTAAGTTAATCATTTGATTTGAGAAGCTTTCAAGGAATGAAGTTTGGTTTTATGTTTTGTTTGAATGGTAACTTGCAATCTGTTGTTGAAATCAACACTGTGAATGGGCGAAGCTATGTGTTAGTCACAAGTTAATTTTGTTCTACAGTTGTAGTTAGGAATTCCTTGGAAGGTGATAGGTCTGGTTAATTCGGATGAAGTGTCATTCTTTTCTGTCTCAAAGCCCTGATCTATCTTTTTATGTTTCTTTAAAAACCTTGGTTAGAATAGATTTTAAGTTTATGTTTGATCTCATAACAATCCAGAAGCTCAACACCAGCGGGCCCCTTGAACATTACTTGTTACATTGACCATTGAGCAACATCGGTACGGTTGAGAACCAACTACAAAAACCTTGGGAGCTAAGATATCCATGCTTGATCATCTTTCTCTTTCAGGAGAAAGCGAGAATAGCAATATTCTATTTGCATGTTGTTGTGCCATTGGACCGTCAACACATCCTTACGTCTTAGCTGGATGTATCCTTCCTCAATTAGACCTTTGATCAATCCCATCCACCTATTGATTCTATGGCAAAGGGATGTTTTGAAATTTATTGTGATCTTTTGATGCTTTTGGTATTTTTTAATCATTTGAGCTCCCTATTATACCTTGTCAGCTTCACTACAATCTGTCATATCATGGTGTGTATTGATAGGTAAACATAGGGACATATCTTGATTTTATATGTTCTTGTCTTCTTGGTTGTCCCAAGTGAACACAAGATCCCCATGGTCTTGGGTTACACTAGATGCATTATTTGTGCTTGTGGTTATCCCAACATTTGGCCCAATCAAAACCCTCACAATTTTGGAGACATTGGGATAGCCTTCTTGTTTGTTAATGTTTGTTTTATGTATTTGAAACTAATCAATATGGTTCTTTTACCTTGGTGTATCGTGTCCCATGCTATAGAAAAAATTAGTGCTCCTAATATGGAAAAATGGCAGTAGATTTGTGTTTCATTTACCCTCCCATTACACTGCTTTCATCCCCATCCATTCTTCCCTTAGCCTATGGTTAGTGATTTTTTTTGGTTGAGCACTCCAGTGTTCTTCTTCTATTTATTCTTCCTCATGAAATTCCTATGGTTTTTGACAGTTGTATTATCACACCCATCATCATTCATCTCACTATGAATTGCAGTAACAAACCTATCATTATTCACTTAGGTTCATTATCCATTGCATTCTCATTTTCATAATCATCTTAAATTGCTTAGATTAATCTAGCTTGGTTATTCTAACATCTTAAGTTCATCCCATTTCATTATCACCTCATTTCATTATCATTTTCCTTATCATCTCAATTTTTTAGTTTAATCTAGATTGGTTATTTTAAACTTATCTTATTTCAATTTCCATTGCATTATCATTTTCATAATCATCTTAAGTTGTTTAGATTAATCTAGATTGATTTATTCTAAGCATCTTAAGTTCATTTTTCATTACAATTTCATGTTGTTTGGGATTTTTATTCTAAACATATCGCTAAAACTTTTCTACGTACATCACGACTACGTCACATTTCGCATTCATCCATAGCATGATCACATATACATACATCATAGAATTTTCATCCATGCATATATTATCATCATATCATCATCATATCATACATACAAATCAAATCAAATTACCCTTGCATCACACACCATTAGCACCACATCCATAACATATATCATAAATAATAAATCAATCAAACCATCATCATATCACATGCATACATCATAATCATAATCATCCACATGAGCATAATAAATATCCATGACATCACATAATAATCATATGGCATCATCATTGTCCATCGCATATCATATATATATATATATCAAAAATTATAATGTCCATCACATAGTCCATCATAAAGTCCATGAACATCCAAAAAATAAAGGTACCAGTGTAGGTGAATCATCAAATACAGAGACTACATCTGACACATCATGATGTCCTAAATGAATAAATAATAAAGAATGAATCAATAAATGAATGAATAAATCCATCCAATCTTTTCTCAAGAATATGTAGTCTCCGACAACCTATACTATACGTCCACCCTGCGCCTGCCAAAATCTGAATCTTGTCTCCTCTCCCCTACCCACTACTATTGGCATCTGACCTCTACGAGGATTTTGACACTTAACCATGGCCTCGGGGGGAGTCTTATGATAACTGTTGTAACCACATGTGTGGGTGGCCCCTAAATGTGAGGGTGCTAGCATCTGTGGCACTGCTTAGGCGTATAGTGGCACCCTATGTAATGGATCTAGCACCTCCCTAAAATATGCACCCATGTAATAACCAGCCTTTATCCTAGCATCGACCTCTCTTATCGTCTATACCCTCACCAAGTCCCTCTCCACCTGATAAATGTCCCTCGGCTTAGATATATACCATCTCTCCTAATCCCAGGCCTCTTGTGCCATCCTCATCTGGTCCACCTATGCCTCCAGTTGTACCATCCTCTATATGACCTCATCTCGCTCACCCTATAGTGGATGCACCTATACCTCTGCTGCCTCAGCCCTCTCCAATAGTCTTGTTGCATTTTCCATGGCCACCTCCACACACTCCACTCTATCCCAAGCCTCATCCATCTCTCTTCACACCTCATCCACTCCCCCTTGCAACTTCCCTACCAATATTTGTAGATCATCTCGCTTTGTCTACACTTCCTGCAATCTCACCACCACCTCATCTACCAACTACCTGAAGGCTCTATCCCCATCTCCTTGTGCCACCTATAGCTATTGTACCTCAGTCTAGAGCCTTCCCAACCTAGTCTGTAATATGTCCCAATCCACCTCTAACTCCGTCAACCTATGCTTTGCTATCCCTAGTCAAGCCAACACTCTTGTCAACAATACAACTGGGTCCTCTGGTGGTGGTGGCATGTATACAACCATGGCCAACGGATCTACCACAAGAGCATCTACCTCCATCTCTTGCTCCTCTCTCCCAGCATCCTCCATCTCCACATCTCCTCCTCCTCAACAATCTAGCAAACTCTTTCTCATCATCTAACTCAAACCCCAACACCCCCATGATTCGATCTACGGTCATGATCCTCCCTAGCTTGTGCTTGTCCCAGCACCTTTAGTACCACATAGTAGTCCTTGCATCTGTCGGTCCTCCCCTCCATGGAAACTGAGTCAACTAGATTGCATACCACATCTGTCGTGAAAACTATGTTGTGATCTACAGCCCCAATATTGCTCCTGACTTGTGACTAGTCCACCTAAACATTTGTGGTGTCATGGGGATGTCCTGTTGTAGCCCAAATTGAAAGGTAACTTTGTCGAGCCTATGTAGCTCAATAATATATGGGTCCTAGTTGATTAAGTAGCACTTCAAAAAAGAAATATACACACTATCTCCTATCATCCTCCCTCCACCCTACAAACCGTTGTCCTAGGTATAGTCTCCATGTGATATCCCCTCCCTCAACCCATCCAGTGTTTGTCTCCACTCCTCCAAGCTGCTCACCTCCTAATAGTGTTGTCTCCATCCATACTCATTCCCCCACCAATAATCTATTGGGAAGGTCTCATCTTGGGCTTCGCAAATCAATATGTCTGGTCAGGCCACACTAATGTGCTCCAAGAGTCACATGTGTGATGCTAAGGTCCCATCTGTAACATACCACATGCATATCATGGTATAATTGTGCTAGTACACATGCCCTCCATGCAAACTTCCCCTCTCATCTCTCCACTATATTCCTAACAACCTTAATCATCTTGAGGCTCAAAAACCGTCCACTCCTATCTGGTAGGAGGTGTCGCGCTAACCAAATTCCCTCAAATGGTTAGTTGCAAAATCCTCTAGATGTCCTCAAGTGTCACCATCATCTCCCCTATCAAGAGTTGGAATGTGGAGGTCTCTGAACTCCATCTCTCCATCAATGATGTCAATAGAGGTCTGTGAGCTCTAATGTTGGGATATCCCAACATATGTAGTAATCCCACCTATGTTAGTGCTACATGATCCTTTTTTGTCATCATCCTCAAGTGAATCTCCAGTACTTCCAAGTGTCATTGGACCGTGTCCTTAGTATCTCAAAGTTCTACATCCATGCAGACCATTTTGTTAGACTTTCTAACATTTCTTCCTCTTTCTTTTCCTTGCCTAGGTTTGGTGAGTTTTCCCTTAAGTAGGGTGGGTTTTCCTATTTCCCTTTCTAGTGCGTTCGCCTATCCAACTCGCGTGTTCACCCCTTTGGTCACTTTTGTGGGTTTTCCTTTTTTTCAAGCATGCCTACCCCTTCCTTGTCTGGGCATGAATTTTCCCTTTTCCTTCCCAAAGGTGAACTCGCATTCACCCCTTTCCCCCATGGGAGAGTGAGCACTCACCCTTGTATTTCCTCCCTCTCGAGTGGCAAATACACATTCGCCTATTTTCCCAAAAGGCAGATCCATATCCGCATGTTCCCCTTTTGGGCAGATTCGTATCCATCTATTTCCCTCCCTTGTGAAGTGCGCACACACCACTTTCCCCACCAATTCATCATATAGGTGAATGCATTCAGCCAGAAGGGCGTATCTGTCCTTTCATGGAAATTCCATACCCCCTAGTCTACCCATCCCAAAATTCAACAATATGCTTAAAAATTGAAAGAATTCACAAAGTTGGGATTCAAGACCTACCTGGCAGGGTACTAATCGCTCGTAGTAGTACTATTGCACCTCCTCGTCTCAATGGATCAACTTGTCATCACTGACTAGCTCATTGTCACTCCTCTTGTTAGCCATCCTCATCACTCTCTCTCTTTCTCTCATCATATCGCAAAATCCCAAGTGTGCAAATGAGAATTAGCTGAATAATAAATTTTCTAAATTACTATTTATAATTTTCATTTTTGACCCTATTTAGCCTTTGAAATTTTGGGTAATTTTTACCCTTTAATTAACCTTCTATTAATTTATTTATCCCTTTTCTTCTAAGGGCTGCCATTTGCACCCCGTTTGCTTGTTTTCCTCCATTCAAAAGATATTCTTCATGGTTTTTCATGCTATATCATGTGGTACCCTTTGTTTATTCATATTGAGAAGTTGCTTGGGGCCCCTTTTCTTCCCCATTCACCCTCTCTAGGGAGCATACCCTACCATATTTTTGCTTTCTTCCTTCCTATTCATTTTCCTATGATATCGGGACATCGTCTAATATTTTTTCTTCTATCAAGTCATTTGCACTTTATTTTTCTTCAATTTTTTTTTATTCCAATAGTATTTTGAATAGGGGAAAAATGTAGACACTTGAATTTGACCACCCCCATATGGAAAAATTCACTCTTGCATTTCTCTATCCTGCACCCCTAAGCCACATTAATCAAATAATCTATTATTTGGTTAATATTTCATTTCAACCTAACGTCCCCTAAGGTACTTAATTAATTAATTATCTACCTTATCCCATTCCTCTCTAAATTAAATAAATAGACCAATTTATTTAATTTAGTCATTAGCTCTTTTAAATTAAATCAATTTTTAATTACTTTTCTTCTCTCTCCTTATGTCACATCCTCCATAATCCTCCTTAATCCAGATTGATCTAATTAATCAGTGATTAGGATGTGCACACTCTTAATCATCATCAGGGTCACATCCTCCATCATCTCTCACTTTTCTCTAATCTATCATTAGCCTACCTAATCCCACATTTGGACAACCTTAATTACTAATTGGCCTAACCTAATCTCGATGACATTTATGGTACATGTCCTTGGTCAACTTACATTAAATGCTTTCTCTATTTGGAGAAGGCACCCCCTTCCCCATGTGAATTTTTATTTCACGTTTATTCATCATGTGTATTTTAAGGAATTTTAAATTCCTTCTCCCATCCCCATGAGGATTTGTGAGGAATTTTTAATTCCCCACATGTCCTCTTAATGCACATGTGGACAAATATCTCCTTTATGAGGAGATATTGTCCCTTTCTAAGGAAAAACCTAGTACCTCCACCTCATCTCCACCTCACCTTTCCTTTGCCAAATCATTCGTCAAATATCAAAATGTGAGGGCTTGTGATTACTCAACTCACCCTAGCCCTTGATCTCCTCCATAATGGATCAATCTTGGCCCTTCATTACATTAGAGGCACTTATCCTGAAAGTAGTGGAATGGCCTCCATTTTTTACCATCCACTTTAGCAATCACCAAGTAATCACACTCTCAAGAAAGCATTCAAACCATCACAATTGTTGCAACATTTTAGCCTCCATTACATTCCTCATCATCTCATCATCATTTAGAGCTAATATTTGAGCTATTTTGTCCAAGATGGAATACACAATCAAGCATCAACAAGGGCCAACCAAACCATCAATTTTAACAAGGTAAAAAGTTCCATTTCTTGTGCTTTGTTTCAATTAAACTAGGCCTAATCTTGAGTGTTTGTTTTGTGTTTTTCCTTGTTGCATTTATTTTAGTTTTGCATCTTAGAGAAGGTAAAAACACTTGTACACAATATAGGAGGGAGAGACTTGCTTTCTTTTTATATAAAAATGTATTAATTATTCATTATAATAAATTTATAGTTATACTTAGTAATTATAATATATGTAGTGTCCAAAAATGGCATCAGTAACATTTTCACATGTGTTTGGGCCTTCCTTTTAAAATTGAGCTTAATGATGCCTTGAATTAGTGTTGTAATGTGTTTAAGACACTTACATAAGGTCTTGGGCCCTTGTAAACTAATGAATTTAAGTGTTACCTTCCTAAGTTTTTGTAAAATGTTGTTGTTATCACCTGAAGTTGCACCCTTTCCTGAAATTGATGTTCAACACCTCAGTGTAACATGGGAAGACCTCTAAAGCTGTGGGTCACTTATAGACAGAGGTCAACCTCCGGAGAAGGCCAGCTTCCTATGGTGTCACCTAACTATTGATTTTGTAAGGAAAAGGGAGAAGGAGAATGCATAAAAATGAAAATTAAATACTTTGGTGATACACCTAAACGTTACTTGGATTTGAAACAAGACTTCATACACTTGCTTGCAATGACTGAAGATAAATTTGCACAACTCACTTCTATATATATTTTTGCAAGAGTGTTTCACAAACAGGTCCTGGTGCTAAGATTCTTAGAAGGAAAGTTAATTTCACATCTAAAATTCATTACATCTTTTGACACAATTTGTAACCTGCAAAAACATGCTTTCTACATAAAGGTTCTAAAATCTAAGACAAAGCTCAAAGGAAATAAACATTTACCTCACGAAAAGCTTGATCAATCAGTTGACTAAACACAAAAATGCAAAGAGAAAGTAGGTAAGAGCTTCAAATCAATAGTAATCAAGGTCTTTACTAAATTTCATCTCCAAAAATGAGTTACAAAAGTTTGCTAATCTAAGAGAGGACTGCAAAAGTCACAAAACTTCAGAAAAAGCATAAGAAATCCTTTACAAAGAGGCAAAAATTCCTTATATACAAAAAGATGTTGGCCCCTCAGGGCTTACAAAAATATCAGTCTTCAGAAAGACCTACCCCTAGATCTTTTTTATGAAATTAATGTTGCGTCCGATTGCATCCATCCTCGTGTCCATCATGGTGACAGATCACCCTCGGGGGAAGCTTTAAGATCTTTACAACATTAACTTCTGGTCCTCATGTCCCTCTTCGAATCTCCTTTCCAAGCTGCCTTGAATGCTTCTGAGCTCAGATCAAATCCACGTCACTTTCATTTTGTTGATCTTCCTCCCACTGATCAAACTGCCACGGCTCGCCTGTAGCTTCCTCTGATTGGTCGAATAGATGCTACATGGGATCACTAGATGGTCAAAGGTCACTCAAATTGAATCGCATGTTGGTGAGACACTAATTGTGTCTCCCCGATGCGAGTATACCTCATAACAACTATCAGCATGACACACGACAGTCGGCAAGAGTTCACATCGAGCCCTTCATCCTTCGACAAGACACCATCGGGTCGGGGAGACCCTTTAGCGAACACAAAATATTATACTGAAGGAACCCCATTGTTGGCAAGACCTCACCCTATCGGCCAAACGTTATATCGATGTCAAACTCTCTTGGTGAGCTCACTTTCCTTCACCGAGAGCTCACCTCATTTCAGGGAGACATCGCTTGGTTGGTGAGACCTCATGTCGAGCTCTTTACATTACACTAAAGGCACAAAACATGTTGGTGTGACTTTTGCTAGTCGGCGAGACATCCTGTCGATAGCACCTCCTTTTGCCGAGCCGTCTTCCTTTCCCTGAAACATCTCCCCGAGCCCCTACTTGTTCAGTGAGACCTTCGACTTTCAGTGAAACCTTTTGTCAAACTTCTTCCCTTCGCCAATGTTGCTCTGCTTCAACGAGACACCATCGGGTCGGGGAGACCCTTTATGGCGAATGGCAAGAGTCTTACCAATGTCCCTTTCTATTTTGGCAAGACTATTAGTGGTCGGAAAGACCTTACACCGAGTGCCAAACATTACATCGAGCCCTTTTGTTTCAGCGACACCACCCTGGGTCATTAGGACTTCGTTTCAAAAGTCTCATCTGTTGGCGAGACCAAAAATTTTGGTGAGAGCTCCCTACATTTGACCATACTACGGTTGATCGGCAAGACCTCATGCCGATGATGTCTCCTTTCATCGAGACGTCCCCTCCCATCGGCGAGATACTTCCCATGCGGAGGGAGATACAAAATCTCATAGTGATTAAAATGTTTGGCCAACCAAGACATTTAAAAAATGGATAGAACCCCCGCCAGTCAGCAAGACAACTGGAAGGTCTTGCGGACTTTCTCCTTAGAGGAATTTTATGCTGAACTTGACTGAAGCAGACTTTCCAATTGAGCTCCTTGAGAAATAACCTTAGGTACATAATCTAACCCTTGATGCAAATTCCCCATTTGGCCTTTATGAACACTTGCAACACAATTTGTCCTACCTGATGAGCCCGTAGGTGAAAATTGGGTAACAGTTGTAACACACTTTCACACTTTTCTACGGTTTTATTAATTAATTGTCAAACCTAAAAAATATTTTTAAAACCTTAATTCTACCTTATTTGAAGTGTTGTAAAGTGTTGTAACACAAGTATTTCACACTTTTCCAAGGTTGACATTAATAATTGCACCTATTTATTATTTAATTGGCCTTATTTTGCATCCACAAGCCTCATTTAATGCATCTTTTTTATGATAATCCCAATAAAAATTGATATCCAATCATAATTTAGGTGTTTTCAGCTTGCATGGCCCAAATTTAGTGATTTGGGACTCATTCACCACCTTGGACGAATGAGCCCCACCTAGTTTTTTGGGTCTCTAACCTAGTTTCACATCTTTCTAAGCATTTTTAAATTTGGTCCCATAAAATTATGCCTGATGGGACTCATTCACCACCTTGGGTAAATGAGTCCTATGTGGCCAAAAATCAAAAGTAATTCAAATTTTTGGTAGGATTTTATCCTCCTAGATCTGATGTCGACTTGTAGTGTTGTAATTTTGGGAATTCTTGCATAATTAAGTATAAATACAAGGTTCTTTCACTCATTTTTATCCTAACATCCCAAGCTTTCAAAAATTCATGCATTATAGAAAATTTGTGATCAAGGAAGCATTCAAGAGTTTACAAGCATTTACAAGAGCATTCAGTTATCTTCAAGAGAAGATTAACAAGCATTCTAGAGCATTATTCAAGCATCAACCATCATGTCAAAGATTTCATGCATCATGTTTTTTTTGAGCTAACAATTGTTATGTAGGGTTTCATGATTCAAGCTAGCATTTCATTCAAGATCTATCACATTCAAGCAAGAGTCAAGATCTACATCCATTGGAGCCATTTCATATATGTTTGTAGTAGTTCATTGCTAGGGTTTGGTGAGTTGAAATATCATATTTTGTTCATTCATCATTCTCCATTCTTATTTCATTTCATTTTAAGGTTTGATTACCAAAATGGGGTTTGACCAAGGCAAACACCCATCCACTAACAAAACAACATTTTTCCTCTCTTTAGTGTGTGATTTGTAGGTTTAGATTGAAGACATATTGAGGACAAAGTTTGGAGAAAGTTGTTAAAGTGCCTAAAGTTGTCAAAGTTGTTATCAAGCATTTGAGAACATTGGAGAACTCCTATAGGTTGATTTATAGAGATTTAGAGCCAAAATCCTGAAGAGAAAGATTGAGTAGACTAAGAAGACCATATTCAGATCTTGAAGTTTCTAAAAACCTTAACTAGACAAATTTGCCACTTCTAGAAAATGAGTCCCAATTTAGGTCAAAATTTAGAATTTTACAAATTCTGATACCCATTTGCTAGATTCTTATTCCTGCATAGAAAACTAGATCTAGGACTAATTCACCTAGCTTGGAAAATGAGTCCCACTCAGCATTAAAGTTATAATTTCTAGCATTTTAGACCTCCTTCTAGTCATCTTCAGATTTCTAGGTTCACACATTCCATCCTGTATCTTTCTATTTTGTTTCATTTGCATTTTTAGGTCATTTAATGAAAGATTGCATTGAATTAGGTTTAATCATTTTGAGTTGTATTTCATTTATCTTTTCAAGTCTTAACTTTGTGGTGAACCCCTCATTAGTTTACATTCAGCCCTTAGGACAACCCTATTGCAAGATCTTTTTCTCCTTTGCATTGAGATCTCTAGGGTTTGTTCTTGAATGAGAGAGAGTGAATATTGTCATTCTAGGTCCTAAACCCTAGAAAGCAAGAAAATTCCACCTTTCATTTCTGTGAACTTGCATTTAGAACATCATATTTCTGATTTGGAGTGCATTATCATTCTAGATCTTGCTCGCATTAAAATTTCATTAGAATTTGCATTAGTTAATTGGTATTCTAGGGTTTCTAATTTTGCATTAGTGAAAGTTCATATAGCTTGCATTTTTGCATCTCATTTCACTAAAAATCAAACCAAATCTACATTTCCACTTAGTTTATAGATCATACAACATAAAAATAATAAAAATCAATTTAAAATTTAAGAAAATTTTGAAAAAAATCCCCATTGGGACTCATTCGCCACCTTTGGTGAATCAGTCCCAATGCAGATTTATCACTACATTTTCCAACATTTAAAACATTATTTCTAAGCTTTTGTTTGTTTTTTATAGCTTTTTGTTTCAATTTCCAAAATTTATGTTATAATCATTTCATTTTCTTAGCTTATATTATATTTGCATTCATCTTGCATTTAGTATACCTTATATGAGTATCTGGTGTGCTATTGGTAATATTGTAGTGAGACAAAGTTTGAGACTCATGTCATCTAGCGATAGCATAATCGTAGTGGATCTTGGGTTGTCTAGCTCTTTCACTCCTAGTATTGACACTGGTACACTAGGTATGGACCATACCCTTAACAACTCTTTGCCTTCAAGTAGTGTGATGCAAGCTAAATAGTGTTCCACAAAAAAAACATAATTCAAATTCATGAAGATTTAGCAAACCTACAACACCAAGTGAAAAATTACAACATTTCAACTACCACCATCCCTACTATATATAACATTCAACGCATGCTTGAAAGTGAAGATGGACTTGACCTTGTGAAAAACATAGTTCAAATCTTTTGAAAACACCTCACCTCAAACACTAGTTGTCCTTTACCTACAAGCAATGTCATAAGCCAAGGACGAATTCAAATTCCCCCCACA
The DNA here is from genome assembly GCA_007258455.2 of Sequoia sempervirens. Lineage (NCBI taxonomy): Eukaryota > Viridiplantae > Streptophyta > Pinopsida > Cupressales > Cupressaceae > Sequoia > Sequoia sempervirens. The sequence continues at coordinate 163,814,329 of VDFB02353493.1, read as the reverse complement.
ACAATTTTCTCAATTCCTACCTATACCAACCCTCAAGTCACAACAACAATGCAACCAACTGTTAATGTCATTCCTTCCTTGGGTACTTCCGCTAGCATCCCTAATACCTTCGTGGCATCACATGTCATATATCCCACTACCTTACCACCTTTAAGTATTCCATTCACTTGTCCCTCAAACACATACACCCCTTTGCCTTTCTCACCTCCATCTTATAATATAAGCTATGACCCTCTAATAAATCAACTTTTTCAAAGTGTTTCATCCCTTCAAAAGCAAGTTTCTACCATAAACTAAAATCAAAATGGCCCACCTACATATTATGTCAAAAGTAGCCCATTTTCCTTGGAGATATTGCTAACACCGATGTCATAAGGTGTAGAGTTTCCTAGATTTGAGAAATATGGAGGAAAGGGAGATCCTTCTAACCATGTTAATGCTTATACCACCTTATGTAGTGACTTTCTCCTTGATGATAAACTCTTGGATAAAATTTTCCCTAGGTCCTTAAAGGATACTTCCTTGGAGTGCTTTTCTTCTTTACCAAACGAATCATTTTGTTCATTTAATGAACTTTTAGAGGAATTTTTCAACCATTTCCAAGTGCATCCTAAGATGACCTTGGCTGATTTGATGAGTTGCAAGCAAAAAGAAGAAGAAAAGATCATTTACTTTATCTCACACTATCAATCAATTTATTCCCAAATTGATGTGAAGGTTCACCATATCTATGATAAGCCCACTAATAGGATATTAATAGATCCCATTTGTGGAGAGAATGTGATCATCAAATAATTCTTACTTTTGCATGAACTCTATCAAGATATATATGATAAACTAAAAGCATGGATCAAGACACATAACGGTTTTTCTTTCCCTACAATGAGATCAATAACCTTACCTTTACAAATAAGACCAAAAACATTAGATATCTCATTCTCCATCATCCCATAGTCAAACCAATTTCATGTGAAGCTAGGCTATCCATGGTTTGACTCTATGAATGTAGTCCCTTTAGTCATACATGAATGCTTAAAGTTTCCCTTTGAAAATGAAATCTTCACTATCCACCATAGTGGCTTTAACCCCTTGTCCTCCCATGGAAAATTTTCATTAGATTTTTTTTGGCCCGAGCCTATAGAACCTATCAAAACATGAGAATACTTCTTTTTCAAATCCTATCAAAAGTTCAAGGCAAAGAAAATAATATAATTGTCCCTCTGAAACATGCCTCAACCTACCATCGAGGCTACCATCCTTGATGAAACCATGATTGAACCTAAATAAATTCCAAATGACCAAGACCAACCTAAGATAGAAACTTCACCTCCTTCCTACAAAATATGAAGAGACAATGAAATCAACCCTGTCACACCTCCTAGAATAAAATATGTTTACAAAGTCAAAGAGAAAGTGGTTGAACAACCTTTTATGGTTCCTTTCGTTCCTTCCCTTGGGGAAGAAAATGAACCTATGGTTGACCAGCCCACTCCTACATAGACACAAATTTAAAATATAACTAAAAGAAATAGAGGTGCTAGAGACTATAGGCATATATGTCATGCCCTTGCTTGTAGGCTTCATGAAGAAATAAATAAAGAAAATCAAAATCCAAACTTGACTAAAGCAATGCATGACAAGCCTCCCCCTTCAATGAAACAAAAAGATCCTATAACACAACCACAACAAGAGTTAAGCCCTTCCTTAGACATTATCATTCAACCTCCTATTTTGATTAGCTTAGATGATGATGAGGAAGTTGCCAAAATTGATGAAAAGGTGCATAATGAATTGAATACATTATTTTCCTCTTCTACGAGCTTAAGCGAAAATTCTCCTAAGAAGAGTGTTGAACCTAGTGATGGCCCTTGTTTGGCACTTGCTATTTTCCCTTTGGCTAGTTGTTCGCCTTCTATATACAATGAACATGATTGGGATGCAAACAACCTGCTAATAGGTTGACTTACATGTTCCTTACTAGTCTTTTGCATTAGTTCTTTTTCTTGTTCTTTTATTTTGTGTGATTGCATTTGCATAATGTGATCCCCCATGGTGTTCTGTTTGATGTATCTCTCTTTGTGGTATTCCTCTATCTATACCTTCAATCTTCTCTATGTTGTGCATCTTTTCACTCTTATCATTTGTCTTGTGTTTTCCTTTTGGGGATGATGCAAGGTGTTGATACATTCATGTATGTTCCATTTTGACCCAAAATCTTTTGATTCACTTTTCTTTATCTCTTTCATTTGTCTTGTGTTTTCCTTTTGGGGATGATGCAAGGTGTCGAGACATTCATGTCTCTTCCATGTTGACCTGAAAGGCCTTTTCTTGGTTTTCACTCTCTTTGTGTCATTCTTCCACTTCTATGTGTATTTGGGGAATGATAGTTTTGTGCTTTATTATAACATTGTAGCAAGAACATACTGACCCCAAAGCCATAGATCCCTCGTGTGTTTGGATTTTCATTTTTGGGGGCTGCAACCCCTCTCTTGTCCTTTCTTTTACATGACATATCCTTAGTTGGAAAAATATGACTTGGCATAGGGCTTTTCAAGTTAGCTCTCATGTATTCTTTATTGTTAACAACTATCATTTGCTACTTTAAAGTAATTGCTCATAATATGATGTTTAGCAATTTCTTTAATGTGGGGACATACATTAGCATTATTCTTTTGCATTTTTTTCTTTCATGGTTCATGGTGTAGTCCTCTTATTTCATATGATGTTTTTTTCACTTTGTGGTTGACATTGGGTGTGATGTCCTTCAAAAGTGTGATCTCTCTTAGCATATTACATTCCTCTTAGTGGCTTGATGCGATACACTACATCCCCTAAGTTGTGAATCTTTTATTCTTTGATTGGTCCTCTCTTGGAGACATTAGGCACAATGTCCCCTAAGCTTAAGATCTCACATGAATTAAGCAAGACTCCTTTGAACATTCCTTATTGTTGCATTTATATTTTCAGTTATATGGCCACCTTGCATAATACACCTTGCATTCTTGTGGAGCCATTTTGTTTGTTCATGAGCTCCAAGAATACAAAGTTTTTCTTTTCTCATGAAGCTTGAAAATCATTTTGTGTGGTGCCTTATTAAATTTATCAGGAGGTATAGCTTTGGTATGGTTTTAAAAGAAGCCCAACTAAGGCATGCCTTTCCCTTAGCCACTCGCATGTGAGTGAGTACATACTGGTTGTGTTTGTATGTGTCTCATCTCTTTCAAATCCTCACCTAGTGGACAACCTAAAGTTTCGTTTTCTCAGAGTGGTCTTGCATTTTTTAGAAAAAAAGCTTAGATCTTATCCACATCGTGAAGGAAAAATGGTTGAAGCTTGATATGACCCTTTTATTTTATTTTACTTTTCTTTTCGTCTTTGACAGTGTATTCTTGTGCCATTATGATGCTCTTTATATCATTTTCATGTGTGTTCTTTTGTACCTATGTTGGTTTTCCATAAGATCTTGATCTTGGGGGCTTGATCACCCCTCTTGATTGTTGTCATCCCATCTTATCGACATTGGTACATTGGGACCCCTCTTGAAGTGATTTTTTCTACTTTAGTGTGAGTTTGAAGCAAGTTCATCCTCTCACTAAAGTGTGGGCTACATGTAGTGTCAAAAAATATCATTGGTAACGTTTTCACACTTGTTTGGGCCCTCCTTGTAAAATTAAGCTTAATGATGCCTTGAATTAGTGTTGTAATGTGTTTAACACACTCACACTAGGTCTTGGGACCTTGGAAACTAATGAATTTAAATGGTACCTTGCTAAGGTGTTTTAAAGTGTTGTAACACACTTTCACACTTTTCTAAGGTTTTATTAATTAACCAAGCCTAATAAATCACTTTTTAACGTTAATCTTACCTTATTTGGAGTGTTGTAAAGTGTAGTAACACAATTTCACACTTTTCTAGGGTTTTCATTAATAATTGGACCTCTTTATTCTTTAATTGGCCTTATTTTGCATCCACAAGCCTCATTTAATGCATCTTTTTAAGGATAATCTTGATACAAATCAATATCCAATCATAGTTTAGGTGTTTTCAATTTGTGTGGCCCAGATTTAGTGATCTGGGACTCATTCACTACCTTGGGTGAATGAGTCCCGCCTAGGGTTTTGGGTCCCAAACCTAGTTTCACACCTTTCTAAGCATTTTTAAATTTGGTCCCATAAAATTATGCCTAATGGGACTCATTCGTCACCTTGGGCGAATGAGTCCCGTGTGGCCCAAAATCAAAATTAATTCAAATTTTTGGTGGTATTTTATCCTCCTAGATGTAATGTCTTCTTGTAGTGTTGTAATTTTGAGAATTCTTTCATAATTAAGTATAAATACAAGGTTCTTTCACTCATTTTCATCCTAACATCCAAAGCTTTCAAGAATTCATGCATTATAGAAAATTTGTGATCAAGGAAGCATTCAAGAGTTTACAAGAGAATTCAATTATCTTTAAGAGAAGATTATCAAGCATTCTAGAGCATTATTCAAGCATCAACAATCATGTCAAAGATTTCATGCATCATGTTTTTTTTCGAGCTAACAATTATGATGTAGGGTTTCATGATTCAAGCTAGCTTTTCATTCAAGATATATCACATTCAAGCAAGATTCAAGATCTACATCCAATGGAGCCATTTCATACATGTTTGTAGTACTTCACTGCTAGTTTTTGGTGAGTTGTAACATCATATTGTGTTCATTCATCATTCTCCATTCTTATTTCATTTAATTTCAAGGTTTGATTACCAAAACGAGGTTTGACCAAGGAAAACACCCATCCACTAACAAAACAACATTTTTCTCTCTCTCTAGTGTGTGATTTGTAGGTTTAGATAGAAGAAATATTAAGGAGCAAGTTTGGAGAAAGTTGTCAAAACTCCTAAAGTTGTCAAAGTTGTTATCAAGGATTTGAGAACATTGGAGAACACCTACAAGTTGATTTATAGGGATTCAAATCCAGAAACTTGAAGAGGAAGATTGAGTAGACTACGAAGACTAGATTTAGACCTTGAAGTTTTAGAAAACCCTTACTAGGCTGATTCACCACTTTTGGTGAATGAGTCCCAATTTAGGTCAAAATTCATATTTTTACATATTCTAATACCCATTTTCTAGATTCTTGTTCATGCACAAAAACCCAAGTCCGGGGCTGATTTTCCTAGCTTGGAAAATGAGTCCTAATTAGCATTAAAGTTAGAATTTCTAGCATTTCAAACCTCCTTCCAATCATTTTCAATTTCCAAGTGCACACATTCCATCTTGTAGCTTTCTGTTTTGTTTCATTTGCATTTTTAGGTCATTTAGTGAAAGATTGCATTGAATTAGGGTTAAGCATTTTGAGTTGCATTTCATTTGTCTTTCCAAGTTTTAACATGGTGGTGAACCCCTCATTAGTTTACATTCAACCCTTAGGACAACCCCATTGCAAGATCTCTTTCTCCTTTTGATTGAGATCTCTAGGGTTTTTTCTTGAATGAGAAAGAGTGAAGATTGGCATACTAGGTTCTAAACCCTAGAAAGCAACAAAATTCCACTTTACATAATATATAATTATTATTTTTTCAATTTTTTTTTTTTTAAGTTAGCTTACCATTTTCATGGGATGGTAAAATCCCTTTTATTTATTCTATCTAATAAATCCTCTTCATTTAATAATTCTAAGCATAGCTTATTTATTCATCTAATTATTGACTGCTAGATACATGTCTAGTCATCTTGCACATTGAACACTGGGAAAGGTAGGCTTTTCTACCTAATGACTTACGTGTCATTATAAGTGAAGGAACCTATGTCAAGTTTGATTTGGGAATGGTGATTCTATAGTTTGATGGAATATTTCCCATGCTCTACTACCTCATATTCTTCATCTTACTTCATTTTGTTTGTGCCAAATTTTATTTCTTTGATAGCCTAGTCATTAATGATTGCCATTTCTTTATGCAAACCTTGTGTGAAGGAGTACTTAGATTTTATTCGAAGATTTCTCTATTTTGTTCATTATTTCTCACGTTTGAGTGTATTTTTTTAAGTATGGCTTTGGCTCTCACTTTGTGTTTTGCTTAAAATCCTGATTTGTTTATGGCTATGGAAACTCCCATTGTGCTTATCAACGATAGAAGCTAATTTTATTTCATAGGAAAAGTTACTGAACACAGGTTGAAGTTGGTGCTTAAGGAATGGGGAGTTCTCACCATGAAGGAAATTTGTCTTATTCTGGGTGAAAATTTTCTTAACTCCGAAGAACGCTATGGAGTTATTTTTGATATTTCTGCATGTTTCATTTTGTCACTCTTGGATCGTGTTTTGTAGGATGTGGTTGGAAGCATGGTTCACATATTTTTTTATCCACATTTTTTGGGTGATCTGGATAAGGTCTTAGGTGCAACTCATCTAAAAGTTGGAGTTCCTCATCCTCGAGATCTACGATGATTTGGTGCCCCCTTAATCCCTTTAATTTTGGATGTTGAAGAGGATGAGCTTCTTCTACATCACCACCACACACTCTATGGTTACCAATTCCTTTGCAAGCTTTACTAGTATGAGCCTGTAAGCAATTTCGACTTGTTGGATGAATTTCACTTGTATGAGGTTTTTTGATAGAAGTATTTCTTTTTAAGTTTTAGGTCTATAGAATAGGAGCCTCTCTCCAAGTATAGATATAGGAAAATTACATATGGGTTTGTCCCATTTTGAAAATAGGGCTTAGTTTGTATATAGCTATTAAGTTTATAGCTTTTCCTACTAATACTATCATCTTTTGTTGAAAATTTTTGCTTTGCCACTCTCTCGACCGAGGTTATAAATATTTAATACTTTATTATAGAAGCTTGGATTACGTATTATGGTTTCTCCTTATTATTGTTCATAATGAATGGTTATCATGTGTTCTTCTTTCATATAATGTCTCTTTTGAAGGATTACATCTCTTTAAGAGAATTGGAATTCAGTTTATTTTTGATTTGATGCAGTGCTAATATGAATGTTTTTAAATATTCATTCTTGGTGATTAATAACCATAATATTCCTTTTAAAGCGAAAGAATTGTTGTATAAAATTTCGAGTGATTTTCATTTACATCCATTATCTAGCTTTGTACCCTATTGTTTGGATTTATTCATTGTTATTGATACCATTTTTTTCTTTGGAGATGAAATTTTTACTTTGGAGTCTAGTTTATGGGGATTTCATTTTTGCTAAGGGTTCCTTCACCCTTCTTCTATGCTTTTTCTATTGTGCTTTGTTGTTTGTAATCATTTTATTACTTGGGTATCATGGGCCATTTAAGCTTTGTTACTTTGTGTAATGGCCCACTAGTAATTAATTTTTCAAGGTTTTTTCATAAACTTATTTTATCATTTTTCATTCAAAGTCAAAAGGAAACCTTAAGAAAAGAATTAGGGTAACAGTTGCATACCTTTATATTTTTTTAGGGTTAGGTACATACCTCAATCTTGAGACCTTCTTACAATTCCTTCTGCTCATGTGATTGTTGGAGATTGGCTTCTAATTTCTTCCTTGTCTACTTTAAGTATTTCTTCTAGTCCATTCCATGAACTTGCTTGGTCTCCTATTTTGATCTCACTTTTCTGCTCAATCCCTTGATTTGCTAGAAGATCTGCTGCTTTGTTAGCCTCTCGATATATATGTTTAACACTATGGTTCTTCACTTCCTCTATTAATTTCTTTATCTGATTCAGCTTGGTCTATAATGTCTAGTCTATGATTTTTTCACTTAGAGCAACATTTATGCAAATTGTGGAATCATTTTCAATCTTTATGTTTCTTATTCCATTCTCTTTACAAGCATGTAGCCCTTGAAGTAGGCCTTCTAATTTAGCTACATTATTAGTAACTATTGACAACTTCTTTGATACTACTAATATTAAATCTCCCCCATCATTCCTTATGATGCACCTTGCTCTTCCTAATCCAGGGTTTCCCCTGGATGCACCATTAGTGTTTAATTTCATTCTTCTCTCCTGAGGGGGCTTCCATTTTGCATTTAATATTTTTCCTTTTGAGTTTGGTGTTAATTGAAAGATAGGTGGTACTATGAGGTTTTTCCATGTTTTCATTAGTTCATTGTCCCATATAGTGAACCTTGCTTTCTTTTGCATCTTTATATGCGTATTCATCCATTTAGAAATATTGTGTTCTAGAAATTGCCATACCTTTTCTTCTTATATTTTTCCTCAAAAATCCTTCTATTTCACTCTTTCCATATGTTCCATATGAGAATTGAGGGGGCTTCTTGCCATATTTGGCCCCAAAAGGCCTTTGTCAAATCTTTTGAATGAACCAACTAGAAAAAAAATATGTAAGCTTGTTGCTCCTTGGTGTCTCCCATCCTAGCCTATTTTGTAACTAGTCCCATCCTTGTGTTGCATATGGAAAATTTATCATTAAATGATCTACATCTTCTATACTATTTTTACACATGATGCACCATTCTGGACCTTCGATACCTATTGTTTTTAGTCTATCCCCTATTAGTATCTTGCCATGTAGGGTTTCCCATGTGAATGCCCCAAATTTTGGAAGTATCCACTTTCGCCAACAAAGTCCTTTTGGCCATTTTCTTTCTTCCTATTTTAACTAGATTAAATAATCCAATTTTGTTGTATAATTCCCTGATTTTGCACCACACCAAATGATCTTATCTAATTTTCCATTTAGGCACACCTTTCTTTCCTATAGAAACTCTTTTAATTGAGCCTTTATCTATTCACTTACTGCATTGTTTTCAAAGTTAATCCATTCATATGTCCCATTGTTCCCTTTTTTCACAAAGTTTTGGATCACATCCCCATATAAGCTTCTTAAATTTGAAATATGGGGGGCTAGCTCTAGATATTCTACAAGTGGCTTGTAGCCTCCCCACGAGTCACTCCAAAAGTTATCCATCTCTCCATTGTTTACTTTCCAAGTTAAATGGTCTTTTATTAAATGTTTGTAGTTTGATATGAAATTCCATATGTGAGATCCATTCCCAACATTTGCTACTGTTAAGATTCTTTCTAGGTCTAAATTGTCCAAATACTTCCTTTGAACTACTTTGCAGGTCATAATAATGTAGGATTTTTGTATACTTTCCATATCAAATTTTCTCCCAAAGCAAGATTTTGTGCCTTGATATTTTTGATACCACTCCTTCTTCCACTTGGGATTTGCACACTGTTTCCCAATGAATTGGGGGGACTTTGTGCTTATTATTAGAGCCTTCCCATAAGAAAATTTTGAGAATACCTTCTATTCCTGATGCTATTTTGTTTGTTAACTGCATTCATGATACTGAATAAGTGGGTATGGCCATTAGGACTGATTTTATCATAGTTATTCTTCATGCCAATGTCAGCCACTTGCCCCTCCAACTCTGCACTTTTTCCCTACAATTTTCTTTAACTTGTTCCCATATGGAGGATCTTATGGATCCTTTAAATAGTGGCACCCTAAGATATTTTCATGGTAGTTCTTCTATAGTATAGCCAAGGGTTTTGGCTATTCTTTTTTGTAATATCTTCTTTGTGTTGAAGAAATAGAGCTTGGAATTTTCTTTATTTATTTGTTTCCCTAATATGTTTATGTATTCCTCCAAGCATGCTCCTATTGCTTATGCTTCCTTTATAGAGGATTCTCCATAAAGAAGTGTATCAACAAATTTTTGATGTGTTATTTATTCTATTCCTTGAGCTACCTAGATTCCTTTCTATTGCTTCCTTATTTGGTATGAAGTTATATGCCTACTTAATGCTTTAGCCATTATAACAAATAGAAATGGGGAGATAGGGTAACCCTTCCTTGTTCCATTTGAACTTTCAAAGAAACCACATGGAGTCCCATTAATGATAATTGAGTACCTTGCTATTGAAATGCATTGATAAACCATTTGGATCCATTCCTTGCTAAAGCCAAATTTTTCCAATATTCTCGTAAAAAATATCTATCTTACTTTGTCATATGCTTTGCTTACATCAAGATTAATCATCGTACTTCCAGTATTCTTTCCTTCTTAATTGTATGGAAAAATTTGATTTCCATTATGATGCTATCCACAATATCCCTTCCTGCCGTGAAGCCACTTTGAGCTGGTGAAATTATTTTTTCCAATAATTTCTTTAATTTGTTTGCCATTGATTTAGATATTATCTTATATATGGTATTGCACAGAGATATCGGCTTGTAATCCCCAAAGTTTGAGAAATTTTATTTTTTAGGTATTAAGGCCACCATTGTGTTATTCAAGTCCTAGACAAATTTCTTTTTCTTTTTGAAATCATTGCATATTTCCAAAATTTATTTTTCTAAGAAATTCAAACATTTATGGTAGAAAAAAGGAAGGAAATCTGTTTGGACCCAATGCTTTTTCCAGATGTATTTGATGTGTTGTAATCCTTATTTCTTCCTTTGAGAAGGGTTACATTAGCATTGCATTCTCCTCTAGAGTGATTAAATTTGGCATATTTTCTAGTATTCTTCTGTAATCCAAAGTATAATTATCCCCCTCTAGGAATAATAGTTTTTTATAGAATCTAATCGCTTCCTTCTTTATTTCCTCTGGGTCCTTTGTTGTATTTCCATTTGCAAGTTTAATCTTTGTAATTCTCCTGTGTGCTTGTTTTATTCTTGTTGTGTTATGAGAGAATTTGGTATTGGTATCACCTTTTTCTAACCATAATTCCCTAGATCTAGCTCTCTAATACTCCTCTCTTGCCTGCACCTCATTATATTCAATCATAAGTTCCTTTTCTTTTAAGTAATCTCCTTGGTAGATTCTTGCTTCCATTACTTTGCTATTTAAAATTTTTGGCTCTTTTTCTAAATTCTCTTTCTTAGAGAAAATATAATTTTTAAATATTTCTTTATTCCATGCTTGAAGCTTGCCTTTAATATACTTGAGCTTATTTGCAAAGTTGAAACTCCAGTTCCCCTGTATCTTGGAGTAGTCTTCCACCAAAATTCTATTTGTTCCACAAGTCCTTGTTTTTGAAAGCACATTTTCTCACATTTGAAGTAGGATTTGTTTTTAGGTTCATAAAAAATGGTTAATCTTACATCTAGAAGGTGATCTAAGCCAAGCAACAAAATTATTGTTGCTTTTAGCTTTAATTTTTTAGCCAACCAGTTTTGGGAGAAGATAAATCTATCTAGTTTCTCATTGTTACATCCATCCCTTGATCTTTTATTTGACCATGTGTAGGTTCCATTCCTTATTTTTGCTTCCACCAAATTAAATTGTTCTAAAAAATGCCCAAATGCTTCCATTGAGGGAGTTATTGTTTTCCTTCCACCTAACTTTTCTTCTATCCCTAGGATTGCATTAAAATATCCTCCCATAATGATTCTTTTACCACCTAACTTCGATATGTTCTTGCTTAGAGTGTTCCAAAGAATTTCTTTGTCATTATTTCTTGTTGGTCCATAGATGTTGAAGATGTAAAATTCTACATTATTTTTCAAGATTTTTGCTTCACATAGTAGCCAATTATTTTCTTTTTCTCTTGTGATTACTACATCCGTGTTAGTTCTCCAAAGGATTCCCAGGCCTCCTACAGATCCATATGATTTTGCCAAAATAGTTTCCCATTTGTTCTTCTGTGATGTTTTTTTGTTTTCATCTTCAATCTTTTTTCTTGTAATAGTATGATATTTGCTTCTTTTTATCAATTTGGTGCTTTATCAAGTGCCTTTTGTTAGGGGTATTAAGTCCCTTAACATTCCAGGTTAGAATCTTCAAGGTTCATCATTGTGGGAGTGCTCCTCTCCCAATTTTTGTTGAAGGAAGTTTTTAATGCTTTTTATTCCTTTTACTTGGGCCAATTCTTCCTTTTTTTGTCTTTTTGTCTTCTTTCCCTTTTTCTTTTTCCCTTTCAGTATAATTGGGTCTAATATTTGTGTTGTTGTATGAGAGATGTTCATGTTTTCTATTATGTCCAACTCTTCAAAGTCTTCATTCTCACTTTCTGAAAATAAATCCTCTTCTTCCTCTCTTAATTATGCATTCAGTTTCTCTTGTATTTTCAATAGGACTATCTTATTTGGTTCAAAAATCTCTGCCTTGTACTTTTTTCCTTCACTACTTTCCTTTTCTACTTTGTATTCTAGATATAAATTTTTAACTTCCTTACTTTCAATTGTCATTTATTTTGGGTTAGGCTCTGCCTTACCCTCCATTACCTTTCTCCTCCATACTTTTGTCATCTTTTGAAGGCTTTTGCATTTTTTCATTTCATGACCCCATTTTTTGCAAAGTCTTTAGTAAATTTTTTTTCTTTCTATTTTCACCTCTTGCTCCTAGATTACTGCTTTAGATTTCAGTGTGATTGTGTTTGGCACCATTTTTATTGGTGCTATTTTAATTTTGGCATATAGATAAGAATTGTCTTCCAATATTTTGGTATCCAACTCAATGAGGGTTCCCAATGTTTTGTCATTTTTTCCAAGCTCTCCTCCAACTAGTATTCCAATGAAAAATTGTATAATCTTAACCATATTGCTTCATTGTATGGGATCATACCTATTAGGTTAAAATTTGATACCCATTTCTACATAAATATTGGGTTGCCTTCAAAATCTAGCGATCCTCTTTCTAAAATATAGCTCCTATCCTCTTCTTTGAGAAAGATTATTATAAAGTAACCATTTGGTAGGAACTTTAATCCATGATTCCACTCGATTCTCTTTTCTTCCTAGTTTGTTATCATTCCTTGCTTCTCCTAGGGCCAATGACTCTACATATAATGGCAACCTTCTGGAAAAAATCTATATCTTCTGCTATCACATCTCCTAAATCGATTTCTATATGATTCTCTTGTTCTTTGGCTTCTCCCAAAAATTCCTTTTTTTCTTGCTTGGGTCTAGTTTTCTTCTTTTTCCCATCTTTTCTTCCCTTAGCCTTCTTTTTTGATTTTTTTTGATATGTTTCTTTTTCCTTTTTAACATTGTTCCCCTCTTTCCTTAGGTCTTGCTATGGACAATTTCCTTCCTTCACCCTTTTATTCAATGGTCTCTCTAGGGTCATTTTCCATTTTTCTAGCTATTTTCTTCTTCTAGGGTTTATTTCTAGATTGTTCAGCCAAGTGATGTAAAGTGAACCTTTAAAATCAATCCTTGGCTTTTCTTCTTCTGCTCTTTATCTTTGTTGTAACGTTATTTTTTCCTTGCTTTCATGGTTTGTTTTGTGTCCTGATTTTCTCCAACCCCCTTGATTTTTGTATCTTCAATCTTCTTTTCCCACATCCGTTTTTTCCCAAATCTTCTTTTCGTGGGTTTGTATTAGCAATCTATAGTTCACAAGTTTTTTTTGTTGGTGGAGCCATTATTTTGGTTGATAAATCTTCTTTTGTAGTTTTTTGTACATAACATATAATATATAATATAATTTACATTATATAAAATATATTATATTATATTTATAAAATATAATACTAAACAAGTGCCACATAGTGGCTAGTACATTCAAATCATTTAATTTTTTTGAAATTCTACATTTGGATCTTAGGTCTACATCATACAACACATAAAACATAAAAATCACTAAGAAATTTCTAAATTTTTTGAAAAAAATCCATACTGGGACTCATTTGCCATTTTGGGTGAATTAGTCCCAGAATAGATCTGAAATAGCCTTTTATCGCACTAAAAACCCTATTTCTTCACTTCTATTTATTGCCATTACCTATCTGTATGAGTTGGCTAAGTTTCTATAATATGCATTTAATTATATCTAGCTTAAATTAGCTCATTTCATGCATTGCTCAATTTCAAAATTTGCATAATTTAATTACAAATTACCTTGTTTCATATCTGAACAATACATTTAAAACATTGGTCATTCCATTGTACTTTCTTTAATTTTCATGATAGCATGTTTTCTTTCAAAATATTTGGCTTTGATATGATTACAAATGGATTGCATAAGTACAACATCCCATCTTATGAGTTTAATTTTGATTTCAACAATGAGGTCATTAAGAAACATGTTAGTCATAGTTATAATCACATCATTGACACAATCCTTAATCTTACATTGCCCATTAGTGAGGATGCTAGTGTAGAAAGTCATAACAATCATACTTGCTCTTCTCTTGATAACTCTCCTATGAGTGACAAAGGTATTTTGGTGAAAGAAGATACAAGTATTGAGGGTCTTGATTGTACCTCTCCTCATTCCCCTTTGGAACATATTAGACACCAAGAAGATGAGATCATAGCAACATTTCTTGAAATCACCTTACCTAGTCTCCATAACAATAATAATCAAACTTGTCCTTGTCCTAATATCCCTTCTCAATGAAAAGAGGATAGGTTGGTGTTAGAAGATATACCTATTAAAATTCATTATAATCTTGACCCTCCCTTCCCTAATGCTCCTACCATTTGGGACAATCTATTTGAAAATCATAGTGGTCCTTCTTTTAATGCCTCCCCTACTTGTGATGAAGCTAGTTTACAAAATCTAACCATGGAATGTGGTGAACATATTACAAGCTCTTCTTGTAGGGTAAATAATATGGAACAAGAGAATGAGACCATAGAAAAGCATGGCAATCGAATAGAGTCTTCCCCTCATCTACCCATTATTGATATTTTTACCTATTTTTGCTACTAGCCCAAATAGGTGATGATGTTTATGTTTTACAAGTAAAAGAAGGTACATTTCTTAACTTTTCTATGTTACATTCATTTGCATAAAGAAGATATCAGAAGACTACAATACTACATTGCCTCATGCAGATGCATATAACATAACATATGAAATGTGCACAATCTTTCCAAAATGTAGTATCTATTGATAGTGATAAGTGTATGGTGTCCCTCACAAGCCAAGGGACTGAATATTCTAATGCATATACAAAAAAGACTATACATTTATAGATATAAAAAGAATGCACATAAAATGAAGGGGGACCCATCATCGCGTGAATGACGAATCCCGGTTGCCTTGTTGTGCATCATCTTCAGTCTCTCCCACTTGACCTACTTCTAGTTGACACTCTCCTTGTTGCCCATAGGTTCCATACATCTATAAGAAGAGTGTTGTTAAAGCAATGAAGGATCCCTCATCAAAATATGTGCATACATCTACAAACATATAATATGATCCTTATAAACATTAAAATAGCTAGCATATCATAGATGTCTAAGAAAACAAAGGAGTAATCAAACACATCTATCATATACTTGGTTTTATCTAACATGTTTTCATCTTGTGCAGATATAGGGGAAATCTTCGTTACTACTTTGATTCAACTGATTACAACATGTGGAGTAAAATGTGGCTCCCATGAGGGTTGAGCCCAGCATGCAGCCCTCTTGTGTTTTAGGAGGGATAGGAAATTGAGCAACTTGATCAAATCAATGATAAACCTATTCTTGATGCATTAAATCAATATGGAATCATACCAATTGATAAAACTTTATTATCATATTCAAAAGATGCAACAAAATGGTGTGAATTATCAAGAAAGTTACTTTTCATCTTTTCATAATGAATCAAACAATAGGCTGCCATCATGCTAAAAAGGGGCAATCATTTCTTCTCAGAAATCTTACACTATTGTATATGTCTTCCAATCTTCTTAATTGGATCCAAAGTCCATTTTAATATTGCTATGAGTTGGATTTCATTGTCACCATTTTCAAAGGGCAGTAAAGACAGAAACAAGAACAAGGACAACAATCATTTAAAGATGAAACAATTTGTCTCTTCCCAAGAAATAGATGATTTCTATGATAATATGAACACTCAAGCACATATGCATCAAGTTTAATTTTGGAGATGCATCAAGTTCAATTATGCATTCATCAATACATAGTACATGAGTTATCAACATCATGAGAGCAGAGCCAAAAGGCTATATCAAAGAAATATAGTTATTCAAATAAGCAACTATGATGATCTATTGCTTTGGTTTCTGCAAAACTCCTTATAATCAGCAAACAAGCTTTAAAGGAAACAAGAGAATTTCAAATGCAAGGTATGCTATAGTGATCTGGTACAATGCAAAAATAGTGAAAAATGCTTATGCAAGAGACTCAAGAGAGAGTGTGACAACATTTAATCTGTTTTGTACTTGTGAAGACAACTATGTGCATCAAGAAAGAAGGACAATAAAATGCTCATGAATAGGGTATATTCATCAATGGTTGTCACTTTGCAAGGCCAACTTAAGAGATGTAACTCTTTTTGAGTCGAGTTCATGATGCCAAGTGAGTATGAAAGTGACCTTTAGAGTTGGTAGAAGCAGTCCTAAGTGAATAAAGAGGACAACATGGCATAGAAGAGGTAAACCTTCTCAAAGCTGATTCATGATCAATCCAATAAAATAGTTCACTATGATGAGGACAACAAAGGTATTGTACAAGTCATGAAATTTCCATCAAATCATGATGTCTTAAAGGGTAGACTTGGTAAAGCAACTCATCATGCTTGTAACAATGTGAAAAGATACATGTGAAGTATTACAAAATTATAGAACTACATGAAGCATAAACTGATGCAGAAGTTGATAGTAATGATGTTGGCAAGAGATTATGGACATGACAAGAACTTTGTTGATTCAAAGACAAGATATCATCAATATAAGGTTTAATGAAATGCCATTTCCACTTTTAAAGGCTACAAAAGATTAAAGAATGCAGAAAGTGCATGTAATTCAAAAGGTTCATGAACGCCTATATTAGTCATGCATAATGATGCTATGATTTAAATCAATAGATGACAAAGAAGATGAAAAAACTTCAAGACAAGTCCTAATGATTTAAAGGTATTCAAAATCACTAGTATGAATAGGAAGGTATCTTATCCATTGGTAAAAGACAATGTGCTCAAGCATAAGATTATTGTGTGAGAACCATCTCGAGAAAATGGAATCCAGAAAGTGGAACAATGATAAAGAAAATTCTGAATAGGAATTCTTTACCAACAAAGTGAAGAGATAAAAGGAGTGAGAAGGCTAAGGTTATTAACAAATTGAAGCCTTTGATAAGTTTAAAAAAAGGTTTATATGAAATCACTAGAAGAGAGGGAAAAAAGGAATTGGAGCCCCTCTAGTCATCTTTGGGTAAATTCAAAAATGCAAATGTTGCATCTAGAGAGAGGTCAGGGTTTGTGCTATTCAAGAGAATAGATTCATAGAGGGATACAAAATTTATAGTTTAGAATAGAGCATGACAACAATACATTGCTAGAGGAGAATCAAAAGAAATATATTGTTCGATTTGAAAGGCATCTTTTGCAGGTCGTGAGCAAGAACACATTTCCTTGCATTTTCTACAAATAAAATGATGACTCGGAATAGCCATGTGTCAAAAGCAAACAAACCCTCAAGCTTTCTTTTCACAAAGGCACAAACCCATCTGGGCTTTATTTAGAAGTCACAAGTACAAAATGGAAGAGGAGTTTTGAGATCAAGTCAAGCTTACATTCTATAGAAAATGCAAGGGAATGTGCCCAAAATACAAGAAATGGGGAAGAAGATGAAGATTTAAGTATTTATTTTCTCCAAGAAAGGAAATACAAAGCCTTAGCCTATGTGAAATAAACCCTCAAAAATAGAAAAATACACAGAAATGAAGGAACACTATCATATTGCCTTTTAAGAAAATGCTTATGAAAATGAAAAGTGAATTCAAGCATGGCCACAACCATGATAAAAGGGAATTTCTTCCATGAAAACATGAAAACATAGACCAAGTATACAAGAATGAAGCATGAAAACATAGAAAAACATACCATTTTCTCCATTGTGTTGAATGAAGAGAGCTCGAAATGAGCTTTGATTCACAAAAAACAAAAGAGAAAATTAAGGTATACTTTGACATAGAGCTTACCTGAGCTTGAGTTTGTTTGTTTTCATTGAATATGCGAGTTATTTATCACCATGGGAAGCTTTAGGAAACTCAATCATGGTGACCAAGAGCAAGCAAAGCTTCCACAAAAGAAATGAAGAGGATACATTAGAAAAACAAAAAAGCCACGGCCTGGGGGTCTGAAATGCTATAGAAAACAAAGGAAAACATTCAAATTTTATTCAAATAGTTTAGCCCACACATTTTCCTTCAAGTTTCTATAAGAAATCACTTAGAAATCACCATGGAGGAGCTTAGAAAATTCCCTAGTTGAAAGCCTTGTTGGCGGCCAAAAGAAACTCCAAAAAAATTGATGGGAAGAATGAACTATTTTTTTCCTTCATTTCCATTGTTTTGTGTTTAGGGTTTGAAAGCTTAGTGAATCCAACTACAAATGTATTTTTTACCTTTGTTTAAAAAAAATTCAAACACAAATTAATGTGTCCCATGGGCTAAGACTTGCAAGTCTTATACTTTGTGTTATTTTTTCCTTTTGTTTCCTTTTTTTTGAAAACCTATGCCTTGGTGTTTTTGTGACTTTATCACATGTTCCTTAGTAAATTTAATGTCCCTTTAAAAGATTGAAAGTATTTCAAGACTTAGGAGTTTTCACTTTGAACTCTCACATAGGCCGAGCCATTGTTTATTATTTTTGCATTTATTTTGAAATGTGAAATGTTTGACCAAGTGATGGTTACAAATCACTTTTGTCAAGTATTACTTTTAAATGCAGAAATAATTTGGTGAGTTAGGTTTTATCAATGCCTTAAGGAAGTTTGAGTTAACTTTGATGCTCTTACAAGCCTTTAGGAGTGGTTGAACCAATTGTTATTATTTTGCATTTATTCTTAAATGTAAAACATTATTTAAGTGATGTGTCTATAAATCACTTTATTTGATGTTATTCACAATTAAAAATTTTGATGTGTGTTTGCTACATTGAATTTCAAGGGATTGTAGGGCCTTTTATTTTGCATTTTATTTTGAAATATAAGACATTTTGATTAAGTGATGTTATTATAAGTCAATCAAATTGTTATTCTAAATGCAAAATAAGGACTTTTATTTTTCAAACACACAAGGAGCATGAGTCAAAGCTCTTGGAGACATCATGATGACTGGACAACATGGGAAATATGTGTGAGTTTTATCTTTGACTGATTTTGGAGGGAATGGCCCATTTAGAGGCAATTTTGTCATGGTTTTGGCATGACTTGGGTCTTGGCTTGAATTTTCTGTATTTGGATGACATTTTGGAGAAGTTTTAGAAGGTTCTTTTTGGCCTTCATGTTGCATCAGACCAGGGCTTCTAGATGGACACATGTGAGATAGTTGTTTCAAAATTGCTTAAGTACCTTCAAACTTGAGTTTTTTAAGTTAGTTTTTTCTTTCCAGTAATGTGATAGCTTATTTTCTGGAGTTATCTTTTCAGCAGGAGTAGTATTGTAACTCAATAATAGATTTGTATATCAATTCATGCCTTGGTTTTAATAGAGATAAGCAGTTTGACCTTCTCATTTTTCTGTTTCATTGTATGTATTTTGATGATTTGATGTAAATGATTGTGAATTTTATCATTCCTAGTTTTGTGTCTCATCAATGGCATATTTAAACAGAATGAATATGTAGTTGCAGGTTGTAAGTTTTGTTGTGTAGCAGAATGTTTTAGTTGTGAAAGTTTTCTTTCCTTCTAGGAGTGTGCATTGCAACCTTCTTAAAAAATACTGATGCAAAAGATATCAATATTGAGTTGTGTTTATTAGGCTTACATTTAAATAACTTGTGTATGCAAGTTGTTTTACAAATTATAGTTAGTGACTTGGTGTATCACCTTTTAAAGCTTTCAGTTAGGTTTCATTTCTATGTTTCTTTCTTACTCTCTCCTTAGAAAATCATTAGTTTAGTAGTATTTTAGGTGAAATAAAAAGGTGAGCCAACCAATAATCTGGAGGTCTGCTTTCACAATAGGATACCCACAACCTGAAAGTAGTCCCATGTTGCTCCAAATTTTCTAAGTTCTACAACTTGTTAGGGGTGCAAATTTGAAGAGTTAACAGTTTTTGGCATGCCTAGTGGGACTATGAACTGATTCTCAATCCATTTTATATTTTTTCTACTATTGTTTGGTGTGTATAGTAGCTGATTACTTATTTTTAAGGCATTTCAAATACATACCTGGTGACTCTGAGAAGTTTTATTGGTTTCAATATGATCAAGTGTTGGTTAGTTTCAGGTAAATATGATTTTGGTCTATTTTTCCAACTTTTGAATGAATAAGCATGTCTTCATTTCATGGAAACATGGCCTTTCACCCTCTGTACCATGAAAATCCCACATATGTTCCCTCTTACCAGCCATACCAAGCAGAATATACTACTAATTTTATCCTCAATAACCCACCAACATGTTCAATGCTCTTACCACCCACCCACCCCTGCTCAACCATCATGGCAGCCAATATATGCTCAAGATCAATCCCAAGGCCACCATTTTTCTAGAAATAAATAGATCAATCCCTATGATTAGCTTCAAGAGTTTCAAATTTTTTAGGATAAGTTCAAACAAATTCACAATCTAGATTTAAGGTTGAAGATAAGGAACATGTTTCTTGAAGAGCAGTTTAGAAAGAGTGAATTGAATGTGCAACAAGAATAGTTGGTTTGTCCAGCCTATGATTTCTCACAGGATTATAGCCTTGAATGTCAACAAGAATGTGATTTACAATAGGAGCATGAAGCTTAACAAGCCCATCTCCATGAGCAAGAGTTGGAGGCACAAAAGAGGCAATTTGAGGAGAATCCTGCTCAACAGCTTGCTACAAAGGATACAAAAATGAGGCTAAAACTTGCCAAATAGGAGGCTTACAAGGTTAAAATTCCAAGTTTTAGACAAGGTGAGTCTCCCAGATCTTCCCAAGTTGACATTCCAAGTTTTAGGAGCTTCCCTTCATTTCAAGACCCTGTTATTGAGCAAGAAGCTAGACCACCTATTACCTTTCCAAATCCTTTTCTTGAAGAACAAGTTGCCAAGTTCAATATTCCAAGCTTCAAACAAGGTGAAACTCTTAAGCCTGCTAGATTTGAGATTCCAAGTTTTATAAATCCTATTTCAATTCAAGAACCTTTCCTTGAGCAAGCTCAACCTGCAGAGGAGCCTAAAAAATTTGCATTCCCAAGTTTTAGGAGCCCTCCTTCTATTCAAGAACCCATTATTAAACAAGTGCATCCTTGTGAAGAACCCATTAGGGAGGCTCAACAAACCCCTTATGTTCCAGAACAACCTAAAAAAGAGGTTCTTGTAGAGGAAGAAACAAATCTTTTAGCTATTGTTATGTTTGAACAATAACTTGAAAATGACAAATTAGATGTGATAACAGAGGTAAATGAGGTTCTAGATGAGGAGTAGTAGGATATAGATCAACCAGTAGTTGATAGTTCTCATATTCTAATTGATTTTTTTGATGAACTGAGACTATTTGTGAATAAAGAAGAGTGTGGAATTCAAATCGCAACCACATCAACTTCAGTACAGTAGGAAGAGGCTCAAAACTTTGATGTTTTGACATATCAATTGAGTTGTAATGAGGTAAAACTCATTCTTCCTTCACTAAAGAGAAAAATGATGAAGACGACCTTTTTTAGGATGATCTAGAGTCATTTGTTTTGAGTTTAGAGGTCAAACAATCATCTTTTGAAGAGAAAAAGGTAGGGTAGAAGGTAGTTGAAGTAGAAAAAGATGTTCAAGTTTAGGTTTTTGTTAGTTTATTTGATGAACTTCCAGGGTTTGTAGGTGAAGATGAGAAATGCTTGATTAAACTAACATCAATGCCCAGTTTTGAACAACAAAGTGATGAGATAATGATAGATTTATTTGTTGAACTACCTAGTTTTGTCGATGATGATGGAGACACCATGCTTGTACTAACACCATTATCAAGTTTTTGAAAACAAGAAGATGAAATTAAATTTGAGAGAATGTTGGTTCATCAAGAAGAAAATGAGGAAAAACTTGTCTCAAAAGGTAAGGAAGTTGGTATGCACAAGCATGTTGGTTAAATGGAACAAAATGAGAAGCAAGACATTTCTTTCAGATGTATGAGTCTTGAGAACTGTCATGAAGTTGAAGTAGGACCTACTTTGCATGAGATAACTAATTATGAGTTAAATGATGATATGTTTTTAAGCATGGTAGAGGAATTGTGATCAAATTTTGATGCCAAGCCATCATTGACTGAATTTGAAGAGTTTGAGTAGCATAACCAGATAGATAGAGAAGTCATGATTTCATTTGATTCACATGAAATAACTCTTCTCAACCAAAAAAATGAGGTTGAAGAAGCATCTAATAAAGGTGACGCCAGCATGAAGTGTTCTAAGTTTGTCATCTCAAGGGGATGCCCTATCAAGAACTTATCTAGAATTGAAGCCAACAAAGTGATACCATTCATGTTTGCACCCAAGTAGGAGTTTCCATTAGAAGATGAATCTAAAAATGAAGTTGTAGCAGGAGATGAATGGACACTACTCACTTGTCCATTTCAAAACCAAAATAGCAATGTGTATGCACAACAAGGAGAAATAGGTAAGTTTACCTATATTATTCAAGAGGTTTTGCAAATTTTTACTAGGTTTGTATCTGTCCATCTTCTCTTGGTTTTCTATAACCATTTGAAACATTGCATGTTACTGAAAAGGAGGGGTAGCTATTTTAGTGAACCTATTAATGGTTTCATCTAATCAAGTCTCATGGTTGGTTAGCTTAGTGTAGGTTAGAATAGGTTTCTAGATGCATTTTTCAATTCCCTAAGTGTTGTTCAACATAGTTAGTTAGTTTGCTTTAGGTGTTTTGGTGTGTTGCATTGGGTTTCCAAGGTATCATGTACTCATCTGGTGAGTTACAACAATGTACAAGTCTGTTTTCAATTTTTGTCAGCCTTTATGTGACTCAGTGCCCAATGGATAGGATTCAGTCAAATGGTTAGGATGTTTAGTAGGAAAACATATAACAAATGTTTCTAGAAATGTTACCTATTTTTGTTACAAGCCAAAGTAGGTGATCTTGTTTATGTTTTATAAGTAAAAGAAGGTGCATTTTTTTAAATTTGCTATGTTACATTTACATGCATAAAGAAGATATCAGAAGACTACAATACTACATTTCCTCATGCATATGCATATAATATAACATACAAAAAAAGTGCATAGTCTTTCCACAATGTAGTCTTTATTGATAATGATAAGTGTATGGTGTCCCTCACAAGTCGAGGGACTGACTATTCTAATGCATATATAGAAAAGACTATACATTTATAGATAGAAAAAGAATGCACTTAAAATGAAGGAGGACTTGTCATTGCCTGAATGATGAATCTCGGTCGCCTTGTCCTGCATTGTCTTCAATCTCTCCCACTTGTCCTGCTTCTAGTTGATGCTCTCCTTGTTGCCCCTAGGTTCCCTACATCTGTAAGAAGAGTGTTGCTAGAGCAATGAAGGATCCCTAATCAAAATATGTGCATACATCTACAAACATGTAATCTTATCCTTATAAACATTAAAATAGCTAGCATATCATAGATGTCCAAGAAAACAAAGGAGTTATCAAACACATCTATCATATGCTTGGTTTTATCTAACATGTTTGCTTCTTGAGCAAATATAGGTGAGATCTTTGTTACTATTTTGATTTAGCTAATTACAACATGTGGAGTAAAATGTGGCTCCCATGAGGGTTGATCCCAACATGTTGCCCTCTTATATTTTAGGAGGGATAGGAAATTGAGCAACTTGATCAAATCAATGATAAACCTATTCTTGATGCATTAAATCAATATGGAATCATAAAATTTGATCAAATTTCATTATCATATTCAAAAGATTCAACAAAATGATGTGAATTATCAAAAAAGTTACTTTTCATCTTTTCACAATGAATCAAACAATAGGTTGCCATCATGCTAAAAAGGGGGCACCCATTTCTTCTTGGAAAGCTTACTCTGTTGGATATGTCTTTCAATCTTCTTAAGTGGATCCAAAGTCCATTTTAATATTAATATGAGTTGGATTCCATTGTCATCATATTCAAATGGTAGTAAAGAAGGAAACGAGAACAAAGACATCAATCATTCAAAGATGAAACAGATTGCCTCTTCCTAAGAAACAAATGATTTATGTGATAATATGAACACTAAAGCACAAATGCATTAAGTTAAATTATGCATCCATCAATACATAGTATAGGAGTTATCAACATCATGAGAGCAAAGCCAAAAGGCTATATCAAAGAAATAGATTCATTCAAATAAGCAACTATGATGATCTATTGCTTTGGGTTCTGCAAAACTCCTTATAATCAACAAACAATATTTAAAGGAAACAAGAGAATTTCAAATGAAAGGTATGCTACAATGATATGGTACAATGCAAAAATAGTGAACAATTCTTATGCAAGAGACTATTTAATCTATTTTGTACTTGTGAAGACAACTATGTGTATCAAGAAAGGACAGTAAAAAGCTCATGAATAAGGTATATTCATCAATGGTTGTCACTTTGCAAGGACAACTCAAGAGATGAAACTCTTTTTGAGTCTAGGTCATGATGCCAAGTGAGTATGATAGTGACCTTTAGAGTTGGTAGAAGTAGTCCTAAGTGAATAAAGAGGACAACATGGCATAGAAGAGGTAAGCCTTCTCAAAGTTGAGTCAGGATCAATCAAATAAAATAGCTCACTATGATGAGGACAACAAAGGTATTGTGGAAGGCATGAAATTCCCATCAAATCATGAGGTCTTAAAGGGTAGACTTGGTAAAGGAACTCATCATGCTTGTGACAGTGTGAAAAGATGCATGTGAAGTATTGCAAAATGATAAAACTACATGAAGCATAAAGTGATGTAAAATTTGAAACTAATGATGGTGGCAAGAGATTATGGACATGGCAAGAATTTTTTTGATTCAAAGACAAACTATCATCAATATAAGGTAATGCAATGCCATTTCCACTTTTTAAGGCTACATAAGATTAAAGTATGTAGCAAGTGTATGTAATTTAAAAGGTTCATGAAAGCTTATATCTGTCATGCATAATGATCATATGATTTAAATCAATAGATGAAAAAGAATATGAACAAAATATCAAGACAAGTTCTAATGATCTCAAGGTATTCAAAATCACTACTATGAATAGGAAAGTATCTTATCCACTTGTAAAAGACAATGTGCTCAAGCACAAGAGTGTTGTGTGAGAACCATCTTGAGAAAAATGGAATCTAGAATGTGGAATAGTGATAAATAAAATCTTGCATAGGACTTCTTTGTCAACAAAGTGAAGAGCTAAAAGGAGTGAGAGGGCTAAGGTTATGAAGAAATTGAAGCCTTTGATAAGTACAAAAAAGGTTTATAGGAATCACTAGAAGAGAGGGAAAAAAGGAGTTGGAGCCCCTCCAGTCAGCTTTGGGTAAATTCAGGAATGCAAATCTTGCATCTACAAAGAAAGGTCAAGGTTTATGCTCTTCAGGAGAAGATATTCACAGAGGGATACAAAATTTATAGTTTAGAATAGAGCATGACAACAATACATTTCCAGAGGAGAATAAAAAGAAATAAACTATGATTTGAAAGGAATCTTATACAGGTCGTGAGCAAGAACACATTTCCTTGCATTTTTTGCAAATAAAATGATGACCCAGAATAGCCACGAGTCAAAATAAAACAAACACTCAAGCTTTCTTTTCACAGAGGCACAAACCCATCTGGGGGCTTTTTAGAAGTCACAAATACAGAATGGCAAAGGCGTTTTGAGCTCAAGTCAAGATTACATTCTATAGAAAATGCAAGGGAATGTGCATAGAATACAAGAAATGGGGAAGAAGATGAAGATTTAAGCATTCATTTTCTCTAAGAAAGGAAATACAAAGCCTTGTCCTGTGTGAAACAAACCCTTGAAAATAGAAAAATACCCAGAAATGAAGGAACACTATCATGTATTACCTTTTAAGAAAATGCTTATGGAAATGAAAACTAAATGCAAGCATGTTTGCAACCATGATAAAAAGGTATTTCTTCCATTGTTGTACAAAAATAACTATCTTCTAAAGAAAATACAAGTTCCATAGAGGGTTTTTCATTTTTCTTATAGAAAGACCAGAGATAGAGCATACAAGAATGAAGCATGAAAACATAGAAAAATAGAGTGTTTTCTCCATTGTGCTGAATGGAGAGAGCTCAAAATTAGGTTTGATTCACATAAACCAAAAGAGAAAATAAAGGTATACATCAACATAGAGCTCACCTGAGCTCGATTTTTTTTGTTTTCATTGAATATGCAAGTTATTTTTCACCACGGGAAGCTTTAGAAAACTCAATCATGGTGGCCAATAGAAAGAACAGCTTCCATAGAAGAAATGAAGAGAAGGATACATTAGAAAAACACATAAGCCATGACCTGGGGGTTTGAAATGCTATTGAAAAAAAAGGAAAACATTCATATTTTATTCAAATAGATTACCCAATGAATTTTCCTTCAATTTTCCATAAGAAATTGCTTAGAAATCACCATGGAGGAGCTTAGAAAATGCCTTGGTTGAAGCCTTTGTTGGCGGCCAAAAGAAACTCCATAAAATTCGATGGGAAGAATGAATTGTTTTTTTCCTTCATTTCCATTGTTTTGTGTTTAGGGTTTGAAAGCTTAGTGAAGCCTACTACAAAGGTATTTTTTACCTTTGTTTTAAAAATTTGCAAACAAAAATTAATGTGTCCCATGGGCTAAGACTTGCACTTGTCTTATGCCTTGTGTTATTTTTTCCTTGTGTTGCCTTTTTTTTGAAAACCTATTCCTTGGTTTTTGTATAACTTTATCATATGTGCCTTAGTAAATTTCATGTCCCTTTAAAAGATTGAAAGTCTTTCAATACTTAGGAGTTTTCACTTTGACCTCTCACATAGGCCGAGCCATTGTTTATTATTTTGCATTTATTTTGAAATGTGAAATGTTTCACCAAGTGATGGTTACAAATCATTTTTGTCAAGTATTACTTTTAAATGTAGAAATAATGGCGAGTTAGGTTTTATCAATGCCTTAAGGGAGTTTGAGTTAACTTTGATGCTCTTACAAGCCTTTAGGTGTGGTTGAACCAATTGTTATTATTTTGCATTTATTCTTAAATGTAAAACATTATTTAAGTGATGTGTCTATAAATCACTTTATTTGATGTTATTCACAATGAAATTTTTTGATGTGTGTGTTTGCTACATTGAATTTCAAGGGATTGTAGGGCCTTTTATTTTGCATTTTATTTTGAAATGTAAGACATTTTGATTAAGTGATGTTATTATAAATCACTTAATCAAATTGTTATTCTAAATGAAAAATAAGGTCTTTTATTTTTCAAACACACAAGGAGGATGAGTCAAAGCTCTTGGAGACATAATGATGATTGGACAACATGGGAAAGATGTGTGAGTTTTATCTTTGACTGATTTTGGAGGGAATGGGCCATTTGGAGGAAAATTTTTCATACTTTTGGCATGGCTTGGGTCTTGGCTTGACTTTTCTACATTTGGAAAAAAATTTGGAGGAGTTTTAGAAGGATCTTTTTTGGTCTTCATGTTGCATCTGACCAGGGCTTCTAGATGGACACGTGTGAGACAGTTGTTTCAAAATTGTTTAAGTATCTTCAGACTTGAGTTTTTTCAATTAGTTCTTTCTTTCTAGTAGTGTGATAGCTTATTTTATGGAGTTATATTTTCAACAGGAACAATATTGCAACCCAGTGACAAATTTATATAGTAGTTCATGCCTTGGTTTTAATAGAGATAAGAAGTTTGACCTTCTCATTTTTCTATTTCATTGTATGTATTTTGATGATTTGATGCAAATGCTTGTAAATTTTATCATTCCTAGTTATGTGTCTCATCAATGGAATCTTTAAATAGAATGCATATGTAGTTGTAGGTTGTAAGTTGTGTTTTGTAGTAGAATGTTTTAGTTGTGAAAGTTTTATTTCCTTCTAGGTGTGTGCATTGTAGCCTTCTTACAAAATACTGGTGCAAAACATATCAATATTGAGTTGTGTTTATCAGGCTTACAATTAAATAACCTTTGTATGCAAGTTGTTTTACCGATTTTAGTTAGTGACTAGGTGTATCAACTTTTAAAGCTTTCAGTTATGTTTCATTTCTATGTTTCTTTCTTACTCTTTCCTTAGAAAATCATTAGTTGACCAGTAGTTTAGGTGACACCAAAAGGTGAGCCAACCCATAATCTGGAGGTCTACTTTCATAATAGGATACCCACATCTTGAAAGTAGTCCCATGTTGCTCCAAATTTGTTGAGGTCTGCAACTTGACAGGGGTGCAAATTTGAAGAGTTAACAGATACAAAAGAAAATTCAACCATTGATAACTCCCTTACTTGTGATGAAGTCATTTTGGAAGAGCCAATCCTTGAATGCGAAGAACATTTGGTTTGTACTTCTCCTAAACACAATCCTCCTTGGGAGACTATCATGGTGTAAGGAAATGTTAACAATATTAATATGCCTAGCTTAGGTAATGGTAAACAAGTCATTCTAGATTTCCCTTTACTAGAAATAAATCAAACCAAGACCACTGAGGTTATGAATGCATGAATTTTTATTAGATCCCCTTTGATTAATGAAACTCATACATACCTCATTGGACATACTAAGAATCCTCTAATTCTGTACCCACTATCACACAAACCAAATAAACCTTAACTTGTCCTTTACCCACCTAAGCATAATGTATTGTAGGAGTCAAGTCATCATACTGTTTCTCACACCTATAACACTAGAAACAATCTGCAACCACAACAACCAATACCAACACCCCTAGCTTTTCCCAACCCTATCTTACTAGGTCCCCCACATTTACCTTCACAAGATGGAAAGGAGTATGATCTTGTTGAAAAACTAAAGAATACTCCTACTAAGATATCATTATGGGAAGGTCTTATTCAAGCTTCCCCTCACTACCGAAACATGATTCAATGCACTTTACAAAAATTTCTTGTCCCTTCTAATGTGCAACCAAATGATATAACAGCCATGATTCAAGGAATAAACAATGGCATTATTTTCCACCAAAGCAAACTCCCCTCTTTGGAAGTGCAAAAACAAAATGATGCTTTCATGATCATAGCTCAATATTACAAACACAAAGGGATAAAGAGAACTCTTGTAGATACTATCTCTACCCTTAATTTGTGTATTGTGAGCCTTTTGGATAGGCTTGACGTCGATCAATCAAATATGCAACCTATCTCTGTATCTATTAGTGGATTTGATAGTATAGAAAAGAAACCACTTGGTGTGGTTACTTTACCTCTTACAGTTAGGAAGGCCACATTGGAAACTCTGATCCATGTTATGCCTCATGAACTTTCATATAATCTTCTTTTAGGCCAACCATGGATTCATGCAATGAATGGTGTGCCTTCTACTCTTCATTGTAAAATGAAATACATCTACAACAACCAAGTGTACACACTTGACATTGATCCTGAGCCTTATAGTGTCTTACAACTTGAGAAAAACAAAGTGAGTCCCTTGAACACATTAACACCAACTACACAAGTGGAACCTGTGCCACAACAAAACAAAGAAAAAAATATAGAGCAAGTCATGAATCAATTAGAAGATGATTGGGGTTCCTTAGACTTCACACCAACATCCTTGGGAGAATACAAGATCATACATAAATACTCTGAAAGGGGAAAAGACAAAGTGGTACTATCAACACAAAATTTGAACAACCCTTCACAAGCATCCGCCTCAACCACTTTTGAAGAAAAATCAAATTACATGAAAAAATTCAACGAGCTTAATCATGAACAACCACCAAATCTAAAAGTAATGAAAAATATTTATGGAAAAGGTTATGAGCTTATGAAACAACTTGGATATAGTGGAAAAGGATGCAGTGCTAAGGAACAAGGTATATGTGTCCCTATAGAACCTAGCACACAAGAAACAACTTATGGTCTTGGTTATTTTCCTTTGATAGAAATAAACAAGCCATCACTTACTATCAACACTATCACAAAACATTCTTCTCAGCATGCATCCTAAATTGATAGACACTAGTGGTCTTGATTGCTCTCCTTTTTTTGAAAAAAACACACAAAGAACTCTTCGCTTAACGTCAATGTCATCTCAAAAAACACTAATGATTTGACTTCGTTATATTTTGCACCCTCCTCTAATGGAGAGAACAAAATCTTGCAATCTAAATAGTCTTGCGTAGGTATGACAACTAATACTAAGAAAGAGATATCTTTATGACACCCTACAAGAACACCTTCTACAATTGATCAAGAGGGTATCTTGTCAAGACTCCTCCAAGATCATTTGATATCCCTTCCACCAAGAACTTGAAAGAAATGTTACTACAAGAATTCATTTTGCACCTATCATAGAGTTCATGGTCATTCTACTAGTGAATGTAAGGCTTTGAGTAGTAAAATCCAACATCTTAAGGAGCTTGGTGCTCTCCCTTATGTGGGGGAACCTAATTTTTCTAATTGATATTGATTTTCACTCTAGCATGCATTTCATCAATCATTTTGACTCATCCTTGTTCTACACTAAGTGGGGGAAAGAGGTTAGGTAGCCTTGTCCTCATATGTCACTTTGCATTGCTTCTTTTGGCTAGTTGATCACCTTTCATGAACATTTAAGAGCAAGCTTGGGATGTGGATGACATGCCTTAAGTTGGCTTGCATGTGACATACTACCCTTTTGCTAACGTAGCTTATCGAAAACATATGACTTTGCATAGGGAATTTTGAATAAGCTCTCATATCTTCTACTTTAAAGCAATTGCTCACAGTGATGGTGTTAGCAACCACTTTAAAGTGGGGGCATACATTGACACTCACATTTCATTGTGTGATTTTCTTTTTTCTTGTGATTCCCTCTCTTGGAAGCATTAGGCACAATGTTCCCTAGGATGAGATCTTGCACTTGTCCTCTCGTAGAAACAAGATGAGACCTTTTGCACTTGTCCTCTCTTGGAAGCATTTAGTACAATGTTCCCTAAGATGATACCTTGCACGAACTAAGAAAAATACCTTTAAACAAACCCTACACTATTTTGTATATACAAAAACATTTTTATTGTGGCACCTTATTAAAGTTATCAGGAGGTATAACTTTGGTATGGTTCGAGCAGGAAGCCCATTTTTAGGGATGACTTTCCCCATAGCCACCTACGTGTGTGTGATTGCATACCAGCCATGAGTGTATGTTTTTCACCTTTTAGGACTTCTCACTCTATAGACAACCATAAGTTTCATCTCCTTAGAGTAAGTATGCATTTTGGACAAACAACCTAGATCTGATCCACAATGTGTTGGACAAACGGTTGAAGGTTGATCCACCTTTTTTTAATTTTTTTTCTTTCACTTATTCCTATTCTTCTTCTAGTTACTGCCATTGCATGATCATGTATCTCATTTTTCTGCACCTTATGTGTGTCCTTTTGTGCTTATCTTGGCTTGACTTAGGATCTGGTATCTTGGGGGCTTGACCACCTCCTTCATCTTTGTTATCCTAGACCAGCCGCATTGGTATGATTGGGCCCCTTCTTGAATGTCTACTTTAGTATGAGTTTGAAGCAAGTTCCTCCTCTCACTAAAGTGGGGACTTAATGTGGACACTAAAAAAGTATCCCCTTTTCCTTGCTTGATTTGGGAATAACTGATGATAAATTAGACTTAATTACACCTTGATTTAGTGTTGTGAGGTGTTTTACACATCTACACTAGGTCTTGGGCCCGTTTAAGCTAAATTAACTTAACTTTTCCCTAATTCAATAATGTAAAATGTATTTAATGGCATTCTCACATTAATCTAGAAGTCTTGTAAATTAAACTTAGTTCTAATCTAGTGTTGTAATGTGTTTTACATATTCACATCTGATGTTGTGCCTTTCTAGGCTATGTGAACCTCATTTTAATGATGTAGAGTGTATTTAATCACACTTTCACATTTAACTTTGTGTCCCTAGCCCTAATTAACCTTTATATTATCATTTATAGGCCCCTATGAGCCCATATTATGCATCCCAAGGCATGTTTTGATAAAAAAAACCCAATTATATCAACATATAAACCTAATTTCTCCATTCCTCAACATTCCAGCTGGAAAAAGAGCCCCTATGGGACCAATTCACCACTTTGGGTGAATTAGTCTCATCCAGGTGAGACCAATTCACCCAAGATGGTGAATTAGTCCCATTTGGGCCATTTTTGAGGTTTGAGCAGGAAAAATTAGGGTTTAAGTTTAATTTTCCTTCATGTTGGCCTTGGGGATCAAATTAATGGGCATTTGAGTAGGATTTCCTACATAAAAAAGCCTCTAAACCCTAATTCATTCATTAGGATTCATTCATCATTCATCTTCTCTTTCAAGTCAAGCAAGCTAGGGTTTTAACATTCTAAGTCATCAAGATAGCTTTCTAAGACATTCAAGGACAAATTCTTCATCCATTGTTGCAGAAATTCAAGATCTCTCATTGTGGAAATTTTCTAATTCATTCATTTCATCTTCATGCTTCATCTTATTTCTTCATTTGGTTTAATTACCTAAGAGGGGTTTGACCAAGGAAAACCCCTATTCTCTAACATTCAACATTTCTTCTTTTTCTCTATGATTGCAGATTTGAATATTTCGAAGGCTTGGAGATGATTGAAGAATAGGTTGCAAAGTTTTTGAAGACATCTCCTTGTTGGCCGGGTCAAAATATCAACAAAAATTCACTCACAGTCTTGCAAATCAAGGTTTCGGGTTTGGAAACCTAAAGAAACAAAAAGAGCAAACCGAGAGCTTTCGTTTCCACTTTCAGATTTTTAGAAAAGTAAAAGTTGACTAATTCACAATTAGTGGTGAATTGGAAAATTAGTCCCATTGTACCTATTTTTTAGAGATTTCTTTGGATTCAGATACCCATTTGGTTGAAACAAGCTTTAGTGCAATTTTCCAGATATGGGATTAATTCACCTAGAATGGCGTAAGTGTCCCAATGTACACTATACTTACAAAAATGGGGGGTGTGCCACATTCATGCTTCTCCTTTTTTTAGAGAAGATGTTTTACAATGCTTCACGATTGGAAGTTCTAATTCAATATAACTTTAAACTAACAATGAGCAGTAATGCCAATACCTCTATCTTGTCAAAGCAAAGCATAGAGATACCAGATATGATTAATAATAAACAAATAAAAGAAAAGGGAAATCTCATGAAGGCACACAATTATTTTGTAGCTTTTTCACTGATGGATCTATGAAAGATGTACCATTTGTTGCATTAGAAGCACAAAGTCTTCTTAGATGCGACAATTCCTCGAATAACATGAATGATTACAAGCACAAAGTCTTGTAGATATTTCAACAAAAGTATCTAAACATAAAAATAAATCCAAATAAGGAATGTAACACAAAGTTTACATAAATTACTTGAATCCCTTCAAAAATCATCTACTAATCACTGCCAATAGGATCAATCCACAAGATTATCGAATCTAACATAAAGTCTAGTTTGCAATTCTCTTCTTTATTGATCAAATTTAACTCACAAAGTATGAACACAAAGTTTCACAAATATGCTTCAAAAGGGGTAGCACTTTGTTGCAAAATACTAAAGGTAAAGATTACAATAGAAATCCCTCTTATTTATAAAAGAGAGGGAAAAGAAAATCTAGGAAATCAGTTGAGTAAAATTAGGAAAGTTAGGTGAGCTATTTTAGGAAAATCTCACCTAATTTTGACTAAGTCAAAAATGTAATCCATCTTTGTGAAACTACATCTCAAATTTTTAGTGTAATTACATTTGCTAAAAAGACATTGAAGATGTCAGAAACTATTTACAAGATGCAAAAAGGGAAGCATCGAAATATTCAACACTAGAGATTAAGAGTCTTCATGGTCCCTTGCTTTGGGCGCAAAAGTCTTCATACTTCTTCTTGGTCTGTTGTATGAACGCATCATTTGGGTCGACTATGTAATCTAAAAGGGTGTGAAATCTTGTGATTGACCTTATGACGGATGAATGAATTTTCTTGCACCTGTGAAGATGCATCTTGAGATTATCAAGAGTTAGTCATATATCACAAATAACACGCATTGAGGCTTTTGAAAAGCTGACATCCTCAACATGCTACATGACAACTTCTTTGTAGATCTGGGATAGTTCATTGGATCAAAAAATGTTACCTTTAGGATCACTTGATGAAATTTGGAGAGAAACTACAAGGATGGTGAATCAACAGGCGTTAGTAGAAAAAGTAGTATTGGGAAGCATGAAGTGAGCAAGCAATGTGCAGAAAGCATGAAACGAGCAACTTGGCATGAAAAACAAAGTGGCAGCGAAGAAATGGGGTCTAGAGCAAGAACGAATTGATTTTGAAGTGTTTAAGGCAAAAATTGTCAAATGTGTAGGAGCGTTGAAAATTAGCACTACAACACTTGCAGAGAAAAATGACTAAGTATAGACAAAAAGTGCACAAGTGCTAAAAATTAGAGGTTGTGCACAAAAGAAAGACTTTTGACAAAAATGCACAAGTGCCAAAAATTAGTGCTTGTGCACTTGGACACTTAGAAAAATTTACAACTTCAACATAATCAATGTTCCTACACTTTTGCCAATTTTCACAACTCCCAAAGGCTAGAAGCTGATGAAGATGCTCGTTTCGAAGCTCTTCAAAAGATGGACAGGGGGGGCACTCAAATGGACTATTTGAGATTTTGCAACACACTTTGAGATGGATTGAAATTCACCTCATTTTACATGCTTGAATGTCACAAACCTACGAAACAAACAAGTTTCATAGGGGGTTATCTGTGAATCGAGTGCTGCTAGATTCCATGATAATAGGATTGGAAACCCTATACATATGAGGCCGAGTAATTGAATTACATGATCATTTTTTTCCATATCACATTGTTTGACCTAATACATAATTCAACTACTAGACCAACCTATTTAAACATTAGTTATGTGCTCCACAAGTTAGTTACCAAATAACCCATTTATATATTCATATTTTTTTAGATGAAGGTTGTAAGACACCTGTACATTTTATATATTGATAACCTTGCTCTTGGTGAGTAGCAATATTACCGTACTATGCCTTAAAACACTCCTAAATTTTAAAAAAGAAAGTTCTAATGTGATACCTTTGAACTCTTCTACTATGCATGTGTTGTTTATTTTATAGATTGAGACGATTTACATTGCTCACTTAAGCTAATTTCAACTGGTAAGTAATTTTGGGAACTTGTTGGAATGGTGCAGATGTTCATTCAACTGAAGTAGCACACGAGATATCTTTCTCAATCATTGGTGCAAATGATAGGATTGCTTTCAAATAAATTTATTGGTTTGAGATCAAAGCTAGATGAGAGTGGTGGCATGATTTGATAGTCCTCTTGGAAAGGAATGATGATGGAAGCCTAATGTGTACCAAAGCATAATATCTTTTTTCTTAATTGGGCAGTCCCAGAGACATAATAACAAGTTTCATGAGAGCTTTATACTAGCATAATTGGTTTATTTAGTTCACATTCCACTCTTAATTTAGATTGAATCATTTTTTCCTTAAAAATTAAAAGATGTTTCTAGATCTAAGAGAAAGAGTACTTAATAGTCTTTAAGAAAGTTCAATGTATAAAACTAATGCAATCATAATTCCCCTAAAAAAATTGATTTATAAAAACTTTTAAAGGGATTCCTACTTACCTGTTAGACCATACAACCAATGTGTCATCTCCTTTGCTTTAACAGATATAGTACCCCTGTGTTCTATACAAAGTTTTCAGGGAATTTTTAACTATTGATCTATAATCACATTAGTAATTGTAATGTAAAGCTATGATTCTAGATTTTCAAAGGCCAAAAAAGTAAAGAATCGCTAAAAATGGGTATAGGAAATTTCAACTGTGAATTTGTAATTGACATTTTTGGAAGACTTCATTCAACCTTCACTTTAACAATAAAGAAAATATTCAATCCAAATTTGTTAGCTATGCACCAGGATTCATTCTACAAATTACCAGTGGGATTGGTAGGGCTTCACATGGTTCACCAAAGTTCCACTCCAAATATGGTTTAGCCCATTCAAATGGCAGGAAAGTTGAAGGGATGAGACTAGGCACAAGTCTCAAGTGAGTTTCAAAGATGGAAAACACTCAAATATGGCATCTAAGTGGAAGGAAGTATGTGGTATGCTATGTAGCCCCTCAAGTTTGAGTTTTAATAGGCTTCTAACCAAAGGAAGAGTCAAAAAATTTCAAACCTGGTTGTTGGTGAAGGTCCCTCGAAGTTGTGGACGATCATTGTGACCAAGCAAGCTTGCAGTTGTGCCTCCAAGGAAAACTTTGTATCCTACTAGATTTCCAACCTTTGTCTTCTTTAATGGATTAATCATATGAAACTCGGATTGTAGATGCTCATCTAGATTTGGGCATCCTAATATGTTTGGGAAATGTGTCTCTCAATTGTCTAGAAACTTTTTTGTGGCGTTGGTCCATTCTCCATCATTTTCTTGGCCATTTTGACCTTAACAAATGAGTTGTATGTTCCATTAATATCCATATCTAAGTGGAATGTAACATAATGGTAATGGATGACACCTATTACATTTTTGCAAGCAAAGTTCCATGGAACTTTCAGTATTAGAGTCAATCCGGTCCACGTTCTCATATTTTGTTCCTTTGACCATCATAATTCCACTTAGTCCAACCTATATCAAAAATTAAATTACAATCAAAACCTTATCTTCTTACTTACTTCCAAATAACAAGAGCTTCATACAAATTACTAATCATAACTAACTTGCCAATAGGCTTCTTTGAAGAAAGTTTTCTTATTTACAAACCTTGATTCGTATAAGACCACCAGTCTAAAATTCCCAATCCACAATATAATCATAATTTTCAATAGATGTTGACATGCAAACTACCAATGTCACCTTTGGTTTGGCTTCTCTGATCTACAGATAATGAATTGCATGAGAAAATCAATTGCAATGCAAACAAGAAAAAAAATATTTTTCTTCAACAATCTCTTACTTACCAAGCACCAAAGAAGTTAATCATAGAGTACTAACTTCCAAGCAACAACCTTCATACACTTGGATTTTTTCTCTTTCTAGATTGAAGGAACATAAAGATTACTCATAATCTTAACTTTAAGTCTTGTTAAATCATAATCCAATCTTAACCCTAGTCATAATCATAATTGAAAAGTAAACTATATTTAGTTTATTCAATAACCTTATTTAAATTCAACCATTAATGATATAATAGTAATAATATATATAATATGATAACATTAATATATTCTATATTGATTGTAGCTTTTTTAAATTTCTATATCAAGATTTCAACTCAATAACACAACAATGCACAATAACTTATAAATTATAATAATTTTTTTATATATAGATAACATATTCTTTTAATATATCAAAAACATATTCTTTTATAATAATAATATTCTACATTGAAGAGAATAACATTTTAATGCATCAGATTATTCCCTTTCAACTTTAACATTGAAATGTGGTCTAAATTGATATATCGATGGGATTCCTTGTATGAAGATTTATTCATTGCTTTATACATGGTCAAGTGCTTGTTATTATTCTTTATAGATTATTAAAAAACCTCAATGCCTTTTATGAGTTGCAAAAAATGACATTGGAAATAAGTTCTACTCCTCAAAATAATTTCTACAGTTTGTATCTATCTAAGAGGAAGCCTTGGGTACCTATAAACATTTTATGTATGCGCAAATACATAGTTGACCTTTTGAAAATGGCTCCCTAGGATTGACAGTGTTCCCTTCATGAGGATGTTTCAGGGATGTCCAGTCCTTAGCATCTCTGGTACATGGGGATGCCCATACATTGGCTTGACTTCTCATGGCCTAGCACAAAAAGTACATAATCTATCTTAGAAACTCTTTTGTTACAAATAATAATTTATTGGTCATGGGGACCATACATACCTAAAATTTGTTCAATTCTTTAGTGTCTGTCTATAGAGTATAATGTGAGTAGGGGTTACTATGATACATTAATATGCTAATTTGATGACTAGCTTTGCAAACACATTCATTAGCCATAATACATATGTCACCAATTTTCACCATTCTTTTTCAACTTATCACAAATAACATTAATACTTTGACTATTTGATCTTTTTTTCTTAACCTTGAAAGAGTTAAAAGTGAGCAAAAGAAATTGTAAAACAAAGTATTCAATTAACTATAGACACCCTCAATAAATTTATTCAATTCTCTTTTATCTTAAATGAATTTCTTTCTGTAATAGTCTTCAACTTGGTATCTTTTTTGAAACTTTGGTTTTCAAGTTCTCCCTAGAGGTATGAAAGAACTAAATGTGACCTTAGAAGAATTTTGTGGAAGTTGTAAGTGCAAAGAATGTTGTTTTGTTTCATTTTTTAGTTTTCAAGAGCTAGGGGTCATTTATGTGTGCATGGATTTGTCTCAAAATTGTGGAAACATCATTGTAGGTTTTTTGTTTGTCATTTTGTTATACCAATTCTAATTATTATAAATTTTCAATCTCACAAATGTACTTATTCATTATTTTATTTTTACAATTTCATGTTTTCTATACAAAATTAAAATTGGAAAGCATACAAGAATAAATCTAAATAAACCCAATCATTAATATAATAATAATATAATATAATAAATCAATATAAAAGTTGTGTCTAATATATTTTATTAAGAATAAGCTTTAATTTCCAATTTAATAATAAAATATAATAAATAAATATAACCCTAATATAATATTTTATTAATCTAATATTTTTTAATTTATTTATTTTAATGAACAAACAAGTATAATAACTATGCTTAATTTTAATCTAATATACATATTAATTAATTATTTAATCAATATTATAATAATTAATTATTACATATATATTATATATAAAATTATATATTATATAAATATATTAGTTAATTATTTAATTAATATTATAATAATTAATTATAATATTATATATTATTAATATACAATAATTCAATACTATAATTTAATATTATTACATGATTAATATAAATTAGAAAAAGATATATCTCAACTTTATTTTTATATATTATTTAAATATAAATGTACACTAGTTTAATTACCTTTTAAAGAAGTAGGTGATTAACACGAAAAGAAATTCATATATAAAACTAGCAATCACACCTTGGTGTGCAATGGGTACACTGAAGATGTGTGAAAGGTCAATTAGGAAAAAATTGGTAGTTCATTTAGCAAATTATGTTGTTTACACAACAAAGTTGTCAAAGGAGAAGTGATAGCTTCAAATCAACTATGTACCCACTTACAAGGATCCAAATATAATTGAAACAAGAACCTTTGAATCAACAAGATATCTAGGCTCCATTGCCAATTGGCTCATGTTATTTTTGCAATAGGGAGAGAGGGAGAGACAGAGAGGGAGAGGTGGAGGGGGAGAGCAAGAGAGAGAGAGGTAAGGAGATGGATATAGATAGGAAGATAGAGATAGAGATGAAAGAGATAAATATATATAGAGGGAGAGAAAGAATGAGATATAGAGATTTAAAGAAAGATATAAATAAGAAGTGATATATATATATAGGTAAAAATAAGTAAATATAGGGGTAGTGAAATATGGAGAGATAATGCAATAGAGATAGAGGAAGATATGGAAGAATAAATATGGAGAGACAAAGATAGAGAGTCAAAGATATATAGATATAGAGTTCTAGGAAGAGGGACATGTAAAGAGAGATGAATGGATAGAGAGAGGGAGACATGTCTAGAGATAGAGGGGGAGAGGGGGGCGTAGGGGTAGAGATGAAGATAGAGCGAGAGAGGAAGAGGGAGACAAATAGATAGACAAATAGAGAGAGGTAGAGAAAGATAGGAAGATATATATATATATATATAGAGAGAGAGAGAGAGAGATAAATATAGAGGGAGAGATAGAGAGGTATAGAAGAAGAGTGATGTAGAGATAGAGAAATATATAGGTGGTGAGGTAGAGTGATAGAGATATAGAGATATAAGGAGATATGGAGAGGATTGAGAAGGAGATAGAGAGAAAAAATAGAGATATAGAGTAGAAGAGATGAAGGGAGAGATAAGGAGATAAAGAGGGATAGGGAGAGAGATAGAGATATGGAGAAAAAGGTAGAAAGATATGACTAGAAATATATAGAGAGGAGTGAGAGGAAGATAGAAATAAAAAGATATAGATCTAGAGAAAGAGAGATGGAGTGAATAAGAGAGAGGTAGAGAAAATGAGATATAGATAGATAGGGAGAGAGAGATAGAGATAAAGGAGGAAAGAGAGAGAAAGAAGGTGACAGGGACAAGTAATATAGAGAAAAGTATAGGTCAAGAGGAGAGAAAGATAGAGAGATAGGGAGGGAGAAATAAGGAGTATCTGTATGTGACTGATATATATATATATATATATATATATATATATATATATATATAGACAAAGAGGGAGGCAGAGGAAGGGAGTGAAAAAGAGAGGATAGATAAGTAGAGAGATGAATAGATAGATATAACTTGGGAAATATAGAGGGAGTGAGAGACAAAGGTATAGAGAGGGAGAGGGAGAAATAGAGATAGAAAGAGGGGGATATGGAAATATACAAAGATAAAGATAAAATAAGTTATATATAGAGAGAGGTGAAGATAGGGATATAAAGAGAGATATGGAGGGCAAGATGGAGTGAATAAGAGATAGAGTTAAAATCAAATATAGATAGCTCAAAGAGAGGGAGCAATGGGAAGATCTAGAGATAGAGTGGGAAAGAGTGAGAGATAAAGGATGTGATAGAGACAAGTAATAGATAGAGAGGGAGCGAGATAGATGGAAGGGAGACATAGAAATAGAGATACAGATAGGGAGAGAGAAATAAAGGTTATGTGTATGTGAGTGAGAGAGATATAGAGATAGAGATGTGGAGGGAGAAATAGAGTGTGTATGTGAGAGAGTCAGAGAGATATGGAGATATATAAAGAGGGAGTGAAAGGGAAAGGATATAGGAGAAGTAAAGAGATATATACAAAGGGAGTGAAAGGGAGAGAGGGAAAGAGAGGGAGAGAAATAGGGAGAGATAGAGATAGAAATAGGGAGAGATAGAGAGATAGCTATTGTGGGAAAGATAGAGGGGTAAGAGAGAGATGCAAGGAGAGGGAAGGAGATAAAGATAGGAAGATATAAGGACAAAAATATAGAGAGGATATAGGAGAAGTAAAGAGATATATAAAGAGGGAGTGAAAGGGAAAGGATATAGGAGAAGTAAAGAGATATATACAGAGGGAGTGAAAGGGAGAGAGGGAAAGAGAGGGAGAGATAGGGATAGAAATAGGGAGAGATAGAGATATAGCTATAGTGGGAAAGATAGAGGGGTAAGAGAGAGATGCAAGGAGAGGGAAGGAGATAGAGATAGGAAGATATAAGGACAAAAATATAGAGAGGATATAGGAAAAGTAAAGAGATATATAAAGAGGGAGTGAAAGGAAGAGAGGGAGAGAGAGGGGGAGATAGGGATATAAATAAGGAGAGGTAGAGAGATAACTATAGTGGGAAAGATAGAGGGAGAAGAGAGAGAAGTAAGAAGAGGAAAGGAGACAAAGTCAAGGGAGAGAGATAAAGAGGAAGATAGAGATGGAGGGGGAGAGAGAGAGAGAGAGAGAGAGAGAGAGAGAGAGAGAGAGAGAGAGAGAGAGAGAGGGGGCAAGAGATACAGTGTTTTATTATATAAATTAAAATAGAAAATCAAAATATATTATTTCCACGATATTTAAAATTTTAATAAGATAATAATTATAAAATAAATTAATTCTAATAAATTTTAATTATTATTTGTAATTTCATAAAATG
This sequence comes from Sequoia sempervirens, assembly GCA_007258455.2. Classification (NCBI taxonomy): domain Eukaryota; kingdom Viridiplantae; phylum Streptophyta; class Pinopsida; order Cupressales; family Cupressaceae; genus Sequoia; species Sequoia sempervirens. The sequence goes on along the minus strand of VDFB02353493.1, from coordinate 163,772,545 downwards.
ATATAAATAATTAAAATGAATTTCAAACTTAAATCTAAATTAAAAATTAAAATAGAGTAAACTAAATGCAAAGTCAAAATGTATCAAAATCTAAATATTAATAAAAAATAATAAACTTATTAAGTTAATAAATAATTAAATAAAAAATATAACAATTTTTTAAATTTATTAGAATTGAAATATTAATAAAATATGTACTTAAAAAATACAATTAATATATCACAAACAACACTTACATTAGATAAATTCAATATTAACAAATAAAAAAATTTATAAAAATAAAAAATAAAAATTATATTGTAAATAAAATATTAAGAATAAAAATAAACTATATTAGAATTTTAAAAATAAAATAAAACCCATTAAAAAGATAAAAAATGAATTCTTAGTTCATGAATAATAACAATTATTAATATTTCAACTTATATATATCAATAATAATTAAAAATTGTATTTAAAATATTAAGAATAAAAATAAACTATATTTGAATTTTAAAAATAAAATAAAACCCAAAGATAAAAAATGAATTCTTAGTTCATGAATAATAACAATTATTAATATTTCAACTTATATATATCAATAATAATTAGTAATAATATTATTAAAAATATATTATTTATCTATATATTAAAAAGTTAAATAATGATACTATTAGATTTTTCATATATTATGTAATGATACCATATTTTTAAACATGGGTGTCCTCGCAACCCGAGACTAATCCTCTATGGAATTCAAGAGGGAGTCGAACTGAGACCAAAGGAGAGCAAACCCACTGCCCAAGCCAACTCTAATACCCATTCAAGCCTATTAATTATATAGTTAACATTTACAATAATATATTGTTAATAAATGAAAAATATATTTTACGAATTTAAAAATATCCTTTTAAAAATTATTATATGACCTATACTCGATATAGACATATAATTTTATTATAATATATCATATGATAAATAGTTTATAATATATAAAATAATAATAATATATATTATTAAATGGTTGTCTAATCTTTGGTATAAGAATTTTGTTCCGTAAAAATTGACACAGCAAGTTTTATATGTTGTAGCCAATAATGTGGTATGCAGAAAAATTAAAGATATTTACGGCAGGCAATATAGCACACTTGGACGGTGCAGGAAGTTACGGAACCGTTTAAGGACTCCAGCATAATATCCGTGAAGGGGATTTCAAAGGCAATGAAATGGACCGTCAAAATAAATTTAATCGTCTCTCACTCCTTTTAAATATGACTAACCCGTCGATCAAACACCTTAACTCTGTTCGGTTCAAATAGAAACGCCTTCGGCGTAATAAATGACTAACTGAAAAATATTCTCTACGAATTGTGGCGTGCTGTCAACGATGCCGGCGAAAAAACCAATGGGCAAAATTCACAGGAAAAGTATTACCAAACCCTACCAAAGCAGACCTTTTGTCAAAAGACAAAACCAAAACCAGAAGCAACAGCAGCGGGCGAAAAACAATCTTTTAGGCAGAAAAATCGGCGTACTCTGGTGACACGTAAAAAGCGTGAACCGGAAATTGACAAATGCAGTTGAGAAGGGAAAACGGCGACGGTCAAAACCAATGGCGTACAGGCTTTTGATCGTCTTGCAGGGTCTCTGAGCCAGTCGAATCGTCGATCGTAACAAAAAGCTTACCAAACTACAATTTTCCACGGATTTCAGAAGGCTTTATGTCATATTCTTCAAACTAGTTTTGAAAAATGGTTCAAATCCACTGACTCATAATAATAAATATCCTTATCGTGGTTTAGCCTCCGCAACTCATATCTGAACTCACAGCTTCGAAAGAGCAGGCGAGAAATTGAGCTTGCAGTTTGCAAGTGTGCTATTTCTTTGTCTGCATACAGTAGAGCGTGGGTGTTCAGAGCTTTTTACGATCTGCGTTTTCTCCTTGTAAGCTTTCTCTTTGTTTTTGAGATCTGCTCAGAGTCACCGGAAGGCGTAAATGAACCAGTTTAAGTAACATTTTGTAAAGCTACAGTTTATTCTTATTCTTATGCAAAACTGTGTATTCAGTGATGAAGTATTAGTACCTTCATCACTGAATATACAGCTTTTACAAGAATATTCAGTGATGCCCAGTCTCAGCTCCTTGCGTGGAAATCCTTCCTGTTTATTCTTATTCTTGTGCAAACTGTGTATTCTGAAGTATTAGTTGAAAGTTATTTACTTAGTTGAAGCCGGTGAATCTTTGTTAGAACTATACTGTTAGTTTCCTTTCAGATCTTATTAATATTTAATGTTTTTTATATTTACGGTTATTATATAAAATTAGAATTTTCTTTGTTTTAGATCTTAACAGTTTCCTTTTCACTCCTGACAGCATTTACCCGAGCAACGCCATTAACAGATTCGTTTATTGTAGTAGCTTCAGATGAGGCCCTGGCGATTCTGCATACTGATACTTTTTCCTTCTCACGTGTAAATAAGCCATGTTTTTTTGGGTACAAGGTGCGGGTAAGGGTTTTAATTTAAAAAACCCTAGAGTTTGTGTTTAATGTCATTTTTCAATGGTACAAGCTTCTCGTATAAACCTATTTCAATGTAATCCTCTTGGCGTAAGGACAAATTTTATTGTATCTACTTTTATTCTTTTTCAAAGATATCAATTTTTATGACATTTAATTTTACTTTTGATAATTGTAATTTGAAAAACTCAATTATTTACAGATTTTTTTCTACTTATATTTGTAAGATTTTTACGCCGAAGGCGTCTCCTATATGAGCTTTCAAGCTCATTTTGTCCGCCAAGGGTCCAAAAGCAGCGAGACGGCCTGCAAGAAGGTTGGGTGATCGCCAACCGTTGATGGAAATTTGCTATTAAATTTTGAAATTTACAGTTAAGTTGGAATGGTCGTCAGCAGATAATAAATCCCAGTCGCTTTTCGCTTCTCCACTTGGTACGCAGCGTAGCACCAGTTGTTGCATAATGATATTGACATGTATCCCTACGCCTTGTAGGCTGGGCTTAAGTATATCACACACTAAGCCTTTGATTTTGTCAATGCTTTGTGTGGGGCCCACATTCAATACTCTTAATAATTGTTGTTTAATATTCTTCATATTAAATTTATCATATATCCAATTGTTTAAATAGATTGATAATCAAAACTATATATATTATTATTACATGTTTTTATTTTAACCATATGTCTCATATATATAAATATATAAAATTGAACTTAAACGTGAAATAAAATAAAAAAAAATTATCTTAACATTTAATCTTTACAACTTGTTTTTAATCCTCCAAATTAAATTGAGAATATTATATTTAATTTAATTTATATATAATTAGATTATATATAAGTATAATGTATCATAAACTATATATATATATATAATTATAATAATTTATTATATGTATTTAATAATTATATGTTATATATTATATTTTAATAATATAAAATGTTATATCATTTATATAATATATATTATATAAAATTATGTAATTTATGATTATATTAAATATAATATTTTATATTTATATTGTATATTATATAATAAAAAAATATTTTAAATATATTAAATATAATTATCAAATAAAGATCAAAAATAAGGAAATAATTGAAAGATGGATCGCGTCTGCCCCTGTGAGGGTCGAGCTAGGGCATCCGCGCCCTAGCTCGTGGCTGCTTTCCTTGTCTCTGCGCTGTCTGGGGTGGGCGTTCTCAGTGTTTCCGGGCGTGGTTTCTCTGCTTTGTGGTGTGGCTGGCTGTGTGGAGGAATGGCTGGTAAAGACTCTGCGTTTTTATGCGCTGCTGGTGTGTTCAGATTCTGAAATCCACGTGGTTGTGGGCGTGGGTGAGCTCTGGGATTTGGGCCAGCGCCTGTTTGGAGTGGCTTTGTTGGTGAGAGGAGCTTGGAAGGAACCCACGGCTGGTTTCTTCGGGTGTCTTTTTCATCCTTGCTTGGTGCGGGTTGGTAGGGTTGGAGTGGAGGGTTTTGCTGAGATCGGGCGGTGGGTGTGGAGTGGGATTAGTCCCCTCATCCCTTGTTGGGGTTCTTTTAAACGGCCTAGGGCTTGATGGCCTTTTCTAAGGGTGAAGCCTCTGGGGTTATCTCTGATTTGAATTTCCGGGCAGCAATTGGCTCGAAGTCTCCAATGCAAGGGATGTCGACATTTAATAACAATTTATTTGCTTCGGACTTAGGGACGGATGGTGCGGGGCTGTCCTCTGGAGCGCGGATCACAAAGATTAATGGGTGTTTGGAGCGTTGCAAGGAGAGACCGAAATTTGTTGTTCCGACGGAGATGATTGCTGAGGATATTGAATATTACTCAAATCATTCTTTATATTGCAAATTTTTGGGGATGAGGGCTTCGCTATAGTTTCTGGAGACTTGGGCCCAAAGAACTTGGGAGCCAGAGGGAGAAATGGAAATAATGTTGTTGGCTAACAATTATTTCATGGTTACGTTTAACTGCATTGCTGATCGCAATAGGATATTTGAGGGAGGACCCTATTTTCATAATAAGGTGGGGCTTTTTATCAAGCCTTGGCATGCAGGATTTAACCCTACTGAGGAGCTTCCAAATCGCGTCCCAGTGTGGGTTCGTCTACCTCGGCTACCGGTGGAATGCTGCCGAGAGGATGTGTTGCACTTGCTGGCGTCATTGCTAGGAAAACCAGTGGGAACTTCATCTCAAACCTTGGGTAAAAAGGTAATGACTTTTGCACGCATTTGTGTTGAAATTGACCTAAGTAAGCCTTTGCCCGATGCAGTAGATATGTGTGCGGGTTCTTACTCTTGGGTGCAGCAACTGGACTACGAGACCCTTCCCTTCCGCTGCAGGCTCTGTCGTGAATATGGCCACTTGCTGAGAAAGTGTCCAAGATACAAGTCGGTGGATCCCCTACCTTCTCAGCCTTCTAGGGAGCCTCCCAGGGCGGATAAGGGGAAGGGCAACGGCCCTACTGCGGAGGTAGATAATGATGGTTTTGTTCCTGTCAAGGCTCGGTATAAGAACAAGGGGCAAAAGAGGCCTTTCAGTGAAAGGCAAGAAGAGGGCACTTTTAATAGGTTTGAGGTTTTGGACGACCTTAGCCAACAGGAAGTTAACCCAGGTTTGGTAAACTTGGAGCAGGGGATTGAGGTGTTTGCTCAAGAGGGTCCTGCTCTCAATTCTTTTATGGAACCACATGGTGATTCTGGTGTGCTCATGGATGCTGCTATGCCGATGGAAGGTCTGGAGGCTCCTGTTTCTTTGGCCGTTATTCCAGCAGTGGGGGAGGATTTGTCTCCTCTTGGGCGAAGTGCAGATCTGGATTTCGCTAAGAAATCTAAGCCTCCAAAATTGGGTATTTTGCAAAAAGATATTAAGAAAGGTGGAGCAGAGAAATTTGCTAAACCAGGTAGAAAGAAGGATGTGGAAAAGATCAAATTGACAGGCGAGAACTTGGTTGAGTCAGGGTCAGTAAAGACTCTGGATTCGCACTTTTTGAGCCCCTTGAAATGATAGTTCTTTCATGGAACGTAAGGGGCTTGAACAACGGCCCTCGACAAAAAGTGGTTCATGATTTAGTTCGGAAGCATGGTCCTGATGTGTTCTTTCTTCAGGAGACTAAGCTATCTGTTGAGAGTATGCTTGGCTTGGCACCTAGGCTATGGAGGTGTGGCGAGTGTCAGTGTATTGGTGCTCATGGATCTTCTGGGGGTGTGGCTTGTTTTTGGAACCCTCAGAAAATTTGACCTCTCTGGTGGGTGTCTTCTAAATCCACTCTGTCTATGATTGCTTCTAGCTTTGAGACAGGGGAGGTTATTCTCTTTTCTGATATTTATGCTCCTATTGATTTTCGGGGTAAACAAGCTCTGTGGGCTCATATTAGGTTAGTCCAATCTATGGCTCCTTTCCATCCATGGATTATGGTTGGGGACTTCAATGCTATTTGCGAGGTGGCTGAGAAGCGGGGTGGTTCTGGGAGGCTGGAGCCCTCTACTTTGTTGCTTAGGGATAGCATCAACTCTTTAAATCTTGTTGATATCAAGCCTAGTAATGGACAGTTTACTTGGACCAACCGTTGTGTTGGTGATTATTGCATTGCAGAAAGGTTGGATCGCTTTCTGGTTTCTTGCTACTGGGTGGGGGGGATGTGGTCTTCACGCTCTGAGATCTTGGATTGGAAAGGTTCCGATCATTGGCCTATCAAGCTTGTCATTGATTCACCTTGTGCCCCGCGTACGCCTTCTTTTAGGTTCCAGCTCATGTGGTTGCGTGACCCCTCTCTGAAGGATTATGTGGCTGAATGGTGGAGGAGTGGTAGACCTGTGTATGGGACAACAATGTATGTTTTTTCTAAGCGTCTCCAACATGTGAAGTATCAGCTTAAGCGCTGGAACTCTCAGTGTTTTGGGAATGTCTTCCATGAAAAGGCAGTGGCTCAGGGAGAATTGGATGGTATCACGAGGAGGCTAAGGGAGGATGGAGTGATGCCTGAGCTTCTTCAGGCTGAAGCGCAAGCTGTGAGAACCTTGGAGGAATGGGAGTTGAGGGAAGAGATATATTGGAAATAAAAGGCTCGAATAGTTTGGTTGCAGGAAGGGGATAAAAATACGTCTTTTTTCTTCAATTCGGTGAAAGCACAGAGGCATGGGAATTCTATCTCTAGTCTTGTGAGCGATGGGGGAGAATATCTGTCTTCCTTCCCTGAAATTTCTAAAGAGGTATGTCAATATTTTTCTTCTCTCTTTAGGGAGGACTCGCAAGGGGGGTCTCCTGAGGAGGATCAAGTTCTCTCTTGTATTCCGCATCTTGTGTCTAGGGAGCTGAACCAACAGCTCATGAACGATATCATATTGGAAGAACTTGAAGGAATTGTTTTCCAGATGCAGAAGGGGAAGGCGCCAGGGCCTGATGGCTTCCCAATCGAGTTTTTTCAAGAATTTTGGGATATTATCAATTTGGATCTCTTGGAGGTTGTGCAAGAATCTCAAAGGAACAAGCAGATGCTAAGGGCCTTAAACTCTACTTTCCTTGCGCTTATTCCCAAGTGTGAGGGGGCAGATAGGTTAAGCCAATTTTGACCCATTTCTCTCTGCAATGTCATTTATAAAATAATCTCTAAGGTAATTTCCGACAGGTTGAAAAAGGGGCTTGAGGAGTTGATTTCCGAAGAACAGAGTGGTTTTGTTGCAAGTAGACAGATTCTGGATGGGATTGTTATTGCAACTGAAGTCATCCATTCAATGGCCAGCTCCAAGGAAAAGGCAATGTTTATCAAATTGGATATGGCGAAGGCTTATGACAGAGTTCGATGGTCCTTCTTGTGGAGGGTTCTGGATGCTTTTGGGTTTGCGGTAGAGTGGATTCAATGGGTTAGGAGTTGTGTTACCTCTGTCTCTTTCTCTGTGCTTATTAATGGGAATCATTCTGAGCTATTTGGTGCTTCAAGGGGCCTTCGTCAGGGGGACCCTCTCTCTCCTTACTTGTTTATCCTTCTTGCTGAAGGTTTGGGGAGGTTGCTTAGAAGGAATGTGGAGGTGGGTAGCATACAGGGTTGGCAGTGGGGAGGCAATCTACCTCCGCAGTCTCATCTACAATTTGTGGATGATACTGCTCTGATGGGTATGGCTACTATGCGTGAGGCTTATAATATTTGTAGGGCTTTGGATGTCTACTTGGTTGCCTCGGGTCAGCAAATAAATGAGGACAAGTCTTCTATTTTCTTCTTCAACACTTCGTACCCTACTCAGAGAAGGATTGCTCAAACTTTGAGATTTCAGATCGGGACTCTTCCTCTGACCTATCTTGGTTTCCCTATCTCAGTGGGTAGATTGCCTCGGGCATCATGGCAGAGCATTTTAGATAAATTTAGGGTGAAGGTTAATCACTGGACGCATCGGTGGCTATCCTTTGCTGGTCGGGTTCAGCTTATCAAGTCTGTGGTACAGGCTTTTCCCATTTACAGATGCATGCTACAGGTGGCCCCTTTGGGTTTTGTTAAGGATTTGGATTATGTGACACGACAATTCTTATGGGCGGGTAGCTTGGAGTCTTCCAAATGGAGTTTGGTAAGATGGGAGGTGGTGTGTAGCCCAAAGAAATATGGTGGTCTGGGTCTGCGGCAGATGGCTTTGGTTGGTGTGGCTTTGGCTGCGAAACTACACTGGAGGTGGTGTAAGGAGCAGGATAAGAGTTGGGCCAAGATTCTCTCTCAGAAGTATCTTCAGGGAATCCCTCAGTTGGAAATGCCTCGTTACCCCCTTCTGGGGAAGGGCTCTGTGATCTGGAGCACTCTTAAGAAAGGGGCTACTCTCATTAAGGATGGTTTATTTTGGATTTGTAAAAAGGGGACCGAGGTTCATTTTTGGTCTGACTCGTGGGATGGATATCCCCCCATCATTTCTCAGTTTCCTCACTTGTTAAACCTTTGTCAGAGATTTCACGAGATTGGGTGGACACGGGTGAGTGACTTTAAGTCTTTTTCCTCTCGAGGTCAGTTGGAGGTGGCGGGATGGAAGTCTCCAGACGAATGGCCGGATGTTGGTTTGCCAGAAGAATGTAGTGAGTTGCATAGTATCCTTTCCAGGAGGCGTTGCAGCTCTCTCCAGTATGATGATGTGCTTGCCTGGTCTCCCAATCCTAATGGGGTTTATACTGTTGCTTCTGGTTATCAGGAGCTATTATCCCATAGGGTGGAGGGGGATGAAATCCAGTGGTGGAAGAAGATCTGGAACAAGTCTTCCTGGCCAAAATGTAATTGTTTTGTTTGGATGTTGGCTTGGAATAAGTGTTTGACCTGGGATAATATTCAGAAGCGTGGCTTTCAGGGTCCCTCGGTCTGTGTTTTATGTGGGGCTAACGAGGAGGACTCGGCTCATCTATTTTTTCGCTGCCCTTTCTCCCTCCAGATTTGGCACTTCTGGTGGGGGGGTTGGAGTAGCCCCTGTGTTCATGCTTCCTCGTTGATTGAGTTTTGGCAGAGGTTGGGTAGGCCTCCATCTATGGCTTCCTTTTTACAGGTGGTGTGGTCGGTGGGCCCTATCTTCATATTGTGGCAGATTTGGTTGGAGAGGAATCGGCGAGTATTTCGGGGAGAAAAGAAGTTGGTGCAACAAATTTGGCATAGAATTTTGGGCATGGTTCAGGAGACGGTGGTGGCTAAGTGTGAGTTAGAATTCCCCTTGGGGAAAAGGGATGCTGAAGTGGCGGAGAGATTGGGGATTCAGGGGCTGTCCTCGGCCTCGGCATGTGTTAAGCGTGGTAAGCATTCGAAGCAGAGAGTTCAAAGGTCTGGATTTTGGCAGCCTCCCCCAATTGGGGTTCTAAAAATCAATACTGACGGTTCCTCCAGAGGCAATCCGGGGCCGGCTGGCATTGGGGGGATTGGTAGGGACTATTTGGGTTCGGTGGTTTTCCTTTTTTCGGTTTATGAGGGTGTGCATACTGTCAACTACATGGAAGGGTTGGCAATTCTTTGTGCTTTTGAAAAAGCTTATGAATTGGGATGGAGAAGGGTTGTTTGTGAATCTAATTCCCAAGTTTTGGTCAGTTTACTTATTAAGCAGAAAGTGGAGGATGTTAGCTGGCAGCTGGCTGGGGTGGTGCAACAGATTTTGCGGGTTAGTTCATTAATGGAGATGGTGACTTTCGTCCATATTCCAAGGGAGTGGAATAGGGCTGCTGATTGCTTGGCGAAATGGGCGTCAGAGTATGCTGAGGGATGGAGAATTGAGGAGTGGGAAATGGTTTCTCTGGCACTTCATCCTGATTTTGAGAGAATTCTTGTTGAGGACAGGGAGGGGGAAAGTGATGGCTGATGGTGTTGATTGTCTTTTCTTGCTTGGTGGTTTGGATGTTCCTGGGGACTCTGGTCTCTTGATTTCTTTGTAATGTTGTTCTTTGAGTTTCAATAAAATTTTTACCCCTTTGTGTTAAAAAATTATCAAATAAATTTAAATACTTGAATTTAACATATAACAATAAGGGACGACAGTTAAAAAATAATATAAATAATAATACATTATCATCCGTTGCAAAAAAAAGTAGGAGAGACTTGTATTTACTAGTTTATCTATCTTATTCAATAATCTATCTAAATAACGCCGAGAGATATCTTTATTGTTATATTTTTATGTAATATTATTTTGTGCATAAATTTATCTATTTTTTTATATGATTAATTAAATATTTAATTTGAAAATAATTTATTATATTATAATTATTTAAAAATTATAATTCAAAATAACATGGAATGAAACATTGATACAAATAGTTATTTTTATAAAGCAAATCACTTAATACTTATAGGTTGTGAAAACCTTGTGTTTATTAGACATTTTTAGGACAATAAAAGTGACATTTTTTTCAATGCTTGGGCCAAAAAAAAATTGAGGGAAGGGGTGACGAGGGAGATTTTGTTTAACAAGTTATGATGCAGATAACTCTGCTGTGCAGGAAGAAATAAAATATCAGACATGAGCAAAATTAGTAGTTGAAAAACAAACTTCCCAAATTTCTAGTACAATGGGAAACTTGCCAAACCTCATATAAATGTCTAGTACAATGGGACAACAAAATCAAAACAACATCCTAGGTTGCTAATTCCTATCATTTTTCTCCTCAAACAACTCAATATGGTTTCGAAGAGTTGAATCCAACCTCAATTGTAACCAATTGGAAAGAAATTTCTAGTACAATGGGAAACTTGCCAAACTTCATATAAATCTCTATTACTTTTGGAAAACAAAATCAAAACAACATCCTAGGTTGTTAATTCCTATAATTTTTCTCCTCAAACAACTCAAGATGGTTCCTAAGAGTTGAATCCAACCTCAACTGAAACCAATTGGAAAGTCACACAAAGATCCATATGGTTTTTAAATTCTCTCACCCAATCTCCTAGCATGTAGGAAACTCAATTGGTTAGCAGGAAAGTCCCAGAATGCAACCTCCTAAAGAAGAAGAGTGTTAGAAAATCCTTAAACTAGTTGTCATTCCTGCCACTAATAGTTTACATCGCAACCTCCTAAAGAAGAAGAGAGTGTTAGAAAATCCTTAAACTAGTTTCCATTCTTGCCACTAATAGTTTACATCAAATCCTATCTTTTTATGAAATTTTACATCTGGCTTTTATGTGAAAGGCAACAAGCTTTCCTATTTTATGGAAAATTGTATGGGCTACTTTAGTTTATCAAATAGTAAAATATCAAATTCTATATATACAAACCCAAGTTTATTGGTAATTAAGGGGTTGTACTCACATTTTAGATTAAATCTTAGGGGTGGTTTGTTCAGTGACCCCATATCATTTTGAATTCTTATAAATTAAAACTATGTTTTCTTGTGAATTCTTCAATATAAATAAAGAATACATTTGACTTCACTCTCAATTTTAATCATATAATGTAAGATACTAAATTTGAACAATATAGAAATTATAAATGAAAAATAATTTCCCTTGCCTTGAAAAACCAAAACCTACAAGCAATATGAAAAATAAATTATAAAATATTTTAAAGACTTTAATGGGAATGAAAACATTTTCTTTCACATTTGTTTGTTTGTTTGGACTATAATCATGTTCCAATGATCATGTGTTCATTGCAACTTTTGGTTCTCACCCCAAAGGCACATCAAAGTTCTAGACTCATTCACATGCACATCAAAATTCAATCCAAAATTCATGGTTTCTAGTTTGCAACAACCATCCCTAGTTTGTACTAACACTTGGTTACATTTCCAATCTCATTGGTCCCAGAGATGTTGGTGGTTTCTAGTTTGTAGCAACCATCCCTACTTTGTACTAACACTTGGTTACATTTCCAATCTCATTGGTCCCAAAGATGTTGGTGGTATGAACTGTAGCCAAATTTGATTCAAATTCTTCACCATATTTATTCTAGAAGGTTCCCTTCTACACATTACCAAAATACACATTTTATTTAATATCAAGTTTTTTCCCACCTTGCAACTACCCCATATCATTCCAAAGGCTAAGGCTCACCATATAAACATGAATCTTGATCATTTTAGAGATAGTAGCATTGAGCCTAGCTCCAAGTTAGTATTTGGTGGCAAAGAAATTGTCTTAGCTCGCATATTGATAAAGTATTTGATGGCAAGAAAAGAGCACTATATTGTAATATCATATGAGAATTTTGTGTGATTGTAATATCATATGAGAATTTTGTAATTCACACATAATTGTACCCATATCTCTTTGAAGGCTAAGGTCTCATGTTGTAAGCCCCTTATGGAAAATTGTAATGTATTTCATAAATGTCCATCCTTAATTGAACCCTCTAGCCACATGACAACCTTGGAACTTTTAAGAAATTTTCACCAGATAAGGGTATGATAAATACTTGTAAGCTATATGACTGACAATATATGATTAAAAATATTCACCATTTGTATCCTAAATTATCAAATGCAAAGTGAAAGCATCAATAAATATCAAAGTTTCATAAATTCCTAAATATAAAAGAGAGAATACATAATTGATAACTCTGACCTTAATGGAAAGTTTTCCCATGTGCTATAGACATGCAAAGAGAAATGTTTCTTGTAGGAGCATCGAACATTGACAAGGTAATCCAATTTCACTTTGTAGACTGCTACCTGTGGGAGCATAAAATAGTTTATAGATGGAATATGGGGATAGTGAATGAAACAATTCCAAATCATTGTCATAAAGCTTTAGGAATATTACTCGGAGGAATACCTATCTAACATTCATTTATCATTGGTCCTTGTTAGACATGTTCATCCTTACATTCACAGTATGATGGTGTCATACCATTAGATAATTCAAGCTATCATGCTTCTCTATCAAGACAGTATTCTCATCCAATCTTTTGTATTCAAAAACCTTTATATAAAATCCTTCTAGTTTTACTGACAGTAGAAACCCTCATAAACAAAGCTAGATTATGTTCTAAAACTTTTAGATAGCCTTTTTGTTTTGTTTGTTTTTTTTGACATTTGCAAACTCCATCAAACATTCTAAATTTATCAAGAAACTAATTGGACCTTTGCTCCCTCCAAAGTATGCAACAATCCTCGTTTCTGATTTTTATAAATGTTCTACTATCTGGCTCCTTATCAATTTAGAGCCTAAAGTATAGATTATCAATCTTTGAATGATATATTTGCTCAGTTGATTGACCATTTATGGTGAAACTAAGGCTGTCTAACTGGGAAAATGCTAGTATTCCTGGGTGGGGATTCAATACTGGCTAAATGCAACCATTCTAGGAGACAGTTTCATTATTCATATAGGATTACTTTTCTGGGAAGATATGCTACCGAGGAAGACTTCAAGCTCTAGAAAAGTCTGAAATGTTAATATCTACCTTATTATGTTATGTGTAAATAAAGACTTCATTATCAGCTTTATATCAATGCAACAATTGTTGTTATTCACTTGTAACACGTGACCATGTTCAGAGTCAAGGGTTGTCAGAAAGTTGTTGTAACACGTGACCTGATGTATGAAAGTTCCCAAGCAATTAGATTCATTGAAGTAGAAATGGGGTTTTCGTGGTGTAAGTTGCCAAGCCCAGATAACACACAGAAACGTATTTCCTTGCACTCAGATTTAATAAGCATGCATGTTTTGTACACGCAGCAGAGAATAACAATGAGAGCAGATCGTTTAGCACACGGTACTGAAGAGATAAATTGTTTTGTTCTCAATCATAGTAACTAACCACATCGTGGGAAAACATTCATATCATATGATACACATAGATTTGAAAATGTATCCACTGCTCTTTAACCAACATATAGATTTCACAGCAAAATGTTAAATACAATCACAGAATCTTACTCGCAGTTTCAGAATGCGTATTCAGAAATTTGATGTTCACGGTATGAAGATTCACTGGAAGCGTACATTCTGTGTAACATTCTATAATGCATCCAGATTCTGATTTGGAATTAGATGGCCGATTAGACACTCGAACTTGCCCAAGTAGTTGTGGTGAAGGCGCTCAGGAAATACCGAACAATGGAGGACGAGTGCCTGGATGTGCTTGATCTCTCAATGACACGATTCTTTGCAATTCTTATTATTTAGTACTTAGAGAAAGAACTAAACTCACAATTTTTTGCAATTCTTTGCACGTACAACAGCAGTTTCGCACAATTCTTTGCATGTACAGTTTTGCACACACAACAACTGATTTGTTTTGCATGTATACAAACATCCTATATTCCTGTTTAGAAGTGCATGCATCATACATAGTTTCCTATATTCATGTTGGAGCACCCTTTCCATATCGAACAGTCCTGATTTCTTCTTAATCCTAGATTTACTCTGCAGTATTTCTGTACACGCATTCTCCTAGTTTTACTCTGCAGTATTTCACGTCCTGCATGCAAGTTTCTATTTTTTTTCCATATTAATTATCAATGGTGTTGAATTTCATTTCATCCTAGATTTACTCCAAAGTGGAACACATCCTCCAAAGCCCCCTTTATTAATGTTTGTTAGCCGCTAAAAACTGATTTTTCAATGGACATTTTTATGTATACGGAAATTCATGACAAATTGGCATTGTAGTTGAACGACTCTCGGCGTAATGAAGGAAAATGAAGCGGAACTGTTTGAGAAATACGGATGAAACATGACATGAAATAAATCAGTGAAACGGGAACGGAAAATAATGGACAATGGAAAGGGAATGGAAAGGGTATTGAAAGCTGGTTCCACATAAAATACTGACAAAGTCAAAGGCTTAGTGTGTGACACTTAAGCCCAGCCCTGGTTGTAACCCTTAATCTTCACAGTATTTTCTATTGATCGTCATCTCCTTACCTTTCCAAAATGTATCCCGACAGGCAAACTGGTGCTTCTCTGCCATCATGGCCCCTCGCAGTGAGTAGTGGTATTTTCAGGATCATCTTCCCAATTTTTTTCTCTGTGGAATGCAAGAAAAAATTGGTAGGTTTTCCGTTAACTTGTTTTTAATCTCCTTTTCAAGCTTTAATTTAATCATCTAATCATGTTTTCTTATTAGTCAGTTTTGATTGTTGGAATGATTTCGAGCAGAGCGGGGATAGAGTTACCCCAAATTGAGGTCCATTTCAACGGTTTGAACGTGGATAGGGCTCTTCCAACTCTTCCAACCAAGGCTTAAATTTGATGGCCGTATGGCTGTATTTAGAGATTTTTGCCATAAAATACAATCAAAATTTTAAGAAGATTGTATCAGATGAAAGGAGAGATTTTGGATAGAATGTCAAAATTTATATAGAATTATAATGATATATATATTTGATTTATATATAATTTTACTTACACGAAGGTATATCATAATATTTTAAGGGAACCTTTGAATAGATAACCGTCATTAAAAAAATTGTCGACAGGCAAGGTCAACTGTCAAATTTAAGCCCTGCTTCCAACTATTCCTAACTATCTACTAAACTTGGCTGAGGTATTAATTTTGAATCACCATTTTCTCCTCATTTCAGTATCCTTTGATTTTCTTTGATGCCATATGGTCTCTTAGATGTTTTTGGGGAGATTTCCCATTTTGGTTTAAGAGTAAAAGGCGCTTGAAGATCCTCGACTATGTTAAAATGGTTCTAGTCAACACACGAGAGGAAGATATTATCCATCAAGAGAAAGAGATTGCTATTGTACATTCCAAAGTCATACATTCTCATCTTTCCATAGGTGTAGAAGTATCTTTATATAGGAAATCTCCGAACTTATTGCAGCGTAAGATACTAAATGGTTGTGGAAAACTCCTCTGAGTTACATGTTAGGTGATAAGATTTTGGTCTTGAATTTACAATTCTGAATGCTTACAGTCATAGGTTCATTGTGTTGCTAAAATTTCTGTGCATGTTGTGACTTTTCATTTGAATGCAGGGATAACAAAATGGGCGAGTTATTCTGCTGTGTAAAAGTGGACTAGTCAATAGTGGCCATGACAGAGAGATTTGGAAAGTATGAGGAAGAGCTGGAGCCAGGTTGCCACTTTGTGCCATGGGTTTGTGGAACCCAAATCAGAGGTCATCTTTCCTTAAGAGTACAGAAACTGGATGTCTGCTGTGAAACAAAGACCAAGGTATGTGTTTAGGTTTTTTAAATCTCTTCAGTTTCTTCTATTTAAAAAAGAAATTCTGGAATGGTTGTTTATAGGTGTTTAGGTTTTTTGAATCATATTTACATCTCGGTAAGAATAGGTTTTGATTTTGATCTTAATTTTTTTATTAAGAATGTAGAAGCTCTTAATTTTTACATATTTACATCTTGGTAAGAATAGGTTTTGATTTTGATCTTAATTTTTTTTATTAAGAATGAATAACATTTGAACTTAGACTATCTAATTATTATATTTTAAAATGAAAATAATGGCCAAGCACATTTAGGTTTTAATACTATGCAATCTGTTGAATACAATAATTTGATGGTAAAGTTTATCTCACAGTGATTTATTCTTGAAAAATGAAATTTGGGGGATGATTGCAAATGAACAATTTGTACAGATATAGTTAGGAAATAGCTCACCGATTTTTAGAATATTAAATAAAAATAAAATCTCTATCTCATATCAGATTTTGTTGGATTCTGCAATAACCGAGACATGATCTGTTGTCGGTAGTAGATCATATGCACTCCACTCAACAAGTGATTGAAAATCAAAATAGTAGAATGGAGAAGAAATCTGAAAGAGAGAAAATAAAGTGGAAGGACAAAGAATCCCCCCCAAAGAGATCCAATGGTAGATGCTTGAAACTGGATGTAGAAGATGGTCCACGATCGTCGAACAACATTCCTCCCTTTAGGAAGAAACACAACCAAAGGTGTATGCACACTTTCCCCCCACTCCTGAAAGGAATATGTAGGAAGAACATGCAAGATGAATGAAGTCTTTGAAGTTGACTCAAGTATTCCCATGTCGATGCTGAAAGCTGCCATAATCAAATCAGGCATTCTAGGCCACACTGTTGAAGATGACAAATCAGAATCTCCTAGAGATTGATGTAGAGAATAATCCAAAGACTCAAATATCTCCTTTGAAGAAGTCTCCTCCAAATGATGATCCAAAGTGTCAAACTGTAAGGAATGATCATGTAGAGAATGAAGAAGAGGATCAAAGTGATCCATCACAACATCTAAAAAAGAATCAACTTCATCAAAGAGAAGATGAATATCATCAATAGTGTCTCCCAAATTTACAATATGTGTCTCTAAAAACAAGTTTGAAATACCTATCAAGAGATCATCCAAAGTCAAATCTGAAAGACAATGAATGTCCTGCTGCAAAGAATCACTGGATGCTTTCAAAGAAACAACACTAGAATTTGAAGTAGCAACAGTAGATGGTGAAGGGGTATCAATGAAATGATTATCCAATAAAGATATTTCCACTTGAGAAGAGACACCATGAATCTTAGTAGCTGCTTGGTCATCCAAGGAAGCATCACTTTCAGATGAAGATTCAATGTCCATACAACTGTTGGATGATGGTCCATGTAGTGAAAGGGCACTCAGTATGCTCAATATGATGCAAAATATCCTCAGATATAGTAAGACATATTAGTCCATAGACCATGTCATTGTTGTTAAACCATGCATTCTTCTTATCATAGTCGCTTGGCTCAGGAATGAGTCCAAGGAGATAGGGTAGTAGATCTTGCTTAAGGCATTGATTCTTTATCCCTTTCTTCCAAGAAAAGTAGTTCTCTAAATTTAGCCTTACAACATATTTGTGAAATTCATTTCTAATATCCATGATTAAACCCCAATAGTGGAACTTTATCTCAGTTCATGATTGCAATTAGCCCCATTAAAATGTTTTAACCATGATGCATAAAAGCATGTGTGAAAAAGAAAATATGTGTGAACAAGAGTCAACACAATGAACCCCCCATTTCCACTAGTATCAAAAAATCACCCCCCCAGATATTACAATGTTGGCACTTTATGATTAGTGCTTTTACAAGGATTTTCCAAATTACAAAGCTTTAAAGGCTCTTAATAGCCAAGATTACAATATTTGATACAAATTAATCTTCAAATAAAATTTGGAAAAATAACCTTGCAACTGTGTTTTACTCTTCAATATCTTTCCAACACTTTTTTTGAAAATGGATTACAAAAGTGAAAGAAATGACTTACTGAAGATTAAAAAAAAAGACAGTAGATTCAACCTGAAATATCTAATAGAAAGATGCAATTTTTCTTATCAATACCTTCATGAATTGAAAGTGCTCCTTTTCAGCTTTCCGTCGAATACTCATTTGCAAAAAACTGACACCTAAGGCAAAAGTTATGCAACTTTGAAGAATAGTGCAAAATCTGCCCGTAAAAACGACTCACGCCTTTTTCTGACCTGATTTCTGCACAATTTATCAACTTTTTGCAAAATGTAATGACCACCCAGATGGTTTTTCGACTCTGGAAATAAAACCCAAAAATATTTTTTTCTGCAAATGAGTGAAAGCTGGAATATTGAAGCCAAAATGAAAACGGCTCCAGTAAAAATTTAGAAAAAAAATTACTCTGATTTTTACTATGTCCTCCAATCTCTGATTTTGGTAAAGTAAAAGTCAATCTTGACTTTCTAAAGCCTTCTTGACACTCTGGAAATGCTGAAAAAGCCTCCAATATTACCAAAAAGCTGCAATCACCCAGATCTCACAAGAACACATGCATATATAAACCAGATTAAACAATTGTTGATTTTCCTTTAAACTGTTCTGATTCTCCAAGTCATTTGTGGATGCAGGAGAAGAGCATACTTAGTTTTGAGGAAAACTTCAAAAATATATTAGTCTCAAATCTCTCAAAACAAATTCAGAAAAAAACAATGAGCTATACCAGACAAATCTGCTCTGATACCATGTTGGATTCTGTAATAACCGAGACAAGATCTGTTGTTGGTAGTAGATCATATGCACTCCACTCAACAAGTGATTGAAAATCAAAATAGTAGAATGGAGAAGAAATTTGAAAGAGAGAAAATAGAGACAACACTGCAAGAGAATTTTGAGAAGACTCTCGTCACTCTCACAGAACGATCACCGAACTAGCTGAATCAGCTGAACTAGTTGAAATTCAAGTTCATGGAGTTCGTGAAGGTGAGAGGAGAGTGCTCAATATATAGAACAATAAGGGAAAATACATCCAAGAGGTGCATTAACTCCTACTACCCATAAAAGGTGGGAGGTTATCACCTACTTGGTAAATGACAAGACATGTGGCATAACCTTCTCAAGTGAAGACAAGAGAGAGGTGGCACAAAAATCCAAAAGAGGGTGAGAAACCTAACTACCCCATAAATTACTCAGGTAAAAACAAAATAGTGGTTATGAGAGGTGGCACAACAAGCCAAAAGAGGATGTGTAACTCAACTACCCATGTGTGGGGAGAGAGTGACACATGTAGCTGTTGTATTTTTCCACGTGTCCTCATATTAACCACACCTAATAAACCTAAGCAAGCTTAAATAATATGTGTAGGAAAAAATGAATACCGCAAACATAAGGAGAATAAAAAACCTACACTAACAAATTTTGTACTTGATAATATAATATAATAGAATTGCCATTTCTGGTATGCATGGTAACTTTGTGAAATACAAATTTTTAGATATATGATATTAGTTTAATATAGAACCTTGAACACTTTAATCTTGGAATATCTGTTACTCTATTTTTCTTATTTTATGGAAGACAATTAAATAAGGGAAATGCTAACCAACAAAGTTCAAATTATGAAAAAGGATTAAGGCTCACTACCCTATTTCCATGTTTGATTTGCAGTTGTCCGTTCAAGTGTTCCAAAGATGAATCGCGATGATGTCTTTGAGCAAAAGAGTGAGGTCGCTAAAGCTGTTGAAGATGAACTTGAAAAGGTTGGGATTTTTTAGTCCATTTGATTTTTATTGTCAACCGGTTGTAGTAAAATATTTCTTAAATACTAAGTTACCAGTTCGGGTTCGGGTTCGGGGGTTCTGTTCACTGGTTTGGCTAAAATTTTTGGGGGGTGGGTTCGGTTCGTTTTGGGTTCGTTAGTACAAAAAACATGTAAAAACAAAAAATATTATATATATATATATATATGCAGCCTTGAAGCAAGAATTAGGATTAAAATATCACATACATCATATAAACAACAAAACCACCATAAACTTGAATGTCATTTAAAACATGCATGATAAATATTCATCGTTGAAACTTGAATTGTGGCAGCATCATCAAGAAATAATTGTTTCATAACTAGCTATATCAAGTAATTTGCAACCATATGAAGATTATTTTCAGGCAATAATGTGTGATGAGCACTTTCAAGCTTCAAAGTAGCATGCATGGGAGCTTTCCTGATATGTATGAGACTTTCAAGTAGTTAGTAGTTTATTCATTTTTTTCATGATTGTATATCTATTTATTGATAGTTAGATAATACATAACTGTGAGATGGTTGAGAATTGAGATATGATACCTAATATAAGGGCTGTTGTTTAAATCTTATCAGAACACCACCATGTGGTCTATTACTTTGATTGAAACTTGCAGCCATTTTGTTCTCTAAATTTCACTTGAAGAACATTAATATTTTATTATTTCCTTATTGAAGGGTACAATCTAGATTAACCTTGATTTTGTTTAGACTGTTTATATTTTTTTATCAAAACCGATTCTAACAAGTCAACATGATTTTTGAAATGTATAAAATAATAGAGAGGGATAGCCAATGGACATTAAAAAAATAAAATTTTGAAGAATCTTGACATTTTTCAAAACATTGTAGAGTTGAATCATATTTTTTAGCTAAAGATGCCTAGGGTTAGGGATCCTAGATACACTAATTGGAAAACTAGTCTCTGATGGTAAAACACTCATTGCTATCCCACAAATTTAGGGTGTATTATCATTCCACAAAGAACAGGAGCATTTCTTGCCAAATTCAAGGTGGCAATATGTGTTTATAACCCCATCTTTATCTTCCACTAACCCTTTGCATTGATCCTCCAAAAAATTAAACCCTAAAAATCTAATCACCATGTACAAGAATGTCATCATCATATATAAATGATAAATAATAAACTAAAAGGAAAGGTCTTTCGCCTAATCTGTATGTAGCCATGCTTTTGGCATTGTCAAAAAGAGCAAAACAAATGAATAAGAATGAGGTAGTTAAGGTGTTTGAAGTGATTAGAGGTCACTTTTAGGGTTCCATTGGGCGTGGGTCAAAGTCAAACTCCATAAAACATTTTAAAAAATGCTCAAAAAAACACTTTTTGGATGCCTAGGCATGCAGGTTCTATCTGGGTTTTTCCTGGGTTCTCTTGGGTTTTTCCTCAGTGAACCAGACCCAAAAATGAAGGATCCTGGTCAAACCCACAGGCGAACCGAACCAGGACCTGAACCAGGAGCGAACCAAGACCAGGACCCAGCCCAGAACCCAGAGAATCAGCTACTTAAGTTAAATATTACACAAAATGAATCATTTTATTATTCTAAAATTTGTTAGTGAGAGTTTTTCTTTTAGTTATAATTGCCAGATGTAGGGATTCTGTATTTTACTTCTGCAACTTGCTCATGACTAATTATTACATGCAGACGCAGACCTTTCATTAGAAGGGAAATCAAAATTCATCATTGTCTTGAGAAGCGCAAGAACCATGCAGTCAAGACCACAGTAATTATCTTATGGTGTGTTATAGGGCATACTTTAATGAGAGGTATTCTTTTATAATAATCTTATGAAATGCATACAAGGTTTTTCAATGAGATGAATTACATTGTATCTGTACTATGCAATGCTATAAGGTATACTTCAACTAGATATGTGGGGAGTTGTACCTTAAGTTAGATGGGATTGGGCTACCTTAAGGGAAATTATTGCAAGGAATGGAGTGAGAAATACTCTTCAACTCGCTTCTATGCCAATAGCTTCAACTAGTCAAATTCTTGAATAATGAATTATTTGGACCTAACACGTCCAATATCTATAGTAGGAGAGTATTAAGGTGAGTACCTTTTGCCTTTAAGTATGGTACTTGTATTGTATTTCGAAAGGATATTTAAGTGTAAGCTGTTTATTGAATCTCTTACTCATTTGCAACATCTTTTAGTTATGCTACTCTTTTTGGGTGTCTCTGAGGTGCTATATGTTGGTTTATAATTAAACAGGACTATTTGGGAAATCAAGCAACATACAATTGTTGATATGGTAGCTGAATATTCACATGGATCAACTAGTGTTCCACGGGGACATGTCCCCCCCCAAAAATCCTCGTGTTTCCTAGAGGGGGACATCTCAGAGACTTGGGGACTTGGGGGGGATGTCCCCCCATCAGCCCACCACTAGCACCACCATCCCACCACCAATGTCGCTATCTCCAAGATGCTACTAGGACTTTGAGGATGTTGGGGTGTCCTCAAGACATCTAGGGGACTCCTAGTTGTCTCTAAGATGTATAATTCTTATACTTATACATCTTTTTATAACTATTTTTTCAAGTATTATATGTCTTTCAGTACCCTACTGCCCCTCCCGCCACCATCCCCCTGACGTCCCCTCGCCATCCCCCTACCGCCCCCAAACATAAACCCCTTGTCCCCACATCGCCGAAACACATCCCCTACCGTCCCCCCGTCCCCGTCCCCGAAACCCCGTGGAACACTGGGATCAACCCAATTTTGGGAAGCTAACTTCACTGTATTTTTACACTTGGTCAAAGGTAAAACTCTCAAATTTGTGGGCATCTAATTTGAATAGAATCAAAATCAGGTGTATATAAAATGGATTTTTACTCTGGGTCACTTAAAAAGTAATTATATCAATTTTCAATTATTTTATGATATCTGTGAATTGAGGCCAACCATAGATTATGTCAAAACCAAGAAAGGGATGCCAATCTTGTGATCTGCTAATCCAATCTGTAACTTTCTTATAAGCTTACTTGTTTATTTGTTATTGTGGGTGTTGGTTTTCTTTTCTGTAGGAAAATCCCAAGTCAGCAGATGAAGATGTGGATACAAAAATTGCACAAATTGTATGCTCATTAGAGAACAGGATGAATGCCTAGCTTGTGGGTGCTAAAGCACTAATGGAACCCACTAATATTTGGAAGTGTTGAACGAAACATGGCAATTCTTCAAGCAATTGGATGACATAGTGTGTAAATCCTATTGCAAAGGCTTGTGACCTCAATGATAGGCATGTTGTAAATTTAGTTTTATTTTGGCATAAATTGTGATCTTCTGGATTGTATTAGAATCATTTATTAGATCCATATTTAACTTTTAAGTCTAATAATATTGCCAAAATGTGTTATAAAACACTTCATGTAAATTTTCTTGTAAAAAGAAATGTAATTTGGTAAAAAGCTTTATTTATTTTGTACCTTCACTTAGTTGTATTCCCTAACCATCCTTTGTTGATATTTTAATTTGTATTATTTTGTGACAAGAAGTGCAGTCTCTGTCTTTTGCACCTTTAAAGTAATTTTCAATTGAGAATTTGATATTTGTATATGTGTATGTCTTTGGAATCTTCAAAGGCATTTTCAATGTAGAATTTGATTGGTCCAAGATATGTTGATGAATAGGACAGCCAACTTATCATCTTATGATATAAATATGCTCAGATCTGAGTAGTAAGTACTCAAATTCTTAAGTGTAAATGCAGATACAACTAAAACATGATGCTGGTAATAGTCCAATATGAATGGGACAGCCAACTTATCATCTTGTGATCTAAATATGCTCAAGTCTTAATAGTAAGTACTCACATTCTTAAGTGTAAATATAGAAATAACTGAAACATTTTGAAGTTTCCTGCCCACATTCTAAACAGAAGGATATAATTTGCAAATAAATCAAATAAAAAACTCTCCCTAATTGACCTTCCACAACTCTTTGGCATACCTATTACACACCAACGTGCCATTGCTAGTTATTATTACACCGAAGGTGTGTACCTAAATGATTTTTGGAAGCTCATTTTCTCCTTCAATGGATCAGATGGAGGGAGACCACGTGGTTGACAGTTCCCTCAATGCCAACCATTGATTGTTTTAAAAGCTGCAATGCAGACATTAAATGGTAGAGCATTTATGTTCATTTTCATCTACCAAGAGCTTGCTTCAGGCGATGTCAAAGTAGTTGTCGGTGATTTGGAGTTGCCAGGCAACGGCAGAGATGCTTGAGTATTTGATATAGATGAAATGACCTTATCCAATCTACCCTACTACATAACCACCAATACGGGTATGGAAGTTCTTCATTTTTTATTCATCTGTATTTGATTGCACAACAGTTTGAGTCACACAGTTTGCATGTCTTTTTGCAAGGGAGAGGTTTACAATTCTATGTTGTTCAACACATGTGTAGAGGAAGGTACGGCCCTTTGATGCCGTACTCTTTGCAGCTCTATGACACTTTGTTGGTGAAAGGCTTCAAAATATTGAGGAAGAGTATGGTGAGGTCACAATGAAGAACCTTAAGAAAGCCAATTACAAATAATGGCAAGGCATAATCATTATGTGTGTTGTTATACCTTATAGCCAGTCTATTCCACTGGGAAAGCGTACTTTTTCATTGTTTAATGGCGCCATGTTTATATTGCAGGGGCGAGAGCGATCAGGGAATGATAGTAGTGGAGTACAAGTCGGAGAAGAGGGGACTATGGCATTTGGGGAAATGTCAGTGAACAGTGGAGTGACTTAACTGGAACTCCCGTTGGCTCTCACACTTTTAAGATTCCTAAGACATGATATTTTGTAGTCCACATCTTTCAATTGGTGTTTTGTAGCTTATTGATCAGCCAGACTCCTCAACCTTTGCGAGCAACCTCCCTGGTTGTGCCAAAATGGGAGCTTCGGAACAGGCTATACACACTCATAACAGGATAAGGATAGAGGAATTTTGTCAGATGTTGCAGTTGTAGCTACCCTGTTTGACATGTATGCAAAATGTGGAAGTGTAGAGCAGACATGCAAACTATTTGATAGAATGCCTCAAAGAAATGTATTCTCATGGAATGCACTGATTGTAAGATATTAACAAATGGATTAGTTGAAAAGGCTTTACAAACTTTCAAGCAATTGCAATTGGCAGGTGTAAAGCCAAACTCTACAACCTTTGCCAGCATCATCATAGCCTATGCCGAATGGGAGCTTTGGAACAAGATATGGACATGCATCAAAACATAAAGCATAGTGGAATTTTGTCAAATGATGTAGCTACAACTGCACTGGTAGACATGTATGCAAAATGTGGAAGCATAGACAAACAACGTGAACTATTTGACAAGGTGCCTCAAATGCATTTGTCAGGTTTAATGCCAAATTCCGCAACCTTAATTGTTGGCATCCTCCCTACCCATACTAAAATGAGCACTTTGGAACAGTTTGGACATCCTTCAAAGCATAAAGGATAGAGGAACTTTGTCAATCATTGTAAATTGCTCAAATTGAAATTGTTTTAAAATCTTTCTAAATTCAATATTTTTTATAAAATAATAATTTTAAATTTTTTCATTGTCTACTTAGTGTTTCTTTATCTTGGCTGATCATGATTTCTAGTGCTATTATTATTTTTTACTTTTTATGTAGGTGTTGGCAGTTCCACTTCTTCCACCAGATCCACTTCACCGCAATGGACAAGCACTGACCAAGGTGGAGAGTGTAGCAAAATCTTGCGATGCAGTGGCCATACTTGTTGGGTTAACTGAAGCCCAAATTAACATGTTTCCTTCTTATTTCGAAATGATTTCTCCTTTTTGTAATTACTTCTATTGGCATGTGTAGCCAATTTAGAAGTTGTCTATTTTCTATTGGATTTTTCCATTAATTCATTGAAGGCTGATTTATATATGCAAGTTGCTGGCTAAATGTAATTAATTAGAACTTGATAATAAATGAGATAATCCCTGAGTGTGGACGTAGCCATCAAATTGATGGTGAACCACGATAAATCTGGTGTGGTTATTTGTGATTTATTTTAATCTTTTATTTCTACAATTTTTTTTTCACTTTTATTCTGCAATTATATTCAACAATTGGTATCAGAGCAAGTTGGAGAAATTTGGTGTAGGAAATTGTGAAGAACTTCTGCAGCCATGGAAGATGCAGACAAGTGGAAAATTGAAAAGTTTGCAGGACAAAATTTTAGCCTTTGGAAAGTGCATATGGAATCTCTTCTCATCAAGCAAGATATTTCGAATGCATTGGCTGGCAAAGCCAAAGCGAAAGGATCTCTATCAGATGAAGAATGGGAGAAGCTGGACAAAAAAGCAAGAGCTACAATCTTCATGTCGCTCTCCAACAATGTTTTATTTAATGTCTCTGTAGAGAAGACGACACAAGAGTTGTGGGAGAAATTGTCTTCAATGTATGAAATGGCATCTGCTTGGACAATAAGGTATTTATTATGAAGAAATTGTATAATTTAAAAATGAAAGTAGGGATTATGTCCAATCATTTGAATGAATTTAATACATCAGTTACCCAACTAATTTCTATAGGCATTAATTTGGATGATGAGATCAAAGCTATTTTATTATTGTGTTCTTTATCAAATAGCTGGGAAGGTGTTGTGATGGCAATGAGCACTTCAGTGGCTGCCAAAAGCAAGCTAAAATTCGATGATGTTGTAGCCACTTTACTGAGTGAAGATATGCAAAGAAAAAATCAGGAACCCTCATCTAGTGAGGCATTAACGACTGTAAGTATTGGGAATAGAGGTAGAATTAAAGAAAGAGGAAAATATAATAATCGAAGGAGATCAAAATCTAGATCGCAGTCACGAGGAAAAATAGTGGCCTATTGGTTTTGTGGCAAGCCAGGCCACACAAAGAAAATTGCTGGAATTATAAGAAGGCACAAGACAAAGTCAGTAACAATGAAGCAAACATTGCAGCTGAAAAAGATGATGGAGTTTTAATCTTGGCTGCTGGAGACATGACTGTAGATTCTTGGGTACTTGATTCTAGAGCTTCTTTCCATGCTACTTCGTGCAGGAAAGCTTTTACAAATTTCAAAGAAGGCGTTTTCGGTAAGGTTTTTCTTGGTGACAATAAGGAGTGTGAAATTGTTGGTAAGGGTGATATAGTTTTAAATTTAAAAAATGGCAGTCAATGGATTTTAAAGGATGTCAGATATGTTCCTTTATTGAAGAGAAATTTAATTTCTGTGAGTCAATTAATTGCTTCTGGGTGTGATGTTAAATTTTCTTTAGAAAATTGGCAAGTAACAAAAGGGGTTTTAGTGATTGCAAGAGGCAAGAAGTTGGGTAATCTTTATATTTTAAAATGCCATGGTGAAGTGGGACCTGCCATGACAGTCATGGACAACAATTCAGAAATTTGGCACAAGAGGCTCGGTCACATGAGCAAGAAAGGACTTGAAGTAATACTTCAACGAGATCAGCTTGCCGGCTTGCAATCAGTGGATTTGTAGTTTTGCGAACATTGCCTCTATGGAAAACAAAGGCAGGCCAACTTCTTGAGGATAGGTCGTGATCAGAAAACTATTCTTTTGGCACTTGTGCATTCAGATGTTTTTGGTCCCACGGAGGTAACTTCATTTGGTGGTACAAATTACTTTGTTACTTTCTTGGATGATTCCACTAGAAAAGTTTGGATTTACATGTTGAATAAAAAATTAGAAGTTTTTTCAAAGTTTAAAATTTTCAAGGCTCTTGTTGAAAATCAAATAGGGCATAAGATTAAATGTTTGAAAATTGACAATGGAGGAGAGTTTTGTTCCTTGGAGTTTGATAATTTCTGTGTAGATAATGGCATTCGAAGGATAAAGGTGGTCCCATTCACCCCTCAGGAAAATGGAGCAGCTAAGCGGTTGAATTAGACAATTTTAGAGAGAGCTCGTTCTATGCTCTCCAATGTTGGGTTGGGAAAACAGTTTTGGGCAGAGGCATGCAACACTGCAGTTTATTTGATCAACCATGCCCCGTCATCTCATTTGGATTTTGATATTCCTAAGGAGAGATGGCTTGGAAAAAGAATTTCATATCATCATTTGCGGGTGTTTGGATGTGAAGCGTTCGTGCATATTCCAAAAGAACAACGAACAAAGCTTGATTTCAAATTGAAGTGGTGCATTTTTCTAGGCTATGGAGAAGATCAATTTGTTTTAGGCTATGGGATCCTGTTGCCCGAAAGATTGTGCGCAGTCGAGATGTCTTTAATGAGAAAAAATTCTCAGGTTTGCAGCCTTTAGATAAATCTTCTGATGAATATTTTGATATGGATTTCTTTGACAATGGCTGTGTCAAGCAAACTTTTGTTTCTTTCTCCCAGCCTTTAATTATTTCTTCAAACACAAGCACCCCTGTTAATTCACAGCCTCAGTTAATAAGTTCACTGCCTTTACAAGTTAATTCTCAATCAATTGTTAGCACACAGCTTTCAATGCCCATGCCAATTGAGTCGCAACCTTTAGCAATTACTTCCCACCCTCCACCAAGTCTGGCACAACCTCCTTTTGTTCATACATTTCCCTTGCACACTGTTTCACAGCCTACACAAGGCCATTCGAAGCCTTTACCCTTGAGTTTTATGCATCCAATGCACCCTCTGCACTTTGGTACATTGCCTATGTTGTGTACTTCATAGCCTTTTCAGGCTCAATCACTGCCTTTGCCACACCATGCACAATCTTTAACAAGTTAGGCACCTTTCACTAACCTATCGCTGCCTCCCTTACACCTGGCGCAGCCTCCACAATCTCACACACTGCCTTTATTAGTTGATTCGCTGCCTACTTTCACTCATTTGTAGTCTCTTTTACATCCAATGCAGCCCTTGCAAAGTGAAGTGACGCCTCCATCAAATTTGTTTTTGCCTTCACAAGTTCCTGCGCAGCCTTCTAAATATGATGTGCACTCACAATTGTTGCCCTCTTTAAGTGCCACACAACCTCATTCTCATAGTTTGCTACCTCTTATAAAACAAACACAGTCCTCCATAGATCATACGCTGTGATTAACTATTAATTCGCAACCTTAGGAGGGATTTGGTGCTTATTTAGAACAAGGCAGTATACAGGGGAGTACAAAACAATAGGACAATGGTTCTAATTTTCACAATAATACAGCGAATGTAGAGCAACAGGGAAATCTACAATCTAACATTGATTCTCAATTCCGCAGATCAACCTAAAAAAGAAAAGTACCACAAAAATATGATGATTTTGAGTTATTTTATTTTGATAACTCTAATTATGAATTGTTGCTTTGTGGTGAGGCAGAGCTAGCAACCTTTAAACAAGCTTGCAAAGATGCAAATTTGAACAAATGGATA
This sequence comes from Sequoia sempervirens, assembly GCA_007258455.2. NCBI lineage: Eukaryota > Viridiplantae > Streptophyta > Pinopsida > Cupressales > Cupressaceae > Sequoia > Sequoia sempervirens. The sequence goes on along the minus strand of VDFB02353493.1, from coordinate 163,743,278 downwards.
GAGGAAATGAATGAAGAAATAGAGTCTCTGCATGCTAATGACACTTGAGATTTGGTTCCACTTCCGCCAAATCGAAAACCTTTGAAAAATAAATGGGTGTATTGTGTGAAAGAGGAAGAGGGAGGTCATCAATGTTACAGGGCCAGATTAGTTGTCAAAGGTTTTGCTCAAGAAAAAGGTATCGATTTCAATGAAATATTTTCACTAGTTGTGAGAATGACCAATATTCAAGCAGTGTTAGGTTTGGCAGCCATTTGGGATCTTGAACTTGAGCAATTAGACGTCAAAGATGCCTTTCTTCATGGTGATGTTGAAGATGAATTATACATGGAGTAGCTTGAAGGTTTTGCAAAACCAGGTCAAGTGCATCTATATTGCAGATTGAAGTGGAGTTTGTATGGGCTCAGGCAAGCCCTAAGGCAATGGTATTTAAAATTTGACAGCTTCATGACTCAACAACATTTCATTCGTTGTGATTCAGACCTGTGTGTTTATTACAAAAAGCTTCCTAATGGTGAGTTTGTCATTTTATTACCTTATGTTGATGATATGTTGGTTGCTGGCAATAGTGTGAGGATAGTTCGTGAGTTAAAACAACATTTATCTCAGAGATTTTCCATGAAAGATTTAGGGGCAGCAAAGAGGATTCTTGGGATGAATATAATTAGAGATAGGAAAAAGAGAGAACTTAGATTATCTCAAGAAAAATATATTATAAAAATCTTAGATAGATTCAATTTGAAGAATACCAAATTTGTGAGTACTCCTTTGGCTGATCATTTCAAGTTATCCTTAGCTATGTGTCCTCAAATAGAAGAAGAAAAAGAGTACATGAAACATGTCCCTTACTCATCCGTAGTTGGCAGTTTAATGTATGCCATGACTTGTACTCGTTCGGATATTGGTTAGGCATTGGCAGTTGTGAGCAGATTTATGAGTAATCCGGGTAAACAACATTGGCAGGCAGTATAGTGGATATTCAGATATTTGAAAGGTACTTTTGATCGTGGTTTATGTTTTGGTGGTAAGGAAATTCATCTATGAGGTTATGTTGATTCAGATATGGCTGGAGATCTAGATAAAAGGCATTCCAACACTGGTTATACACTCACTTTTGTTGGGGCAGCGATCAGTTGGGTCTCTCGGTTGCAACAGGTGGTTGCACTTTCTTCTACAGAAGCAGAATATATTTCTCTTTCTGAAGGGGCAAAGGAAATGATTTGGTTGCAGAGATTGATAGGTGATTTATGGTTTCAGTAATCAATTTTCACTCTCTTTTGTGATAGCAATAGTGCTATTCACTTGTCAAAGAATTCGACTTTTCATAATCAAATGAAGCACATAGAGCTGAGATATCACTTCATTCGCCATTGTATAGAAGAAGGGAAGCTATAGGTGGAGAAAATTGACACTAAATTAAATCCAACTGACATTTTGACAAAAGTAGTTATGAGGGAGAAGTTCGAATTCTGTAGAGCTTCTCTCAGACTTGTGCAACTCTGACTTTAACTCTGCAGTGGTGGGATATCTTTGAGCAACAATTTGGTCTTCAAGTGGGAGATTGTTGGGTTAACTGAAGCCCAAATTAGCATGTTTCCTTCTTATTTCGAAATGCTTTCTCTTTTTTGTAATTACTTCTATTGGCATGTATAGCCAATTTAGAAGTTGTCTATTTTCGATTGGATTTTTCCATTAATTCGTTTAAGGCTGATTTATATATGCAAACTGCTAGTTGAATGTAATTAATCAGAACTTGATAATAAATGAGATAATCCCTGAGTGTGGACATAGCCATCAAATTGATGGTGAACCACGATAAATCTGATGTTTTTATTTGTGATTGATTTCAATCTTTTATTTCTGCGATTTCTTTTTCACTTTTATTCTGCAATTATATTCAACAATACTATCCCTTTTGTAAATTGCTTTCATTTTCGACAAAGCTTACATTTACATTGTAGTATTACCTATGTTTATTGAATTCATTCCTTTGCGTCAGTTTATCTTTTAGTCTACTGTCAGCTGGACTTCCATTCAAAACTGGATTAATGTCTTTGAAGTGAGTAATCTTATACACAATGAGGTCCTCTGTTTAAACTATCTGCATTGCAGTATTGCTTGCATTTTTGAGCCTTGAACACTTATATTTTTGTCTAAATTTTGTTTCCTTTTAAGACTTAATCAATTTACTTCATAACTTTGAATAAAACCAGAAAGGAATTGTTTTGATTGAAGAAAATAAAATGATGAATTAGAATAGTTAATGTACAAAAACCATATTCCCATTTCAAAATTATTTAAGAGATTTGTCTAATGGAGTTGCAGTGTGGGGCACAATGAGGAAATATTAAGAGTATTCTACAGCATAAGAATTACTAGATTGTACCTTCATGGGTGTATTTATACTAGATGATGAGTATATGATTCAACTAAGAGGAAATGCAATGTCTTGCATGCATAGAGATAAAAAGAGAATTGTTTAAACTTCCCAAATGAATCTTCAAATTTTGTATTTTTACCTAGATGCATTGAATTCAATTTCAACCAAAACTATCCACCATGCATTATTCCCATTATTACAATTTCATATGTAGCCAACCACATTGCACCAGTTCAGCTGCACTTACAAGTTAGCTTAAGACATTTCTCTTGCTTCCACTTTTTTCTATCAGACTCTACTGCAAGAATCCTTTGCAGCATGATTTATCTCCCAATCACTTGATTATGAGAGTTTGTCCTATAATTTTCAAATCATATTTTTACATCTGTCAAAATTCACCGTCATATTTCATTATGGTGGTGGTTGCCTTTATGTCCTACTTTAGATGCTTATCTAGAAAAAATGTTCAATATAAGAAGCTTCCAATGTTGTAAGCTTCTCTAGAGGACAACACCCCATGCCTATGTGTGCTACCATTGACTCCAAGTTTTTTCTGATTCGAAGCATATTCAAGTCTTTGAAATTGTATTGAAAATTTTGAATTTCATTCAAACAAGATACCCAACCTCAAACTATGGATAAGGGGATTATGGCCAAAATAAAAAAGGCCATCTTATGCTTTGAATAGTTGCAACATTAATCTGAGGGAATCTTAGGAAAAATCATAATATAAAAATACTTATTTTGCTTGATTTAGTAAAGATCTTCGAGTCTACCAATAGGTTGAGCTTAAGTAGTAACTAAAAAGGGATTTCATAATTTACCACTAAGAAAATGTATAAAATTGAGTAATATACTGTATAAATTTTAGCTACAACATACCTCAACAATTCATGTCAGGCACAAGTCCTCTTTCATTTTGACAGAATAAATGGTCCCTAGCTAAGCCATTTGGGCCAAAAGCACCATGGATGAGAAATTTTCCAAATAAAAAAAGAGGATCAATGTGATTGCAAAGCTTAGAAGTTAACTCCCCCAAATATATGTTTATGTAAGAAACTATGTATTATACTCACTAGTCCTTGGTATAGAACACTTTAATGAATCCAATGTTGGCGTCAACAAGCTGAAAACTTGATCCTTCCAATTTGTCAACCCAACCTTCTAAGAGTTGTCCTTCTGGAGCCTCTTTCACAATCCATCACACAATTGGAACCTCTGGCCTATACCAAACTAAAAATAATTAAAAAATGAATATTTTTAAAAGAAACTTAATTGGATAGTTGGCAAATATTTCTAATTCAAAAACAAATAAGATGTACTAGTATTATATAAGCTAATTTAAAGGAAAAAAAACATTTTTAATTTCAGAAACTCTTCCAATAATTAGAGTAAAATTTTGTAACCAGTTATTCAGAAGAGCTTTGGCAAACTACTTACTGCTAGAGAAAAATCTTTCTAGTGACATTAAGTTTTGTTTAGAAGCAGACAAATATTTATAAACTCCAACTTTTAAGTAATGAATTTATGAACTCCATTGCATAGAATTTTACTGAAAAAGACTGTAGCATAATTTGGAATGAGATTATGTGCCATTGCTGATTTTTAAAAGTTAATTATTTGCATCTAATATTTATATTTATAGTTTATTTTTTTAATTATTTAAAATTATTATTAGAAATATACATTAATAAAATATATATATTTAATGATTTTTTAAAATATTATTAAGAAAAGGTAAATTAATTTTAATTTTTTATTTATTCATTTTTGTAATTTTAAATTTTAAATAATAAATATTATATACACATTTATCTATAAATTATAATTTTGATGAAGACATATTTTTTTTATTTATTTTATAAATATTATTTAAATTATTACTAAATATTAATATCTTTAATATCTTAACATGAAAATAGTTGTCAAATATAAGGTCGTAGATGTATTTGTTATGTACCACCCATTTTTTCTATTAAAAAGTAGTAAAAAAAATTGATAAGTAAAACAAAATGTATTAAAATTAGTCTGAAATTTTTCATTTAATTACTTTTTAGAGTTTATAATTGATATATTTTTATATCACAAAAAATTTGTTGAAAAATAACCTCTTTTTAATTAGAAAGAAATTAACTATCTAATATATATGAGTCAATATTAAAAAATAGTGTTTTTATTTTCTTATCTATTTATTTTGTGTTCATTCACCTAGATAATATTTATATAAAAAAATAAAAATAACAAAATTTTAATTAAAGTGAAATAAATAAATTATTTTCATTTAACATTCTAAAAATTTATGTAATATTTCTATGATTCATTGTAACATCATTGAAAAATAAAATAGGTTTCCAAGGAAAGATAAGGTAAACATGTCTAAAATAAAATAACACATAAATAAAAATTAGTTGATGCTACCATCACATAGAATATTAATCATATGTCATATATATCAATATATCATATATTCATAAGTTTGTCTTATTAAAAATATCATATCTTTAAGCCTATCTTATCTTCTTATATCCTCTACTACATTTCATATCTCCCTATATCTTATGATTATTAATCTACTCATGATTTCTTTTTGTGTGCCTATGTATGTATTATTTTTTGTACATAAGGAGCATTTCTCATAAATCTAGGTATTCATACCAACACATGTTAACAATATCATATTAGTCTTGATCAAGATGTATTTTAATAGGGATAGGTCTTCATTATACAACATAGAATATTGATCATATATATCAATGTATCATATGTTCATAAGCATGTTATTATTCAAAATATTTTACCTTATGCTTATCTTATTTACTCATATGCTTTACTACAATTCATATCTTTCTATATCTTATTATTTTTATTATGATTCTACTCGTAATTTATATGCTATTATAATTTTATGTGTGTATATATATGTATGTGTATATTCATGTATACAAAGGAATTTCTAAATGTGGTTATTCATAAAAACATGGTGGTAGTATCACATTAATATCAACTAAGGTGTATTAATAATAGCTATATAGTTCCTCATCCTTCTCTATATATTATTCTTTTATTATGGAGATATATCTTGTCACCATTCTTCCTAGTCATAAAACATTTTATCATCTTGAAGATAACTTAATGATGCTTTACATAAAAGTTGAGTATCCTTTAACATAAACAAGTTTCAACTCACATTCAATAGATTATATTTAATGGTGATAGAGTCCAAAATATGACAATGGCTAGAAAAATTTGTTTTTTCTAATGTGATATTTCTTTTCATTTTTATATATTCGTGTGGTACTAGTGTTGTATAAGCATTTAGATCCATATTATAACTAATTGATATGCTATGATAAAAGATGGGCTTGGAATTTATACCTAATATATGGAACCGTATTTGGGTTATGAACTTTCTCATGTTTTATCGTGGCTAATAGTTTTTACATTTTAATATTTATTGGTTCTTGGGGATGAAGTTTAATATGGATTATTTGTAGGAACTATTATGTAACTAATATTTTCTAGTTTAATGTTTGTAATACTCCTAGAAATAAATAGCCTAAGATTCACATTATAACCTCATAGATAATGAACAATAAATTTAAAATTTTACCTTCAATACTTCTCTTGTGTAATATATTTACACATTCTTCTATGAAAAAGCACACATTATCATTTTGAGTGATTTATCTCATTTATTTTTGTAGCAATTTCAACTAGAAGCAAGAAAATTTCCCATTGTGTTGATTATCTATGACATACATAAATAATCATTCCATTAGAATCTTGTTATTCCACTCCATTATCTATCAATTTCAAGATAAAATTATGATAATTTTGCATAATTTATATCCTATTATCCCTCTTTGGGATATCATAAAAAAATATTTGAACAATTAAATGTTTATGACTCACTCACTATATATATATATATAAAGATAATTTGTTATAGATCACATGTTTTCCTTCTTTATTCAATGTCAAAAGTAAATATCTTTCAATTCTTGACACATCTTAGTAGTTCCTTGTCACGTTATACTCAACATTGTTTTTCATATTTCTAGGATTAATCCTTTAGTTTTATTTTTCATTTAGTTTCATGATTGGCTTTGAAAACCATATCACTCCTCTAATGCTAAACCACTTATCATTTAGTGCAATTTATATAGACTCAACTTCTAATATCATTACTAGAATCTATCTTGGACTCTCATCTCGCTACTATGCTAGAATTAATTTTTCTTTACGAGACCATCCTATACATGAAATATAGTATCAAGCCATAACCTTTTTCTTAGTAAAATCATGAATTTTTCCATGTTCAAAATTAAGGCATCTAAGCCTTTGCAAATACCCAATTTAATAATTTTATTATTTAACATTTTCTCAAAAAATTACATATTATATTTTAATTGCATTCTATTTAATCTTTGTGCTTTACCTCAAATGTGGCATTAGCATTTCTATAGGGCATCTATTGCCATGCCTTGGTACTTTATTGATGAGTTATATGTTATCCTAAGGTGGGAAAATATAGAACATTTAAAACAAACTCTTTTGTGGGAATCTTTGACAAGTTATGACACTATCTTATGGCACATAAGAGAAGAAAATTAAGAGAGATATTTTAAAATTTTTACCATCTATGATAGTCCATTTATTATTTTTCATGTGGTTCTTATCTTGAGATAAGATATTATGACAAGTTGGGTGCCCATGTTGAGTGGGTCGAACCAAGAGTTAAAAATGATTTATTGATTTACTATTATTATCATGTGACACAAAATCTTCATTGTTAGCATTAAAAATTATGCTCAAGTTGGATTCCTTCTTTTGGGAGTTTTGTAACATGGTTTTGAAAACTATTTATTTTTCTTATAATGTTTATTAGTCTATAAATTTGTACTTGAAGGTGTGGTTTCATATGATAATTTATAAGTACAAAGGTGTTGAAGGAATACTACCAAAATTCTTTCAAATTTATTGCTAGTGAGATACTCTTGAAAAAACTTACATTGTAAGTGTACTGTAATCTTCTTTCAAATTTGACAATACACTATGTAGGGTTTGAAGTGTGTTTTTCCATTGAAAGAAATTTTTACATGTAAATCATTGTGTTATGGTATAATTATTTATTTATGGTTGCATTTTTTTTTTTTGATTCATAATACACAACCATGGTTGCATGATTTATATTGATTTCCAAAAAGATTTTACATAGCACCAAAAGCTCACAGTCAAAGGGCATAGAAGTAATGCATCAGATACAACCCATACCATAAAATAAAAGACATAGACACCACCCACCCAATAGCCAAACCATTTGCCAAACCGTGGCCAAAACATAATATTTATCGTGCCAAACCAGGATACCCCAACATAGAATCAATTGGCTTCATCATAAAAATTACCGGTCTCCACCATAGTAGCAAAGTTCCTTGCCCATTGTATCCCATTTATTTCCACCAATCCAAGTTGCTTGCATAGTAAATTGAACCCCACCTTGGCCCAACGTTTATGATGGGCAAGTCCCCAAGCATTCATATTCATGAGGAACGACTACCTCTCCACATTCATGCCTTGGTGTAGCAATCATCCATTGTCATTTTGCGATGGAATGCCAATGCCAAATTTTGCCTCTGTTACAATGTCCAAATCATCTACGAGGATGACTATCTTCAGCACCTTCCTTAGTAGCAATTGGCACTACACCTTTAGAGTACCCATGTCCAATAGCGTAGCAAGAAACATGCATGAAATGTCAAAATTTATTCAATACCTATTAGTTGAGAGAAAAATCTTCACCTATTACCATTCTCATAGCTTCGAGGCATCTAGTATGTCCTTGATAAATTTTCTAAAGTCTTCTATTTGTGACGAATCCCAAGAAAGCCAATTGCCTTGTGGTGCCTCACAACCTCACCAAAGTCTGCATTGTTTCCAATGTGCAACAACCAAAACCACCATCCAAACCTAAATAGGCCATTCATATATTTTGCATGAGTTGCCACCTTGTGCTTCGCCAACCTAGAATGTGTGAAGTTGAACTTGTCCATCGTCAAATGCTAGTATAAGGACATTCCACCAATGGCAATGGTACTTGCAAATCTAATTATAGATAGGTACAATCTAAGCTCACGATATAGTTGATCCTTAAGAGAGACAAAGAGAGACTTGAGAGGGAGAAAGAGAGAGGGAGAGAGATGGCGATGGAGAATGTGTGTGTGTGTGTGTGTGTGTGTGAGACTTGGGAGAGAGAGAGAGAAAAGATGGAGGGAGGGAGAAAGAGAGAAATACCTGAGAGGGATATGGAGAGTGAGAGAGAGGGAGAGAGGGAGAGAGAGAGAGGAGGTAGGGAGAGAGAATTGAGAGAGAGAGAGAGGGGGAGTGGAAGATACTTGAGAGAGAGAGGGAGAGAGGGAGTGGGAGTGACCTGAGAGAGAGGAGTGGGAGGCACCTAAGAGAGAGAGGGAGTGGGAGAGAGAGGGAGAGAGAGAGAGAGAGAGGGAGAGAGAGAGAGAGAGAGAGAGAGAGAGAGAGAGAGAGAGAGAAGATGGAGGGGGAGAAAGAAAGAAAGACCTAAGAGGGAGACAAAGAGTGAGAGAGAGGGATTGAGAGAGAGTTGTCTAGGTAGGGTGGGAGGGATAGACGGAATGAGAGACCCATGAGAGAGAGGGTGGGAGAGAGAGAGAGAGGGGGGGAGTGGGAGAGAGGGAGATTTTTTTGTGTGTGTGTGTGAGAGAGAGAGAGAGGAGGGACCCCGAGGGAGGGAGGGAGAGGGGAGAGGGAGAGATAGAGGAGGGAGACCTGGGAGAGAGACTTGAGATGGAGAGAAGCAGGAAGAGAGAGAGAGAGACATGTGTGTGTGTGTGTGTGTGTGTGGAGAGAGAGAGAGAGAGAGAGCAAAGATGGAGGAAGGGAGAAAGAGAGAAATGCCTGAGAGGGAGATGGAGAGTGAGAGAGAGAGGAAGAGAGAGAGGGAGTCAGAGACCTAGTAGTGCCAGAGGTAGAGAGGGAGAGAGTATAAGATATATAGTATATAGTATATATAATATATTATTTATATACTATATTATATTAAATATACTATATATAATATATTATGATATATTAATATATAATATATTTATTATATATATTAATATATAATAAATTTATTATATATTAATAATACGTAATATTGGTTTCATGTATTAGTTGGTCTATAAAAATCAAACACAAACAAATATCCATTCATAAAAAATATCTGTTATAAATGAATATATGTTCCTTATTGTATATGATTTGAAGCTTACCCTATGCATACATATTATTCAGTTGGTATGAAACTAAAAATAACAAATATCCGTCTATAATGGATATCAGTTATTTATTGTATAAGATTTGAAGCTTCCCCTATGCATACATATTAATACATAAAATAATTTATATATACTATAGCATTTATATAATATATACCTTAATAATAATATTATTAATATATAATATATTATATAAATATATATAATATATTAATTTAACATATTAATATATAATAAATATATTATAGAGGGGTTTGGGAGGGATAGAGGAGGGAACGAACGGGAGAGAGACCTAAGAGGGAGAGACAAACTTGAGAGGGAGATGAAGAGTGAAAGAGAGGGGGAGAGACTAGAGAGAGAGAGACCTAAGAGAGATAGAGGGAGAGAGGGAGATAGAGGGAGAGAGTGGGAGAGAAAGAGATGGAGTGGGAGATACTTTATAGACAGAGAGAAAAGAGTGGGAGGGACCAGAGAGAGAGGGGGAGAGGGAGCCAGAGAGACTTGAGAGAGAGAGAGAGGGAGAAAGAGAGTGAGAGGGACCCCTGAGAGAGGGAGATGGAGAGTGAGAGAGAATAGGAGAGACTAGAGAGAGAGATAGTGGGAGGGACCCATGTGTGTGTGTGTGTGAGAGAGAGAGAGGGCCGGGGGAGGAGGAGGGGGAGAGGGAGAGGGAGAGGGAGAGGGAAATGGAGAATTGAGAGAGAGATGGAGAGTAAGATAGAGTGGGGGAGAGAGAGGGGGAGTGAGAGAGAGAGGGACTTGAGAGAGAGAGGGAGTGGGAGAGACCTGAGAGATAGAGAAATATTAATATATAATATAATTTATATACTATACAATTATGCCTTAATAATAACATAAATATATATAATATAAAATATATCATAATATAATATATTAATAATTATGCATTATGAAGTTTAGTTTTCTAAAACTAAACAAAATGGATATCCATTTAGAATGGATATCCATTATAAACAAATATCTATTTTGTTTTTTAAAGGTTTAGGGTTTAATATTGTGCAAAACATAATAGATATCCATTTCAAATGAATATTTGTTTAGTGAATTATATAAAAAAGAAAAATTGGACCGTTTTGAGCATTCCAACAGTCCCAATTCTCTTTGTCATTGAAATAATGTGTTTTCTGTCTGTATTAGATGAGTTTTAGCTTTTGTGAGATTCTTTTACATATTTTCAATCTTTAGAATCATTTGTGTGCTCCTTTTTGCTTATGCAATGGGGAGGTTTTGACTTAGGCAAGCCCCTATACAACACAACCTTTCCCCTATTTTCATGTGTGTAGATTAGATATGGAAGTTTTAGAAGGCGATAGTTTGGGAAAGTAGAGTGCAAAATTCAAGCTTTAGTTAAAATTTTATAAATTTGAAAAATGTAAGAGTTCATTCTAGGGTGTCTCACACCCCAAACTAGAAAATTGAAGCTCAAATTTTAGTCATAGGTTCCTCTGTGTCATGATTTTTTAGATTAGGTTTTATATTGAAAATAAATCAATTAAATCCACATTAAAATTAATCAATTTCCAATTAATTACAAAACTAGATCTAGGGTAGATTTTCTCTCCTTTTAGGTTTTTAGTCAATCTCACACCCTTGTTGATTTGGATTCTAATATTGCTTGAAAAATGATTGAATCTTAGTGATCTAAAATTTGACCTAGGATCCCTTTTTCAACTAAACAGACCCGCATTTTTGCAATGTTCTGATGACTACAATTTCTCTGCATCAATGTAATATAGAACCCCCTCATTTTTTGTAACTATCTGAAAGGTGAAAAAAGTTATCAGATATGATTATAATGTCCTACATGCATATCTTTGAGCCAATGATGAATTCACATGTTTCCCATCAATCCAAGACACGGGTTGGCTACAACCTTTTGCAATTTGGCTAAAAATTGGTATTCAATTCATTAGGAGAGAGATTTCTTTTGGAAGACTTATATTTTGTACAAGTTAGAATTTCTTTGAGAGTTATAATATCTTAGGGTTACAACATAAGGGTTAGATAAAACCTCTTGGTATAGTGCATATATTTTTAAGTCTTGGAAGTTATGTCATGTATGAAGGATAACATGAATGCATGTTAGAATAGTCCTTCTATAATAGTTCATTTGCATGTAATAGAAGTATAACTAGCAATTGCACATTAGTGTGCAATGGGTATGCCGAAGAAGTGTGGAAAGTCAATTAGGATAAATTTTGATCAATTTTTGTAATATATAAAATTATTTTAATCATTTCATATAATAAACTTATAAATCAAATTTACATTTTATATATATATATATAATTTTACCTTAAATAAATTATAAATCTAATATTTATCTTTTAACTAGTTTATTAAAATTAATAAAAGAAATTTAATGTAATAATGAGGAAAACATATATCTTGTCAATCTCATCCAAACATAAAGATAATATAAAATTACATAGGAATCAACTCATAATTCAAAAAAATATCTTTCTCCTTTACAAATATTTACATAAGGTTCTCTAATCAAATCTATATTTATAAAAAAAATATCTGATATGATTTTTTTAATCTGCAATCTATAACCTAACTATAATAAAAAAACCAATAAAATTAACAAACTCCCCAACTCTCAAAATCACCACAAATATAATTAGCCGATAGGCTATTATAGGTGAGAATTCCACCGGAAAAGTCTTACTGTCTGATGCCTGAAAATATTAGACTATTTCGGTGGAAAATCCCAATCAGAAGGATGCCAGTAGCACAGACGTCTTCCCTGCGCAATTCAATCACCAGCGTACGATATACAGTCCACTCATTACTCAATAGGTATGGGTTAGGTGTTAGTGGGGATGGTGTTGAAGTGGTGCCTGGAAGAGATGTACTTGGCCTCGACAACACCAACAGCCAGCAGTGAATGGTACAGATGAACTCTTCATCGCTCAGCAGTAGGTGGATAGAACATTCAAGTAAGAGCATTGAAGGAGAGTAGTTGTGTTGAGCATGGAATGACTATCAGTGGATAATGAAGGGAGATAAAGGCATTCGAAGTATAGTCTGCCACCCACCGTGCAATGTCGATTCACCTATATCGGGGATTTGTGACTGCCTTTGCCCATAAATTAATGTTAGCAGGTATGGCTGCGAGTCAGACCACACCGTTCTACACATTCTTGGGGTCTCCGTGCATGGCCTGGGATTTAATATGTCACCAAATTTACACTGTAGGTAATAAATGTCCAGCAGCCTTAAGATGGCTCTCACCTGGACGCAATGCACAGGCAAGACGGAGGAAATTTGGCTGCCTTCTTCAAGTCTGTGTGGCGAACAAGCAGGAGGTTGGAGTCTCAATATCCACCCATCCGCTTCAGGTCTGTATACTTCAATTAAACTCTTCTTTTGTTACTGTTGTCTTCCATTCATTTATTGTGTGTATAGCCGGTGACCTCCAACTCGAGCTCGAATTAAACAAAATTCTTCCAAAAATTGTGAAATCTTTTGTTTCAATTGGGGTTTGTCTTTGAAATATTCCAGAGGATGATATAATATTGCTTGGAGATCTTTCAGGGGATGATATCTACTTAATTTGTTTAAATTTCTGTCAGAAAAATGCAGAAACAAGAGGTCCAAACTGAATTTCTCTCTGCTGGCTTGATTGATTCTGCTCTCTTTTGGTGGGTGAGTTGATTTGTAGCTGAGGTTTTTATGTAGTGTGATAAATTATGCAAAATTGGAATTTTAATGCCCTTCTTATGTGTGTCATATTATAGAGTGTGTGCATTTCAAACCTTGTTATTAATGGGCTTGAAGGAAACGTCTCCTTCCTTCTATTCGGCAATGCCCAAGTTGGTGCCTGCAATTATTTTCGTCATGGCATGGGGTTTAGGGTGAGTACTCTGTAATCATTTCTTGAAAGATTGAAATGTGTTTTATATCTGGGTTTTGTGGTTTAATTGGTACCTTTTTCCCCTTGCTTTGTAGGATGGAGAAAGTTGACATTAAGTGTTCTCACAGTCGAATCAAGATTGTGGGTACAGTGCTTTGTGTGTGTGGAGCAATGGCCATGAGTTTCCTACGCAGTCCTACTATAAGCGAGCTCTGGGCTTCACCACACCCTCATTCACAAAACATCATCCCTAACTTTCTACATGAGGGGAATTCGGACAAAACTATTACAGGATGCATTTACCTCTTAACGGCTGTGACAATCGTGTCGTCTTGTATGATAGTATAGACCGTCCTATTTCATTTTCTCATTCTCTTTTTTGTAGTTTTTACTTCTTGCTTACTGTAACAGAAACTTGGGTAACATTCATGAGTCTCTCATTATAACAGTTGTATTATTAAGTTCTGACTAAAGTTTGTGAGCATGCAGGCAGAGACATTGAAACAGTATCCAGCTCCATTATCCCTCTCAGCACTTACAACACTTCTTGGCTCCATCGAAACTACTGCCTTGATAATGGCTTTAGACAAGGGTGTTGATGCATCATCATGGTCTCTAGATTGGAGTGGGGTTCTGACCATTATATTTGGGGTGAGTGAAACAAATGGATTTCTGCTTTGATCCATCCATTCCCCTTAACAACGAGTCTCCATGACCATTGAGCCAGTCCTTCCATTGACCTATGAGTATTTCAATAGATCCATTTCTCATGAATTTCAATGTCCTGGTTGGAACTTTTTGGACAACTTTGAGTCGTCACTTGCTCATCATCAAAGCAAAACCTTAGAATTTTAAGTACTATATTTTTAATTAAACGATTGACAATTTTGTTTTAGATGGCTCTTGATTTGTAAATAGTGTTATTGATCCCCTGGTTATATCAAAATTTAAGCTCTTGTTTGAGTGATTTCATTTCACACAATTTATGTACCAATTGGAAAGTAAGTAGCCAAAATTGCTTACATGTGCAAGGAATCTTTGGCAATGCATTTCTTGTCACCTTGCAATTATGGTGCATTCAGAAAAGAGGACCTGTATTTGTGTCAACATTCAGCCCTGTTTCTACTGTTTGCTCTGCTATCTTATCATCCTTCATTTTAGGAGAAACCATGCATCTGGGAAGGTTAGGCTTTATTTTTTAATTACATAGTTTGAATTATATATACATTTTACATATCATTTTATTTGGAATTACTATAACTTAGGATTCTATAAGATTATTTAATTAAATGAAATAGTTGTACAAAATCTATATTTTATTGACCCATATATAGCTCTATCTATTTTGAAATATTATAATTCACTTTTTATAATATAATTTTATGAATTTAATATTATATAAACTATAAATTTAATATTATATAAACATTATATATCTGTAAACTTAATATTATACAAACATCATATATATCTTTATATATCTTTAAATTTTTTTGTAAAAGATGTGGAGAATGTTTGCTTATTTTGACTAGCAACTGTTGCTCAATTTATTTATATTGATAATATTAATAACTATTAAAAAAGAGGCAAAAGAATTTGTGAAGCCATATGACTTTGACAACAATTGATTAGAACGCAAGATTTAAGATGAACAAAGAACCATAAAGAAATTCATGGGGATAACACAGTCTACGAAACAAATTTCAAAGGCCAACAGTAGATATCGCTTCATTCATCAATAGAAAAATAAAATATTCAAACCATATTTTAACATGATTTATTGGTGTCTCTGTCAGAATCCTTACACTACCATCTTAAGTAGCATCTGAATATATATCAAGGTATTCAACCTATAAATAGTGGACATAGTCTATCCTGAGAATCATCGTTGCAATACAATAGAGAGCCATCGCTGCTAGGAATCAACCAATGTAACAAAACAACACGAGTTTTCTTCAGCCATCCTCTGAAGCACATCTGTCCTCTGTAGCTGCCTCCAGAACCCGTGGTTGAAGAACCTACCTGGCAGCCTATCCAGCGCACCTTTCCTCTGTGGCTGCCTCCAGAACCTATGGTTGAAGGAGTAAAGAATGGTGCCTGGGGTTAGGGTTCTTTTCAGCTATGGCTAAATTAAGGAGGCTTTCCATTTGGGTGCGATTTATTAGCCTTTGAAGAGTGCATTTTGTGGTAGTGCCACGTATGGTAGCTGGGGAGGACTATTGTTTTAGCTTGGACCACTTCAAAATACATTGAAATCATGGTCTAAAGATTAAAATTAAAATGGCAATTTAACTGGGAGACAGCTGCACCCAGCGTTCCACCACCTTTAAATTATATAATCGTTTATATATATATATTATATAAGTGGTTTTTTTGAGTGTTTTTAATTATATGGTTTATGTGTTAAATGAAAGTAAATTTAGCGTAAGATAGTTTATGTCCTGCAATTATCATGAAGTGAATTGCTAGCTGTGCATGTGACGCAGGTTGTAATATTCTATTCTTGGATTATGTGGTATTTGATCCACTCACATATCCAACTACTTTAATTCGTCAAATGGGTTTCTAAGTGTTAATGAATTGTTTTGAGAGTGCTTATCTAAAATAAAAATTCAATAGTTAAATGGGAATTCGCCAAATAGATTTCTAAGTGTTAATGAATTGTTTTGAGAGTGCTTACCTATAATAAAAATTTAATGAATTTGTTAACTTAACTGTTTAATATTGTATAGGTATGAACTCTATTAATTTTGATTTTACAAATAATTGTCATAATATTTGAAAACAAAATAAGTTATATTAGATATAATTTAATTGTTATTGATATTATTATTTTTAGAAGAATGTTTATATTCATAAATTTTAATTGAATTAAATAGCTATAAATAAAAATAATGTTTGAGGAAATAATTAAATAAATTAGAATTATTCTTAGAAAGTTTTAAAGTAGAACAAAATAAATTAAATTAGAGTAAAATACATTTATACCTATAATAAAATAGCTTTGTATTTCAGTTTTTTATCTACATTTGATTAACATTGTAATTGACATAATAGTAGAAGACAATATATTATACGATAGTCAAATATGAATACATGCTTGGATTTGGTTTTCAAAGCACGCAAACCAAGTGGTTCATGATAGTGTTTATTTTTCGTATTCTTCTAACTTAAAAACCTTTTTTAATAGTACACGTATACCCTTCTTGTATTGATTTGGGTGGAAATATTATTTATAGTTTGGTTTATTGTGTTAGTTTGGAGCGTCACCTCCTTCGTTTCAAAAACACATATCCTACTAAAGCACCACATCACCAATTGACTTTTGCTAGAAATAGTTAGCCTTACGAAAAGCAATTTACCTATTCTTGTGATTTTTCCCCTTGACCCTTCGAGATATTGTCAAAGTATATCCTTCTATCGGCGTAACCATTGCACCTCGCTGGGGTGCAAGCGCTAGTTATATATTTTAAGAGATTTATGTCCAACCAGCCATTCCCCCAAAAGAAATTCATCTTTTGGAAGCGTATTAAAAACGGTTTAAAAATTATTAATATTCACCCAAAAGCCACCGAGAAAACCATCCCGATTGTTAAGAGATATTTAGCTATGGTGGGGTCCCAAGGGAATATAAAATTTCATTTATTTCTGTGTATGGAAGGAGAAAGAAACAAAAGATGACGTCAACAACTGAAATGTGCCAAAAGGAGACAGACACGTCAACGGCCTTGAAATATTTACGCCGAAGGTGTTCCCTCTATGGAGTCTCTCCCCCAAATCTTTAAATGAAGGTCTCTAATTTACCCAACAGATATGGAGGACCATAAATTTAATCTACGCCGTTTGATGTGACCACATATGAGCATTAATTCCTTCAAGCCTTAATTACTCGCTTACCGTAAAAAAAAACATTTTCTCATTTTTTATCTCCTCCTAGCT
The DNA here is from genome assembly GCA_007258455.2 of Sequoia sempervirens. Taxonomy (NCBI): domain Eukaryota; kingdom Viridiplantae; phylum Streptophyta; class Pinopsida; order Cupressales; family Cupressaceae; genus Sequoia; species Sequoia sempervirens. The sequence goes on along the minus strand of VDFB02353493.1, from coordinate 163,725,781 downwards.
ATAATATTTATTGAACACAAATTCCCTTTCTCCGAAATACCCAAGGATTTTGCTTGAGAGTGTTGTGTCGGTGGTCTTTCTTGGGAGGATTACGTGTGAGTTAATGTTTGGGATGGAGTTTGAATCTTCACCTCACATCTGCCGGTAGGAGGGACAAATGACTCAGTAATGGAATGGTTTAATCCAGCACAATCATGTCCTACAGACATAAATATTCAATTTGTCAAGAAATGTCACTTCCTCCTTGCCTGTAATGGCTGCATCCAACCTACTCCTTGTCAGCTTTGCACAATTACTTTGCCAGGAAATATCTTCATTGCATTCTCACCCACCTGTCGGTCCACTATATATGAATACGAATGAGATATTTTGCTCAGTACTTCTCAGCATTGAAGACACAAAAATCAACAGAATTCTTCTTTAGACTTTGGAACCGGTGTTGAGCTTTCTTTGCAACCAGGTTTTCTTCTACACTTTCATCCTTATCTTTAAATCTGCTTATATTTGGGCTAGAAACCAAATTTATTAAATCATAAAAAAATCAACTAGAAACATATCTGGTAACCTGTAATTGTACAGTATCGCATGGTCATGCTCACTCCCTGCTAATATTTTTTGGTGTAACCTTCCACCTTCATTGTTCTACAGTCCTTCACAAGTATGTACTCACATCACACTCTACTTTCATCTCTGAACTAAACTCACACAGATATGCAATATTGCTTCTTATTTCCACCATTGTCATCATATGTATTATAGCCTGTTTGAGGACAAAAGAAGAAATACTGTTACTAATACTTCTTTCAATCCAATACATTCTAGCATGATCGTTCTTTACAAATCTTCAGCATGAGGTGAATTCATTACTGAACTAAACAAATCCTAAGAATAGGTACATAGAAGCGTGACGCGCGTTTGTTAATCTTCAAAACGTGGTCCAGAGCACATCCTAGATCAAGTTAAATGCAACCCATAACCTTGCCCAAAATGTTTTTTTTGGTATGAGTACTCCCAAAGAGAAGCCATCTTTTAATGGGCACTTAAGAAGAGACACCATCTTGGGGAGTCACACTGTAACTCAAACCTGTTTCAACTACAATAAACTCCCAGATATTTGGCACTGGCCCACAGCCCTCATGCAAAATTGCATTGGTTTACTAAGTACAATAAATGCACCTCGATCTTCATTGTTATTATGTGCCTTGGTGAAGGGAATCTTTAAAGTCCATGTAACATTTTACATAAATTTATACCAAATTTGCACTGATCTGTGAAAAAATTATCATTAATAACTAAAGAAACTTGAAAAGTATGCTGTATTACAGCCAGATAACAACGTAAATTCAAAATTGTCAATTGGGGTGAGGTCAGGAAAAAGCCATCTTAATGTAGAATATTAAGTAACATACATCTTTCCATTCTGTGTGGCGAGAGATAATCTTTCCAGATTTGGAAGTTTACCGAGATAATCTAATCTGGTATGTTTCCCCCAATTTCATTTTCAATCCAGGGAGAGTTAAAATTATAATCCCAACCACCACTTTTGTTAAATATCTTTCCTTATTTGTAATGCCTTCAATCCTAATATGGATAATTTTAATAAGTTCTCATTTCCCTCCTCTGTCCTATCTTTCCTTTACTTGTTATAGGGTCCCTGTACTGTTGGTATAGCCAACCTCTCCATTGAATGGGCTGACTTTCCTTTAAATCCTTTCTGTTATGTAAAATATTGTGCATACTAATTTTTCTGTACTATCTTACAGCTGTTCTCAGTTTTTTTTTTCAAAAGGAAAAACATAGCTGTTTCTTTTACATCTGATAGAAATGTTTGGACGCATCTTGCTCATCTTGTTTCTTGAGTATAAGAGTAGAAGACTTTCCTTGTTTGATTGTCTTTAACACATAAAGTGTTGGTAGACACTAAACCCACAACATCTTTTTAAATGTTTATTTGCTCCACAATTGGGTATCTTGAACTTTGAGTTTGAGAGACATTGCCAAAATATGCCACATGAAATATTTAAAAATAGGTGTGTTAGTGTTTTAATTTTTCTATTGCTAGAAAAGACAAGATGAAACAACAAATATGGTAGAACTATTCTTCAAGTTATAAGGGGAAACTCTTGAGATCTAACTAAAATTATAACTAATAGAATTTACATGTACACTATACAAGATTTCACAGAGATTTTTGCATAAATGTAAATTGCTAATTGATGCAGAAAAGGCTTGAGAGCCCAATGAAAGGTTGCTGATCCTAGTAGCTGTTAACAATAAAATCAATATAAAATAACAATACTCAAAAATTATGTTTCAAAATTCAAATTACATTTTTTCTTACTGGCGCCCAACCCAATAGTAGGGGTTACAAGAATTCAGAATTTCCTTACCATTGATGCTTGAATATCTCACGTAACCCAGAAAACAAAAATTATCCTCAACTTCAAAACATAAATTATCCTTTACTTCTTTTTACCATCCAAAACCCTTGTACCTGTTTTATATGCTTTCGCACATATTTGGTTTTGTTTATAGAGAGGGTCTTAGCCACCAATAAAAGAAACCACCCAACTATGTAAATGGCTCAATCAAGAGTGTGTGAGTAAACACAAGTAGAAGACTGCCATGCTTGTCAGAGATTTATGGCATAAAACACCTAGAAAGGTTAAGCTACCTCCTAGCAACTATAGTTGAAATTATTGAATAATAGCTTGATCCATGAAATATGCTAGCTACAAAGGGCATGATCCATGAATTGGGATAGGTGCATGAAGGAAATAATGCGTAATACAATTGTTGCTAGCCAACAATAGGCATGATTAGAGATATACTTGCAGGCCAAATTTTAGTTGTAGGTGATAAATGCCCAAACAAGATTTCAGTTTAATTTATTCTATATTATTTTTTAATTAAGATTAAAGTTTGAAATTTAATGATACACAAACAAGCAAGATACTTTATATTCTATATATTTCAAATTTCAATAGTCATGAGCTTTTAATCAAATTTTATTTAACAGTTATGAATCCATTCAGCTGTTCAAGTTTGAAATGGGTGTGTAATACCAATTATTATTACACTCTAATTAGGATGTGTTAGTGAGAGAGTTCTCCTTTGTGCACTACTTCCGTAGGGCTATATTCTTGTAGCTGTTTTCCATATGAAATTGAAACTATTGAATGGTTGAAAAAAACTGTGCTATGTTGTTACTCGAGGATAGGTTGCATACATTTGATTATATTTATTTTACTATTTTAATTAAAGCCTTCCATAGGTTGCATGCATTTGTCATATGATTGTATGATTATAGCCATCCTATATGTCATTGTAGAACCCAAAGACATGTTGGTATTTAAATTATTTGTATTATCCTTTGTATTATCCTTTATCTATATTCAAAGTTTAAATTTCAGACCATGCTATCTCTTTCAACTATCATGTTATTTCAATGTTTTATCACAACTTTGTATACCTTTCAACTTAAGTTAAAATCTTGCAATAATTTGTTTTCCTGATATGAAAATATACATTTTAAACTCAACTTACTTTGATCTACAACATACCTTGTAGTCGAAGTTCAAGATGAAATCATGCAAGAAAAAAAATGTCATTGGAATCAAATGCAACACCTACGATACTATGCAAAGAAAGATAGTCTTGATGCAAGGAGACGTGAAAGACGTCACATCCTCCAAGAAGCAACCCCCACAATCGATCCTACTCACTCATATAACTCACGTCACATTCTCCAAGAAGTAACCCCCACAACTACTCTTGCTCTCTCATATAGCCCACCCCACTTACAAACACCAACTCCTCAAATGCAGTCTACAGTTCATCCCATATCATTCTCTAAAATACACCCTCCTCCACCTTTCCCTACAAATTATCACACTGCAAGAAATATGTTTCGTTCAAAATTGGATAAACTTTCAACCATGCCAACATGTCTAGTTTGCATGGAAAAATATCAAGGAATTAAAACTAGGCAATTCAATGTTTTATGTACTTGCTACAAATGCATTTCAAAAGAAAATGGTCATCACTTCTCAAAGTGGAACAACATGGACCCTGGAGAGTAATATACTTGTTTGCAACAACTCAATCAAATTGAAGAGATGTTAATAGCAAGAGTTAGCCCTGTCCTTCAGGTCACCTATGCCAAGGGGGGGCAATTAAAATATAGTGGCCACAGTATTTGTTTTCCTCAAAATATTTTTGCATTTTCAACTTACTTGCCAAGGAATATAAGTGATCTAGATATTTTCATAGTGAATAAAAAGAATCTTGACTCTCAACAATATAGTTTCTATGTTAGTAGAGGATGTGATCATGAGGCATTACTATATAAGATCTATAATGATCCTTACTACAAAGATGTGCAGTTAGATGAGTCGTTTTTGTCATGCTTGCCTATTGCATCCATGAACATCTTCGATTGTCTATATGATACAACTTCAATTCCTAATCCCACCAAAGAAAGAGTCATGCAACAAAATGGTCCAGATGATGGCTTGTTGCAAGAAAATATGCAAACCACATCCCCATTTATCGCAAACCTCCTGCCTGCACGTAGAGAAGTTGAAGAGTTACACAATTTGTTGCACCTAGGAGAAGGACGACCAACTCCTACTGTTAATTGACCACCAGGTAAGTGCACCGAAATGGTCGCACTTTTGTGGCCAAACTAACAAATAACGCGTTCGCGTTATTGTTTTCTTTGCAAATTTGCTTTGTTTTTTTTCCTTGGAATACCAACCCAAAGGATTGGAGGGCATTCCCAAAGACCAGAGACGTGTTTTTTCCAAATTCAACAAATTTTCATATAATCGGGTTCGTGCTCACCATCAAGATTGCATCTGGTTCAATATCAAGAAAATTGAACACATGGGTAATGTTAGGTTCTTTATTAGCTTTCCAACGATGTAATTTTTTTCACTTTCTAACAATGTTAAGCCTTTCATCCATAATTTCTTTTGTTTGTATGTCCGTTTTCTTCAAAAAGCAGTGTTTGGTATTTTTTTCACTATAAATAACTATTTATCAAAATTTGAAATAAATTACATTTTTAGAAACTAGACTCCATTCTACAATTTAAAAAAAATAAATTAAAAAAAAAAATCTATTAGTTTCGAAAAAATTTAGGGGGAGCACGGCCAAAATTCTGCTTTTTAGGAAGTGCCCACTTAGAAAATTAATAAAAAATCAAATATTCATTAAAAAATTATCAAAAAATATCCAGTCCTTACTACATACTGTTATGTAACTTCTGACCGAAGCGATTTTAAAAATACTACAAAAAAGTCCACCGTGCTCGGGTCACACAAGAGTTGTTATGTTTTTCTGACAGAAACAACAACAATTTGTGTGTGTCCCTCTTTTGAACCCCTTAATCTCAACCATTTTCAAAATAAATTAGTAGTTTAGAAAGTAGACTCGGAGCACTACGGTACTTGTTTTTATTCCATCTAAAATTTTTGAGTGTAGCTATCCTCAATTTCACGTCGAAGGTCAGTATTTACTGATTTCAGAAAAAAATTGGCCACTTAAGCCCCTTTTTTGGGAACCATCTTGGTGTACTTACCCCACCTATTTCTCTATCACCCATAAATGAGTACACCACTGATGGTTTATTTGTGATGGCCTTCCCTACTTTGTTTCCAAAAGGCGAAGGAATCTTCAATCAACAACATATAAAATAAGTTAAGCTAAATGAATATGCTTGCCATATTCTAAGTTACTATAATAATAGGTTTGGCCAGCACCCAATGTTTAGGTACTTCATCCTTAATATTATCATGCATCATCGAATCCAAGCAAGTACATCTATTTTTGTCCACAAACATCTAGATAGTCATTTACCATCAATTTTTTTTGACCTTTTCCAAAGACTAAAGGACCTCCCTGATGAACAAACTAGCTGACCAATTAATGCATTTTGGATCATCAATACATGGTACAAAACCATTTTGGAACCAACGTAGGGGTGAGCTTTCAGACATGGTCATTCATATTTGTTGCCTAACACTGTTTTTTACTCTTAGTACAACAGATACTAAATGGCCAGACTTGCATTGTGTCATGCCATCTACCACACCCACTTCTCCTCAAGCAACTTCTAGGTTGAGACTGCAAAATATAGTCCAAAATCCACACCTTACCGCACTTTACATGCACCATAGATTTACTACTTTTCGTGAGGAGGTCTTGGAAAAAATTCTCTACGCAATAGATTATTGGTACAAGTACAAAATTTTTCATTCCATACTTTTATAATACTTTCTTATTTTACTTACTTCCTAAATTGCCCCTCTCCCCAGGTATGAGTGGCAACATAGAGGATCATCACATATCCATGGTTTTATTTGGATGGAGGCACTTGAAATCACCAAATTGCAGTGGAATAAAACTCAATCAGTACAAGATGTAATTGACTACATCAAAAATATGTCTTTTTATGGAACTCGCGCCCTCTTCCATTAAGAAACCAAAGTTTTCTTCAATCCATTTTTGATAACCCTTGTTTAATGGACACACGTATGATTACGTTGTCCAATCCTTCCATTAACTATAATGAACTAGTCAATTGTGTTCAACGACACACCAAGTGTACCTTGTAAACATGTCTACGAAGAAAAGGGACCTCTCTTGAATGTTGATATAAATCCCCTTGGAACATGCACAAGATAAATCAAGCCTTCCAACTACCGAAACTGGCCAAGCCAAACACACACCTGCTCGCAATGATGACCTCTTGAATCTTCACAACCCAACAATCCTTTCTATATGGAGAGAAAATGTAGATTGCCAACCAATTCTCTTAATTGATGTAGTCCTCAAATATATTGCAAAATATGCAGCAAAACCTGAAAGAAAATCTAAGTCATACCATGCAATACTTTCTCGCATTTCAACCACCATTGACCCTAACAAGCTAGCACCAGTAGCCTTTCACAAAATGCTTATTGACAGCCTTGTTGAATGTGATATTGGAGCCTAGGAAAATTGCCACCTTCTACTAAAATTTCCACTCTCCCTATCTAGTAGGACATTTGTTTCATTACATGTTAACCTTCAAAACTTTCAACGTGTTTCAATCTCACTCACATCCGCATGAACATCCACATCCTCTATTTAAGCTTACATGTCCTGCCCGACCTTTCTTCAAGCAATATCACTAATTGATGTGACTCAAAAGTGGCCCTTTAGAGCATCACACAAATCTAATCAATGGAAATTGCGATCTACAATTTAAGAAATTGTTCATGTCACTCCATGATTCACAACAATCCCTGCAAGAGATGACCCATGCTTTCATGACTTTTGTTTGACCAAACTTTTACTATACCAATCATTCTGAAACATTCAAAATGATTTTGGGTCATCACCTAATCAAATTGTAGAGCATTGGGAGAGGATGTTAGCGACTTACCATCCATGGCACGTGCTATGCACCCTAGCAGAACCTGATCAAGTAACTAACTTAGAAACAACTTTTGGTGAGGGGTAAGAGCAACAAGAGCCCAACCAAAATAAATGGAAAGTATTGTCAAGTCAACATCCTAGACTCCCATTGCAGCTGTAGACACCCAAATTTGATCACTCCCATATGATCAAATTTACCTCTTTATTTATCAATTCTGTCAATATTAATTTATTTAATTAATATTACACTTCCCACATAAGACTCTTAAAGTATTTAATTTAATAATTAAACACTTTATCTGGTGCCTTTATCTTCTCTAAATTAAATAAATACACCAATTTATTTAATTTAGTCATCCTAATATTTTGAATTAAAATCAATTTAAAATTCTTCTTTTCTCCCTCCTTGTCACATCCTCCATAATCCATCTCTAATATGAATTAATTTAATTAATTCATATTTAGGGTGTGCATCCTCTTAATCAAGGATTAATGTCACATCCTCCTACATTTGCCACTTGTCTCTAATCTTCCATTAATTATCATAATCAAATATTTGCACAACTTTAATCAAAGTCATTAACCACTTTTAAAACCACTTTTTAGTCAATCTTCCCATTTTTCCTTTTTGAGCATTGACCCTCTTTCCCATGAGAATTTTTAATTCTTATTTATTCATCCTATGTCTCTCTCCTCCCCATGTAAATTTTTAATTCACATTTTGTCTTTCCAAGGCTTCTAGAATGTTTGACATGTCACCTCATGCACATGTGACCAATTCCCACCTTTTTGGAGATCCTCTCTTATCCATTAGATTCTCCTATGAATGTGAATTTTTAATACACATTTATTTCTCCAACCTCTTTCCTTTTCCCATGAAGATTTTTGAGAAATTCCAAAATTCTTAAAATGTCATTTTCACTCCCACTTGGGGATAAGAAGTTCCTTTTTAAAGAAATATTCTCACTCCCCAAAGTACTTGGAAGGTACTTGTCCTTCCTCCACATCATGTACCTCTCTTCCACATCACCTACACATCATCCTACCTTTATCCACTTCACAATCCACATGTCAAGATGTGAGGGCTTGTGAGCCCTCAACTCACCTTAGCCCTTCATCTTGGCCTTGTTGGATAAATCCCAACAATTGAATTCTTTAGAGAATTCAAGTTTCTCTATAAATACCCCTTTCTCTAAGGCATCTCTAACACTTAAGCATTTTGTAACTAAATGCTGCCATTTTGTGCACTCATTTTAGCCATCAATTTCATCTATTTTCATTTGCATCCAAGCACATAGTCAAATCCTCTATTTAGCCACATCAAGAGCCATCAAGGAGTATACAAATCAATCCAAATCAAAGGCCAACCAAGGAGTTTTAGCTGCAAGAAGGAAGGTCTAACCATTTATCTTCATTTAACACTTTCCTCTTTGCACTTACAAATTCCTTAGACTAATCATGAGGTGTTTCATTATATTTTCCATTGCATTTTAATTGCTTAGAATAGGTTAAATATTTTGATATCACATTTTTGGCACACCCGGTGGGACCCACAAGTGGGTTCCTCAATTTAACGTTCGTTGTTGAGTTTTTTGAAGGAATATGTCGCAGTGGGGTGACTACGCCCCTGATTTTTCTGTAGTGGGGCCACTACGCCCCTGATTTTCCATAGTGAGGCAACTACGCCCCCCCGGGCTGAAAATTATTTTTGGCTAACACTTTTCTGCAGTGAGGCGACTACGCCCCCTGGGCTAAAAATTATTTTTGGCTAACACTTTTCTGCAGTGAGGTGACTACGCCACCCCTGGGCTTAAAATTATTTTTGGCTAACATTTTTCTGTAGTGAGGTGACTAAGCCCCCTTGGGCTAAAAATTATTTTTGGCTAACACTTTTCTACAGTGAGGCGACTACGCCCCCCTAGGCTAAAAATTATTTTTGGCTAACACTTTTCTGCAGTGAGGCGACTACGCCCCCATGGGCTGAAAATTATTTTTGGCTAACACTTTTCTATAGTAAGGCGACTATGCCCCCCTGGGCTGAAAATTATTTTTGGCTAACACTTTTCTGCAGTGAGGCGACTACGCCCCCTTGGGCTGAAAATTATTTTTGGTTAACACTTTTCTGCAGTGAGGTGACTACACCCCCCCTGGGCTGAAAATTATTTTTGGATAACACTTTTCCTGCAGTGAGGCGACTATGCCCCTTGGGCTAAAAATTATTTTTGGCTAACACTTTTTCTACAGTGGGGTGACTACGCCCTTGATTTTCTAGAGTGGGGAGACTACGCCCCTAATTTTCCGCAGTGAGGTGACTACGCCCCTGATTTTCTGCAGTGAGGCGACTACACCCTTGATTTTCTACAATGAGGCGACTGCACCCCTGATTTACTGTAGAAGGGCGACTACGCCCCCTTGTCACCATGAATCAATGCATTTTGAAAGGTAAAACTATTATTTTGGCTTCAATTTTTTTTTTGCTATTTTCAGATATTAACCTCCTAACATTGTTCATGCAATGATATTGGTGTTTTTTGCTAACTTTTTGCAGCATATTTTTGTGAAGTTGATGAAGAAAGCGAGATAAAACATCTAATATTTGCTTGCAGGGCTATCCATTCTCTCAAAACCTTTTAAAATATCCTTGTTGTTTGCTTTAATCTAAGAACATAGTTTAATTAGGGGGAGTAATATTCATTGCTTGTTGTGTCTATCTTTTTTGTTACCCAAAGAGAGCATTAGCTTGTTTTCACTTTCCCCTTGCACTTCGTGTGAGCCTAGTGAGTAGTTGGAAATAGTTAGTGCTTTCTTTCTAGTGGGACCTGCTTGGGGATTTCATCACCCCAAGGGATGATTCCAACCACGTGTACCAGCGGGGTATATAAAGGGGGGAGAGCAAAAGCTATACCCCAATCCAGTCACGTCATAATTGGTGGAGCGTCGAAGCTAGGGTGATACCTAGATAGACGTGAAGAGTTGGTCCGAGCCCTTCAGTATCTCACTGGGGTTCCCGACTCACACTTGTGACGGGCTAGTGTTCATGGTTGTGCCTCATGTACTGAGAGTATATCGAGGACTCCCTAGACACTTTGTGCATCCTAGATTAAGACCTCTTTGGCCATACCCTTAACACTAATCATTGGATTGTGTTTGCTTGAGAGTGTTTGCTTGTGAGAAACTAGTAAAATTTTTGACAAATTGGCCTTATCATTGTCATTTTAAAGTCCTTGCCATAGTCATTTTCATCAAACCAAGTCCCGAATATTCCACAGTGAGGCGATTACGCCCCTAGTTTTTCGCAGTGAGGCTATTATGCCCCTAATTTTCCGTAGTGAGGTGATTATGCCCTTAATTTTTTGCAGTGAGACGATTACACCCCTAATTAACTGCAATGAGGTGATTATGCCCCTAATTTACCGTAGTGAGGTGACTGCACCCCTGATTTACCGCAACGAGGCGATTACACCCCTGATTTTTCGTAGTGAGGCGATTACGCCCTTGATTTGCTGCAGAGGGGTGAATTTTCCCTCCTAAACACCCGAAATCACCCCATTTGGATCTATTTAGCTTCTAAACCATCATTTAATCATTCCCAATCATTATCTCATCATCCCAAGCCTCTGTTTCGTCACTCTAAGTCTCCTAAAACCTCCATTTGATCAGTTTAAACCTCCATTTTATCATTCCAAACCTCTGTTTAACCATTCTAAATCCCCATTCATTCTCCACAATCATCTTGAATCCACCAGTTCATTTTAATTTCCCCATATTCCATTCAAAAGTCCATACCATCACATAGTGGACATCATAATTTTACCATTTACATCACCAAACACAACCCATAACCAAACCGCCTTAACCTTGTATTACAAAGTGGTTACCCAAATTGACCCTAGCACTTGAATTTGATTATTAGTCATTAACTTCAGGCCAAATCAATTTGCTTCCATCTTGAGGTGAATTCGGTGTCATAAGTTATCATCTTTGACCAATATCAATCCATTTCTATCTTAAGGTGGATTTAGTGCCATGATCATCCTCTTAATCAATCAAAGCTCTAGGTCACTAAGGGTAACTTCCTTTGATTAAACTCAGTGTCTCTCACATCTTTCATCATCTAATCATACCCATTCAATCATCCAAATCTATCAAAACCAATCATTTGATCAAATTACCCAATCAATCAAATCACATCCGTTCAACCAATGCAATCCTGTTGATCTTAATAATCTAATCCAATTCAATCAAAATCTAATCTAGCCAATCAAAATCTGATCCCATCAAAATCTGATCCAATCCAATATATCCAAACAAAATCTGACCTAGATCCAAATCCCATCAAAATCAGATCTCATCCAATCACAATCAAATCATTCATCAAAAACATCTCTATAATCCATCCATAGCACATTTGCATGTCTGTTCAAACTAGGTCACAAGTTAAGAGACAAATGGAACAACAACAAGGTCAAAATTCTCAAGCGAACATGTCTCAAGACCTTAATAACAATACAAATCCCACCAATGGTACAAATATTGCTCAAGATCCTAACAACATCCCCCAAGATCCTCATAATGGTACTTCATCACACTCCAACATCGAAAATCAGAACAACTCACCACACGGTGAAGAGAGTATGGCTAATCAACCTGAACTCACACTTGAGGAATATTTTAGTAATCCCACCAATGTGCAAATGATTGACCGTTTGTTCGAAAAACATGGGGAAGAAATTTTGGCCCACCTAATTGAGAAGGGTGTCAAACCCCCCTCGGGTGTTGACTTGTCCAAATGTAGGAGTTCCCCATCTAACGTACTCCAATGTTCACAAAATGCACCAGAAGTTTCGTACTTCCCCAATGTTCCTCTAGTTGAGGGTTGGCATCAACCTAAATTTGGCAATGATGTTCTCTATCATGTTAACTATCCCCCATAGACTTCAACCTTAGTTATGGGAGGTCCTCAAGTGCCTGATCCCAATAATCCTTTTACCTATGGTATGCCACAAAATGTTCCACAACCTGCACCATTAACGTTAACAACACCCCCTCTTTCGAATCAACCTATAGTCAACAAGTGTTGGGGGCACCCCCCTTTCCATATTGCCTCCACCTCCTGGGGCCACACATCTACCATCATCCTCATATACATCTCAACAGCTTCACCAATCCAATGTTCCACCTCAATTACCTCCATAAGGCACATCCCAGCTGAACGTTTTAGGTGGTACCCAACAACCCCCTTTACAAAATGCTTCTACGCTACCTCAGCCATCTCATTAGCAACAACCCATACATAATGCTTTGGTCTCTTCATGACATCCACCTTACCAACCACAAGGCAATCCATCTCGACCTATTGCTCAGACCATATCCCCCTTTCTTGCATCCATTTTGCATCTGCAGGCTCAACCGCAACACATCCTATCTTGACTCGTACAACAGTTGACATCACAACAACAACTCCCTCAACACTACTACTATCACAATCAACAACAATTTCACCAACAACCGCTTTATGCAACCTCCCAACAATCACAACAATACCTTCAACACCAACAAACCAATACGCAGCATCCTATCCAAGCTCCTCAACAACCCACCCCACACTTTTATCAAACAAATCTGCACTATACCCCACAACAATAGCCCCCTATCAACAAAATCCCTTGTCTTACCAACAAGGCATGTCATCATCCAACTATCCAAATCCATATTTCAACAATCTGACACTCTCTTAGCAAGATCCTTTATCATCCTATCATCAATATCCCCCCAACCCACCACCGGCCAACTCGGATCTGTTGGAAATCAAAGCCACTTTGAAAGACCTTCAAGTCAGGGCTACCAAACAATCATTCAAATTTGAAGACATATGCCCATATCCATTTGATCCCTCCATCTCATTAATCCCATTTCCTAAACATTTTGAAATACCAAAGTTTGAAAAATACAAGGGAAACAAAGACCCTAAGGCTCACTTGCAGGAATTTTACTCCCAATGTCAAGAGGTCATGCACAATGACAACTACCTCTTGTGCCTATTCCCATGAAGCCTGACAAGCCACGCCCTGGATTGGTTCATGACTCGAAAAAGGGTCCATAAAAACTTTTGCAGACTTGTCAAAAAAATTTGTATCCTACTTCTCTTTCAAGTTGGAGAAGGACACAAATACCTTAGATCTCCTCAAAGAGAAACAACGTGAGGGGGAAACCTTTACTAGCTACCTACAAAGGTGGCATGCATTAGCAAGCCGAATGAAGACCCCTCTGAAAGACAAAGACATGGTCACTCTTTTCGTGGAAAACTCTCATCCTGACATGGCCCATAATGGTAGGTTACATTATGTCACCACTTTGACGGAGATAGTGGAAAAGGGACCCATCCTTGAACGTGCCCTTATTGCCAAGGGACACATCAAAATACATAGTCATGATAAAGAGAGGTCATTTGGCGATAAACCACAATTCTGGAACAAGAACAAGAATGCAGTGAATGAAGGCATGATAGACACTAAACACATCCAAGTGGCTAATGCATCCCAAAAACAACAATCGTCTATACCTAACGCCATCTCTGTACCACAGGGGACACCTCGCCTTCCTCAAAAATTGCACCAAAACAATCAGGGGAACACCAAACGTCAGTACGCTCAATTAGGAGAACCTCTAAGTGTTGTCTTTAATAAGTTGTTACAAATCAATTATCCCATCACGTACCCTGTCACCAAGCCATTTGATGAGTCCAAACCCAAGCCCTCATGGTTTAAAGAAAATGAGTATTGTGAGTTCCATAAAATCAAAGGACACTCTTTAAACAAGTGTTAGGGACTGAAAAACTACGTCCAAGATCTCATTAATCGAGGTGATATCAAGGTTGACCCCAGTCAAGCTTCGTCATCCAATGCACAATTACAAATATATCAGAACACCTTTCTGAACCATAATCAAGGGCCAAGCACATCTAGCAGTAATCCCCAAGAAAACAACACAAATAATGTGAGCTACAAGAATGTACCCTTCAATTACGAGGGTGTTATTCATTACATTGAGCAGGTGGAACCCTATGTATCCATGATATGTATGTTAAAGCGAAAGACCCTCAATGTCTTGTTACTACACGACGAGCCTACATCACTATCCCTACAGCCTCTGCACCCCCCCAATCAACTCCTGTAAGCTCTCATACAACATCCTTGATCACTTAGGAAAGACCCCTACTCATATATCCATTTTGGATTTGCTTAAGTCTTCCCCTGTACATCAAGAAATCCTCAAGAGAGCCCTGTAGGAAACCCATGTGCCAAATGACATCGACCCCACGCAATTCCAAGCTTTGGTGGGACACTTGGCTTTATCTCATCAATTGTACTTCAGCCAAAATGATATGCCAAACATCGATGTCAATCATAATCGCCCCTTACATATCGAAGTCGTGGTTGCTCGCCATAAAATAAAAAGAGTCTTGGTAGATAATGGCTCTGCCCTCAATTTGTGTACTCTGAAATTCATAAAAAAGGTGGGGTATACTCAAGAAGATTTAAGTAATCAGATCATCACAATCAAAGCCTATGATAATGTAGAAAGAAATTCAGAGAGAATTATCAATCTTCCTATCCAAGTGGGACCTGTGCTTCAATACACTACCTGTCATGTCCTTGATCTAGACTTGCCATATAATCTCCTCCTTGGCCGCCCGTGGCTCCATGCTATGCAAGCCGTCCCCTCCACGTACCATTAGTGCCTAAAATTCCCTGTCAACAGACAAGAAGTCACCATCTATTTGGACCCCCAACCATTTGAATACTGCCGCACTTTAGAAGCGTCATTTCCCCATTTACATTATTGTCCCAGGATTGAAATGGGGCCATACCAGTCATCATCTGCTAATCCACCCTCCATCGCGATAACCACTTCATCTTCCACCACTGATCCTATAGTCACCAAAGTCCAGATCATTGACAAAGGGTGTGGTGAATATGAAATGCATACTGCTCTCAATGTCACAACCATGCCACCGTCATCGCATGAGTATGGTCAACCTTCGCATGCTACTCCAAAGGAAGACAAGACTGTCACCTTCAGTGGTAAAAACATCCCTACCACCACTTTCAGATCCCCAAGTGTCAAGATAGATGCACCAGAAGAGGACATAAGCCAATGGGTCTACCGAGAAGAACCCCAGCCAAATCCTCCTCTAAAGGAATATTTTCAGGAACCATATCCGTGGTCAGCTAAGTTTGCAGAAAAGTATAACTACCAAGGCAGGGGCCTAGGAAAAGAAGAACAAGGGCGGTTGCAACCTATTGATACATCAAAGTTACCAAAGAACATATGCATCGGATACTATAAAAAACATAAAATCCCTACAACATCGTCTAAAACCTCCAATAGTGTCACCGTGGACAAAGGATCATTGGAAGATATACCCGAGAAGGAATCCATCATACATGCGTACGATGACATCAATCACACTAACTTATCATCCATGTTCGAATGCCTATCCGTCTGCACCATTAGCCTATCCCTTTGTCACCCTAAGCTTATTGATTGGGACCTACGTAATAACACACTTGTCAATATGTCTGCGGATACATATGTCAACCTTATGGGATTGGGGGAGGATGAACACTCTAGTTGCAAAAATAAGAATAAGTAAAGTAAAAAGCAATCATCTAGTGAAAACCTCCTTGAGGCGCTTCTTGACCTTGAAAAAGTAAAAATAAAGGACGCATCCGATGGCGAAAACCTTGAAGAGGCACTGGAAGATGGAGATGTTCATCTTCCCCTTGTAGGAACTTAGTTATCTGCCCGATCATCCATTCTAATTGAAGAGACTCAAGTTAATCTGGGTACTACTGAAAATCCTAAAATCACCTATGTGGCTAAGTCACTCTTAGAGCAAGAGTATCCAGTAATTGTACAGCTACTCCAAGAGGGAATTATTAACTTCGCTTGGTTATATTCAGACATGCCAGGCTTAGACCCCGCCTTAGTGGTTCATCATCTAGACGTTCGCCTAGATGCCAAGCCTATCAAACAAAAGCTCTACAAGATGCACCCACAGGTAGCATTGTTAGTAAAAAAGGAATTGGAAAAGTTACTAGAGGTAGGTTTTATTAGACCAATTGACTACTCTGAGTGGATCTCCAATATAGTACCAGTTGCCAAACCAAATGGAGATATTCGGATCTGCATAGACTTCTGGGACCTTAACAAGGCCTGTCCAAAAGACGACTTCCCTCTGCTAAACATTGACATGTTGGTCGACCTCACAGCAGGACATGAGATGCTCTCCCTTATGGATGGCTTCTCTGGTTATAATCAAATTCGAATCGCACCTGAGGATCAACATAAGACCTCCTTCACAACACCTTGGGGCACTTTCTGTTACAATGTTATGCCCTTTGGTCTCAAAAATGTAGGGGCAACATATTAGAGGGCAATGACAGTCATCTTCCATGACCTTATCCATATCATCATGGAGGATTATGTTGACGACTTGTTAGGGAAATCTACAACACGAGTAGAAAATCCTATTGTCCAGATCTTGGAACGGTTAGAACATTACAAGTTGCTACTAAATCCAAAAAAGTGCATCTTTGGGGTTACATCAGGAAAATTGTTGGGTTTTATAGTCTCCCGAAGAGGTATTGAAGTTGATCTTGCCAAGGTAAAGGATATTCTGGACATGCCACCTCCACGCAATCTGAAGTAGTTAAGAAGCCTCCAAGGGAAGATGCAATCCATCCGTCGGTTCATATCCTAGCTAGCAGATAAGTGTCAGCCATTCACTCATCTTCTCAAGAAAGATTCCACCTTCTGATGGAACCAGCAGTGTCAAATGGGTTTTGATAAAATTAAGGAATATTTAGCTCATCCACCGATCTTGATGCCACCTATCCCAGGAAAACCTCTCATGCTTTACATCTCTTCTACTTCAGTCACGCTGGGGGCATTGTTGGCACAACATGATGAGTCGTTCAAAGAAAGGGCAATCTACTACATCAGTCGAACATTGGTCGACTATGAGTTAAATTACTCCCCTATGGAAAAAGCTTGCCTTGCACTAGTCTTCAGCACACAAAAACTCCATCATTACATGCTCAGCCATTCAGTCAAATTAGTCACTAAAATTGATCCCTTGAAGTATTTGTTATCTAGAACCACTCTGATTGGCTGCATGGCCAAATGGGTCATGCTCCTAAGCGAATTTGACATAGAGTATGTAGAACAAAAAACCATAAAAGGACAGGTCATAGCTGATCAATTGGCTGAGGCACCATTAGTAGATGCCTACCCACTAGACACTGAATTTCCAGACGAAGAAGTGTACATAGTTACAGAAGCACCAGATTGGATGCTATATTTTGATGGCTCATACACTCATAGTGGATTTGGAGCAGGAATTTTATTAATTACCCCTCAAGGTGACTACATCCCAAAATCATTTAGGATAGCATTCCCATGTACCAACAACATCGTAGAGTATGAAGCCCTCCTCGCCGGCCTTCGAATTGCAAAACAGTGGCATATAACTCACCTAAAAGTCTTTGGTGATTCATTGTTAGTTGTCAAACAAGTTAATGATGAATTCCTCACAAAAGATGATAAACTGTTACCCTATAAATGCATGGTGGATGATTTCAAGAAATACTTCACTTTCATACAGTTTGATCAAATTCCTCAGGTATAGAATAAAGTAGCAGATGCAATGGCCACTATTGGTTCCCTGATTGACATGCCTAAAGACCGAACAAAATATGAATTTCTTGTTGAACAACTTTTAATCTCTACATATGATATTCCTAAGACTAATATGGTGTGCAATATTGTAGGTCCCGCCTCCCCTTGGTATCAGGACATATACACCTATCTCTGTGATAATATCATACCCCCAGAACTTACACGCAACCAACGCAAATCCTTTATTTATCGCTCTTTCCGATACATCATTGTTGGTGATACGCTTTATCGTCATGGGTATGATGGAATCCTCCTTAGATGTCTGAATGAGACTGAAGCCTGCGCGACACTAACAGAAGTACATGGTGGTGTTTGTGGATCTCACTCAAATGATATGGCTCTAGCCAATATGAGGCAGATATTATTGGCCTACATTGGAACATGATGCTTGTGAATTTGTGAAGAAGTGCCTTCCATGTCAACAACATGCAGATTTGATTCACACCCTAGCACAAGATCTTCAGCCCCTCCTAGCACTGTGGCCCTTTTCTCAATGGGGTTTCGACTTGATTGGCAAGATTTACCCACCATCATCCGATGGCCATACATTCATAATCACCGCCACTGAATACTTCACTAAGTGGGTGGAAGCAATGCCACTCTCACAAATCACCAAAATCCAAATCTCAAAATTTATCCTTTACCATATTCTCTGCAGATATGGTATCCCATCCATCATCTTCTATGATAATGGAAAACCCTTCAAAAACCAAGCCATGAAACACCTTTGCAACACCTTTCATATCCAGCATCGTTGGTCAACACCTTATTACCCCCAGGGAAATGGTTAGGTAGAAGTAATCAATAAGACCCTTATCTGCATCCTCAAAAAGGTTGTCAATAACACTGGACGAGATTGGCACCTCCATATTCATCCTACCCTCTGGGCATACCGCACATCCATCCGTACCCCGACAGGTGCCACCCCTGTTCTTTAGTATATGGTGCTGAAGTCATCTTGCCAATTGAAGTTGAGCTCCCATCACTGAGGATTTCTCTGAAGAATCTTATTAGCGAAGAAGATGCCCATGTTGCACGGCTTGCACAGCTGGAATTACTAGATGAACAAAGAATAAAAGCCTATGATCACCTATAAACATACCAAAATCATCTCAAACGTAATTACAATAAAAAGGTCCATCCTCAACAATTCTAGGTTGGTGAGCTTGTTCTTAAAGAGAATCAGCGCACTCAATAGGATCGTGATAAAAAGGGAAAATTTGAGGCAAACTGGTTAGGGCCTTACATCATAGCCGCCAAATATGGATCTGGGGCCTATAGGTTGACTACCCTTGAAGGAGAACCCCTTGACGAACCCATCAACATAATGCATCTTAAGAAGTTCTATGCCTAAGTCTGCTTGGTAACCCCACCTAATCAGGAGAAAATAAATAAATAAATAAATAAATAAATAATGATAAAAAATCGAAAAAAAATAAAAAAGTAAAGAAAAATAAATCTATCCTATGGTGAAAACCACCTCTTGGTGGTGCCTTGAATAGGTATGGATGGTGAAAACTTGGTAACAGGCGTCATCCGTAGAGGGCTTAATCATTATCTACCTGACATCCTAGTTATTTTATGCTTTCATCCACACTATCGTCCTCACCCACCTCAGCCTAGGCCGCTTGGTATATATTGATTGAGCATTGGATGACCCATCTAGCCTATCCCTCTTCTTGAGATTTTCAGTATACCACTTTGAGCTTATGTCATTCATTCCCTTTGTCGGTCGGTCCATATCACCATATAGGATCATCCATTGTGTCAGTCTCCATCTAGATCTCATCCTTCCACATCACTAATCGAACTATGTTGCCCCTGCGCTTTCATGTAGGCAAGGCTGATCATTTGATCTACTCCCAAGGTATTCTAACCATCACATCTTGTCATTCATCATTCACCTTCATCATCCTCTTTCTGCTTTATCCATTGTATTTTCATGAACTACGAGGGCTCTGCGCTTTCACATAGGCAAGGCTAATCTCTAATCGGCCCCCGAGCCCCTAGGTCTGTAGGATGTGTCAGTCTGTGTCTCCATCTGGCCCGTTATTTTCAAAGAAAATACTAACATTGTCAAAAGATTTAGTTAATGAAAAGCATCTGGCGTCAAACTGGGTCATTCTAGTTTAGTATCCATCACCGGTCTCAACAGGATGCATCCTTCCTAGCAGACCTCAGCGATCCTATCCATCACCCTGATCCCATGGCAAAGGATGTTTTGATTTTAATTGTGATCTTTTGATGTTTTGAAATTTATTTTTCATTTGAACTCACTATCAACACTTGTCATGGTCACCTTGATCCATCATATCATGGTGTGCTTTGACTAGTTGACATATGGGTTCATTTTGGTCTTTTCTTTGTTGCTGCCTTTTTGGTTGTCCCACGTGGTACCCACTAGGATCTATGGGGTCTTGTGTTACGTTGGGGCATCCAAGTGTGTATTTTTGGTTATCCCAATGCCTAGCTCGACCAAGGTCATCGTGACCTTGGGGTGTTAGGGTAGCCCCCTTTTTCTTGTTGTGTTTGTTTTATGCATTGGATGCCTATTGGCCTTGGTCTTATATATCAGGGTATTTGGTATCTTATGCTATAGCAAATATCAATACTCCAAAGATGACAACTCATATTAGGATTGCATTTCATCATCTATTGCATTGCATTCACCCTATGATTTTGGTTGTGCAAATACTTTATCCCACTCTTTTGCATTCTTCTCAGGATACTAATAATTTTTGACAGATGCCAAATGACACCCATTCTCACAATCACTACATACCCACCTTCCATTATCATGTCAGTTCTTATTGGCACTTATGGTCATGTGTAATTTCTTTTAAAATTACAAGAGCATTTTTGCATATCAGAGTCATTCTATTAACCACACATACATTGCCACCTGCATCACCACATGTTAGATCCATACATACATCACCATCTGCATCACCGCATGTTAGAACCATACATACATCGCCACCTGCATCACCACATGTTAGATCCATACAAACACGGCCACCTGCATATATAAAATGTTCATACATAATCTATCACACACATATACATACATGACAAATAAGTTAACTGCACATCCATACATATAAATCATCATAGATACAACATAGGTGCACATCATATCACCATACGAATATCTGCATTAATAAAATCATCCATATTCCACAAATACATACACCCAATCATCCACATAAGCATCTAATATCATACACATGCATAAATAACCCAAAATACCCATCCACATAAGCAAGAAATATCATATACACGTGCATACAGTCACCCATCATAAAAGGAAACATACTACATAAGGCCAAAAGAACTATCCCATGTCATAATCAAAGTAATATAATGTGTGTCACATGTCCATTAAACATCAAAACCTATAATATATCCATCACATAATAAATTACAAAATCTAGAGATATAGAACCTCTCTGATCTCTGTCGATAAATCCTATCTGCTCCACCCTACATCTGTCAAAAACTCAGTAACCTATCACCTCCCAAATGAGCTACCCACATCTATACTCTGTGGGGAATCCGGTACTGATCTCCTGCCTAGTGTAACACCCAGTGAATCACTGTAACCTCGAGTCCATGTCCCTATTGACTGAGATGGTGCTGGGATCTGGGGTGCCTGTCGGGTATACTGAAATATCCACTGGGTTGGGTCTGGAACGGAATGGTAGTATGCGGCCATCCAAAATCCTGCCTCTTTCGCATTCTCCTCTCACTCTGCAACCTGAACCCAAGTAGAATTCTGCTCCTAGCGATACCTATCTCGATCCCTCGTAATCACTCTCCTCTCCTGCTCCCAGACCTCCGAGGATAACTGTAACTGTGCCAGCTCCACCTACATCCGATCTCTCATCTCCTCAACAGCCACTGCCTTGGCTACTGCTGCATCTCTCTCCCCCTGTAATGCATGTGTATCTCTCCCCATCACATCACTGACCTACATCGACTGCCACTGTGCCACTGCTGCATCCCGCTCCCCCTGCAGTGTTTACATCTGTATCACCGTAACATCTCTCTCCCTCTGAGCAGCCTGCCACTGAACCACTGCTCCATCCCTCCCCCTACAACTCCTATACTCTCAACACCGCTGCATTTCACTCTCCCTACAACACTAATACCTCTAAGGCTGCCTCCTCTCTCCTCCTCTGAAGAGAATGAATTTGTGCCTCGGCCAACTCTCTCTCATCCTGTAGCACCTAAACTCGCGCCTGCGCTGTGTCACTCTCTGCCTCCGCTGCCCATACCCACGCCTGTGCTACATCCCTCTCCACCTACATAATATGAACCTGCTCCCTTGCCTATCTCTCTCTCTCCTGCATCACCCCCATCTCTCCCACCGTCTACTCTAAGCAAAATACTCTGTCCCGTAGCTCATCTTGCTCCTGCCAGAGATCATCCACCTGTTGCCCACTACCTACTAATACATGATCGAACATCCCCACTGACTCCCCTCTAGCCTGCAATATAACAGTCTCCGTCTGTAGTCTGTCACGGTCCCAACTGACAGTAGCTAACTCATCTCGTAGCCCTTGTATGTTAGCCAACAGTACCTCCCTCTCCCTCCCCATCACCACTACCATAAATCTATAATCCCTCTGACCTGTTACTGGTACTCTCGATAGCTCGACTCTGAGTCTGATCACCTTTGCCTCTGCTACCCTCAACCTCTGATTTGTACTCTGAAGCCTCTCTATAGTGTCTCTTGGCTGAACAATCGAGTCTCCTGAGGTCATGATAGGAACCACCACCAATGGCTCTACATCCCAAATATCCATATTCGACACATCTCCATCTATCTCCATAGCATCATCACTCTCCCTACCCTCCTGCTCCTGCTGATCCTCCAAGTCCTCCATGGAAGGATGGACTCACACTCTCCGTGGCTAACCATGCCTCCCCACTCTTATCAATCTCTTCGGCTCTCCTATCTCCAGTTACTCCTCATCCTCACTCTCCCCTACCTCTACAACGAGAGGCTCCTGACCTGATACCATATGCCCCCCCTCTATCGTCCCCTACTCCCCATCCTCCCTGACTGACTCCTGGCCTCAATCTCCTCTCAGGCCCCATCCTGCTGACCACTCCCACCCATCCCCTCCGGCTCTGTCATAGTCAATACCCTCATCAGTCGCCTCCTGCCCTCTATCATCTCTGGCTGCCTCCTCACCTCCATCTCCTCCTGACCTCCATCCTGCTATCTCTCCCCTCCCTGCTCGGCCCGTACCAACACTCTCCTCTATCATACCCTACCCCCTATACCAGTCTATTGGCTTGCTCTACCCTCCACTGAGTGTATCATCTCCACCTCTAACTCCTCCTGTCCTCCCACATCTAGCTCTGGATCTCTCCCACCCTCCTATTGTACTACCTCTCTCACCCTCCTCCGCTGCCCCATGGTCCCCCTCCTCCTCCTCCTCCTCCTCCCTGCCCATCCCACTACCTCCATCCTCTCTCCTCCCACCTCTGGCCCAGGACCTCTCTCACCCTCCTGTCATACTCTCTCTCTCACCCCACGGTGCTCATCGTTTGATCCAAATCCTACGGCTCCTACAATCGGCACCAATGGTGTAATCCTCTCCCATATGTGGTTGCGAAACCACCGATCATATCGCTTTGTCACCTTGCATACTTTGCTCCCACACATCTCCCAGGATAGGTTACTCGCACTGTCACCACCCATGATGCTCTGGCCTCCCTCAGGCTAATCGCACGACCCCATGGTCACTCTCTGGTGAGCCGCCGAAACATCACCGGTGCACCAGGAATATCCTGTGTCAGCCCAAACTGTCTCATTAGCCTATCTGGTCAGTGCATCTCCACTATTCGTGGAAGAATCCCAATCAGGACACACTGAGCCATAAAGTACCCACTCTATCTCTCAGTCTGCTCTCTCCATCCCCTGAAGTGTCGGTGCATATAAGGTTGCCACACTACGTCTCCCTCCTCCAAATCATCCACCATCCTCCTCCATCCCTCCACATCTCCCAACCCCCTATGCCAAATAACCTAGCCCGTCGCCTCTCCATACCCCCATGCCAGTGGCTCTCTATCATCCACATCTCCCTCTGTAACAACAATCAGTCTCATCACCATAATATGCTCCCATGCCCACACCTATAGTAGGGTCATGTGTGTTAAACTCACTGCCTCCCAATAACAAATCAGATGCATATCTCTATACAACTGGGCTAGGACACAAACACCCCACACAATCTGTCCCTCATGCCACTCAACAATGTGTTGAATTGCCTCCATAAACCTCAGACTGCAGTATTGCCTACTACGATCTAGCAGCAATATCCCACCGATCAACCCAGCTAGGAATAAAGGCAATGGTGGTACTCCCACTGTCAAGCATCTAGCTAGATCCAACTGCGGACCCTGGAGAGGCAGGGCAACATGTCCAAATAGCACTGTCATAGTCTACTCTAACTCGGCCCTGCTCGACACCACATCACTCAACAGTATCCCTATTATCGACAGCTTCAAAATGCGCCATACATCCTCTAGTGTCACCGTAATCTCCCCCGTCAGCAGACAAAAAGTTGATGTTTTGGAGCTCCATCTCTCTATCAGCGCCGTCAGCATCGCTCGATGCTCCCTCATCATTGGCACCTCTAAAAAGTGCAATAACCCCGCATGATCTAATGCCGCATGATCCACGCCCATCATCGCTGCTATGGTCGTTGGTAGTACCTCCAACCGTCACTCATGTGTCCGTATTCGACCCAAACCCTGCATCCACATCAACCAGTTATCAGTACACAATCTTCCCGACCCTGGGACATCTTTACTTTTATTCTTTCTTCACCCTCATCTTGCCCCCATCGGGGCTGTCTCTTCTTTCTGACCTCCATCGCCCTATCCCTCTCCCCACTTTTTCTTTCCACGCGATTCCGCCGTGGCGGGGCCCGCTTCCACGGTGTGGTCCGCTTCTTCCCGGGCGGTTCATTCTCGATATCATGGAGGTCCACCTCGGTTATCGAGTCGGGTAAGTCCGTGTTCTAGCTCTGGCTTGTCAGCCTCTAACCTCGTAGGTCCGCTCGAAATGGCCGGGGTGACTTCGGCCTCAGCCTCGAGGGAAAGCTCGCCTTCGTGCCCTCGAGGCGGTCCACTTCGAGCTACTGTGGTGCCGTCCACTCCCCATTGCCAGCGGCCCCAGCCACCGAGGTAGCACCGCTCGTCGGGTGTGTTCGCCTCGGCTGTATGCTTCCACTTAGTTGTGGTGATACAGCCCGCCTACGGCCGAGGCGACTACCATGATCGAGGTGACTTCTACCCGCGGCCGAGGATCTACTACAAGACAAGGCTTCAGCTTCGCTGGGTCGGGCGATTCACACCACTAGCCAGGTATGGTTCCATTTTAGCTTAAGCGACATACACACCGCTGTGCAGTGGCGCGCCCGCTCTCCCCCCCCAAAAATTTCTTTTCCCTTATTTTTCTGCAAATTTTGTGACCTACCCATTTTCCTATTTCCCCTGCCCACCAAACCCATATGGTACATTTTTTTTACCTATCTTAAAAACATGCTTAATATTTAAAATACATAGCATGGGTTTTCGTACTCACCTTGCAGGGCACTGCAAAGTGGGTCCAGCATCTTCGCAGGTCATCTGCTTGGTGAATGATCTCCGTGTCATAATGTCGTGGCATTGTTGCTCCATTTCCTCTCCCTCTTCTTTACCCTTTCCTCAATTGCTATAGTAACAATGAGGCAAGGTAATTCTTCAAATTACCTTTAACCCCTTTTTTCCCCCCTTTTCAAATAAAAGGTATTTTTTACCTTTTATTTACCTTTTTTTTCTTCCAACTAATCCCCTTCTTTCCTGGAGACGCCATTTGCAAACCATACGTCCAATCAACTCCGTTTAAAAGTTAAAGTTGCTTAGTTTTTCGCTCTCTATCTAACGGTCTCCTCCATTTCTTTCTATTGATAAGTCATCTGGGGCCCTCTTGTTTCTTCCCCAACCACCCTCTCGAGGGGGCATAGCCTATCACTTTCTTCCATCCATTTGAGGCAGGAACTGGGGCATCCCTCTTCTTTTTTCCCCTCCTCTTTCACACTGGGGCATCAATCCCTATCACTTTCTTCATCCCCGACATTTTATTTTTCTTCGAAAAATTGTTATTTTAACAATATTTTGAAGAGGGGCAAAATGTAGACACCCAAATTTGATCACTCCCATATGATCAAATTTACCTCTTTATTCATCAATTCTGTCAATATTAATTTATTTAATTAATATTACACTTCCCACATAAGACTCTTAAAGTATTTAATTTAATAATTAAACACTTTATCTGGTGCCTTTATCTTCTCTAAATTAAATAAATACACCAATTTATTTAATTTAGTCATCCTAATATTTTGAATTAAAATCAATTTAAATTTTTTCTTTTCTCCCTCCTTGTCACATCCTCCATAATCCATCTCTAATATGAATTAATTTAATGAATTCATATTTAGGGTGTGCATCCTATTAATCAAGGATTAATGTCACATCCTCCTACATTTGCCACTTGTCTCTAATCTTCCATTAATTATCATAATCAAGTATTTGTACAACTTTAATCAAAGTTATTAACCACTTTTAGAACCACTTTTTAGTGAATCTTTCCATTTTTCCTTTTTGAGCATTAACCCTCTTTCCCATGAGAATTTTTAATTCTCATTTATTCATCCTATGTCTCTCTCCTCCCCATGAGAATTTTTAATTCTCATTTATTCATCCTATGTCTCTCTCCTCCCCATGTGAATTTTTAATTCACATTTTGTCTTTCCAAGACTTCTAGAATATTTGACATGTCACCTCATGCACATGTGACCAATTCCCACCTTTTTGGAGACCCTCTCTTATCCATTAGATTCTCCTATGAATGTGAATTTTTAATACACATCTATTTCTCCAACCTCTTTCTCTTTTCCCATGAAGATTTTTGAGAAATTCCAAAATTCTTCAAGTGTCATTTTCACTCCCACTTGGCCATAAGAAGTTCCTTTTTAAAGAAATCTTCTCACTCCCCAAGGTATGTAGAAGGTACTTGTCCTTCCTCCACATCATGTACCTTTCTTCCACATCACCTACACATCATCCTACCTTTATCCATTTCACAATCCACATGTCAAGATGTGAGGGCTTGTAAGCCCTCAACTCACCATAGCCCTTCATATTGGCTTTGTTGGATGAATCCCAACCATTGAATTCTCTAGATAATTCAAGTTTCTCTATAAATACCCCTTTCTCTAAGGCATTTCTAACACTTAGCCATTTTGCAGCTAAATGTTGCCATTTTGTGCACTCATATTAGCCATCAATTTCATCCATTTTCATTTGCATCCAAGCATATAGTCAAATCCTCCATTTAGCCACATCAAGAGCCATCAAGGAGCATACAAATCAATCCAAATCAAGGGCAAACCAAGGAGTTTTAGCTGCAAGAAGGAAGGTATAACCATTTATCTTCATTTAACACTTTCCTCTTTGTACTTACAAATTCCTTAGGCTAATCATGAGGTGTTTCATTATGTTTTCCATTGCATTTTAATTGCTTAGAATAGGTTAAATATTTT
Organism: Sequoia sempervirens; assembly: GCA_007258455.2. Taxonomy (NCBI): domain Eukaryota; kingdom Viridiplantae; phylum Streptophyta; class Pinopsida; order Cupressales; family Cupressaceae; genus Sequoia; species Sequoia sempervirens. The sequence continues at coordinate 163,698,008 of VDFB02353493.1, read as the reverse complement.
TTATATCACAACAGCGAAATGAACTTGACATGCTTGGCCTACATGAAATAGACTTGAACCATGACTAGGGATCTCCTTTCCTTGTCCCACTACACCAAATGATGGCTACCACATTTATAGACACAGATCGGCCAGCATTTCACATTCCCAACTTGCCCACTGAAAAATCCAATAATAACATGTCTCCTAAATAACAAAAATAATTTGATATTGTTGTGTCCCACATATCTCCCAACACTTTCCAACCACCACTCAAAATAATTGTTCAAGGAATTGTAGGAACTCCAAAGTCACACCTTATAAAATGCATCAAGTCTTTACTGTTGAGTTCATCACCAACTAGCCAATCCCCTTTGTTGCTTCTTGCCCCTATAGGTGTTGCAACTTTCAACATAGAAGCATTGACTATTCATTCTGCATTGCACATTCTGATAAAAGATATGCCCCCCTTGCAAGGAAAAACGCTTGCAACCTTCCAAGAAATAATGTACTTCATTCGCTACATTTTTATAGATGAAATGAGTTTCATTGGTCCAAAGTTGTTGTAGTGTATTGACATGAGTTTGTGTGAAGCATTCCCCTCACATAACCAATTGCCTTTTGGAGGGTGCTCAATCATGCTATTTGGTGACCTTGGCTAGCTACCACTAGTCAAAGACATACCTATGTATGCTTCATCTTTATATGGGGGCACACTATGGCGTAGCTTCACAGCAATTATTACATTGAAGAAAATATTTTGACAAAGTGGAGAGGAGCCTGACCAAGTACTATTCCATGAACTTCTATGCAATTTACGAAATGCAAAACCAATAATTGTAGATTGGAAACTACTGATGTCATGCTCAAGCTCCTCACTCTCCTCTATAGAGCAATCCACTTTCTTATCTTCCATACATCTCTTTGCAACAAATGAAATGGTCTCACTGCATAATAGACACATGCTATTGTCCTCAACAAAAAATGTTGCTTTGTCAATTGCAGAACAACTTCAGAGCTCAACAAGTTCAACTCCAGATGAAGAGCAACTACAATCTAAGATCCTCCTGTGTATTGACCAAAAGGTTATGTTATGTTCAAATCTTTGGGTTGAAACAAGCCTTGTAAATGGCGCACTTGGACACATCAAAAAAATAGTTTATAAAGATACTAAAAAACCACCCCATCTTCCATTGTTTGTTGTTGTCCAATTCAATAATTACATAGGCTCTCCTTGGGATCCAAACTACCCACAAAATGTCCCTATAACCCCATTGAATCATGGTGGTCAGTGCCAAATCCCACTAAAAATGGCATGGGCCTTAACAATACTCAAATCACAAGGCCTAACACTTTCAAGGGCTACAGTTGACATTGGAAATATTGATCGTCAAGGCCTGACATTCGCAACTATTTCAAGAGTATGTGAGCTTTCTCACCTTCAAATTCATCCAACACTCACATTCCAAAGATATGCCCGCATGCAATAGAGCCCCTATGTTGCTCGTCATATAAATGAAGAAGATCGATTGAGGATGCTATCAAATGCAAGTGCCTAGGATGCACAAAGAAATTCTCAAAATGCAATATTGTTCCTAAACTTATCTCATTCTTCAATGTAAACCTTTTCCAATCATTAACACAAACTAACCCTTTACTTTTCCCATCCACTCTATACATACACTCCTACTAAATATTTTACATATTGCTTTTTTCTTTCACTCCTAACTTTCCCCATTTGTTTGCTTTGCAAGTCAACCACACCTACTACACAAACAAATCTATAAATTTTGTTGATGTACCAATGACAACAATGGGATACAATATATAGAGGTATGCTATCAAACTGATATCATATCATTTTGTAAAATTTTGTTTTTTAGTTTCTTCATTTTTTAATAGTTGGTTTATGTTTTGTGGGGTAGTACTATAAGTTCCTATTTATGGAATACAAAAAAAAAAACAATGTGATATAGGCTTTCACCTTTTCTATTTATACTCTTTCTACTACATATTTTAGATTTTCTTTAAATATTATTTCCTAACTTTCCTCATTTTTTCCCTTCATAGGTCATCCATGCCCAAAACAATGTGATACACTTGTACAATAATTTTTCAGCTTCAAAATCTACACAAGTAGTTTTCAATTTCATTAAAAAAACCATGTATGCAATGTTTTGAAATATTGTTCACAACATTTATACTTTCTTTCTTATTGATAGCCTTGCAATTCAAAGTATTGTACTTCTATATTATGTATTCAGTTGAAAAATCACAAATATCCCTCCTTTACCCAATCATACCAATGTAATAAAAGACATTCACCTTTTCATTCTTCCAAAACAATAATACAATTGAATACAACTATTTTTCATCTTCTAAATTTAGACAGATAGTTTTTCAGTTTTATTATAAAAATCATGTATGCAATGTTTATAAATATTGTTCACAACATTTATATTTTCTTTCTTATTGATAACCACATATATCCCTCCTTTAAGCAATCATTTACACTTTCTTTCTTATTGATAGTCACATCTATTCAAACTATTGTAATTCTATAATATCATCCAAAACACTTCGACGTACCCATTTCACACTAAGGTGTGATTGCTAGTTTATTATTTTTTGAGATAATGAAAAGCTCTGTGTAGGCAGTGCATAGTACTTGCACAGGTATTGCCTATGCAGCTTGCATAGGTAGGGTACTCCCTGCTTGGGCACAAATGATGAATGACTTTTTAGAAAATCCTTTTAAGTTTTTTTGGAGCCGTGGGGAAAGCACCGTGAAAGCGACGGGAAAACAACGTGAAAAACGATGAACAGCTGAAAGCATTTCAATGGTCGGAAGACAATAACAGCCATTTGATTGACCTTTTTAGCTTTCACAATAACAGCCATTTGATTGACCTTTTTAGCTTTCTCTTTTTAAAATAGAATATGCCTTCGGCATAAACTAATATTTTTTTATGATTATTTTCGTTGCCTAGTTTAGTAGCTTATTAAGGCCCTTAAATGCTGACCTATACCACCAAAGGCTAGAACCAAGGTTAGTTTTATATCGTCACTTAGAGGTACTCATGAGTAATTCAGGGGGCAATTTACTTCCCTTGTACCACACTAAATAAAAGTTGAAAGGTCCTAGCGAGGTGTGATTTTCTTTGTAGAGGTATCTTCAAAATACTACAATGATATGTGAGGCCTAGTTTATGAACGCGAGCCAACTCACAAGATTGAGTTGAATCGATGGCTGATTTAAAAATATTAGGTAATAGTTGGCATGAATATTTTTATTGTACCAAAAAGATTGCTTCAGGATTCTACGTTCAAGAAAGCTATCACAATTAAGTATCGTCAGTTCTTACGATGAACCTTTACTGCCAGTCCAATCAAAGAGGAAAAGAAAATTGCTAAATATGGCAAGTTACATGAAATGTACGGTCTTCACATACCTATAATGCCAGAAGATAGGTATTCAAAATTATAGAAGATATACAAAATTACATAAGATCTTCGAAATTGCAGAAGATGTACGAGATTCCAGGTCTTCACAGGCTTTCTTAGTGTACTATCCGAAAATGATAAATGCATTGAACTTGAATCTTGATAGATGTCTTAGTCTGACCGGTAATTATTTCGATGAGTACACTCAGTAAACGACTGAGAACAATGAACTGTAATAGGCCTATCTGTGGACGGTTTATCACAGAATCATCTCGCATCCCAAATGTCTTTATCATAATACTTTTATTGGGAAACTTTTTAGGAAAATAATATATGTATATTAGTAGGATAGAATAGAAAGTATAATTTTTGTTTATAAAAATAAATAATATTTTGTGTTTAATTATTTGATCATTTTTATTTTGGATATGAAGGTTAGAGATCATAAGATTTATGATTACAAACAGAAATTGAGATGTTTAGATTGATATAAGCTATATTTTAAATATGAATATGATATGGTTCTAACAACAAATGATGTTTTGGTTGAATCTTCAAAAACTCATCTTAATACTTGTCACACATCCAAACCTTAGTTGTATATATATAAGAGGCTATTTCAAATTTTTAAGAAAAATGGAGATTATAGAAATTTCATGTAATTGTTACATGCTAATAAAATTAGCCTAGATGACTACTGAACCCTTTCATCTAACTTCAAAAAAATAAAAATGTTTTTCTTATTATTTTTTATTGAAATATATAAAACAATAATGCATAGACATAAAATAAACAAACAATGTAAAGGTCAAGGATTCTTCTTACTTTTTATCTTTCTACATATAAATATGTTTCAATTTATATAATTTTCTTCAAGTTCATTTCAAGATACTCTTATTGATGCATCTAATGTATCTAAACCTAACTTTGATTTTATTTGAAGTGTCTAGATAACAATGATTAATAAAATGTATAATTATTTTATAGAATATTAACTTTTTATAAGATTTTTTTGTATACATAGACATTTCTATATATCTAATAGAAGACAAAATAATCAATTAATAAAAAAATTACAAAACAATTTATAAATAAATGAACAAAAATGCAATGCAACTTGATCTAACATTTCAAAATTTTACACAATAAGAAATGACATATTTAACAAAAACTATAATTTACAAGTTATAATCCAACCTTCACTATAATTGTTAGTTATCTCGATTGCACATATAAAAAATGAAAATAGAATTATGAAAATATTAACAACAATTATTTATCTTTAAAACTTAAAATAAAATAAATATCTTAAATTTACTATTTAACTTTAAAACAATTTTCTAAATTCATATATTAAAAATTAGAAAATATTGAAGATATCTTATTTTAATAGTTAAAATCATTTCAAGAGGAAAAAATATTTATGTTCCACCTTTTAATTTTTTTATTTAATATGTATTTATATTAAAAATATTATAAGTTGAAATATTTTTTTATAGTTTTTTTATACAAAATTATATTCTAAATTCAAATAATACATTATATTTAACCTTAGAACATGATTACAATAATACTGTATCAAAGCTTGATCGATATGCTTCCTTGCCTTCAACAATATTCTTCACAACCTGCAAATTTAAACTTTGATAGAAATCTCTTCAACTTGTTGCAATAAATAGATAATTATGAACATTGTAAACTCTAAAAAGTTGAAAATTACAAGAGGATAAAGCTCCTCACAAATATCTATGCCATTCTTGTGCAAGTATAGTTCTTCCATGAAAAACAAAGTCAACCCAAGTCCATCAATTTAGGAATCTCAAACTGAAGTCTTAATTGAGCGTTGATTATGAAGATATCTTGCAAGCTTCTCCTTAAAGTTTGTGCCTCAAAGTTGGTGCCCAAGAATGGGCCCACTTAACTTAGCCTTGTAAATATCTTCACATGCAAAAGGTGTTAACTCTAAGATGCCAACTTGGGCGCCCAAGGTGGGTCCAAATCAATCTTAGTTAAACATATCTCTTCATCAATTCCTACAAGCAACATGCATGATTGATCATCCCCACTTAACTGAATGTATCACCTGCTATCTATCATGCAACTAAAGTTATTAGTCATGCAACTCAAGTCAACTGAAGTCAACTAACATGCAACTCAAATTAACTACACGCAACTGAAGATAACTGAACAATAACTGAACTGAACTAAACTAAATTGATACTAAATTGAACTGGACTGATAATACCACTCTACTCATATAAATATCAATCCCTCTTTTGTAGGAAGCATTATTGAAGTGTTATTAATCCTCCAAACAATTAACTTAAGCAAGGTGTGTCCCACCTTCCATGTGGACATCCCACATGTTCCTATTATTTAGGAATAATCACAAATATCAATTTACATGTTTATTTCATAATAAGTTAATTTTTTTCTAATCCTAGTGTTGGGGAACACTTTCCAATGACTTAGGAGATACATGAAATATGTTTAGGATTACAATTAAATGGCA
>VDFB02353493.1:163667822-163691973 GCA_007258455.2 Sequoia sempervirens | reverse complement strand
GAGACAAATAGATAGACAAATAGAGAGAGGTAGAGAAAGATAGGAAGATATATATATATATATATAGAGAGAGAGAGAGAGAGATAAATATAGAGGGAGAGATAGAGAGGTATAGAAGAAGAGTGATGTAGAGATAGAGAAATATATAGGTGGTGAGGTAGAGTGATAGAGATATAGAGATATAAGGAGATATGGAGAGGATTGAGAAGGAGATAGAGAGAAAAAATAGAGATATAGAGTAGAAGAGATGAAGGGAGAGATAAGGAGATAAAGAGGGATAGGGAGAGAGATAGAGATATGGAGAAAAAGGTAGAAAGATATGACTAGAAATATATAGAGAGGAGTGAGAGGAAGATAGAAATAAAAAGATATAGATCTAGAGAAAGAGAGATGGAGTGAATAAGAGAGAGGTAGAGAAAATGAGATATAGATAGATAGGGAGAGAGAGATAGAGATAAAGGAGGAAAGAGAGAGAAAGAAGGTGACAGGGACAAGTAATATAGAGAAAAGTATAGGTCAAGAGGAGAGAAAGATAGAGAGATAGGGAGGGAGAAATAAGGAGTATCTGTATGTGACTGATATATATATATATATATATATATATATATATATATATATATAGACAAAGAGGGAGGCAGAGGAAGGGAGTGAAAAAGAGAGGATAGATAAGTAGAGAGATGAATAGATAGATATAACTTGGGAAATATAGAGGGAGTGAGAGACAAAGGTATAGAGAGGGAGAGGGAGAAATAGAGATAGAAAGAGGGGGATATGGAAATATACAAAGATAAAGATAAAATAAGTTATATATAGAGAGAGGTGAAGATAGGGATATAAAGAGAGATATGGAGGGCAAGATGGAGTGAATAAGAGATAGAGTTAAAATCAAATATAGATAGCTCAAAGAGAGGGAGCAATGGGAAGATCTAGAGATAGAGTGGGAAAGAGTGAGAGATAAAGGATGTGATAGAGACAAGTAATAGATAGAGAGGGAGCGAGATAGATGGAAGGGAGACATAGAAATAGAGATACAGATAGGGAGAGAGAAATAAAGGTTATGTGTATGTGAGTGAGAGAGATATAGAGATAGAGATGTGGAGGGAGAAATAGAGTGTGTATGTGAGAGAGTCAGAGAGATATGGAGATATATAAAGAGGGAGTGAAAGGGAAAGGATATAGGAGAAGTAAAGAGATATATACAAAGGGAGTGAAAGGGAGAGAGGGAAAGAGAGGGAGAGAAATAGGGAGAGATAGAGATAGAAATAGGGAGAGATAGAGAGATAGCTATTGTGGGAAAGATAGAGGGGTAAGAGAGAGATGCAAGGAGAGGGAAGGAGATAAAGATAGGAAGATATAAGGACAAAAATATAGAGAGGATATAGGAGAAGTAAAGAGATATATAAAGAGGGAGTGAAAGGGAAAGGATATAGGAGAAGTAAAGAGATATATACAGAGGGAGTGAAAGGGAGAGAGGGAAAGAGAGGGAGAGATAGGGATAGAAATAGGGAGAGATAGAGATATAGCTATAGTGGGAAAGATAGAGGGGTAAGAGAGAGATGCAAGGAGAGGGAAGGAGATAGAGATAGGAAGATATAAGGACAAAAATTTAGAGAGGATATAGGAAAAGTAAAGAGATATATAAAGAGGGAGTGAAAGGAAGAGAGGGAGAGAGAGGGGGAGATAGGGATATAAATAAGGAGAGGTAGAGAGATAACTATAGTGGGAAAGATAGAGGGAGGAGAGAGAAGTAAGAAGAGGAAAGGAGACAGAGTCAAGGGAGAGAGATAAAGAGGAAGATATAGATGGAGAGGGAGAGAGAGAGAGAGGGAGACAAAGAGATACAAATTATTTTTATTATATAAATTAAAATAGAAAATCAAAATATATTATTTCACAGTATTTAAGATTTTAATAAGATAAATAATTATAAAATAAATTAATTCTAATAAATTTTAATTATTATTTGTAATTTCATAAAATGATATAAATAATTAAAATGAATTTCAAACTTAAATCTAAATTAAAAATTAAAATAGAGTAAGCTAAATGCAAAGTCAAAATTTATCAAAATCTAAATATGAATAAAAAATAATAAACTTATTAAGTTAATAAATAATTAAATAAAAAATATAACAATTTTTTAAATTTATTAGAATTGAAATATTAATAAAATATGTACTTAAAAATTACAATTAATATCACAAACAACACTTACATTAGATAAATTCAATATTAACAAATAAAAAAAATTATAAAAATAAAAAATAAAAATTGTATTGTAAATAAAATATTAAGAATAAAAATAAACTATATTAGAATTTTAAAAATAAAATAAAACCCATTAAAAAGATAAAAATTGAATTCTTAGTTCATGAATAATAACAATTATTAATATTTCAACTTATATATATCGATAATAATTAAAAATTGTATTTAAAATATTAAGAATAAAAATAAACTATATTTGAATTTTAAAAATAAAATAAAACCCAAAGATAAAAAATGAATTCTTAGTTCATGAATAATAACAATTATTAATATTTCAACTTATATATATCAATAATAATTAGTAATAATATTATTAAAAATATATTATTTATCTATATATTAAAAAGTTAAATAATGATACTATTAGATTTTTCATATATTATGTAATGATACCATATTTCTAAACATGGGTGTCCTCGCGACCCGAGACTAGTCCTCCATGGAATTCAGGAGCGGAGTTGAACCTGAGACCAAAGGAGAGCAAACCCACTGCCCAAGCCAACTCTAATATCCATTCAAGCCTATTAATTATATTTTTAACATTTACAATAATATATTGTTAATAAATGAAGAATATATTTTACGAATTTAAAAATATCCTTTCAAAAATTATTATATGACCTATACTCTAAATAGACATATAATTTTATTATAATATATCATATGATAAATAGTTTATAATATATAAAATAATAATAATATATATTATTAAATGGTTGTCTAATCTTTGGTATAAGAATTCTGTTCCGTAAAAATTGACACAGCAAGTTTTATATGTTGTAGCCGATAATGTGGTATGCAGAAAAATTAAAGATATTTACGGCAGGCAATATGGCACACTTGGACGGTGCAGGAAGTTACGGAACCGTTTAAGGACTCCAGCATAATATCCGTGAAGGGGATTTCAAAGGCAATGAAATGGACGGTCAAAATAAATTTAATCGTCTTTCACTCCTTTTAAATATGACTAAGCCGTCGATCAAACATTTTATCTCTGTTCGGTTCAAATAGAAACGCCTTCGGCGTAATAATAAATGACTAACTGAAATATTCTCTACGAATTGTGTCGTGTTGTCAACGATACCGGCGAAAAAACCAATGGGCTAAGTTCACAGGAAAAGTATTACCAAACCCTACCAAAGCAGACCTTTTGTCAAAAGACAAAACCAAAACCAGAAGCAACAGCAGCGGGCGAAAAACAATCTTCAAGGCAGAAAATATCGGCGTACTCTGGTGACACGTAAAAAGCGTGAACCGGAAATTGACAAATGCAGTTGAGAAGGGAAAACGGCAACTGTCAAATCCAACGGCGTACAGGCTTTTGATAGTCTTGCAGGGTAAGTAGGAGGTATTTTTCCACAGCGTGTCAAATTATGATATTGCTATCAGGATTCAACCGTGTAGTTTTGAGTCAAACTCATTGACCCATGTTTCATGAGTAGTGGTTCAACAAGAACCCATCTCTCATGATATCGAATGGTCCACTTAGCACTCATTGCATCTAGGTGATGCTCACATAGGTGAAGCACTGGTCCGTCCCCGGGAGGTCACCCATCCCAATACTGCTCCAGCTCAAGCGCGCTTAACAGGATTTTCTCAAGTTCTTGAGTTGTTACCATTGCAAAACCTTCGTAAGTGTTGTGCCTTATGAACCATTCATAATAGATCCCCTTTAGCTCATCAATTGATAAGTGAGGTATTTTTCCACGTGTCAAATTATGATATTGCTATCAGGATTCAACGTAGTTTTAGTCAAACTCATTGACCCATGTTTCATGAGTAGTGGTTCAACAGAACCCATCTCTCATGATATCATGGTCCACTTAGCACTCATTGCATCTAGGTGATGCTCACAGGTGAAGCACTGGGCGTCCGGAGGTCACCCATCCCAATACTGCTCCAGCTCAAGCGCGCTTAACCAGGGATTTTTCTCCAAGGTTAAGCCCGCTTGAGTTGTTACCCCATTTGCAAAACCTTCAGCAAGTGTTGTGCCTTATGAACCATTCATAATAGATCCCCTTCAGCAAGTCTTGCAGGGTCTCTGAGCCAGTACGAATCGTCGATCGTAACAAAAAGCTAACGAAACTAAAATTTTCCACGGATTTCAGAAGACTTTATGTCATACTCTTCAAACTAGTTTTGAAAAATGGTTCAAATCCACTGACTCATAATAATAAATATCCTTATCGTGGTTTAGCCTCCGCAACTCATATCTGAACTCGCAGCTTCGAAAGAACAGGCGAGAAATTGAGCTTGCAGTTTGCAAGTGTGCTATTTCTTTGTCTGCATACAGTATAGCGTGGGTGTTCAGAGCTTTTTACGTTCTGCGTTTTCTCTTTGTAAGCTTTCTCTTTGTTTTTGAGATCTGCTCAGAGTCACTGGAAGGCGTAAATGAACCAGTTTAAGGAAGAACATTTTGTAAAGCTACAGTTTATTCTTATTCTTATGCAAAACTGTGTATTCAGTGATGAAGTATTAGTACCTTCATCACTGAATATACAGCTTGTACAAGAATATTCAGTGATGCCCAGTCTCAGCTCCTTGCGTGGAAATCCTTCCTGTTTATTCTTATTCTTGTGCAAACTGTGTATTCTGAAGTATTAGTTGAAAGTTATTTACTTAGTTGAAGCCGGTGTATCTTTGTTAGAACTATACTGTTAGTTTCCTTTCAGATCTTATTAATATTTAATGTTTTTTATATTTACGGTTATTATATAAAATTAGAATTTTCTTTGTTTTAGATCTTAACAGTTTCCTTTTCACTCCTGACAGCATTTACCCGAGCAACGCCATTAACAGATTCGTTTATTGTAGTAGCTTCAGATGAGGCCCTGGCGATTCTGCATACTGATACTTTTTCCTTCTCACGTGTAAATAAGCCATGTTTTTTTGGGTACAAGGTGCGGGTAAGGGTTTTAATTTAAAAAACCCTAGAGTTTGTGTTTAATGTCATTTTTCAATGGTACAAGCTTCTCGTATAAACCTATTTCAATGTAATCCTCTTGCGTAAGGACAAATTTTATTGTATCTACTTTTATTCTTTTTCAAAGATATCAATTTTTATGACATTTAATTTTACTTTTGATAATTGTAATTTGAAAAACGCAATTATTTACAGATTTTTTTCTATTTATATTTGTAAGATTTTTACGCCGAAGGCGTCTCCTATATGAGCTTTCAAGCTCATTTTGTCCGCCAAGGGTCCAAAAGCAGCGAGACGCCCTGCAAGAAGGTTGGGTGATCGCCAACCGTTGTTGGAAATTTGCTATTAAATTTTGAAATTTATAGTTTGGTAGGAATGGTCGTCAGCAGATAATAAATCCCAGTCGCTTTTCGCTTCTCCACTTGGTACGCAGCGTAGCACCAGTGTTGCATAATGATATTGACATGTATCCCTACGCCTTGTAGGCTGGGCTTAAGTATAACACCAAGCCTTTGACTTTGTCAATGCTTTGTGTGGGGCCCACATTCAATACTCTTCCGTTACCTTTTCCGTTTTCATTTAACTCAGTTATTCCAGCCTCTTTCATCCGTATTTTTCAGACAGTTCCCGGTTCGTTCTCCTTCGTTACCTTTTCCGTTTTCATTTAACTCAGTTATTCCAGCCTCTTTCATCCGTATTTTTCAGACAGTTCCCGGTTCGTTCTCCTTCATAAATACAATTTATCTCTCCTACTTTTTTTTGCAAGGGAGGGTAATATATTATTCATATTATTGCTGTCATCCCTCATTTTTATATATCAAATTTACTCTATTATTTAAATTTATTTGATAATTACATTTAATATATTTGAATTATTTTTTATTAATTATTATATAATGTAATTATTATTTTAATTATATTTAATATAATCATAAATGACATAATCTTATATAATATATTATATTATTAAAATTTAATATATAACATAGTATATGTATAATATATAATTTATATTATATTATATATTATATTATATATATTTATATATATAAGATATATAGTCTATTGAAAAATAAAATAAAAACATGTAATAATAATATATAGTTTTAATTTTTAATCTATTTAAACAATTTGATATATAATAAATTTAAAATGAATAATATTAAACAAAAGTTATTAATATATTTATATAATGATGCATGATATATTTAATACTATTAATTAATAATAATAAATTATTATTAAATAATAATCATTATTATTATATAATATATTATCATTATATTATCACATCTATAATAGAATTATAAATATATACTTATCGAGACTATTATATATAATATAACCATAAACTATATAATAATTATATATCATATTATATGATGATAATAATAGTTTGGATAGTATATTAAATATTAATTATAATAATTCAATACTCTATAATAATAATTAATATTAATTAAATAATAATAAAGTATTAATATTAATATTAAATGATATATAATATATTTAATATTAATAGTTTATTATTATTTAACTAATATTAATTATTATACAATAATTGTCATTATTGAATATATTATAATTAATATTTAATATATATTATCCAAACTATTATTATTATTATCATATAATATAATATATAACTATTATATAGTTTATGGTTATAGTATTATAATAGTTTTGATAAACTGTATATATTTATAATTCTATTATATAATAATAATGATTATTATTTAATAATAAGTTATTATTAATTAATAATATTAAATATATTCAAATGCATCATTATATAAATATATTAATAATTGTTGTTTAATATTCTTCATATTAAATTTATCATATATTGAATTGTTTAAATAGATTGATAATCAAAACTATATATATTATTATTACATGCTTTTATTTTATTTCCCAATGAACCATATGTCTCATATATATAAATATATAAAATTGAACTTAAACGTGAAATAAAAAATAAAAAAAATATCTTAACATTTAATCTTTACAACTTGTTTTTGAATCCTCCAAATTAAATTGAGAATATTATATTTACTTTAATTTATATATAATTAGATTATATATAAGTATAATGTATAATAAACTATATATATATAATTATAATAATTTATTATATATATTTAATAATTATATGTTATATATTATATTTTAATAATATAAAATGTTATATCATTTATATAAGATATATTATATAAAATTATGTAATTTATGATTATATTAAATATAATATTTTATATTTATATTATATATTATATAATAAAAAAATATTTTAAATATATTAAATATAATTATCAAATAAATTTAAATATTTGAATTTAACATATAACAATAAGGGACGACAGTTAAGAAATAATATAAATAATAATACATTATCATCGGTTGCAAAAAAAAGTAGGAGAGACTTGTATTTACTAGTTTATCTATCTTATTCAATAATCTATCTAAATAACCCCGAGAGATATCTTTATTGTTATATTTTTATGTAATATTATTTTGTGCATAAATTTTTTTATTTTTTTATATGATTAATTAAATATTTAATTTGTAAATAATTTATTAAATTTTTATTATATTATAATTATTTAAAAATTATAATTCAAAATAACATGGAATGAAACATTGATACAAATAGTTATTTTTAAAAATAAAATCACTTAATACTTATAGGTTGTGAAAACCTTGTGTTTATTAGACATTTTTAGGACAATAAAAGTGACATTTTTTTCAATGCTTGGGCCAAAAAAAATTGAGGGAAGGGGCCACAAGGGAGATTTTGTTTAACAAGTTATGATGCAGATAACTCTGTTGTGAAATAAAATATCAGACATGAGCAAAATTAGTAGTTGAAAAACAAACTTCCCAAATTTCTAGTACAATGGGAAACTTGCCAAACCTCGTATAAATGTCTAGTACAATGGGAAAACAAAATCAAAACAACATCCTAGGTTGCTAACTCCTATCATTTTTCTCCTCAAACAACTTAATATGGTTCCTAAGAGTTGAATCCAACCTCAATTGTAACCAATTGGAAAGAAATTTCTAGTACAATGGGAAACTTGCCAAACTTCATATAAATCTCTATTACTTTTGGAAAACAAAATCAAAACAACATCCTAGGTTGTTAATTCCTATCATTTTTCTCCTCAAACAACTCAAGATGGTTCCTAAGAGTTGAATCCAACCTCAACTGAAACCAATTGGAAAGTCACACAAAGATCCATATGGTTTTTAAATTCTCTCACCCAATCTCCTAGCATGTAGGAAACTCAATTGGTTAGCAGGAAAGTCCCAGAATGCAACCTCCTAAAGAAGAAGAGTGTTAGAAAATCCTTAAACTAGTTGTCATTCCTGCCACTAATAGTTTACATCGCAACCTCCTAAAGAAGAAGAGAGTGTTAGAAAATCCTTAAACTAGTTTCCATTCTTGCCACTAATAGTTTACATCAAATCCTATCTTTTTATGAAATTTTACATCTGGCTTTTATGTGAAAGGCAACAAGCTTTCCTATTTTATGGAAAATTGTATGGGCTACTTTAGTTTATCAAATAGTAAAATATCAAATTCTATATATACAAACCCAAGTTTATTGGTAATTAAGGGGTTGTACTCACATTTTAGATTAAATCTTAGGGGTGGTTTGTTCAGTGACCCCATATCATTTTGAATTCTTATAAATTAAAACTATGTTTTCTTGTGAATTCTTCAATATAAATAAAGAATACATTTGACTTCACTCTCAATTTTAATCATATAATGTAAGATACTAAATTTGAACAATATAGAAATTATAAATGAAAAATAATTTCCCTTGCCTTGAAAAACCAAAACCTACAAGCAATATGAAAAATAAATTATAAAATATTTTAAAGACTTTAATGGGAATGAAAACATTTTCTTTCACATTTGTTTGTTTGTTTGGACTATAATCATGTTCCAATGATCATGTGTTCATTGCAACTTTTGGTTCTCACCCCAAAGGCACATCAAAGTTCTAGACTCATTCACATGCACATCAAAATTCAATCCAAAATTCATGGTTTCTAGTTTGCAACAACCATCCCTAGTTTGTACTAACACTTGGTTACATTTCCAATCTCATTGGTCCCAGAGATGTTGGTGGTTTCTAGTTTGCAGCAACCATCCCTACTTTGTACTAACACTTGGTTACATTTCCAATCTCATTGGTCCCAAAGATGTTGGTGGTATGAACTGTAGCCAAATTTGATTCAAATTCTTCACCATATTTATTCTAGAAGGTTCCCTTCTACACATTACCAAAATACACATTTTATTTAATATCAAGTTTTTCCCCACCTTGCAACTACCCCATATCATTCCAAAGGCTAAGGCTCACCATATAAACACGAATCTTGATCATTTTAAAGATAGTAGCATTGAGCCTAGCTCCAAGTTAGTATTTGGGGGAAAAGAACTTGTCTTAGCTCGCATATTGATAAAGGATTTGATGGCAAGAAAAGAGCACTATATTGTAATATCATATGAGAATTTTATGTGATTGTAATATCATATGAGAATTTTGTAATTCACACATAATTGTACCCATATCTCTTTGAAGGCTAAGGTCTCATGTTGTAAGCCCCTTGTGGAAAATTGTAATGTATTTCATAAATGTCCATCCTTAATTGAACCCTCTAGCCACATGACAACCTTGGAACTTTTAAGAAATTTTCACCAGATAAGGGTATGATAAATACTTTTAAGCTATATGACTGACAATATATGATTAAAAATATTCACCATTTGTATCCTAAATTATCAAATGCAAAGTGAAAGCATCAATAAATATCGAAGTTTCATAAATTCCCAAATATAAAAGAGAGAAGACATAATTGATAACTCTGACCTTAATGGAAAGTTTTCCCATGTGCTATAGACATGCGAAGAGAAATGTTTCTTGTAGGAGCATCGAACATTGACAAGGTAATCCAATTTCACTTTGTAGACTGCTACCTGTGGGAGCATAAAATAGTTTATAATGCATTCATAACCCACTTGCACATTAAAGAGGAAAGAAAACCTATAACATAGATGGAATTCAATGGATTTGCAAAACATAACCTACAATATAGATGGAATATGGGGATAGTGAATGAAACAATTCCAAATCATTGTCATAAAGCTTTAGGAATATTACTCGGAGGAATACCTATCTAACATTCATTTATCATTGGTCCTTGTTAGACATGTTCATCCTTACATTCACAGTATGATGCTGTCATACCATTAGATAGTTCAAGCTATCATGCTTCTCTATCAAGACAGTATTTTCATCCAATCTTTTGTATTCAAAAACCTTCATATAAAACCCTTCTAGTTTTACTAACAGTAGAAACCCTCATAAACAAAGCTAGATTCTGTTCTAAAACTTTTAGATAGCCTTTCTGTTTTGTCTGTTTTTTCTGACATTTGCAAACTCCATCAAACATTCTAAATTTATCAAGAAACTAATTGGACCTTTGCTCCCTCCAAAGTATGCAACAATCCTCGTTTCTGATTTTTATAAATGCTCTACTATCTGGCTCCTTATCAATTTAGAGCCTAAAGTATAGATTATCAATCTCTGAATGATATATTTGCTCAGTTGATTGACCATTTATGGTGAAACTAAGGCTGTCTAACTGGGAAAATGCTAGTATTCCTGGATGGGGATTCAATACTGGCTAAATGCAACCATTCTAGGAGACAGTTTCATTATTCATATAGGATCACTTTTCTGGGAAGATTTGCTACCGAGGAAGACTTCAAGCTCTAGAAAAGTCTGAAATGTTATATCTACCTTATTATGTTATGTGTAAATAAAGACTTCATTATCAGCTTTATATCAATGCAACAATTGTTGTTATTCACTTGTAACACGTGACCATGTTCAGAGTCAAGGGTTGTCAGAAAGTTGTTGTAACACGTGACCTGATGTATGAAAGTTCCCAAGCAATTAGATTCATTGAAGCAGTGAAATGGGGTTTTCGTGGTGTAAGTTGCCAAGCCCAGATAACACACAGAAACGTATTTCCTTGCACTCAGATTTAATAAGCATGCATGTTTTGTACACGCAGCAGAGAATAACAATGAGAGCAGATCGTTTAGCACACGGTACTGAAGAGATAAATTGTTTTGTTCTCAAACATAGTAACTAACCACATCGTGGGAAAACATTCATATCATATGATACACATAGATTTGAAAATGTATCCACTGCTCTTTAACCAACATATAGATCTCACAGCAAAATGTTAAATATAATCACAGAATCTTACTCGCAGTTTCAGAATGCGTATTCAGAAATTTGATGTTCACGGTATGAAGATTCACTGGAAGCGTACATTCTGTGTAACATTCTATAATGCATCCAGATTCTGATTTGGAATTAGATGGCCGATTAGACACTCGAACTTGCCCAAGTAGTTGTGGTGAAGGCGCTCAGGAAATACCGAACAATGGAGGACGAGTGCCTGGATGTGCTTGATCTCTCAATGACACGATTCTTTGCAATTCTTATTATTTAGTACTTAGAGAAAGAACTAAACTCACAATTTTTTGCAATTCTTTGCACGTACAACAGCAGTTTCGCACAATTCTTTGCATGTACAGTTTTGCACACACAACAACTGATTTGTTTTGCATGTATACAAACATCCTATATTCCTGTTTAGAAGTGCATGCATCATACATAGTTTCCTATATTTATGTTGGAGCACCCTTTCCATATCGAACAGTCCTGATTTCTTCTTAATCCTAGATTTACTCTGCAGTATTTCTGTACACGCATTCTCCTAGTTTTACTCTGCAGTATTTCACGTCCTGCATGCAAGTTTCTATTTTTTTTCCATATTAATTATCAATGGTGGTGAATTTCATTTCATCCTAGATTTACTCCAAAGTGGAACACATCCTCCAAAGCCCCCTTTATTAATGTTTGTTAGCCGGTAAAAACTAATTTTTCAATGGACGTTTTTATGTATACAGAAATTTATGACAAATTGGCATTGTAGTTGAACGACTCTCGGCGTAATGAAGGAAAATGAAGCGGAACTGTTTGAGAAATACGGATGAAACATGACATGAAATAAATCAGTGAAACGGGAACGGAAAATAATGGACAATGGAAAGGGAATGGAAAGGGTATTGAAAGCTGGTTCCACATAAAATACTGACAAAGTCAAAGGCTTAGTGTGTGACACTTAAGCCCAGCCCTGGTTGTAACCCTAAATCTTCACCGTATTTTCTATTCATCGTCATCTCCTTACCTTTCCAAAATGTATCCCGACAGGCAAACTGGTGCTTCTCTGCCATCATGGCCCCTCGCAGTGAGTAGTGGTATTTTCAGGATCATCTTCCCAATTTTTTTCTCTGTGGAATGCAAGAAAAAATTGGTGGGTTTTCCGTTAACTTGTTTTTAATCTCCTTTTCAAGCTTTAATTTTATCATCTAATCATGTTTTCTTATTAGTCAGTTTTGATTGTTGGAATGATTTCGAGCAGAGCGGGGATAGAGTTACCCCAAATTGAGGTCCATTTCAACGGTTTGAACGTGGATAGGGCTCTTCCAACTCTTCCAACCAAGGCTTAAATTTGATGCCCGTATGGCTGTATTTAGAGATTTTTGTCATAAAATACAATCAAAATTTTAAGAAGATTGTATCAGATGAAAGGAGAGATTTTGGATAGACTGTCAAAATTTATATAGAATTATAATGATATATATATTTGATTTATATATAATTTTACTTACACGAAGGTATATCATAATATTTTAAGGGAACCTTTGAATAGATAACCGTCATTAAAAAAATTGTCGACAGGCAAGGTCAACTGTCAAATTTAAGCCCTGCTTCCAACTATTCCTAACTATCTACTAAACTTGGCTGAGGTATTAATTTTGAATCACCATTTTCTCCTCATTTCAGTATCCTTTGATTTTCTTTGATGCCATATGGTCTCTTAGATGTTTTTGGGGAGATTTCCCATTTTGGTTTAAGAGCAAAAGGCGCTTGAAGATCCTCGATTATGTTAAAATGGTTCTAGTCAACACACGAGAGGAAGATATTATCCATCAAGAGAAAGAGATTACTATTGTACATTCCAAAGTCATACATTCTCATCTTTCCATAGGTGTAGAAGTGTCTTTATATAGGAAATCTCCGAACTTATTGCAGCGTAAGATACTAAATGGTTGTGGAAAACTCCTCTGAGTTACAGGTTAGGTGATAAGATTTTGGTCTTGAATTTACAATTCTGAATGCTTACAGTCACAGGTTCATTGTGTTGCTAAAATTTCTGTGCATGTTGTGACTTTTCATTTGAATGCAGGGATAACAAAATGGGCGAGTTATTCTGCTGTGTAAAAGTGGACTAGTCAATAGTGGCCATGACGGAGAGATTTGGAAAGTATGAGGAAGAGCTGGAGCCAGGTTGCCACTTTGTGCCATGGGTTTGTGGAAGGTCATCTTTCCTTAAGAGTACAGAAACTGGATGTCTACTGTGAAACAAAGACCAAGGTATGTGTTTAGGTTTTTAAATCTCTTCAGTTTCTTCTATTTAAAAAAGAAATTCTGGAATGGTTGTTTATAGGTGTTTAGGTTTTTTGAATCATATTTACATCTCGGTAAGAATGGGTTTTGATTTTGATCTTAATTTTTTTATTAAGAATGTAGAAGCTCTTAATTTTTACATATTTACATCTTGGTAAGAATAGGTTTTGATTTTGATCTTAATTTTTTTTATTAAGAATGAATAGCATTTGAACTTAGACTATCTAATTATTATATTTTAAAATGAAAATAATGGCCAAGCACATTTAGGTTTTAATACTATGCAATATGTTGAATACAATAATTTGATGGTAAAGTTTATCTCACAGTGATTTATTATGGAAAAATGAAATTTGGGGGATGATTGCAAATGAACAATTTGTACAGATATAGTTAGGAAATAGCTCACCGATTTTTAGAATATTAAATAAAAATAAAATCTCTATCTCATATCAGATTTTGTTGGATTCTGCAATAACCGAGACAGGATCTGTTGTCGGTAGTAGATCATCTGCACTCCACTCAACAAGTGATTGAAAATCAAAATAGTAGAATGGAGAAGAAATCTGAAAGAGAGAAAATAAAGTGGAAGGACAAAGAATCCCCCCCAAAGAGATCCAATGGTAGATGCTTGAAACTGGATGTAGAAGATGGTCCACGATTATCGAACAACATTCCTCCCTTTAGGAAGAAACACAACCAAAGGTGTATGCACACTTTCCCCCCACTCCTGAAAGGAATATGTAGGAAGAACATGCAAGATGAATGAAGTCTTTGAAGTTGACTCAAGTATTCCCATGTCGATGCTGAAAGCTGCCATAATCAAATCAGGCATTCTAGGCCACACTGCTGAAGATGACAAATCAGAATCTCCTAGAGATTGATGTAGAGAATAATCCAAAGACTCAAATATCTCCTTTGAAGAAGTCTCCTCCAAATGATGATCCAAAGTGTCAAATTGTAAGGAATGATCATGTAGAGAATGAAGAAGAGGATCAAAGTGATCCATCACAACATCTAAAAAAGAATCAACTTCATCAAAGAGAAGATGAATATCATCAATAGTGTCTCCCAAATTTGCAATATGTGTCTCTATAAACAAGTTTGAAATACCTATCAAGAGATCATCCAAAGTCGAATCTGAAAGACAATGAATGTCCTGCTGCAAAGAATCACTGGATGCTTTCGAAGAAACAACACTGGAATTTGAAGTAGCAACAGTAGATGGTGAAGGGGTATCAATGAAATGATTATCCAATAAAGATATTTCCACTTGAGAAGAGACACCATGAATCTTAGTAGCTACTTGGTCATCCAAGGAAGCATCACTTTCAGATGAAGATTCAATGTCTCCATACAACTGTTGGATGATGGTCCATGTAGTGAAAGGGCACTCAGTATGCTCAATATGATGCAAAATATCCTCAGATATAGTAAGACATATTAGTCCATAGACCATGTCATTGTTGTTAAACCATGCATTCTTCTTATCATAGTCGCTTGGCTCAGGAATGAGTCCAAGGAGATAGGGTAGTAGATCTTGCTTAAGGCATTGATTCTTTATCCCTTTCTTCCAAGAAAAGTAGTTCTCTAAATTTAGCCTTACAACAGATTTGTGAAATTCATTTCTAATATCCATGATTAAACCCCAATAGTGGAACTTTATCTCAATTCATGATTGCAATTAGCCCCATTAAAATGTTTTAACCATGATGCATAAAAGCATGTGTGAAAAAGAAAATATGTGTGAACAAGAGTCAACACAATGAACCCCCCATTTCCACTAGTATCAAAAAATCACCCCCCCAGATATTACAATGTTGGCACTTTATGATTAGTGCTTTTACAAGGATTTTCCAAATTACAAAGCTTTAAAGGCTCTTAATAGCCAAAATTACAATATTTGATACAAATTAATCTTCAAATAAAATTTGGAAAAATAACCTTGCAGCTGTGTTTTACTCTTCAATATCTTTCCAACACTTTTTTTGAAAATGGATTACAAAAGTGAAAGAAATGACTTACTGAAGATAAAAAAAAGACAGTAGATTCAACTTGAAATATCTGATAGAAAGATACAATTTTTCTTATCAATACCTTCATGAATTGAAAGTGCTCCTTTTCAGCTTTCCGTCGAATACTCATTTGCAAAAAACTGACACCTAAGGCAAAAGTTATGCAACTTTGAAGAATAGTGCAAAATCTGCCCGTAAAAACGACTCACGCCTTTTTCTGACCTGATTTCTGCACAATTTATCAACTTTTTGCAAAATGTAATGACCACCCAGATGGTTTTTCGACTCTGGAAATAAAACCCAAAAATATTTTTTTCTGCAAATGAGTGAAAGCTGGAATATTGAAGCCAAAATGAAAACGGCTCCAGTAAAAATTTAGAAAAAAAATTACTCTGATTTTTACTATGTCCTCCAATCTCTGATTTTGGTAAAGTAAAAGTCAATCTTGACTTTCTAAAGCCTTCTTGACACTCTGGAAATGCTGAAAAAGCCTCCAATATTACCAAAAAGCTGCAATCACCCAGATCTCACAAGAACACATGCATATATAAACCAGATTAAACAATTGTTGATTTTCCTTTAAACTGTTCTGATTCTCCAAGTCATTTGTGGATGCAGGAGAAGAGCATACTTAGTTTTGAGGAAAACTTCAAAAATATATTAGTCTCAAATCTCTCAAAACAAATTCAGAAAAAAACAATGAGCTATACCAGACAAATCTGCTCTGATACCATGTTGGATTCTGTAATAACCGAGACAAGATCTGTTGTTGGTAGTAGATCATATGCACTCCACTCAACAAGTGATTGAAAATCAAAATAGTAGAATGGAGAAGAAATTTGAAAGAGAGAAAATAGAGACAACACTGCAAGAGAATTTTGAGAAGACTCTCGTCACTCTCACAGAACGATCACCGAACTAGCTGAATCAGCTGAACTAGTTGAAATTCAAGTTCATGGAGTTCGTGAAGGTGAGAGGAGAGTGCTCAATATATAGAACAATAAGGGAAAATACATCCAAGAGGTGCATTAACTCCTACTACCCATAAAAGGTGGGAGGTTATCACCTACTTGGTAAATGACAAGACATGTGGCATAACCTTCTCAAGTGAAGACAAGAGAGAGGTGGCACAAAAATCCAAAAGAGGGTGAGAAACCTAACTACCCCATAAATTACTCAGGTAAAAACAAAATAGTGGTTATGAGAGGTGGCACAACAAGCCAAAAGAGGATGTGTAACTCAACTACCCATGTGTGGGGAGAGAGTGACACATGTAGCTGTTGTATTTTTCCACGTGTCCTCATATTAACCACACCTAATAAACCTAAGCAAGCTTAAATAATATGTGTAGGAAAAAATGAATACCGCAAACATAAGGAGAATAAAAAACCTACACTAACAAATTTTGTACTTGATAATATAATATAATAGAATTGCCATTTCTGGTATGCATGGTAACTTTGTGAAATACAAATTTTTAGATATATGATATTAGTTTAATATAGAACCTTGAACACTTTAATCTTGGAATATCTGTTACTCTATTTTTCTTATTTTATGGAAGACAATTAAATAAGGGAAATGCTAACCAACAAAGTTCAAATTATGAAAAAGGATTAAGGCTCACTACCCTATTTCCATGTTTGATTTGCAGTTGTCCGTTCAAGTGTTCCAAAGATGAATCGCGATGATGTCTTTGAGCAAAAGAGTGAGGTCGCTAAAGCTGTTGAAGATGAACTTGAAAAGGTTGGGATTTTTTAGTCCATTTGATTTTTATTGTCAACCGGTTGTAGTAAAATATTTCTTAAATACTAAGTTACCAGTTGGGTTCGGGTTCGGGGGTTCTGTTCACTGGTTTGGCTAAAATTTTTGGGGGGTGGGTTCGGTTCGTTTTGGGTTCGTTAGTACAAAAAACATGTAAAAACAAAAAATATTATATATATATATATATATGCAGCCTTGAAGCAAGAATTAGGATTAAAATATCACATACATCATATAAACAACAAAACCACCATAAACTTGAATGTCATTTAAAACATGCATGATAAATATTCATCGTTGAAACTTGAATTGTGGCAGCATCATCAAGAAATAATTGTTTCATAACTAGCTATATCAAGTAATTTGCAACCATATGAAGATTATTTTCAGGCAATAATGTGTGATGAGCACTTTCAAGCTTCAAAGTAGCATGCATGGGAGCTTTCCTGATATGTATGAGACTTTCAAGTAGTTAGTAGTTTATTCATTTTTTTCATGATTGTATATCTATTTATTGATAGTTAGATAATACATAACTGTGAGATGGTTGAGAATTGAGATATGATACCTAATATAAGGGCTGTTGTTTAAATCTTATCAGAACACCACCATGTGGTCTATTACTTTGATTGAAACTTGCAGCCATTTTGTTCTCTAAATTTCACTTGAAGAACATTAATATTTTATTATTTCCTTATTGAAGGGTACAATCTAGATTAACCTTGATTTTGTTTAGACTGTTTATATTTTTTTATCAAAACCGATTCTAACAAGTCAACATGATTTTTGAAATGTATAAAATAATAGAGAGGGATAGCCAATGGACATTAAAAAAATAAAATTTTGAAGAATCTTGACATTTTTCAAAACATTGTAGAGTTGAATCATATTTTTTAGCTAAAGATGCCTAGGGTTAGGGATCCTAGATACACTAATTGGAAAACTAGTCTCTGATGGTAAAACACTCATTGCTATCCCACAAATTTAGGGTGTATTATCATTCCACAAAGAACAGGAGCATTTCTTGCCAAATTCAAGGTGGCAATATGTGTTTATAACCCCATCTTTATCTTCCACTAACCCTTTGCATTGATCCTCCAAAAAATTAAACCCTAAAAATCTAATCACCATGTACAAGAATGTCATCATCATATATAAATGATAAATAATAAACTAAAAGGAAAGGTCTTTCGCCTAATCTGTATGTAGCCATGCTTTTGGCATTGTCAAAAAGAGCAAAACAAATGAATAAGAATGAGGTAGTTAAGGTGTTTGAAGTGATTAGAGGTCACTTTTAGGGTTCCATTGGGCGTGGGTCAAAGTCAAACTCCATAAAACATTTTAAAAAATGCTCAAAAAAACACTTTTTGGATGCCTAGGCATGCAGGTTCTATCTGGGTTTTTCCTGGGTTCTCTTGGGTTTTTCCTCAGTGAACCAGACCCAAAAATGAAGGATCCTGGTCAAACCCACAGGCGAACCGAACCAGGACCTGAACCAGGAGCGAACCAAGACCAGGACCCAGCCCAGAACCCAGAGAATCAGCTACTTAAGTTAAATATTACACAAAATGAATCATTTTATTATTCTAAAATTTGTTAGTGAGAGTTTTTCTTTTAGTTATAATTGCCAGATGTAGGGATTCTGTATTTTACTTCTGCAACTTGCTCATGACTAATTATTACATGCAGACGCAGACCTTTCATTAGAAGGGAAATCAAAATTCATCATTGTCTTGAGAAGCGCAAGAACCATGCAGTCAAGACCACAGTAATTATCTTATGGTGTGTTATAGGGCATACTTTAATGAGAGGTATTCTTTTATAATAATCTTATGAAATGCATACAAGGTTTTTCAATGAGATGAATTACATTGTATCTGTACTATGCAATGCTATAAGGTATACTTCAACTAGATATGTGGGGAGTTGTACCTTAAGTTAGATGGGATTGGGCTACCTTAAGGGAAATTATTGCAAGGAATGGAGTGAGAAATACTCTTCAACTCGCTTCTATGCCAATAGCTTCAACTAGTCAAATTCTTGAATAATGAATTATTTGGACCTAACACGTCCAATATCTATAGTAGGAGAGTATTAAGGTGAGTACCTTTTGCCTTTAAGTATGGTACTTGTATTGTATTTCGAAAGGATATTTAAGTGTAAGCTGTTTATTGAATCTCTTACTCATTTGCAACATCTTTTAGTTATGCTACTCTTTTTGGGTGTCTCTGAGGTGCTATATGTTGGTTTATAATTAAACAGGACTATTTGGGAAATCAAGCAACATACAATTGTTGATATGGTAGCTGAATATTCACATGGATCAACTAGTGTTCCACGGGGACATGTCCCCCCCCAAAAATCCTCGTGTTTCCTAGAGGGGGACATCTCAGAGACTTGGGGACTTGGGGGGGATGTCCCCCCATCAGCCCACCACTAGCACCACCATCCCACCACCAATGTCGCTATCTCCAAGATGCTACTAGGACTTTGAGGATGTTGGGGTGTCCTCAAGACATCTAGGGGACTCCTAGTTGTCTCTAAGATGTATAATTCTTATACTTATACATCTTTTTATAACTATTTTTTCAAGTATTATATGTCTTTCAGTACCCTACTGCCCCTCCCGCCACCATCCCCCTGACGTCCCCTCGCCATCCCCCTACCGCCCCCAAACATAAACCCCTTGTCCCCACATCGCCGAAACACATCCCCTACCGTCCCCCCGTCCCCGTCCCCGAAACCCCGTGGAACACTGGGATCAACCCAATTTTGGGAAGCTAACTTCACTGTATTTTTACACTTGGTCAAAGGTAAAACTCTCAAATTTGTGGGCATCTAATTTGAATAGAATCAAAATCAGGTGTATATAAAATGGATTTTTACTCTGGGTCACTTAAAAAGTAATTATATCAATTTTCAATTATTTTATGATATCTGTGAATTGAGGCCAACCATAGATTATGTCAAAACCAAGAAAGGGATGCCAATCTTGTGATCTGCTAATCCAATCTGTAACTTTCTTATAAGCTTACTTGTTTATTTGTTATTGTGGGTGTTGGTTTTCTTTTCTGTAGGAAAATCCCAAGTCAGCAGATGAAGATGTGGATACAAAAATTGCACAAATTGTATGCTCATTAGAGAACAGGATGAATGCCTAGCTTGTGGGTGCTAAAGCACTAATGGAACCCACTAATATTTGGAAGTGTTGAACGAAACATGGCAATTCTTCAAGCAATTGGATGACATAGTGTGTAAATCCTATTGCAAAGGCTTGTGACCTCAATGATAGGCATGTTGTAAATTTAGTTTTATTTTGGCATAAATTGTGATCTTCTGGATTGTATTAGAATCATTTATTAGATCCATATTTAACTTTTAAGTCTAATAATATTGCCAAAATGTGTTATAAAACACTTCATGTAAATTTTCTTGTAAAAAGAAATGTAATTTGGTAAAAAGCTTTATTTATTTTGTACCTTCACTTAGTTGTATTCCCTAACCATCCTTTGTTGATATTTTAATTTGTATTATTTTGTGACAAGAAGTGCAGTCTCTGTCTTTTGCACCTTTAAAGTAATTTTCAATTGAGAATTTGATATTTGTATATGTGTATGTCTTTGGAATCTTCAAAGGCATTTTCAATGTAGAATTTGATTGGTCCAAGATAT
The DNA here is from genome assembly GCA_007258455.2 of Sequoia sempervirens. Classification (NCBI taxonomy): domain Eukaryota; kingdom Viridiplantae; phylum Streptophyta; class Pinopsida; order Cupressales; family Cupressaceae; genus Sequoia; species Sequoia sempervirens. The sequence goes on along the minus strand of VDFB02353493.1, from coordinate 163,670,762 downwards.
GTTGATGAATAGGACAGCCAACTTATCATCTTATGATATAAATATGCTCAGATCTGAGTAGTAAGTACTCAAATTCTTAAGTGTAAATGCAGATACAACTAAAACATGATGCTGGTAATAGTCCAATATGAATGGGACAGCCAACTTATCATCTTGTGATCTAAATATGCTCAAGTCTTAATAGTAAGTACTCACATTCTTAAGTGTAAATATAGAAATAACTGAAACATTTTGAAGTTTCCTGCCCACATTCTAAACAGAAGGATATAATTTGCAAATAAATCAAATAAAAAACTCTCCCTAATTGACCTTCCACAACTCTTTGGCATACCTATTACACACCAACGTGCCATTGCTAGTTATTATTACACCGAAGGTGTGTACCTAAATGATTTTTGGAAGCTCATTTTCTCCTTCAATGGATCAGATGGAGGGAGACCACGTGGTTGACAGTTCCCTCAATGCCAACCATTGATTGTTTTAAAAGCTGCAATGCAGACATTAAATGGTAGAGCATTTATGTTCATTTTCATCTACCAAGAGCTTGCTTCAGGCGATGTCAAAGTAGTTGTCGGTGATTTGGAGTTGCCAGGCAACGGCAGAGATGCTTGAGTATTTGATATAGATGAAATGACCTTATCCAATCTACCCTACTACATAACCACCAATACGGGTATGGAAGTTCTTCATTTTTTATTCATCTGTATTTGATTGCACAACAGTTTGAGTCACACAGTTTGCATGTCTTTTTGCAAGGGAGAGGTTTACAATTCTATGTTGTTCAACACATGTGTAGAGGAAGGTACGGCCCTTTGATGCCGTACTCTTTGCAGCTCTATGACACTTTGTTGGTGAAAGGCTTCAAAATATTGAGGAAGAGTATGGTGAGGTCACAATGAAGAACCTTAAGAAAGCCAATTACAAATAATGGCAAGGCATAATCATTATGTGTGTTGTTATACCTTATAGCCAGTCTATTCCACTGGGAAAGCGTACTTTTTCATTGTTTAATGGCGCCATGTTTATATTGCAGGGGCGAGAGCGATCAGGGAATGATAGTAGTGGAGTACAAGTCGGAGAAGAGGGGACTATGGCATTTGGGGAAATGTCAGTGAACAGTGGAGTGACTTAACTGGAACTCCCGTTGGCTCTCACACTTTTAAGATTCCTAAGACATGATATTTTGTAGTCCACATCTTTCAATTGGTGTTTTGTAGCTTATTGATCAGCCAGACTCCTCAACCTTTGCGAGCAACCTCCCTGGTTGTGCCAAAATGGGAGCTTCGGAACAGGCTATACACACTCATAACAGGATAAGGATAGAGGAATTTTGTCAGATGTTGCAGTTGTAGCTACCCTGTTTGACATGTATGCAAAATGTGGAAGTGTAGAGCAGACATGCAAACTATTTGATAGAATGCCTCAAAGAAATGTATTCTCATGGAATGCACTGATTGTAAGATATTAACAAATGGATTAGTTGAAAAGGCTTTACAAACTTTCAAGCAATTGCAATTGGCAGGTGTAAAGCCAAACTCTACAACCTTTGCCAGCATCATCATAGCCTATGCCGAATGGGAGCTTTGGAACAAGATATGGACATGCATCAAAACATAAAGCATAGTGGAATTTTGTCAAATGATGTAGCTACAACTGCACTGGTAGACATGTATGCAAAATGTGGAAGCATAGACAAACAACGTGAACTATTTGACAAGGTGCCTCAAATGCATTTGTCAGGTTTAATGCCAAATTCCGCAACCTTAATTGTTGGCATCCTCCCTACCCATACTAAAATGAGCACTTTGGAACAGTTTGGACATCCTTCAAAGCATAAAGGATAGAGGAACTTTGTCAATCATTGTAAATTGCTCAAATTGAAATTGTTTTAAAATCTTTCTAAATTCAATATTTTTTATAAAATAATAATTTTAAATTTTTTCATTGTCTACTTAGTGTTTCTTTATCTTGGCTGATCATGATTTCTAGTGCTATTATTATTTTTTACTTTTTATGTAGGTGTTGGCAGTTCCACTTCTTCCACCAGATCCACTTCACCGCAATGGACAAGCACTGACCAAGGTGGAGAGTGTAGCAAAATCTTGCGATGCAGTGGCCATACTTGTTGGGTTAACTGAAGCCCAAATTAACATGTTTCCTTCTTATTTCGAAATGATTTCTCCTTTTTGTAATTACTTCTATTGGCATGTGTAGCCAATTTAGAAGTTGTCTATTTTCTATTGGATTTTTCCATTAATTCATTGAAGGCTGATTTATATATGCAAGTTGCTGGCTAAATGTAATTAATTAGAACTTGATAATAAATGAGATAATCCCTGAGTGTGGACGTAGCCATCAAATTGATGGTGAACCACGATAAATCTGGTGTGGTTATTTGTGATTTATTTTAATCTTTTATTTCTACAATTTTTTTTTCACTTTTATTCTGCAATTATATTCAACAATTGGTATCAGAGCAAGTTGGAGAAATTTGGTGTAGGAAATTGTGAAGAACTTCTGCAGCCATGGAAGATGCAGACAAGTGGAAAATTGAAAAGTTTGCAGGACAAAATTTTAGCCTTTGGAAAGTGCATATGGAATCTCTTCTCATCAAGCAAGATATTTCGAATGCATTGGCTGGCAAAGCCAAAGCGAAAGGATCTCTATCAGATGAAGAATGGGAGAAGCTGGACAAAAAAGCAAGAGCTACAATCTTCATGTCGCTCTCCAACAATGTTTTATTTAATGTCTCTGTAGAGAAGACGACACAAGAGTTGTGGGAGAAATTGTCTTCAATGTATGAAATGGCATCTGCTTGGACAATAAGGTATTTATTATGAAGAAATTGTATAATTTAAAAATGAAAGTAGGGATTATGTCCAATCATTTGAATGAATTTAATACATCAGTTACCCAACTAATTTCTATAGGCATTAATTT
>VDFB02353493.1:163559005-163667722 GCA_007258455.2 Sequoia sempervirens | reverse complement strand
TTGCCCATTGGTTTTTTCGCCGGCATCGTTGACAGCACGCCACAATTCGTAGAGAATATTTTTCAGTTAGTCATTTATTACGCCGAAGGCGTTTCTATTTGAACCGAACAGAGTTAAGGTGTTTGATCGACGGGTTAGTCATATTTAAAAGGAGTGAGAGACGATTAAATTTATTTTGACGGTCCATTTCATTGCCTTTGAAATCCCCTTCACGGATATTATGCTGGAGTCCTTAAACGGTTCCGTAACTTCCTGCACCGTCCAAGTGTGCTATATTGCCTGCCGTAAATATCTTTAATTTTTCTGCATACCACATTATTGGCTACAACATATAAAACTTGCTGTGTCAATTTTTACGGAACAAAATTCTTATACCAAAGATTAGACAACCATTTAATAATATATATTATTATTATTTTATATATTATAAACTATTTATCATATGATATATTATAATAAAATTATATGTCTATATCGAGTATAGGTCATATAATAATTTTTAAAAGGATATTTTTAAATTCGTAAAATATATTTTTCATTTATTAACAATATATTATTGTAAATGTTAACTATATAATTAATAGGCTTGAATGGGTATTAGAGTTGGCTTGGGCAGTGGGTTTGCTCTCCTTTGGTCTCAGTTCGACTCCCTCTTGAATTCCATAGAGGATTAGTCTCGGGTTGCGAGGACACCCATGTTTAAAAATATGGTATCATTACATAATATATGAAAAATCTAATAGTATCATTATTTAACTTTTTAATATATAGATAAATAATATATTTTTAATAATATTATTACTAATTATTATTGATATATATAAGTTGAAATATTAATAATTGTTATTATTCATGAACTAAGAATTCATTTTTTATCTTTGGGTTTTATTTTATTTTTAAAATTCAAATATAGTTTATTTTTATTCTTAATATTTTAAATACAATTTTTAATTATTATTGATATATATAAGTTGAAATATTAATAATTGTTATTATTCATGAACTAAGAATTCATTTTTTATCTTTTTAATGGGTTTTATTTTATTTTTAAAATTCTAATATAGTTTATTTTTATTCTTAATATTTTATTTACAATATAATTTTTATTTTTTATTTTTATAAATTTTTTTATTTGTTAATATTGAATTTATCTAATGTAAGTGTTGTTTGTGATATATTAATTGTATTTTTTAAGTACATATTTTATTAATATTTCAATTCTAATAAATTTAAAAAATTGTTATATTTTTTATTTAATTATTTATTAACTTAATAAGTTTATTATTTTTTATTAATATTTAGATTTTGATACATTTTGACTTTGCATTTAGTTTACTCTATTTTAATTTTTAATTTAGATTTAAGTTTGAAATTCATTTTAATTATTTATATCATTTTATGAAATTACAAATAATAATTAAAATTTATTAGAATTAATTTATTTTATAATTATTTATCTGTCCATTTCATCTGTGTCCTTCCATTCTATTTCTCCATTGTCTTTGTCTCCCCTCCATCTATCCCCTCTTCCCTCCTTGTCTCCTTTCCTCTTCTTCCTCCCTCTTTCCCATTTATCTCTCCTTATTTATATCCCTATCCCCTCTCCCTCTTCCTTCCTCTTTCATATATCCTCTTCCTATATCCTCTCTATTTTGTCCTTATATCTTCTATCTCCTTCCCTCTCTTCCTCCCACCCCTCTATCTTTCCCACTATATTTCATATCTCTATCTCTCCTATTTCTATCCTATCTCTCCCTCTCTTCCTCTCCCTTTCACTCCCTCTTGCATGTTCTCTTCCTCCACTCCCCTCTTCCATATTTTGTCCTTTATCTTCCCTATCTATCTACCCTTCCATGCATCTCCCCCCCCCTTTCCATTTATCTCTATCTCCTATTCCTATCTCTCCCTATTTCTCTCTTCCCTCCTTTCCTCCACTGTATATATCTTCTCCTATATCATTTCCTTTCCTCCCCTCTTTATATATCTTCCTTATCTCTCTCACTCCTCTCACATGCACTCTATTTCCTCCCTCCACATCTCTATCTCTATATCTCTCCTCCTTTATTATAACTTGTTTCTCTCCTATCTCTATCTCATTTCATGTCTCCCTCCATCCACAATCCTCCAAACTCCATCTCTATCTGTTACTTGTCTCCTATTGCATTCTTTATCATATATCTTTCCTCTTTATCTCTGGATCTTCCCATTACTCCCTCTTTCCTATGTTGTTCCTTCCACTCCATCACCCTCCATATCTCTTCCCCTCTTTATTTTATCTTTTATCTTTCCATCCTCCCCCTCTTTCCTCCTTCTCCCTCCTCTATTTCCGTTATATCTATCTATTCATCTCTACCTCTTTCCACTCCCTTCCCTCTACTCCCTCTTTTGTATATATATATATATATATATATATATATATATATATCAGTCACATACAGATACTCCTTATTTCTCCCTCCGTATCTCTCTATCTTTCTCTCCTCTTGACCTATACTTTTCTCTATATTACTTGTCCCTGTCACCTTCTTTCTCTCTCTTTCCTCCTTTATCTCTATCTCTCTCTCCCTATCTATCTATATCTCATTTTCTCTACCTCTCTCTTATTCACTCCATCTCTCTTTCTCTAGATCTATATCTTTTTATTTCTATCTTCTTGTCACTCCTCTCTATATATTTCTATTCATATCTTTGTACCTTTTTCTCCATATCTTTATCTCTCTCCCTATCCCTCTCTATCTCCTTATCTCTCCCTCCATCTCTTCTACTCTATATCTCTATTTTTTCTCTCTATCTCCCTCTCAATCCTCTCCATATCTCCTTATATCTCTATATCTCTATCACTTTACCTCACCACCTATATATTTCTCTATCTCTACATCACTCTTCTTCTATACCTCTCTATCTCTCCCTCTATATTTATCTCTCTCTCTCTCTATATATATTTATCTTTCTCTATCTTCCTATCTCTCTCTACCTCTCTATATTTGTCTCTTTGTCTCTCCATATTTATTCTTCCATATCTTCCTCTATCTCTATTGCATTATCTCTCCATATTTCACTACCCCTATATTTACTTATTTTTACCTATATATATATATATCACTTCCTATTTATATCTTTCTTTAAATCTCTATATCTCATTCTTTCTCTCCCTCTATATATATTTATCTCTTTCATCTCTATCTCTATCTTCCTATCTATATCCATCTCCTTACCTCTCTCTCTCTTGCTCTCCCCCTCCACCTCTCCCTCTCTGTCTCTCCCTCTCTCCCTATTGCAAAAATAACATGAGCCAATTGGCAATGGAGCCTAGATATCTTGTTGATTCAAAGGTTCTTGTTTCAATTATATTTGGATCCTTGTAAGTGGGTACATAGTTGATTTGAAGCTATCACTTCTCCTTTGACAACTTTGTTGTGTAAACAACATAATTTGCTAAATGAACTACCAATTTTTTCCTAATTGACCTTTCACACATCTTCAGTGTACCCATTGCACACCAAGGTGTGATTGCTAGTTTTATATATGACTTTCTTCTCGTGTTAATCGCCTACTTCTTTAAAAGGTAATTAAACTAGTGTACATTTATATTTAAATAATATATAAAAATAAAGTTGAGATATATCTTTTTCTAATTTATATTAATCATGTAATAATATTATTATAGTGTTGAATTATTGTTTATTAATAATATATAATATTATAATTAATTATTATAATATTAATTAAATAATTATCTAATATATTTATATAATATATAATTTTATATATAATATATATGTAATAATTAATTATTATAATATTGATTAAATAATTAATTAATATGTATATTAGATTAAAATTAAGCATAGTTATTATACTTGTTTGTTCATTAAAATAAATAAATTAAAAAAATATTAGATTAATAAAATATTATATTAGGGTTATATTTATTTATTATTTTTTATTATTAAATTGGAAATTAAAGCTTATTCTTAATAAAATATATCAGACATAACTTTTATATTAATTTATTATACTATATTAATGATTGGGTTTATTTAGGTTTATTATTGTATGCTTTCCAATTTTTATTTTTTATAAAAAACATGAAATTGTAAAAATAAAATAATGAATAAGTACATTTGCGAGATTGAAAATTTATAATAATTAGAATTGGTATAACAAAATGACAAACAAAAAACCTACAATGATATTTCCACAATTTTGAGACAAATCCATGCACACATAAATGACCCCTAGCTCTTGAAAACTGAAAAATGAAACAAAACAACATTCTTTGCACGTACAACTTCCACAAAGTTCTTCTAAGGTCACATTTAGTTCTTTCATACCTCTAGGGAGAACTTGAAAACCAAAGTTTCAGAAAAAAATACCAAATTGAAGACTATTACAGAAAGAAATTCATTTAAGATAAAAGAGAATTGAATAAATTTATTGAGGGTGTATATAGTTAATTGAATACTCTGTTTTACAATTTCTTTTGCTCACTTTTAACTCTTTCAAGGTTAAGAAAAAAAGATCAAATAGTCAAAGTATTAATGTTATTTGTGATAAGTTGAAAAAGAATGGTGAAAATTGGTGACATATGTATTATGGCTAATGAATGTGTTTGCAAAGCTAGTCATCAAATTAGCATATTAATGGATCACAGTAACCCCTACTCACATTATACTCTATAGATAGACACTAAAGAATTGAACAAATTTTGGGTATGTATGGTCCCCATAACCAATAAATTATTATTTGTAACAAAAGAGTTTCTAAGATAGATTATGTACTTTTTGTGCTAGGCCATGAGAAGTCAAGCCAATGTATGGGCATCCCCATGTACCAGAGATGCTAAGGACTGGACATCCCTGAAACATCCTCATGAAGGGAACATTGTCAATCCTAGGGAGCCATTTTCAAAAGATCAACTATGTATTTGTGTATACATAAAATGTTTATAGGTACCCAAGGCTTCCTCTTAGATAGATACAAACTATAGAAATTATTTTGAGGAGTAGAACTTATTTCCAATGTCATTTTTTGCAACTCATAAAAGGCATTGCGGTTTTTTAATAATCTATAAAGAATAATAACAAACACTTGACCATGTATAAAGCAATGAATAAAGCTTCATACAAGGAATCCCATTGATATATCAATTTAGACCACATTTCAACGTTAAAGTTGAAAGGGAATGATCTGATGCATTAAAATGTTATTCTCTTCAATGCAGAATATTATTATTATTAAAGAATATGTTTTTCATATATTAAAAGAATATGTTATCTATATATAAAAAAATTATTATAATATAAGTTATTGTGCATTGTTGTGTTATTGAGTTGAAATCTTGATATAGAAATTTAAAAAAGCTACAACCAATATAGAGTATATTAATGTTATCATATTATATATATTATTACTATTATGTCATTAATGATTGAATTTAAATAAGGTTATTGAATAAACTAAATATAGTTTACTTTTCAATTATGATTATGATTAGGGTTAAGATTGGATTATGATTTAACAAGACTTAAAGTTAAGATTATGAGTAATCTTTATATTATTTTAAGAATCTTTAGCAATTGAATAATCTATTAGGATTTAAAGGATCACAATTAGAGGATCAATTGAATGGTGAAGAGATTAAAGTGTGCAAATCTATTAGCTTATGTCTTATTCAAATATGTTCCTTCAATCTAGAAAGAGAAAAAAACCAAGTGTATGAAGGTTGTTGCTTGGAAGTTAGTACTCTGTGATTAACTTCTTTGGTGCTTGGTAAGTAAGAGATTGTTGGAGAAAAATATTTTTTTTCTTGTTTGCATTGCAATTGATTTTCTCATGCAATTCATTATCTGTAGATCAAAGAAGCCAAACCAAAGGTGACATTGGTAGTTTGCATGTCAACATCTATTGCAAATTATGATTATATTGTGGATTGGGAATTTTAGACTGGTGGTCTTATACGAATCAAGGTTTGTAAATAAGAAAACTTTCTTCAAAGAAGCCTATTGGCAAGTTAGTTATGATCAGTAATTCATATGAAGCTCTTGTTATCTGGAAGTAAGTAAGAAGATAAGGTTTTGATTGTAATTTAATTTTTGATATAGGTTGGACTAAGTGGAATTATGATGGTCAAAGGAACAAAATATGAGAACGTGGACCGGATTGACTCTAATACTGAAAGTTCCATGGAACTTTGCTTGCAAAAATGTAATAGGTGTCATCCATTACCATTATGTTACATTCCACTTAGATATGGATATTGATGGAACATACAACTCATTTGTTAAGGTCAAAATGGCCAAGAAAATGATGGAGAATGGACCAACGCCACAAAAAAGTTTATAGACAGTTGAGAGACACATTTCCCAAACATATTAGGATGCCCGAATCTAGTTGAGCATCTACAATCCGAGTTTCATATGATTAATCCATTAAAGAAGACAAAGGTTGTAAATCCAGTAGGATACAAAGTTTTCCTTGGAGGCACAACTACAAGCTTGCTTGGTCACAATGATTGTCCACAACTTCGAGGGACCTTCACCAACAACCAGGTTTGAAATTTTTTTACTCTTCTTTTGGTTAGAAGCCTATTAAAGCTCAAACTTGAGGGGCTACATAGCATACCACAGACTTCCTTCCACTTAGATGTGATATTTGAGTGTTTTCCATCTTTGAAACTCACTTGAGACTTGTGCCTAGTCTCATCCCTTCAACTTTCCTGCCATTTGAATGGGCTAAACCATATTTGGAGTGGAACTTTGGTGAACCATGTGAAGCCCTACCAATCCCATTGGTAATCTGTAGAATGAATCCTGGTGCATAGCTAACAAATTTGGATTGAATATTTTCTTTATTGTTGAAGTGAAGGTTGAATGAAGTCTTCCAAAAATGTCAATTACAAATTCACAATTGAAATTTCCTATACCCAATTTTAGCAATTCTTTACTTTTTTGGCCTTTGAAAATCTAGAATCATAGCTTTACATTACAATTATTGATGTGATTATAGATCGATAGTTAAAAATTCCCTGAAAACTTTGTATAGAACACAGGGGTACTATATCTATTAAAGCAAAGGAGATGACACATTGGTTGTATGGTCTAACAGGTAAGTAGGAATCCCTTTAAAAGTTTTTATAAATCAATTTTTTTAGGGGAATTATGATTGCATTAGTTTTATACATTGAACTTTCTTAAAGACTATTAAGTACTCTTTCTCTTAGATCTAGAAACATCTTTTAATTTTTAAGGAAAAAATGATTCAATCTAACTTAAGAGTGGAATGTGAACTAAATAAACCAATTATGCTAGTATAAAGCTCTCATGAAACTTGTTCTTATGTCTATGGGACTGCCCAATTAAGGAACAACATATTATGCTTTGGTACACATTAGGCTTCCATCATCATTCCTTTCCAAGAGGTCTACCAAATCATGCCAACAGTCTCATCCAGCTTTGATCTCAAACCAATAAATTTCTTTGAAAGCAATCCTATCCTTTGCACCAATGATTGAGAAAGATATCTCATGTGCTACTTCAGTTGAATGAACATCTGCACCATTCCAACAAGTTCCCAAAATTACTTACCAGTTGAAATTAGTTTAAGTGAGCCATGTAAATCATCTCAATCTATAAAATAACCAACACATGCATAGTAGAAGAGTTCAATGGTATCACATTAGAACTTTCTTTTTTAAAATTTAGGAGCATTTTAAGGCATAGTACGGTAATATTGCTACTCACCTAGAGCAAGGTTATCAATATATAAAATGTACAGGTGTCTTACAACCTTCATCTAAAAAAATATGAATATATAAATGGGTTATTCGATAACTAACTTGTGGAGCACATAACTAATGTTTAAATAGGTTGGTCTAGTAGTTGAATTATGTATTAGGTCAAACAATGTGATACGGAAAAAAATGATCTTGTAATTCAATTACTCGGCCTCATATGTATAGGGTTTCCAATCCTATTATCATGGAATCTAGCAGCACTCGATTCACGGATAACCCCCTATGAAACTTGTTTGTTTCGTAGGTTTGTGACATTCAAGCATGTAAAATGAGGTGAATTTCAATCCATCTCGAAGTGCGTTGCAAAATCTCAAATAGTCCATTTGAGTGTCCCCCCCTGTCCATCTTTTGAAGAGCTTCGAAACAAGCATCTTCATCAACTTCCAGCCTTTGGGAGTTGTGAAAATTGGCAAAAGTGTAGGAGCGTTGATTATGTTGAAGTTGTAAATTTTTCTAAGTGTCCAAGTGCACAAGCACTAATTTTTGGCACTTGTGCATTTTTGTCAAAACTCTTTCTTTTGTGCACAACCTCTGATTTTTAGCACTTGTGCACTTTTTGTCTATACTTAGTCATTTTTCTCTGCAAGTGTTGTAGTGCTAATTTTCAACGCTCCTACACATTTGAAAATTTTTGCCTTAAACACTTCAAAATCACTTCGTTCTTGCTCTGGACCCCATTTCTTCGCTCCCACTTTGTTTTTCATGCCAAGTTGCTCGTTTCACATTTTCTGCACATTGCTTGCTCGCTTCATGCTTCCCAATACTACTTTTTCTACTAATGCCTATTGATTCACCATCCTTGCAGTTTCTCTCCAGATTTCATCAAGTGATCCTAAAGGTAAATTTTTTGATCCAATGAACTATCCCAGATCTACAAAGAAGTTGCCATGTAGCACATTGAGGATGTCAGCTTTTCAAAAGCCTCAATGCATGTCATTTGTGATATATGACTAACTCTTGATAATCTCAAGATGCATCTTCACAGGTGCAAGAAAATCCATTCATCTGCCATAAGGTCAATCACAAGAGTTCACACCCTTGTAGATTACATAGTCAGCCTAAATGATGAAGACTTTTGCACCCAAAGCAAGGGACCATGAAGACTCTTAATCTCCAGTGTTGAATATTTCGATGCTTCCCTTTATGCATCTTGTAAATAGTTTCTAACATCTTCAATGTCTTTTTAGCAAATGTAATTACACTAAAAATTTGAGATGTAGTTTCACAAAGATGGATTACATTTTTGACTTTGTCAAATTTAGGTGAGATTTTCCTAAAATAGCTCACCTAACTTTCCTAATTTTACTCAGCTGATTTCCTTGATTTTCTCTTCCCTCTCTTTTATAAATAAGAGGGATTTCTATTGTAATCTTTACCTTTAGTATTTTGCAACGAAGTGCTACCCCTTTTGAAGCATATTTGTGAAACTCTATGTTCATACTTTGTGAGTTAAATTTGATCAATAAAGAAGAGAATTGCAAACTAGACTTTATGTTGGATTCGATAATCTTGTGGATTGATCCTATTGGCAGTGATTAGTAGATGATTTTTGAAGGGATTCAAGTAATTTATGTAAACTTTGTGTTACATTCCTTATTTGGATTTATTTTTATGTTTAGATACTTTTGTTGAAATATCTACAAGACTTTGTGCTTGTAATCATTCATGTTATTTGAGGAATTGTTGCATCTAAGAAGACTTTGTGCTTCTAATGCAACAAATGGTACATCTTTCATAGATCCATCAGTGAAAACGCTACAAAATAACTATGTGCCTTCATGAGATTTCCCTTTTCTTTTATTTGTTTATTATTAATCATATATGGTATCTCTACGCTTTTCTTTGACAAGATAGAGGTATTGGCATTACTGCTCATTGTTAGTTTAAAGTTATCTTGAATTAGAACTTCCAATCGTGAAGCATTGTAAAACATCTTCTCTGAAAAAAGGAGAAGCATGAATGTGGCACACCCCCCATTTTTTTAAGTATAGTGTACATTGGGACACTTACGCCATTCTGGGTGAATTAATCCCATATCTGGAAAATTGCACTGAAGCTTGTTTCAACCAAATGGGTATCCAAATCCAAAGAAAACTCTAAAAAATAGGTACAATTGGACTAATTTTCCAATTCACCACTAATTGTGAATTAGTCAACTTTTACTTTTCTAAAAATATGAAAGTGGAAACGAAAGCTCTCAGTCTGCTCTTTTTGTTTCTTTAGGTTTCCAAACCCGAAACCTTGATTTGCAAGACTGTGAGTGAATTTTTGTTGATATTTTGACCCGGCCAACAAGGAGATGTCTTCAACAACTTTGCAACCTATTCTTCAATCATCTCCAAGCCTTCGAAATATTCAAATCTGCAAATCATAGAGAAAAAGAAGAAATTTTGAATGTTAGGGAATAGGGGTTTTCCTTGGTCAAACCCCTCTTAGGTAATTAAACCAAATGAAGAAATAAGATGAAGCATGAAGATGAAATGAATGAATTAGAAAATTTCCACGATGAGAGATCTTGAATTTCTGCAACAATGGATGAAGAATTTGTCCTTGAATGTCTTAGAAAGCTATCTTGATGACTTAGAATGTTAAAACCCTAGCTTACTTGACTTGAAAGAGAATATGAATGATGAATGAATTAGGGTTTAGAGGCTTGTTTATGTAGGAAATCCTACTCAAATTCCCATTAATTTGATCCCCAAGGCCAACATGAAGGAAAATTAAACTTAAACCCTAATTTTTCCTGCTCAAACCTCGAAAATGGCCCAAATGGGACTAATTCACCATCTTGGGTGAATTGGTCCCACCTGGATGAGACTAATTCACCCAAAGTGGTGAATTAGTCCCATAGGGGCTCTTTTTCCAGGTGGAATGTCGAGGAATGGAGAAATTAGGTTTATATGTTGATATAATTGGGTTTTTTATCAAAACAAGCCTTGGGATGCATAATATGGGCTCATAGGGGCCTATAAATGATGATATAAAGGTTAATTAGGGCTAGGGACACAAAGTTCAATGTGAAAGTGTGATTAAATACACTCTACATCATTAAAATGAGGTTCAAATAGCCTAGAAAGGCACAACATCAGATGTGAATATGTAAAACACATTACAACACTAGATTAGAACCAAGTTTAATTTACAAGACTTCTAGATTAATGTGAGAATGCCATTAAATACATTTTACATTATTGAATTAGGGAAAAGTTAAGTTAATTTAGCTTAAATGGGCCCAAGACCTAGTGTAGATGTGTAAAACACCTCACAACACTAAATCAAGGTGTAATTAAGTCTAATTGATCATCAATTATTCCCAAATCAATCAAGGAAAAGGGGATACTTTTTTAGTGTCCACATTAAGCCCCCACTTTAGTGAGAGGATGAACTTGCTTCACACTCATAGTAAAGTAGACATTCAAGAAGGTGTCCAATCATACCAATGCGGCTGGTCTAGGATAACAACGATGAAGGAGGTGGTCAAGCCCCCAAGATACCAGATCCTAAGTCAAGCCAAGATAAGCACAAAAGGACACACACAAGGTGAAACAAAATGAGACACATGATCATGCAATGGCAATAACTAGAAGAAGAATAGGAATAAGTGAAAGAAAAAATAAATAAATAAAGGTGGATCAACCTTCAACCGTTTGTCCAACACATTGTGGATCAGATCTAGGTTGTTTGTCCAAAATGCATACTTACTCTAAGGCAATGAAACTTATGGTTGTTTGTCGAGTGAGAAGTCCTAAAAGGTGAGAAACATACACTCATGGCTAGTATGCAATCACACAGATGTAGGTGGCTATGGGGAAAGTCATCCCTAAAAATGGGCTTCCTGCTCGAACCATACCAAAGTTATACCTCCTGATAACTTTAATAAGGTGCCACAATAAAAAAAAATTTGTATATACAAAATAGAGTGGGGTTTGTTTAAAGGGATTTTTCTTAGTTCGTGCAAGGTATCATCTTAGGGAACATTGTACTAAATGCTTCCAAGAGAGGACAAGTGCAAAAGGTCTCATCTTGTTTCTATGAGAGGACAAGTGCAAGATCTCATACTAGGGAACATTGTGCCTAATGCTTCCAAGAGAGGGAATCACAAGAAAAAAGAAAATCACACAATGAAATGTGAGTATCAATGTATGCCCCCACTTTAAAGTGGTTGCTAACACCATTACTGTGAGCAATTTCTTTAAAGTAGAAGATATGAGAGCTTATTCAAAATTCCCTATGCCAAGTCATATGTTTTCGATAAGCTACGTTAGCAAAAGGGTAGTATGTCACATGCAAGACAACTTAAGGCATGTCATCCACATCCCAAGCTTGTTCTTATATGTTCATGAAAGGTGATCAACTAGCCAAAAGAAGCAATGAAAAGTGACATACGAGGACAAGGCTACCCAACCTCTTGCCCCCACTTAGTGTAGGACAAGGATGAGCCAAAATGATTGATGAAATGCATGCTAGAGTGAAAATCAATATCAATTAGAAGAATTAGGTGCCCCCACATAAGGGAGAGCACCAAGCTCCTTAAGATGTTGGATTTTACTACTCAAAGCCTTACATTCACTAGTAGAATGACCATGAACTCTGTGATAGGTGCAAAATGAATTCTTGTAGTAACATTTCTTTCAAGTTCTTGGTGGAAGGGATACCAAGTGATCTTGGAGGAGTCTTGACAAGATACCTTCTTGATCAATTGTAGAAGGTGTTCTTGTAGGGTGTCATAAAGATATCTCTTTCTTAGTATTAGTTGTCATACCTACGCAAGACTCTTTAGATTGCAAGATTTTGTTCTCTCCATTAGAGGAGGATGCAAAATATAATGAAGTAAAATCATTAGTGTTTTGTGAGATGACATTGACATTAAGCGAAGAGTTCTTTGTGTGTTTTTTTCAGAAAAAGGAGAGCAATCAAGACCACTAGTGTCTATCAGTTTAGGATGCATGATTGTTAATGTTGGTTGAGAAGAATGTTTTGTGATAGTATTGATAGTAAGTGATGGCTTGTTTATTTCTATCAAAGGAAAATAACCAAGACCATAAGTTGTTTCTTGTGTGCTAGGCTCTATAGGGACACATATACCTTGTTCCTTAGCACCGCATCCTTTTCCACTATATCCAAGTTGTTTCATAAGCTCATAACCTTTTCCATAAATATTTTTCATTACTTTTAGATTTGGTGGTTGTTCATGATTAAACTCATTGAATTTTTTCATGTAATTTGATTTTTCTTCAAAAGTGGTTGAGGCGGATGCTTGTGAAGGGTTGTCCAAATTTTGTGTTGATAGTACCACTTTGTCTTTTCCCCTTTCAGAGTATTTATGTATGATCTTGTATTCTCCCAAGGATGTTGGTGTGAAGTCTAAGGAACCCCAATCATCTTCTAATCGATTCATGACTTGCTCTATATTTTTTTCTTTGTTTTGTTGTGGCACAGGTTCCACTTGTGTAGTTGGTGTTAATGTGTTCAAGGGATTCACTTTATTTTTCTCAAGTTGTAAGACACTATAAGGCTCAGGATCAATGTCAAGTGTGTACACTTGGTTGTTGTAGATGTATTTCATTTTACAATGAAGAGTAGAAGGTACACCATTCATTGCATGAATCCATGGTTGGCCTAAAAGAAGATTATATGAAAGTTCATGAGGCATAACATGGATTAGAGTTTCCAATGTGGCCTTCCTAACTGTAAGAGGTAAAGTAACCACACCAAGTGGTTTCTTTTATATACTATCAAATCCACTAATAGATACAAAGATAGGTTGAATATTTGATTGATCGACGTCAAGCCTATCTAAAAGGCTCACAATACACAAATTAAGGGTAGAGATAGTATCTACAAGAGTTCTCTTTATCCCTTTGTGTTTGTAATATTGAGCTATGATCATGAAAGCATCATTTTGTTTTTGCACTTCCAAAGAGGGGAGTTCACTTTGGTGGAAAACAATGCCAGTGTTTATTCCTTGAATCATGGCTGCTATATCATTTGGTTGCACATTAGAAGGGACAAGAAATTTTTGTAAAGCACATTGAATCATGTTTCGGTAGTGAGGGGAAGCTTGAATAAGACCTTCCCATAATGATATCTTAGCAGGAGTATTCTTTAGTTGTTCAACAAGATCATACTCCTTTCCATGCTGTGAAGGTAAATGTGGGGGACCTAGTAAGATAGGGTTGGGAAAAGCTAGGGGTGTTGATATTGGTTGTTGCAGTTGCAGATTGTGCCTAGTGTTATAGGTGTGAGCAACGGTATGATGACTTGACTCCTACGATACATTATGCTTAGGTGGGTAAAGGACAAGTTAAGGTTTATTTGGTTTGTGTGATAGTGGGTAAAGAATTAGAGGATTCTTAGTATGTCCGATGAGGTATGTATGAGGTTCATTAATCAAAGGGGATCTAATAAACTTTCATGCATTCATAACTTCAGTGGTCTTGGTTTGATTTATTTCTAGTAAAGGGAAATCTAGAATGACTTGTTTACCATTACCTAAGCTAGGCATATTACTATTGTTAACATTTCCTTGCACCACGATATTCTCCCAAGGAGGATTGTGTTTAGGAGAAATACAAACCAAATGTTCTTCACATTCAAGGATTGGCTCTTCCAAAATGACTTCATCACAAGTAAGGGAGTTATCAATGGTTGAATTTTCTTTTGTATCTGTTAACTCTTCAAATTTGCACCCTTGCCAAGTTGTAGACCTCAAAAAATTTGGAGCAACATGGGACTACTTTCAAGATGTGGGTATCCTATTATGAAAGTAGACCTCCAGATTATGGGTTGGCTCACCTTTTGGTGTCACCTAAACTACTGCTCAACTAATGAATTTTTGAGGAAAGAGTAAGAAAGAAACATAGAAATGAAACATAACTGAAAGCTTTAAAAGTTGATACACCTAGTCACTAACTAAAATCGGTAAAACAACTTGCATACATAGGTTATTTAATTGTAAGCCTGATAATCACAACTCAATATTGATATGTTTTGCATCAGTATTTTGTAAGAAGGCTACAATGCACACACCTAGAAGGAAATAAAACTTTCACAGCTAAAACATTCTACTACAAAACACAACTTACAACCTACAACTACATATTCATTCTATTTAAAGATTCCATTGATGAGACACATAACTAGGAATGATAAAATTTATAAGTATTTGCATCAAATCATCAAAATACATACAATGAAATAGAAAAATGAGAAGGTCAAACTTCTTATCTCTATTAAAACCAAGGCATGAACTACTATATAAATTTGTCACTGGGTTGCAATATTGTTCTTGTTGAAAAGATAACTCCATAAAATAAGCTATCACACTACTGGAAAGAAAGAACTAATTGAAAAAACTCAAGTTTGAAGATACTTAAACAATTTTAAAACAACTATCTCACACGTGTCCATCTAGAAGCCCTGGTCAGATGCAACATGAAGACCAAAAAAGAGCCTTCTAAAACTCCTCCAAAATTTCATCCAAATGCAGAAAAGTCAAGCCAAGACCCAAGCCATGCCAAAAGTATGAAAAATTTCCCCCAAATGGCCCATTCCCTCCAAAATTAGTCAAAGATAAAACTCACACATCTTTCCCATGTTGTCTAATCATCATTATGTCTCCAAGAGCTTTGACTCATGCTCCTTGTGTGTTTGAAAAATAAAAGACCTTATTTTGCATTTAGAATAAAAATTTGATTAAGTGATTTATAATAACATCACTTAATCAAAATGTCTTACATTTCAAAATAAAATGCAAAATAAAAGGCCCTACAATCCCTTGAAATTCAATGTAGCAAACACACACATCAAAAAATTTTATTGTGAATAACATCAAATAAAGTGATTTATAGACACATCACTTAAATAATGTTTTACATTTAAGAATAAATGCAAAATAATAACAATTGGTTCAACCACATCTAAAGGCTTGTAAGAGCATCAAAGTTAACTCAAAATCCCTTAAGGCATTGATAAAACCTAACTCACCATTATTTCTACATTTAAAAGTAATACTTGACAAAAATGATTTGTAACCATCACTTGGTCAAACATTTCACATTTCAAAATAAATGCAAAATAATAAACAATGGCTCGGCCTATGTGAGAGGTCAAAGTGAAAACTCCTAAGTATTGAAAGACTTTCAATCTTTTAAAGGGACATGAAATTTACTAAGGAACATATGACAAAGTCATAAAAAGACCAAGGCATAGGTTTTCAAAAAAAAGGCAACACAAGGAAAAAATAACACGTGGCATAAGACTTGTAAGTCTTAGCCCATGGGACACATTAATTTGTGTTTGCAAATTTTTAAAAGGTAAAAAATACCTTTGTAGTCGGCTTCACTAAGCTTTCAAACACTAAACACAAAACAATGGAAATGAAGGAAAAAAACAATTCATTCTTCCCATCGAATTTTATGGAGTTTCTTTTGGCCGCCAACAAGGGTTTCAACCAAGGCATTTTCTGAGCTCCTCCATGGTGATTTCTGAGCAATTTCTTATGGAAAATTGAAGGAAAATTCATTGGGTAATCTATTTGAATAAAATATGAATGTTTTCCTTTTTTTTCAATAGCATTTCAAACCCCCAGGTCATGGCTTCTGTGTTTTTCTAGTGTATCCTTCTCTTCATTTCTTCTATGTAAGCTATTCTTTCTATTGGCCACCATTATTGAGCTTTCTAAAGCTTCCCATGGTGAAAAATAACTTGCATATTCAATGAAAACAAAAAAACTCGAGCTCAAGTAAGCTCTATGTTGATGTATACCTTTATTTTATCTTTTTTTTTAATGTGAATCAAAGCTCATTTTGAGCCCTCTCCATTCAAGACAATGGAGAAAACACTCTATTTTTCTATGTTTTCATGCTTCATTCTTGTATGCTATGTCTCTGGTCTTTCTGTCAGAAAAATGAAAAACCCTCTATGGAACTTGTATTTTCTTTAGAAGATAGTTATTTTTGTACAACAATGGAAGAAATACCTTTTTATCATGGTTGCAAGCATGCTTGCATTTAGTTTTCATTTCCATAAGCATTTTCTTAAAAGGTAATACATGATAGTGTTCTTTCATTTCTGGGTATTTTTCTATTTTCAAGGGTTTGTTTCACACAGGATGAGGCTTTGTATTTCCTTTCTTAGAGAAAATGAATGCTTAAATCTTCATCTTCTTCAACAATTCTTGTATTCTATGCACATTCCCTTGCATTTTCTGTAGAATGTAATCTTGAGTCGAGCTCAAAACGCCTTTGCCATTCTGTATTTGTGACTTCTAAAAATCCCCCAGATGGGTTTGTGCCTCTATGAAAAGAAAGCTCAAGTGTTTGTTTTATTTTGACTCGTGGCTATTCCGAGTCATCATTTTATTTACAAAAAATGCAAGGAAATGTGTTCTTGCTCACGGCCTGTATAAGATTCCTTTCAAATCATAGTTTATTTCTTTTGTTTCTCCTCTGGAAATGTATTGTTGTCATGCTCTATTCTAAACTATAAATTTTGTATCCCTCTATGAATATCTTCTCCTGAAGAGCATAAACCTTGACCTCTCTCTGTAGATGCAAGATTTGCATTCCTAAATTTACCCAAGGCTAATTGGAGGGGCTCCAATTCCTTTTTTCCCTCTCTTCTAGTGATTCCTATAAACCTTTTTTGTACTTATCAAAGGCTTCAATTTCTTCATAACCTTAGCCCTCTCACTCCTTTTAGCTCTTCACTTTGTTGACAAAGAAGTCCTATGCAGGATTTTCTTTATCACTATTCCACATTCTAGATTCCATTTTTCTCGAGATGGTTCTCACACAACACTCTTGTGCTTGAGCACATTGTCTTTTACTAGTGGATAAGATACCTTCCTATTCATAGTAGTGATTTTGAATACCTTGAGATCATTAGAACTTGTCTTGATATTTTGTTCATCTTCTTTTTCATCTATTGATTTAAATCATAGGATCATTATGCATGATTGATATAGGCTTTCATGAACCTTTTAAATTACATACACTTGCTACATACTTTAATCTTATGTAGCCTTTAAAAGTGGAAATGGCACTGAATTACCTTATATTGATGATAGTTTGTCTTTGAATCAACAAAATTCTTGCCATGTCCATAATCTCTTGCCACCATCATTACCTTCAAATTTTACATCACTTTATGCTTCATGTAGTTTTATCATTTTGCAATACTTCACATGCATCTTTTCACACTATTACAAGCATGATGAGTTGCTTTACCAAGTCTGCCCTTTAAGACCTCATGATTTGATGGGAACTTCATGCCTTCCACAATACCTTTGTTGTCCTCATCATAGTGAACTATTTTATTTGATTGATCCTGACTCAACTTTGAGAAGGCTTACCTCTTGTATGCCATGTTGTCCTCTTTATTCACTTAGGACTACTTCTGCCAACTCTAAAGGTCACTATCATACTCACTTGGCATCATGACCTGGACTCAAAAAGAGTTTCATCTCTTGATTTTTCCTTGCAAAGTGACAACCATTGATGAATATACCTTATTCATGAGCTTTTTACTGTCCTTCTTTCTTGATACACATAGTTGTCTTCACAACTACAAAATAGATTAAATGTTGTCACACTCTCTCTTGAGTCTCTTGCATAAGAATTGTTCACTATTTTTGCATTGTACCATATCATTGTAGCATACCTTTCATTTGAAATTCTCTTGTTTCCTTTAAATCTTGTTTGTTGATTATAAGGAGTTTTGCAGAACCCAAAGCAATAGATCATCATAGTTGCTTATTTGAATGAATCTATTTCTTTGATATAGCATTTTGGCTTTGCTCTCATGATGTTGATAACTCCTATACTATGTATTGATGGATGCATAATTGAACTTGATACATTTGTGCTTTAGTGTTCATATTATCACATAAATCATTTGTTTCTTGGGAAGAGACAATCTGTTTCATCTTCGAATGATTGATGTCTTTGTTCTTGTTTCCTTCTTTACTGCCATTTGAATATGATGACAATGAAATCCAACTCATATTAATATTAAAATGGACTCTGGATCCACTTAAGAAGATTGAAAGACATATCCAACAGAGTAAGCTTTCCAAGAAGAAATGGGTGCCCCTTTTTAGCATGATGGCAGCCTATTGTTTGATTCATTGTGAAAAGATGAAAAGTAACTTTTTTGATAATTCACATCATTTTGTTGAATCTTTTGAATATGATAATGAAATTTGATCAAATTTTGAGATTCCATATTGATTTAATGCATCGAGAATAGGTTTATCATTGATTTGATCAAGTTGCTCAATTTCCTATCCCTCCTAAAATATAAGAGAGCAACATGTTGGGATCAACCCTCATGGGAGCCACATTTTACTTCACATGTTGTAATTAGCTGAATCAAAATAGTAACAAAGATCTCACCTATATCTGCACAAGAAGCAAGCATGTTAGATAAAACCAAGCATATGATAGATGTGTTTGATAACTCCTTTGTTTTCTTGGACATCTATGATATGCTAGCTATTTTAATGTTTATAAGGATCAGATTACATGTTTGTAGATGTATGCACATATTTTGATTAGGGATCCTTCATTTCTCTAGCAACAATCTTCTTATAGATGCAGGGAACCTAGGGGCAACAAGGAGAGCATCAACTAGAAGCAAGACAAGCGGGAGAGACTGAAGACAATGCAGGACAAGGCGACCGGGATTCGTCATTCAGGCAATGACAGGTCCTCCTTCATTTTAAGTGCATTCTTTTTCTATCTATAAATGTATAGTCTTTTCTATATATGCATTAGAATAGTCAGTCCCTCGACTTGTGAGGGACACCATACACTTATCATTATCAATAAAGACTACATTGTGGAAAGACTATGCACTTTTTTTTGTATGTTATATTATATGCATCTGCATGAGGCAATGTAGTATTGTAGTGTTCTGATATCTTCTTTATACATGTAAATGTAACATAGCAAAGTTAAAAAAATTCACCTTCTTTTACTTGTAAAACATAAACAACATCACCTATTTTGGCTTGTAGCAAAAATAGGTAATATTTCTAGAAACATTTGTTATATGTTTTCCTGCTAAACATCCTAACCATTTTCCTGAATCCTATCCATTAGGCACTAAGTCACCTAAAGGCTGACAAAAATTGAAAACAGACTTGTACATTGTTGTAACTCACCAGATGAGTACATGATACCTTGGAAACCCAATGCAACACACCAAAACACCTAAAGCAAACTAACTAACTGTGTTGAACAACACTTAGGGAATTGAAAAATGCATCTAGAAACCTATTCTAACCTACCCTAAGCTAACCAACCATGAGACTTGATTAGATGAAACCATTAATAGGTTCACTAAAATAGCTGCCCCTCCTTTTCAGTAACATGCAATGTTTCAAATGGTTATAGAAAAGCAAGAGAAGATGGACAGATACAAACCTAGTAAAAAGTTGCAAAACCTCTCAAAGAATATAGGTAAACTTACCGATTTCTCCTTGTTGTGCATACACATTGCTGTTTTGGTTTTGAAATGGACAAGTGAGTAGTGTCCATTCATCTCCTGCTACAACTTCATTTTTAGATTCATCTTCTAATGGAAACTCCTACTTGGGTGCAAACATGAATGGTATCACTTTGTTGGCTTCAATTTTGGATAAGTTCTTGATAGGTCATCCCCTTGAGATGACAAACTTAGAACACTTCATGCTGGCGTCACCTTTATTAGATGCTTCTTCAACCTCATTTTTTTGGTTGAGAAGAGTTATTTCATGTGAATCAAATGAAATCATGACTTCTCTATCTATCTGGTTATGCTACTCAGACTCTTCAGATTCAGTCAATGATGGCTTGGCATCAAAATTTTGATTAGAATTCCTCTACTCTGCTTAAAAACATATCATCATTTAACTCATAATTAGTTATCTCATGCAAAGTAGGTCCTACTTCAACTTCATGATAGTTCTCAAGACTCATACATCTAAAAGAAATGTCTTGCTTCTCATTTTGTTCCATTTAACCAACATGCTTGTGCATACCAACCTCCTTACCTTTTGAGACAAGTTTGTCCTCATTTTCTTCTTGATGAACCAACATCCTCTCAAATTTAATTTCATCTTCTTGTTGTCAAAAACTTGATAATGGTGTTAGTACAAGCATGGTGTCTCCATCATCATCAACAAAACTAGGTAGTTCAACAAATAAATCTGTCATTATCTCATCACTTTGTTGCTCAAAACTGGGCATTGATGTTAGTTTAATCAAGCATTTCTCATCTTCACCTACAAACCCTGGAAGTTCATCAAATAAACTAACAAAAACCTAAACTTGAACATCTTTTTCTACTTCAACTGCCTTCTACCCTACCTTTTTCTCTTCAAAAGATGATTGTTTGACCTCTAAAATCAAAACAAATGACTCTAGATCATCCTAAAAAATGTCGTCTTCATCATTTTTTCTCTTCAGTGAAGGAAGAATGAGTTTTACCTCATTACAACTCAACTGATATGTCAAAGCATCAAAGTTTTGAGCCTCCTACTGTACTGAAGTTGATGTGGTTGTGATTTGAATTTCACGCTCTTCTTTATTCACAAATAGTCTCAGTTCATCAAACAAATCAATTATAATATGAGAAATATCAACTATTGGTTGATCTATATCCTACTGCTCCTCATCTAGAACCTCATTTACCTCTGTTATCACATCTAATTTGTCATTTTCAAGTTATTGTTCAAACATAACAATAGATAAAAGATCTATTTCTTCCTCTACAAGAACCTCTTTTTAAGGTTGTTCTGGAACATAAGGGGTTTGTTGAGCCTCCCTAAGGGTTCTTCATAAGGATGCACTTGTTTAATAATGGGTTCTTGAATAGAAGGAGGGCTCCTAAAACTTGGGAATGCAAATTTTTTATGCTCCTCTACAGGTTGAGCTTGATCAAGGAAAGGTTCTTGAATTGAAATAGGATTTATAAAACTTGGAATCTCAAATCTAGCAGGCTGAAGAGGTTCACCTTGTTTGAAGCTTGGAATATTGAACTTGGCAACTTGTTCTTCAAGAAAAGGATTTGGAAAGGTAATAGGTGGGCTAGCTTCTTGCTCAATAACAAGGTCTTGAAATGAAGCAAAGCTCCTAAAACTTGGAATGTCAACCTGGGAAGATCTGGGAGACTCACCTTGTTTAAAACTTGGAATTTTAACCTTGGAAGCCTCCTATTTGGCAAGTTTTAGCCTCATTTTTGTATCCTTTGCAGCAAGTTGTTGAGCAAGATTCTCCTCAAATTGCCTCTTTTGTGCCTCCAACTCTTGCTCATGAAGATGGGCTTGTTAAGCTTCATGTTCCTATTGTAAATCACATTCTTGTTGACATTCAAGGCTATAATCCTGTGAGAAATTATAGGCTAGACAAACCAACTATTCTTGTTGCACATTCAATTCACTCTTTCTAAACTGCTCTTCAAGAAACATGTTCCTTATCTTCAACCTTAAATCTAGATTGTGAATTTGTTTGAGATTATCCTAAAAACTTTAAAACTCTTGAAGCTAATCATAGGGATTGATCTATTTATTGCTAGAAAAATGGTGGCCTTGGGATTGATCTTGAGCATATATTGGCTGCCATGATGGTTGAGCAGGGGTGGGTGGGTGGTAAGAGCATTGAACATGTTGGTGGGTTATTGAGGATAAAATTAGTAGTATATTCTGCTTGGTATGGCTGGTAAGAGGGAACATATGTGGGATTTTCATGATACAGAGGGTGAAAGGCCATGTTTCCATGAAATGAAGACATGCTTATTCATTCAAAAGTTGGAAAAATAGACCAAAATCATATTTACCTAAAACTAACCAACACTTGATCATATTGAAACCAATAAAACTTCTCAGAGTCACCAAGTATGTATTTGAAACACCTCGAAAGGAAGTAATCAGCTACTATACACACCAAACAATAGTAGAAAAAATATAAAATGGATTGAGAATCAGTTCATAGTCCCAATAGGCATGCCAAAAACTGTTAACTCTTCAAATTTGCACCCTTAACCAGTTGTAGAACTTAGAAAATTTGGAGCAACATGGGACTACTTTCAGGTTGTGGGTATCCTATTGTGAAAGTAGACCTCCAGATTATTGGTTGGCTCACCTTTTTATTTCACCTAAACTATTGCTAAACTAATGATTTTCTAAGGAAAGAGTAAGAAAGAAACATAGAAATGAAACCTAACTGAAAGCTTTAAAAGGTGATACACCAAGTCACTAACTATAATTTGTAAACAACTTGCATACACAAGTTATTTAAATGTAAGCCTAATAAACACAACTCAATATTGATATCTTTTGCATTAGTATTTTTTAAGAAGGTTGCAATGCACACTCCTAGAAGGAAAGAAAACTTTCACAGCTAAAACATTCTGCTACACAACACAACTTACAACCTGCAACTACATATTTATTCTATTTAAATATGCCATTGATGAGACACAAAACTAGGAATGATAAAATTCACAATCATTTGCATCAAATCGTCAAAATACATACAATGAAACAAAAAAATGAGGTCAAACTGCTTATCTCTATTAAAACCAAGGCATGAATTGATATACAAATCTATTATTGAGTTACAATAGTACTCCTACTGAAAAGATAACTCCATAAAATAAGTTATCACATTATTGGAAAGAAAAAACTAATTGAAAAAACTCAAGTTTGAAGATACTTAAGCAATTTTGAAACAACTGTCTCACACGTGTCCATCTAGAAGCCCTGGTCTGATGCAAAATGAAGGCCAAAAAAGAACCTTCTAAAACTTCTCCAAAATGTCATCCAAATACAGAAAATTCAAGCCAAGACCCAAGTCATGCCAAAACCATGACAAAATTGCCTCCAAATGGACCATTCCCTCCTAAATCAGTCAAAGATAAAACTCACACATCTTTCCCATGTTGGCCAGTTATCATGATGTCCCCAAGAGCTTTGACTCATGCTCCTTGTGTGTTTGAAAAATAAAAGTCCTTAGTTTGCATTTAGAATAACAATTTGATTAAGTGACTTATAATAACATCACTTAATCAAAATGTCTTACATTTCAAAATAAAATGAAAAATAAAAGGCCCTACAATCCCTTGAAATTCAATGTAGCAAACACACATCAAAATTTTGCATTGTGAATAACATCAAATAAAGTGATTTATAGGCACATCACTTAAATAATGTTTTACATTTAAGAATAAATGCAAAATAATAACAATTGGTTCAACCACTCCTAAAGGCTTGTAAGAGCATCAAAGTTAACTCAAACTTCCTTAAGGCATTGATAAAACCTAACTCACCAAATTATTTCTGCATTTAAAAGTAATACTTGACAAAAGTGATTTGTAACCATCACTTGGTCAAACATTTCACATTTCAAAATAAATGAAAAAATAATAAACAATGGCTCAGCCTATGTGAGAGGTCAAAGTGAAAACTCCTAAGTTTTGAAAGACTTTCAATCTTTTAAAGGGACATGAAATTTACTAAGGAACATGTGATAAAGTCACAAAAACGCCAAGGCATAGGTTTTCAAAAAAAAGGAAACAAAAGGAAAAAATAACACAAGGCATAAGACTTGCAAGTCTTAGCCCATGGGACACATTAATTTGTGTTTGAATTTTTTTTAAACAAAGGTAAAAAATACCTTTGTAGTTGGATTCACTAAGGTTTCAAACCCTAAACACAAAATAATGGAAATGAAGGAAAAAAAATAGTTCATTCTTCCCATCAAAATTTTTGGAGTTTCTTTTGGCCGCCAACAAGGCTTTCAACTAGGGAATTTTCTAAGCTCCTCCATGGTGATTTCTAAGTGATTTCTTATAGAAACTCGAAGGAAAATGCATGGGCTAAACTATTTGAATAAAATCTGAATGTTTTCCTTTGTTTTCTATAGCATTTCAAACCCCCAGGCTGTGGCTTTTTTGTTTTTCTAATGTATCTTTCTCTTCATTTCTTTTGTGGAAGCTTTGCTTGCTTTTGGTCACCATGATTGAGATTCCTAAAGCTTCCCATGGTGATAAATAACTTTCATATTCAATGAAAACAAACAAACTCGAGCTCAGGTAAGCTCTATGTCAATGTATACCTTGATTTTCTCTTTTGTTTTTTGTGAATCAAAGCTCATTTCGAGCTCTCTTCATTCAACACAATGGAGAAAATGGTATGTTTTTCTATGTTTTCATGCTTCATTCTGGTATACTTGGTCTATGTTTTCATGTTTTCATGGAAGAAATTCCCTTTTATCATGGCTGTGGCCATGCTTGAATTCACTTTTCATTTTCAGAAGCATTTTCTTAAAAGGCAATATGATAGTGTTCCTTCATTTCTGTGTATTTTTCTAGTTTTGAGGGTTTGTTTCACACAGGCTAAGGCTTTGTATTTCCTTTCTTGTAGAAAATGAATACTTAAATCTTCGTTTTCTTCCCCATTTCTTGTATTCTGGGCACATCCCCTTGCATTTTCTATAGAATGTAAGCTTGACTTGATCTCAAAACTCCTCTTCCATTTTGTACTTGTGACTTCTAAATAAAGCCCAGATAGGTTTGTGCCTTTGTGAAAAGAAAGCTTGAGGGTTTGTTTGCTTTTGACCCATGGCTATTCCAAGTCATCACTTTATTTGTAGAAAATGCAAGGAAATGTGTTCTTGCTCACGACCTACAAAATATGCCTTTCAAATCGAACAATATATTTCTTTTGATTCTCCTCTAGCAATGTATTGTTGTCATGCTCTATTCTAAACTATAAATTTTGTATCCCTCTATGAAGCTCTTCTCTTGAATAGCACAAACCCTGACCTCTCTCTCTAGATGCAACATTTGCATTTCTGAATTTACCCAAAGATGACTGGAGGGGCTCCAATTCCTTTTTTCCCTCTCTTCTAGTGATTTCATATAAACCTTTTTTTAAACTTATCAAAGGCTTCAATTTGTTAATAACCTTAGCCTTCTCACTCCTTTTAGCTCTTCACTTTGTTGATAAAGAAGTCCTATTCATAATTTGCTTTATCATTGTTCCACTTTTTGGATTCCATTTTCTCGAGATGGTTCTCACACAATAATCTTGTGCTTGAGCACATTGTCTTTTACCAATGGATAAGATACCTTCCTATTCATAGTAGTGATTTTGAATACCTTTAAATCATTAGGACTTGTCTTGAAGTTTTTTCATCTTCTTTGTCATCTATTGATTTAAATCATAGCATCATTATGCATGACTAATATAGGCATTCATGAACCTTTTGAATTACATGCACTTTCTGCATTCTTTAATCTTTTGTAGCCTTTAAAAGTGGAAATGACATTGCATTAAACCTTATATTGATGATATCTTGTCTTTGAATCAACAAAGTTCTTGTCATGTCCATAATCTCTTGCCAACATCATTACTATCAACTTTTGCATCAATTTATGCTTCATGTAGTTCTATAATTTTGTAATACTTCACATGTATATTTTCACATTGTTACAAGCATGATGAGTTGCTTTACCAAGTATACCCTTTAAGACCTCATGATTTGATGGAAATTTCATGCCTTGTACAATACCTTTGTTGTCCTCATCATAGTGAACTGTTTTATTGGATTGATCATGAATTGGCTTTGAGAAGGTTTACCTCTTCTATGCCATGTTGTCCTCTTTATTCACTTAGGACTGCTTCTGCCAACTCTAAAGGTCACTTTCATACTCACTTGGCATCATGAACTCGACTCAAAAAGAGTTTCATCTCTTAATTTGGCCTTGCAAAGTGACAACCATTGATGAATATACCCTATTCGTGAGCATTTTATTGTCTTTCTTTCTTGATGCACATAGTTGTCTTCACAAGTACAAAACAGATTAAATGTTGTCACACTCTCTCTTGAGTCTCTTGCATAAGCATTGTTCACTGATTTTGCATTGTACCAGATCATTATAGCATACCTTGCATTTGAAATTCTCTTGTTTCCTTTAAAGCTTGTTTGCTGATTATAAAGAGTTTTGCAGAAACCAAAGCAATAGATCATCATAGTTGCTTATTTGAATAACTATATTTCTTTGATATAGCCTTTTGGCTCTGCTCTCTTGATGTTGATAACTCATGTACTATGTATTGATGAATGCATAATTGAACTTGATGCATCTCCATAATTAAACTTGATGCATATGTGCTTTAGTGTTCATATTATCATAGAAATCATCTATTTCTTGGGAAGAGACAAATTGTTTCATCTTTAAATGATTGTTGTCCTTGTCCTTGTTTTCGTCTTTACTGCCCTTTGAAAATGGTGACAATGAAATCCAACTCATAGAAATATTAAAATGGTCTTT
Organism: Sequoia sempervirens; assembly: GCA_007258455.2. Lineage (NCBI taxonomy): Eukaryota > Viridiplantae > Streptophyta > Pinopsida > Cupressales > Cupressaceae > Sequoia > Sequoia sempervirens. The sequence goes on along the minus strand of VDFB02353493.1, from coordinate 163,640,607 downwards.
GGATCCAATTAAGAAGATTGGAAGACATATACAACAGTGTAAGATTTCTGAGAAGAAATGATTGCCCCTTTTTAGCATGATGGCAGCCTATTGTTTGATTCATTATGAAAAGATGAAAAGTAACTTTCTTGATAATTCACACCATTTTGTTGCATCTTTTGAATATGATAATAAAGTTTTATCAATTGGTATGATTCCATATTGATGTAATGCATCAAGAATAGGTTTATCATTGATTTGATCAAGTTGCTCAATTTCCTATCCCTCCTGAAACACAAGAGGGTTGGCTCAACCCTCATGGGAGCCACATTTTACTCCACATGTTGTAATCAGTTGAATTAAAGTAGTAACGAAGATGTCCCCTATATCTGCACAAGATGAAAACATGTTAGATAAAACCAAGCATATGATAGATGTGTTTGATTACTCCTTTGTTTTCTTGGACATCTATGATATGCTAGATATTTTAATGTTTATAAGGATTAGATTATATGTTTGTAGATGTATGCACATATTTTGATGAGGGATCCTTCATTGCTTTAACAACACTCTTCTTACAGATGTAGGGAACCTATGGGCAACAAGGAGAGTGTCAACTAGAAGTAGGACAAGTGGGAGAGATTGAAGATGATACAGGACAAGGCAATCGGGATTTGTCATTCACGCGATGACGGGTCCTCCTTCATTTTATGTGAATTCTTTTTATATCTATAAATATAGTCTTTTTTGTATATGCATTAGAGTATTGAGTCCCTTGGCTTGTGAGGAACACCATACACTTATCATTATCAATAAAGACTACATTTTGGAAAGATTGTGCACTTTTCATATGTTATGTTATATGCATCTACATGAGGCAATGTAGTATTGTAGTCTTTTGATATCTTCTTTATGCACATGAATGTAACATAGAAAAGTTAAGAAATGTACCTTCTTTTACTTGTAAAACATAAACATCATCACCTGTTTGGGCTAGTAGCAAAAATAGGTAAGAATATCAATAATGGGTAGATGAGGGGAAGACTCTATTTGATTGCCATGCTTTTCTATGGTTTCATTCTCTTGTTCCATATTATTTACCCTAGAAGAAGATCTTGTAATATGTTCACCACATTCCATGGTTAGATTTTGTAAACTAGCTTCATCACAAGTAGGGGAGGCATTAAAAGAAGGACCACTATGATTTTCAAATAGATTGTCCCAAATGGTAGGAGCATTAGGGAAGGGAGGGTCAAGATTATAATGACTTTTAATAGGTATATCTTCTAACACCAACCTATCCTCTTTTCATTGAGAAGGGATATTAGGACAAGGACAAGTTTGATTATTATTGTTATGGAGACTAGGTAAGGTGATTTCAAGAAATGTTGCTATGATCTCATCTTCTTGGTGTCTAATATGTTCCAAATGGGAATGAGGAGAGGTATAATCAAGACCCTCAATACTTGTATCTTCTTTCACCAAAATACCTTTGTCACTTATAGGAGAGGTATCAGGAGAAGAGCAAGTATGATTGTTATGACTTTCTACACTAGCATCCTCACTAATGGGCAATGTAAGATTAAGGATTGTGTCAACGATGTGATTATAACTATGACTAACATGTTTCTTAATGACCTCATTGTTGAAATCAAAATTAAACTCATAAGATGGGATGTTGTACTTATGCAATCCATTTGTAATCATATCAAAGCCAAATATTTTGAAAGAAAACATGCTATCATGAAAATTAAAGAAAGTACAATGGAATGACCAATGTTTTAAATGTATTGTTCAGATATGAAACAAGGTAATTTGCTAATTGCATTATGCAAAAACTTGAAATATGAAATGTTGTAAATGCAAATTTTGAAATTGAGCAATGCATGAAATGAGCTAATTTAAGCTAGATATAATGAAATGCATGTTACATAAACTTAGCCAACTGATATAGATAGGTAATGGAAATAAACAAAAGTGAAGAAATAGGGTTTTTAGTGCTATAAAAGGCTATTTCAGATCTATTCTGGGACTAATTCACCCAGAATGGCGAATGAGTCCCAGTATGGATTTTTTTCAAAAAATTTAGAAATTTCTTAGTGATTTTTATGTTTTATGTGTTGTATGATGTAGACCTAAGATCCAAATGTAGAATTTCAAAAAAATTGAATGATTTGAATGTACTATCCACTATGTGGCACTTGTTTAGTATTATATTTTATAAATATAATATAATATATTTTATATAATGTAAATTATATTATATTTTATATGCTATGTACAAATAACTACAAAAGAAGATTTATCAACCAAAATAATGGCTCCACCAACAAAAAAACTTGTGAACTATAGATTGCTAATACAAACCCACAAAAAGAAGATTTGGGAAAAAATAGATGTGAGAAAAGAAGATTGAAGATACAAAAATCAAGGGGGTTGGAGAAAATCATAACACAAAACAAACCATGAAAGCAAGGAAAAAATAACATTACAATGAAGATAAAGAGAAAAAGAAGAAAAGCCAAGGCTTGATTTTAAAGTTTCACTTTACATCACTTGGCTGAACAATCTAGAAATAAACCCTAGAAGAAGAAAATAGCTAGAAAAATGGAAAATGACCCTAGAGAGACCATTGAATAAAAGGGTGAAGGAAGAAAATTGTCCATAGCAAGACCTAAGGAAAGAGGGGAACAATGTTAAAAAGGAAAAAGAAACATTTCAAAAAAGATTAGAAAAGAAGGCTAAGGGAAGAAAAGATGGGAAAAAGAAGAAAACTAGACCCAAGCAAGAAAAAAAGGAATTTTTCGGGAGAAGCCAAAGAACAAGAGAATCGTATAGAAATCGATTTAGGAGATGTGATAGCAGAAGATATAGATTTTTTGCAGAAGGTTTCCATTATATGTAGAATCATCGGCCCTAGGAGAAGCAGGGAATGATAACAAATTGGGAAGAAAAGAGAATCGAGTGGAATCATGGATTAAAGTTCCTACCAAATGGTTACTTTATAATAATCTTTCTCAAAGAAGAGGATAGGAGCTATATTTTAGAAAGAGGATCACTGGATTTTGAAGGCAACCCAATATTTGTGCAGAAATGGGTATCAAATTTTAACCTAATAGGCCTGATCCCATACAATGAAGCAATATGGCTAAGATTATACAATTTTTCATTGGAATACTAGTTGGAGGAGAGCTTGGAAAAAATGACAAAACACTGGGAACCCTCATTGAGTTGGATACCAAAATATTGGAAGACAATTCTTATCTATATGCCAAAATTAAAATAGCACCAATAAAAATGGTGCCAAACACAATGACACTGAAATCTAAAGCAGTAATCTAGGAGCAAGAGGTGAAAATAGAAAGAAAAAAAGTTTACTAAAGACTTTGCAAAAATGGGGTCATGAAATGAAAAATGCAAAAACCTTCAAAAGATGACAAAAGTATGGAGGGGAAAGGTAATGGAGGGTAAGGCAGAGCCTAACCCAAAAGAAATGACTACTGAAAGTAAGGAAGTTAAAAATTTATATCTAGAATACAAAGTAGAAAAGGAAAGTAGTGAAGGAAAAAAGGACAAGGCGAAGATTTTTGAACCAAAAAAGATAGTCCGATTGACAATACAAGAGGAACTTAATGCATAATTAAGAGAGGAAGAAGAAGATTTATTTTCAGAAAGTGAGAATGAAGACTTTGAAGAGTTGGACATAATAGAAAACATGAACATCTCTTAGACAACAACACAAATATTGGACCCAATTATACTAAAAGGGAAAAAGAAAAACGGAAAGAAGACAAAAAGAAAAAAAAAGGAAGAATTGGCCCAAGTAAAAGGAATAAAAAGCATTAAAAACTTCCTTCAACAAAAATTGGGAGAGGAGCACTCCCACAATGATGAACCTTGAAGATTCTAACCTAGAATGTTAGGGGACTTAATGCCCCTAACAAAAGGCACTTGATAAAGCACCAAATTGATAAAAAGAAGCAAATATCATACTATTACAAGAAAAAAGATTGAAGATGAAAAAAAAAAAACATCACAGAAGAACAAATGGGAAACTATTTTGGAAAAATCATATGGATCTGCAGGAGGCCTGGGAATCCTTTGGAGAACTAACACGGCTGCAGTAATCACAATAGAAAAAGAAAATAATTGGCTACTATGTGAAGCAAAAAGCTTGAAAAATAATGTACAATTTTACATCTTCAACATCTATGGACCAACAAGAAATAATGACAAAGAAATTCTTTGGAACACTCTGAGCAAGAACATGTCAAAGTTAGGTGGTAAAAGAATCATTATGGGAGGAGATTTTAATGCAATCCTAGGGATATAAGAAAAGTTAGGTGGAAGGAAAACAATAACTCCCTCAATGGAAGCATTTGGGCATTTTTTAGAACAAATTAAGTTGGTGGAAGCAAAAATAAGGAATGGAACCTACACATGGTCAAATAAAATATCAAGGGGTGGATGTATCAAAGAGAAACTAGATAGATTTATCTTCTCCCAAAACTGGTTGGCTAAAAAATTAAAGCTAAAAGCAACAATAATTTTGTTGCTTGGCTTAGATCACCTTCTAGATGTAAGATTAACCATTTTTGATGAACCTAAAAACAAATCCTACTTCAAATGTGAGAAAATGTGGTTTCAAAAACAAGGACTTGTGGAAAAAATAGAATTTTGGTGGAAGACTACTCCAAGATACAGGGGAACTAGGAGTTTCAACTTTCCAAATAAGCTCAAGTATATTAAAGGCAAGCTTCAAGCATGGAATAAAGAAATATTCAAAAATTATATTTTCTCTAAGAAAGAGAATTTAGAAAAAGAGCCAAAACTTTTAAATAGCAAAGTAATGGAAGCAAGAATCTACCAAGGAGATTACTTAAAAGAAAAGGAACTTACGGTTGAATATAATGAGGTGCAGGCAAGAGAGGAGGAGTATTAGAGAGCTAAATCTAGGGAATTATGGTTAGCAAAAGGTGATACCAATACCAAATTCTCTCATAACACAACAAGAATAAAACAAGCACACATGATAATTACAAAGATTAAACTTGCAAATGGAAATACAACAAAGGACCCAGAGGAAATAAAGAAGGAAGCGATTAGATTCTATAAAAAACTATTATCCCTAGATGGGGATAATTATACTTTGGATTACAGAAGAATACTAGAAAATATACCAAATTTAATCACTCTAGAGGAGAATGCAATGCTAATGGAACCCTTCTCAAAGGAAGAAATAAGGATTGCAGCACATCAACTACATCTGGACAAAGCATTGGGTCCAAACAGATTTCCTTCCTTTTTTCTACCATAAATGTTTGAATTTCTTAGAAGAATAAATTTGGGAAATATGCAAGGATTTCAGAAAGAAAAAGAAATTTGTCCAGGACTTGAATAACACAATGGTGGCCTTAATACCTAAAAAATAAATTTTCTCAAACTTTGGGGATTACAAGCCGATATCTCTGTGCAATACCATATATAAGATAATATCCAAATCAATGGCAAACAAATTAAAGAAATTATTGGAAAAAATAATTTCACCAGCTCAAAGTTGCTTCACGCCAGGAAGGGATATTGTGGATAGCATCATATTGGAAATCAAATTTTTCCATACAATTAACAAGGAAAGAATACTGGAAGTACAATGATTAATCTTGATGTAAGCAAAGCATATGACAAAGTAAGATAGATATTTTTTATGAGAATATTGGAAAAATTTGGCTTTAGCAAGGAATAGATCCAAATGGTTTATTAGTGCATTTTAATAGCAAGGTACTCAATTATCATTAATGGGAGTCCATGTGGTTTCTTTGAAAGTTCAAATGGAACAAGGAAGGGTTACCCTATCTCCCCATTTCTATTTGTTATAATGGCTAAAGCATTAAGTAGGCATATAACTTCATACCAAATAAGGAAGCAATAGAAAGGAATCTAGGTAGCTCAAGGAATAGAATAAATAACACATCAAAAATTTGTTGATACACTTCTATATGGAGAATCCTCTATAAAGGAATCATAAGCAATAGGAGCATGCTTGGAGGAATACATAAACATATTAGGGAAACAAATAAATAAAGAAAATTCCAAGCTCTATTTCTTCAACATAAAGAAGATATTACAAAAAAGAATAGCCAAAACCCTTGGCTATACTATAGAAGAACTACCATGAAAATATCTTAGGGTGCCACTATTTAAAGGATCCATAAGATCCTCCATATGGGAACAAGTTAAAGAAAATTGTAGGGAAAAAGTGCAGAGTTGGAGGGGCAAGTGGCTAACATTGGCAGGAAGAATAACTATGATAAAATCAGTCCTAATGGCCATACCCACTTATTCAATGTCATGAATGCAATTAACAAACAAAATAGCATCAGGAATAGAAGGTATTCTCAAAAATTTCTTATGGGAAGGCTCTAATAATAAGCACAAAGTCCCCCCAATTCATTGGGAAACAGTGTGCAAATCCCAGGTGGAAGAAGGAGCTATATCAAAAATATCAAGGCACAAAATCTTGCTTTGGGAGAAAAATTGATATGGAAACTATACAAAAAGCCTACATTATTATGACCTGCAAAGTAGTTCAAAGGAAGTATTTGGACAATTTAGACCTAGAAAGAAACTTAATAGTAGAAAATGTTGGGAATGGATCTCACATATGGAATTTCATATCAAACTACAAACATTTAATAAAAGACCATTTAACTTGGAAAGTAAACAATGGAGAGATGGATAACTTTTGGAGTGACTCGTGGGGAGGCTACAAGCCACTTGTAGAATATCTAGAGCTACCCCCCATATTTCAAATTTAAGAAGCTTATATGGGGATGTGATCCAAAACTTTGTGAAAAGAGGGAACAATGGGACATATGAATGGATTAACTTTGAAAAAAATGCAGTAAGTGAATAGATAAAGGATCAATTAAAAGAGTTTCTACAGGAAAGAAAGGTGTGCCTAAATGGAAAATTAGATAAGATCATTTGGTGTGGTGCAAAATCAGGGAATTATACAACAAAATTGGGTTATTTAATCTAGTTAAAATAGGAAGAAAGCAAATGGCCAAAAGGACTTTGTTGGGGAAAGTGGATCTTTCCAAAATTTGGGGCATTCACATGGGAAACCCTACATGGCAAGATAATAACAAGGGATAGACTAAAAACAATAGGTATTGAAGGTCCAGAATGGTGCATCATGTGTAAAAACAGTATAGAAGATGTAGATCATTTATTGATAAATTTTCCATATGCAACACAAGGATGGGACTGGTTACAAAATAGGCTAGGATGGGAGACACCAAGGAGCAACAAGCTTACATATTTCTTTTCTAGCTGGTCCATTCAAAAGATTTGACAAAGGCCTTTTGGGGCCAAATATGGCAAGAAGCCCCCTCAATTCTCATATGGAACATATGGAAAGAGTGAAATAGAAGGATTTTTGAAGAAAAATATAAGGAAGAAGAAGAGGTATGACAATTTCTAGAACACAATATTTCTAAATGGATGAATACACATATAAAGATGCAAAAGAAAGCAAGGTTCACTATATGGGACAATGAACTAATGAAAACATGGAAAAACCTCATAGTACCACCTATCTTTCAATTAACACCAAACTCAAAAGGAAAAATATTAAATGCAAAATGGAAGCTCCCTCAGGAGAGGAGAATGAAATTAAACACTAATGGTGCATCCAAGGGAAACCTTGGATTAGCAAGAGCAAGGTGCATCATAAGGAATGATGGGGAAGATTTAATATTAGTAGTATCAAAGAAGTTGTCAACAATTACTAATAATGTAGCTGAATTAGAAGGCCTACTTCAGGGGCTACATGCTTGTAAAGAGAATGGAATAAGAAACATAAAGATTGAAAATGATTCCACAATTTGCATAAATGTTGCTCTAAGTGAAAAAATCATAGATTAGACATTACAGACCAAGTTGAATCAGATAAAGGAATTAATAGAGGAAGTGAAGAACCATAGTGTTAAACATATATATCCAGAGGCTATCAAAGTAGTAGATCTTCTAGCAAATCAAGGGATTGAGCAGACAAGTGAGATCAAAATAGGAGACCAAGCAAGGTCATGGACTGGACTAGAAGAAATACTTAAATTAGACAAGGAAGAAATTAGAAGCCAATCTCCAACAATCACATGAGTAGAAGGAATTGTAAGAAGGTCTCAAGACTAAGGTATGTACCTAACCCTAAAAAATATAAAGGTATGCAACTGTTACCCTAATTCTTTTCTTAAGGTTTCCTTTTGACTTTGAATGAAAAATGATAAAATAAGTTTATGAAAAAACCTTGAAAAATTAATTACTAGTGGGCCATTACAAAAAGTAACATATCTTAAATGGCCCATGATACCCAGGTAATAAAATGATTACAAACAACGAAGAACAATAGAAAAAGCATAGAAGAAGGGTGAAGGAACCCTTAGCAAAAATGAAATCCCCATAAGCTAGACTCCAAAGTAAAAATTTCATCTCCAAAGAAAAAAATGGTATCAATAACAATGAATAAATCCAAACAATAGGGCACAAAGCTAGATAATGGATGTAAATGAAAATCACTCAACATTTTATACAACAATTCTTTTGTTATAAAAGGAATATTATGGTTATTAATCACCAAGAATGAATATTGAAAAACATTCATATTAGCACTACATCAAATCAAAAATAAACTGAATTCCAATTCTCTTAAAGAGTCGTAATCCTTCAAAAGAGACATTATATGAAAGAAGAACACATGATAACCATTCATTATGAACAATAATAAGGAGAAACCATAATACGTAATCCAAGCTTGTATAATAAAGTATTAAATATTTATAACCTCGGTCGAGAGAGTGGCAAAGCAAAAAAATTCAACAAAAGATGATAGTATTAGTAGGAAAAGCTATAAACTTAATAGCTATATACAAACTAAGCCCTATTTTCAAAATGGGACAAACCAATATGTAATTTTCCTATATCTATACTTGGAGAGAGGCTCCTATTCTATAGACCTAAAACTTAAAAAGAAATACTTCTATCAGAAAACCTCATACAAGTGAAATTCATCCAACCAATTGAAATTGCTTACAGGCTCATACTAGTAAAGCTTGCAAAGGAACTGGTAACCGTAAAGTGTATGGTGGTGATGTAGAAGAAGCTCCTTCAACATCCAAAAAAAGAAGGGATTAAGGGGGCACCATATCATCCTAGATCTCGAGGATGAGGAACTCCAACTTCAAGACGAGCTGCACCTAAGACCTTATCCAGATCTCCCAAAAAATGTGGATAAAAAAGATTGTGAACCATGCTCCCAACCACATCCTATGAAACACAATCCAACAGTGACAAAATGAAACATGCACGAATATCAAAAATAACTCCATAACGTTCTTCAGAGTTAAGAAAATTTTCACCCAGAATAAGACAAATTTCCTTAATGGTAAGAACTCCCCATTCCTTAAGCACCAACTTCAACCTGTGTTCAGTAACTTTTCCTATGAAATAAAATTAGCTTCTATCGTTGATAAGCACAATGGGAGTTTCCATAGCCATAAAAAAATCAAGATTTTAAGCAAAACACAAAGTGAGAGCCAGAGCCATACTTAAAAAACTACACACAAACATGAGAAATAATGAACAAAATAGAGAAATCTCCGAATAAAATCTAAGTACTCCTTCACACAAGGTTTGCATAAAGGAATGGCAATCATTAATGACTAGGCTATCAAAGAATTAAAATTTGCCATAAACAAAATGAAGTAAGATGAAGAATACGAGGTAGTAGAGCTTGGGCAATATTCCATCAAACTATAGATTCACCATTCCCAAATCAAACTTGGCATAGGTTCCTTCACTCATAACAACATGCAAGTCATTAGGTAGAAAAGCCTACCTTTCCCAGTGTTCAATGTGCAAGATGACTAGACATGTATCTAGAAATCAATAATTAGACAAATAAATAAGCTATGCTTAGAATTATTAAATGAAGAGGATTTATTAGATAGAATAAATAAAAGGGATTTTACCATCCCATGAAAATGGTAAGGTAACTTAAAAAAAAATTTAAAAAAGAATTGAAAAAAAAAGAATTATATATTATGTAAAGTGGAATTTTGTTGCTTTCTAGGGTTTAGGACCTAGAATGCCAATCTTCACTCTCTCTCATTCAAGAAAAAACCTTAGAGATCTCAATGAAAAGGAGAAAGAGATCTTGCAATGGGGTTGTCCTAAGGGTTGAATGTAAACTAATGAGGGGTTCACCACCATGTTAAAACTTGGAAAGACAAATGAAATGCAACTCAAAATGCTTAACCCTAATTCAATGCAATCTTTCACTAAATGGCCTAAAAATGCAAATGAAACAAAACAGAAAGCTACAAGATGGAATGTGTGCACTTGGAAATTGAAAATGACTGGAAGGAGGTTTGAAATGCTAGAAATTCTAACTTTAATGTTGAGTAGGACTCATTTTCCAAGCTAGGAAAATCAGACCCGGATTTGGGCTTTTGTGCATGAACAAGAATCTAGAAAATGGGTATTAGAATATGTAAAAATATGAATTTTGACCTAAATTGGGACTCATTCACCAGAAGTGGTGAATCAGCCTAGTAAGGGTTTTCTAAAACTTCAAGGTCTGAATCTAGTCTTCTTAGTCTACTCAATCTTCCTTTTCAAGTTTCTAGATTTGAATCCCTATAAATCAACTTGTAGGTGTTCTCCAATGTTCTCAAATGCTTGATAACAACTTTGACAACTTTAGGAATTTTGAAAAATTTCTCCAAACTTGCTCCTTAATATTTCTTCAATCTAAACCTGCAAATCACACACTAAAGAGAGAGAAAAATGTTGTTTTGTTAGTGGATGGGTGTTTTCCTTGGTCAAACCCCGTTTTGGTAATCAAACCTTGAAATTAAATGAAATAACAATGGAGAATGATGAATGAACACAATATGATGTTGCAACTCACCAAACACTAGCAATGAAGTGCTACAAACATGTATGAAATGGCTCCATTAGATGTAGATCTTGAATCTTGCTTGAATGTGATATATCTTGAATGAAAAGCTAGCTTGAATCATGAAACCCTACATTATAATTGTTAGCTCGAAAAAAAACATGATGCATGAAATCTTTGACATGATTGTTGATGCTTGAATAATGCTCTAGAATGCTTGATAATCTTCTCTTAAAGATAATTGAATTCTCTTGTAAACTCTTGAATGCTTCCTTGATCACAAATTTTCTATAATGCATGAATTCTTGAAAGCTTGGGATGTTAGGATGAAAATGAGTGAAAGAACCTTGTATTTATACTTAATTATGAAAGAATTATAAAAATTACAACACTACAAGAAGACATTACATCTAGGAGGATAAAATACCACCAAAATTTTGAATTAATTTTGATTTTGGGCCACATGGGACTCATTCGCCCAAGGTGACGAATGAGTCCCATTAGGCATAATTTTATGGGACCAAATTTAAAAATGCTTAGAAAGGTGTGAAACCAGGTTTGGCACCCAAAACCCTAGGTGGGACTCATTCACCGAAGGTAGCGAATGAGTCCCAGATCACTAAATTTGGGCCACACAAATTGAAAACACCTGAATTATGATTGGATATTGATTTGTATCAAGATTATCCTTAAAAAGATGCATTAAATGAGGCTTTTGGATGCAAAATAAGGCCAATTAAAGAATAAAGAGGTCCAATTATTAATGAAAACCCTAGAAAAGTGTGAAATTGTGTTACAACACTTTACAACACTCCAAATAAGGTAAGGTTAATGTTAAAAAGAGATTTATTAGGCTCGGTTAATTAATAAAACCTTAGAAAAGTGTGAAAGTGTGTTACAACACTTTAAAACACCTTAGCAAGGTACCATTTAAATTCATTAGTTTACAAGGTCCCAAGACCTAGTGTGAGTGTGTTAAACACATTACAACACTAATTCAAGGCATCATTAAGCTCAATTTTAGGAGGGCCCAAACAAGTGTGAAAATGTTACCAATGATATTTTTTGACACTACATGTAGCCCCCACTTTAGTGAGAGGATGAACTTGTTTCAAACTCACACTAAAGTAGACAAAATCACTTCAAGAGGGGTCCCAATGTACCAATGTTGGTAAGATGGGATGACAACAATCAAGAGGGGTGATCAAGCCCCCAAGATCAAGATCTTATGGAAAACCAACATAGGTACAAAAGAACACACATGAAAATTATATAAAGAGCATCATAATGGCACAAGAATACACTATCAAAGATGAAAAGAAAAGTAAAATAAAATAAAAGGGTCGTATCAAGCTTCAACCATTTTTCCATCACGATGTGGATAAGATCTAAGCTTTTTTTCTAAAAAATGCAAGACCACTCTAAGGAAATGAAACTTTAGGTTGTCCACTAGGTGAGGATCTGAAAGAGATGAGATACATACAAACACAACCAGTATGTACTCACTCACACGCGAGTGGCTAAGGGAAAGGCATGCCTTAGTTGGGCTTCTTTTCAAACCATACCAAAGTTATACCTCCTGATAAATTTAATAAGGCACCACACAAAATGATTTTCAAGCTTCATGAGAAAATAAAAACTTTGTATTCTTGGAGCTCAAGAACAAACAAGATGGCTCCACAAGAATGCAAGGTGGCCATATAACTGAAAATATAAATGCAACAGTAAGGAATGTTCAAAGGAGTCTTGCTTAATTCATGTGAGATCTTAAGCTTAGGGGACATTGTGCCTAATGTCTCCAAGAGAGGACCAATCAAAGAATAAAAGATTCACAACTTAGGGGATGTAGTGTATCGCATCAAGCTACTAAGAGGAATGTAATATGCTAAGAGAGATCACACTTTTGAAGGACATCACACCCAATGTCAACCACAAAGTGAAAAAAACATCATATGAAATAAGAGGACTACACCATGAACCATGAAAGAAAAAAATGCAAAAGAATAATGCTAATGTATGCCCCCACATTAAAGAAATTGCTAAACATCATATTATGAGCAATTAATTTAAAGTAGCAAATGATAGTTGTTAACAATAAAGAATACATGAGAGCTAACTTGAAAAGCCCTATGCCAAGTCATATTTTTCCAACTAAGGATACGTCATGTAAAAGAAAGGACAAAAGAGGGGTCGTGGCCCCCAAAAATGAAAATCCAAACACACGAGGGATCTATGGCTTTTGGGTCAGTATGTTCTTGCTACAATGTTATGATAGAGCACAAAACTATCATTCCCCAAATACACATAGAAGTGGAAGAATGACACAAAGAGAGTGAAAACCAAGAAAAGGCCTTTTAGGTCAACATGGAAGAGACATGAATGTCTCAACACCTTGCATCATCCCCAAAAGGAAAACACAAGACAAATGAAAGAGATAAAGAAAAGCAAACCAAAAGATTTTGGGTCAAAATGGAACATACATGAATGTATCAACACCTTGCATCATCCCCAAAAGGAAAACACAAGAAAAATGATAAAAGTGAAAAGATGTACGGCATAGAGAAGATTGAAGGTACAGATAGAGGAATACCGCAAAGAGAGATACATCAAACAAAACACCATGGGGGATCACATTATGCAAATGCAATCAAACAAAATAAAAGAACAAGAAAAAGAACTAATGCAAAAGACTAGTAAGGAACATGCAAGTCAACCTATTAGCAGGTTGTTTGCATCCCAATCATGTTCATTGTATATAGAAGGCGAACAACTATCCAGGGGGAAAATAGCAAGTGCCAAACTAGGGCCATCACTAGGTTCAACACTCTTCTTAGGAGAATTTTCATTTAAGCTCGTAGAAGAGGAAAACAATGTATTCAATTCATTATGCACCTTTTCGTCAATTTTGGCAACTTCCTCATCATCATCTAAGTTAATCAAAATAGGAGGTTGAATGATAATGTCTAAGGAAGGGCTTAACTCTTGTTGTGGTTGTGTTATAGGATCTTTTTGTTTCAATGAATGGGGAGGCTTGTCATGCATTGCTTCAGTCAAGTTTGGATTTTGATTTTCTTTATTTATTTCTTCATGAAGCCTACAAGCAAGGGCATCACATATATTCCTATTGTCTCTAGCACCTCTATTTCTTTTAGTTATATTTTAAATTTGTGTCTATGTAGGAGTGGGCTGGTCAACCATAGGTTCCTTCTCTTCGCCAAGGGAAGGAACGAAAGGAACCACAAAAGGTTGTTCAACCACTTTCTCTTTGACTTTGTAAACATGTTTTATTCTAGGAGGTGTGACAGGGTTGATTTCATTGTCTCTTGGTATTTTGTAGGAAGGAGGTGAACTTTCTATATTAGGTTGGTCTTGGTCATTTGGAATTTATTTAGGTTCAATCATGGTTTCATCAAGGATGGTAGGCTCGGTGGTAGGTTGAGGCATGTTTCAGAGGGATAATTCTATTATTTTCTTTGCCTTGAACTTTTGATAGGATTTGAAAAAGAAGTATTCTCATGTTTTGATAGGTTCTATAGGCTTGATCCAAAAGAAATCTAATGAAAATTTTCCATGGGAGGACAAGGGGTTAAAGCCACTATGGTGGACAGTGAAGATTTCATTTTCAAAGGGAAACTTTAAGCATTCATGTATGACTAAAGGGACTACATTCATAGAGTCAAGCCATGGATAGCCTAGCTTCACATGAAATTGGTTTGACTATGGGATGATGGAGAATGAGATATCTAATGTTTTTGGTCCTATTTGTAAAGGTAAGGTTATTGATCTCATTGTAGGGAAAGAAAAACCGTTATGTGTCTTGATCCATGCTTTCAGTTTATCATATATATCTTGATAGAGTTCATGCAAAAGTAAGAATTATTTGATGATCACATTCTCTCCACAAACGGGATCTATTAATATCCTATTAGTGGGCTTATCATAGATATGGTGACCCTTCACATCAATTTGGGAATAAAGCGATTGATAGTGTGAGATAAAGTCAATTATCTTTTCTTCTTCTTTTTGCTTGCAACTCATCAAATCAGCCAAGGCCATCTTAGGATGCACTTGGAAATGGTTGAAAAATTCCTCTAAAAGTTCATTAAATGAACGAAATGATTTGTTTGGTAAAGAAGAAAAGCACTCCAAGGAAGTATCCTTTAAGGACCTAGGGAAAATTTTAGCCAAGAGTTTACCATCAAGGACAAAGTCACTACATAAGGTGGTATAAGCATTAACATGGTTAGAAGGATCTCCCTTTCCTCCATATTTCTCAAATCTAGGAACCTCTACACCTTATGACATCGGTGTTAGCAATATCTCCAAGGAAAATGGGCTACTTTTGACATAATATGTAGGTGGGCCATTTTGATTTTAGTTTATGGTAGAAACTTTCTTTTGAAGGGATGAAACGGTTTGAAAAAGTTGATTTATTAGAGGGTCATAGCTTATATTATGAGATGGAGGTGAGAAAGGCGAAGGGGTGTATGTGTTTGAGGGACAAGTGAATGGAATACTTAAAGGTGGTAAGGTAGTGGGATATATGACATGTGATGCCATGAAGGTACTAGGGATGCTAGCGGAAGTACCCAAGGAAGGAATGACATTAACAGTTGGTTGCATTGTTGTTGTGACTTGAGGGTTGGTATAGGTAGGAATTGAGAAAATTGTTGTGGAGGAATTTGAGTTCCTCCTTGGCTTATGACATTGCTTGTAGGTAAAGGACAACTAGAGTGTTTGAGGTGAGGTGTTTTCAAAAGATTTGAACTATGCTTTTCACAAGGTCAAGTCCATCTTCACTTTCAAGCATGCATTGAATGTTATCTATAGTAGGGATGGCGGTAGTTGAAATGTTGTAATTTTTCACCTAGTGTTGTAGGTTTGCTAAATCTTCATGAATTTGAATTATGTTTTCTTGTGGAACACTATTTAGCTTGCATCACACTACTTGAAGGCAAAGAGTTGTTAAGGGTATGTTCCATACCTAGTGTACCAGTGTCAATACTAGGAGTGAAAGAGCTAGACAACCCAAGATCCACTACGATTATGCTATTGCTAGATGACATGAGTCTCAAACTTTGTCTCACTACAATATTACCAATAGCATACCAAATACTCATATAAGGTCTACTAAATGCAAGATGAATGCAAATATAATATAAGCTAAGAACAATGAAATGATTATAGCATAAATTTTGGAAATTGAAACAACAAGCTATAAAAAACAAACAAAAGCTTAGAAATAATGTTTTAAATGTTGGAAAATGTAGTGCAAAATCTGCATTGGGACTGATTCACCAAAGGTGGCGAATGAGTCCCAATGGGGATTTTTTTCAAAATTTTCATAAATTTTAAATTGATTTTTATTATTTTTATGTTGTATGATCTATAAACTAAGTGGAAATGTAGATTTTGTTTGATTTTTAGTGAAATGAGATGCAAAAATGCAAGCTATATGAACTTTCACTAATGCAAAATTAGAAACCCTAGAATACCAATTAACTAATGCAAATTCTAATGAAATGTTAATGCAAGCAAGATCTAGAATGTTAATGCACTCCAAATCAGAAATATGATGTTCTAAATTATGCAAGTTCACAAAAATGAAAGGTGGAATTTTGTTGCTTTCTAGGGTTTAGGACCTAGAATGACAATATTCACTCTCTCTCATTCAATAACAAACCATAGAGATCTCAATGCAAAGGAGAAAAAGATCTTGCAATAGGGTTGTCCTAAGGGTTGAATGTAAACTAATGAGGGGTTCACCACAAAGTTAAGACTTGAAAAGATAAATGAAATGCAACTCAAAATGCTTAAACCTAATTCAATGCAGTCTTTCACTAAATGACCTAAAAATGCAAATGAAACAAAATAGAAAGATACAGGATGGAATGTGTGCACCTAGAAATCTAAAGATGACTAGAAGGAGGTCTAAAATGCTAGAAATTATAACTTTAATGCTGAGTGGGGCTCATTCGCCAAGCTAGGTGAATCAGTCCTAGATCTGGTTTTCTGTATAGGAATAAGAATCTAGCAAATGGGTATTAGAATTTGTAAAAATCTAAATCTTGACCTAAATTGGGACTCATTTTCTAGAAGTGGCAAATTTGTCCAGTTAAGGTTTTTAGAAACTTCAAGATCTGAATACGGTCTTCTTAGTCTGCTCAATCTTCCTCTTCAGGATTTTGGATCTAAATCTCTATAAATCAACCTATAGGAGTTCTCCAATGTTCTCAAATGCTTGATAACAACTTTGACAACTTTAGGCACTTTAACAACTTTCTCCAAACTTTGTCCTCAATATGTCTTTAATCTAAACCTACAAATCACACACTAAAGAGAGGGAAAAATGTTGTTTTGTTAGTGGATGGGTGTTTGCCTTGGTCAAACCCCATTTTGGTAATCAAACCTTAAAATGAAATGAAATAAGAATGGAGAATGATGAATGAACAAAGTATGATGTTTCAACTCACCAAACCCTAGCAATGAACTACTACAAACATATATGAAATGGCTCCAATGGATGTAGATCTTGACTCTTGCTTGAATGTGATAGATCTTGAATGAAATGCTAGCTTGAATCATGAAACCCTACATCACAATTGTTAGCTCAAAAAAAACATGATGCATGAAATCTTTGACGTGATGGTTGATGCTTGAATAATGCTCTAGAATGCTTGATAATCTTCTCTTGAAGATAATTGAATGCTCTTGTAAATGCTTGTAAACTCTTGAATGCTTCCTTGATCACAAATTTTCTATAATGCATGAATTCTTGAAAGCTTGGGATGTTAGGATGAAAATGAGTGAAAGAACCTTGTATTTATACTTAATTATGCAAGAATTCCCAAAATTACAACACTACAAGTCGACATCAGATCTAGGAGGATAAAATCCTACCAAAAATTTGAATTACTTTTGATTTTTGGCCATACAGGACTCATTCTCCCAAGGTGGTGAATGAGTCCCATTAGGCATAATTTTATGGGACCAAATTTAAAAATGCTTAGAAAGATGTGAAACCAGGTTCGAGACCCAAAAAACTAGGTGGGGCTCATTCATCCAAGGTGGTGAATGAGTCTCAGATCACTAAATTTGGGCCATGCAAGCTGAAAACACCTAAATTATGATTGGATATGAATTTTTATTGGGATTATCATAAAAAAATGCATTAAATGAGGCTTGTGGATGCAAAATAAGGCCAATTAAATAATAAATAGGTCCAATTATTAATGTCAACCTTGGAAAAGTGTGAAATACTTGTGTTACAACACTTTACAACACTCCAAATAAGGTAGGATTAAGGTTTTAAAAATATTTTTTAGGTTTGACAATTAATTAATAAAATTGTAGAAAAGTGTGAAAGTGTGTTACAACTATTACCCAATTTTCACCTACGGGCTCATCAGGCAGGACAAATTGTGTTGCAGGTGTTCATAAAGTCCAAATGGGGAATTTGCATCAAGGGTTAGATTATGTACCTAAGGTTATTTCTCAAGGAGCTCAGTTGGAAAGTTTTCTTCAGTCAAGTTCGGCATAAAATTCCTCTAAGGAGAAAGTTAGCAAGACCTTCCAGTTGTCTTGCCAACTGGCAGGGGTTCTATCCATTTTTTAAATGTCTCTGTCAACCAAACATTTTAATCACTGTGAGATTTTGTATCTACCTCCGCATGGGAAGTATCTCGCCGACGGGAGGGGACGTCTCGGCGAAAGGAGACATCATCGGCATGAGGTCTTGCCAATCAACCGTAGTCTAGCCGAATGCAGGGAGCTCTCACTGAAAGTTTTGGGCTTGCCAAGAGATGAGACTTTCAGCATGAAGTCCCGGCGACCCAGGGTGGTGTCGCCAAAACAAAAGGGCTCGATGTAATGTTTGACGCTCGGTGTAAGGTCTTGCCGACCGCTGATAGTCTTGCCGAAATAGAAAGGGACATCGGTAAGACTCTTTCCATTCGCCATAAAGGGTCTCCCCGACTCGATGGTGTCTCACCAAAGCAAATTGGCATCAACAAACGAAAGAAGTTCAACAAAAGGTTTCGTTGAAAGCTGAAGGTCTCGCCGAACAAGTAGGGGCTCGGGGAGATGTTTCAGTGAAATGAATAGGGCTCGGTGAAAGGACGTGCTATCGACAGGATGTCTCGCTGACCAGTGAAAGTCACACTGACATGTTTTGTGCCTTCGATGTAACGTAAAGATCTCAACATGACGTTTCATCGACCAAGTGATGTCTCCCTAAAATGAGGTGAGCTCTCGGCAAAGGAAAGTGAGCTCACTGAGAGAGTTTGACATCGGTATAACATATGGCCGACAGGACAAGGTCTTGCCAACAGTAGGGTTCCTTCGATATAATATTTTGTGTTCGCTAAATGGTCTCCCCAACCAGATGGTGTCTCACCGAAGGATGGAGGGCTCAATGTGAACTCTTATCGACTGTCACGTGTCATGTCGATAGTTGCTATGAGGTATACTCGAATCGGGGAGACACGATTAGTGTCTCACCGATATGCAATTCAATCTGAGTGACCTTTGATCCTCTAGCAATCCCATGCAGCATCTTTTCAACCAATCGAAGGAACAGGCGAGCCATGTCAGTTTGACCGGTGAGAGGAAGATCAACAAAATGAAAGCAATGAGGATTTTCTCTGAGCTCAGGAGCATTCAAGGCAACTCGGCAAGGAGATTCAAAGAGGGACACGAGGACCAAAAGTTAATGCTGCAAAAGATCTTAAGGCTTCCCCTAAGGGCGATCTGTCACCATGATGGACACAAGGATGGATGCAATGGGACACAACATTAATTTCATAAAAAAGATCTAGGGGTAGATCTTTCTGAAGACTGATATTTTTGTAAGCCCTGAGGGGCCGACAACTTTTTGTATATAAGGCATTTTTGCCTCTTTGTAAAGGAGTTCTTATGCTTTTTCTAAAGTTTTGTGACTTTTGCAATCCTCTCTCAGATTAGCAAACTTTTGTAACTCATTTTTGGAGATGAAATTTAGTAAAGACCTTGATTACTATTGATTTGAAACTCTTACCTACTTTCTCTTTGCATTTTTGTGTTCAGTCAGCTGATTGATCAAGCTTTTAGTGAGGTAAATGTTTATTTCCTTCGAGCTTTGTCTCAAATGTTAGAACCTTTATGTAGAAAGCATGTTTTTGCAGGCTACAAATTGTGTCAAAAGATGTAATGAATTTTAGATGTGAAATTAACTTTCCTTCTAAGAATCTTAGCACCAGGACCTGTTTGTGAAACACTTTTGCAAAAATATATATAGAAGTGAGTTGTGCAAATTTATCTTCAGTCATTGCAAGCAAGTGTATGAAGTCTGGTTTCAAATCCAAGTAACATTTAGGAGTATCACCATAGTATTTAATTTTCATTTTTATGCATTCTCCTTCTCCCTTTTCCTTACAAAATCAGTAGTTAGGTGACACCATAGGAAGCCGGCCTTCTCCCAAGGTTGACCTCTGTCTATAAGTGACCCATAGCTTTGGAGGTCTTCCCATGTTACACTGAGGTGTTGAACATCAGTTTTAGCAAAGGGTGCAAAGTCAAGTGATAACAGTTTCTGGCATGCCCGGTGGGACTGTCAAACAGATAGTTTGAAAATTACATGTCTATTATTGGTTTTTTGATATGCAACCAGTAAGATTTAGGCCTTTCAGAGGTTAACATCAGCATATCATGGAAACTCTGTATACCAGTGTATCATTGAGGAATTTAAAATATTGATAAATTTGGTGTTTTTCTCAATAATATTAGCCTTTGGAGGCAGTGTAAATAGCACCATGGCGACTCCAATTTAAGATCAACTGGTTTCAGTAGCCTAGGTACCTACAGATAAGGAGGTTTGCTATCCAGACTTGCTTATGCTTCATATTTTACCTTGCAATGTCTAGTTATCAACAATATAGTGGTCATTCTCCTCCATTTCATGAAAATTTAAGTTTTGGGTCTCCAAACAGCCTTTCTCCTCATTGCAAGTAGCATTTTCAGCAATCCTATCATGCTTTCCATCCTCCCACCCCTGCTCAATTCCCCTCGTAGCATATTAATTCCACTTGGAGCCAACCTTGTAGCCTCCCGAGTTAGTCCCAAAATTCTAACAATATGGATACCGAGTTAGGTAGCATCAAGGAGATGTTGCTGTAGTTTCAAAGGAAGATATTAGACATAGAAAGGGAAAATGAGTATAATATGTAGCAGGACGAGCTTGCCAGTCAAGCTTATATTCATCAGCAGGAGGTTGAGACACAAAGAGGATCCTATTTAGTACAAGAATTTGAACAAAGTCAATCTAACTCTCCTAAAGAACAACTTTCTCAAATGCCCCAATCAGCTGCTACCTTTCCAAATCCTTTCTTTGACAAAGGGCTTCACTTTCCGCAGTTTAGTGTTCCAAGTTTTGAATAGAATGAGTTTTCCGTCGAAAAGAAAATAGAGGAAGAGTAGCCCATTGATCTAGATAGCTTACTCCTGTGGAAAAGGATTAAAAAGGAGTTGTTAGTTGAAGATCTTCACTTGCAGATAGAGGATGCCCAAGTTTCACTAGAAAAGGAGCCACATAAAGAAGAGCAATTAACTTCTTTATTTGACCAACTACCTGGTTATGTTGAGCAAGCGGAAGAGAGTAGGAAGGTTCCTGATTTACCAGTTGATTTGGAACAGCCAGAGAATATTGCTGACTTATTTGATGAACTTCCTCAATTTGTTGATGAAGATGAAGATCTCACATGCATGATAGCATCTATGCTTGGTATGGAGCAACTAAATGATAAAACTCATCTAGATTTATTGCAAGATTATGAGTTAGATGATATCATAGAAGCTTTTTGTTCTAACATAGATGATGATCTAGTATCATATGAAAGGGAAGCATGTGATCAACCCATTCAAGTCAGTGAGAATATTGAAAAAGTTGGAGAAGATAATGCCTTGCAGCCTATGAACTTATTTGATGAGCTGCCCCACTTTGTTGAGGAGGAGTTATATTTTTTCTTGGACAAAGAACATGAGGAACCACAGTTTGAAGATTTGTTTTCAGTTATCCAACAAGGATATTAGCTCCTTAGTCAAGAATATCCAACCATCGAAAACATTAATGGTTTCTTTTTAGAGACTATTATACATGATGCAAAGAAGCAGGACTCCTTTTTCATTACAAGGCTAGAAGAAAGAACAATTGATCCTCTTATAAACAATAATAGAAAAATCTTTCAAGAAGATCATACTGTAGCGGTCAATGAACAACCTGCATATTACCTCCAATTAGCATCTTTTCAAGGAAAAGATGAAGTCTTTAGAGATCAACAAGGAGCTAAAAGTTACAAGTTGGGTGTCATAACAAGGGGATGTCCTGTCAGACACCTAGCACACTTAGTAGACACTCAAAAGAGATTTCCATTTGAATTACCTACTTGGGGGCACGAGGTTGAGCATCAAAAGGCATTTATGCAAGTTACTCAGACTATTCAAAATGGTTGTACACACCTCTTGTCTAACACAGAAAGGGGGGTAGTTTTCATGATTGGAGAGGTGTTTAATCTATGCACTTAGCATTTACTTTTCTTTCATCACTATTGGAAAAATTGCAAGCAGGAAGCACGTCCTATGTTGGTGAGAAAGGGAAGTTTTTTCTCACAACCAATAAATGGTTATGTCTAATCACTACCACCGCTGGGTAGTATAGGATAGAGTAGTTGTAGTTTTAGTTTTTTGCTTACAATAAGTGCCCCATGGCACTTTTCATTTTAGTTTTGTCACATTTTCAATAAAGTATAGTTGCTGCACATTGTTTTTCAGGCTTTGTCTTCAACAGAGTTGCAGTAGTTCTTTAGTCGGTTTGGTTTGAAGCTAGGTTACAAGGTTTTCAAAAATTTGAAGAGCAAAGCAATGACTCCATGCCCAATGGATAGGCTTAGGCTACTGGTTCTCATGTTTAGTAGGAAAACATCCAGCTGAGGTCGCCAGAAATGTTACCCAATTTTCACCTACGAGCTCATCAGGCAAGACAAATTATGTTGCAGGTGTTCATAAAGGCCAAATGGGAATTTACATCAAGGGTTAGATTATGTACCTAAGGTTATTTCTCAAGGAGCTCAGTTGGAAAGTCTGCTTCAGTCAAGTTTGGCATAAAATTTCTCTAAGGAGAAAGTCGGCAAGACCTTCCAGTTGTCTTGCCGACTGGCGGGGGTTCTATCCATTTTTGAAATGTTTCGGTCAGCTAGACATTTTAATCGCTGTGAGATTTTGTATCTCCCTCCGCATGAGAAGTATCTCACTGATAGGAGGGGACATCTCGGTGAAAGGAGACATCATCGGCATGAGGTCTTGCTGATCAACCGTAGTCTAGCCAAATGTAGGGAGCTCTCACCGAAAGTTTTGGGCTCGCCAAGAGATGAGACTTTCAGCACGAAGTCCCGGTGACCCAGGGTGGTGTCACCGAAACAAAAGGGCTCGATGTAATGTTTGGTGCTCGGTGCAAGGTCTTACCGAAATAGAAAGGGACATCAGTAAGACTCTTTCCATTCGCCATAAAGGGTCTCCCCGACCCGATGGTGTCTCACCGAAGCAAAGCAGCGTCGGTGAAGGGAAGAAGTTTGACAAAAGGTTTCACTCAAAGCCGAAGGTCTCGCTAAACAAATAGGGGCTCAAGGAGATGTTTTAGTGAAATGAAGAGGGCTTAGCAAAAGGAGGTTCTATCGACAAGATGTCTCGCTGACTAGCGAAAGTCACACCGATATGTTTTGTGCCTTCGGTGTAATGTAAAGAGCTCAACATGAGGTCTCACCAACCAAGCGATGTCTCACCGAAATGAGGTGAGCTCTCAGTGAAGGAAAGTGAGCTCGTCAGGAGAGTTTGACATCAGTATAATGTCTGGCTGATGGGGCGAGGTCTTGCCAACAATGGGGTTCCTTCGGTATAATATTTTTTGTTCGCTAAAGGGTCTCCCCGACCCGATGGTGTCTCGCCGAAGGATGAAGGGCTCGATGTGAACTCTTGTTGACTGTCGTGTGTCATGCCGATAGTTGCTATGAGGTATACTCGCATTGGGGAGACATGATTAGTGTCTCACCGACATGTGATTCAATTTGAGCGACCTTTGACCATCTAGCAATCCCATGTAGCATCTATTCAACCAATTGGAGGAAGCTACAGGAAAGTCGTGGCAGTTTGATCAGTGAGAGGAAGATCAAAAAAATGAAAGTGACGTGGATTTGATCTGAGCTCAGGAGCATTCAAGGGAGCTCAGCAAGGAGATTCGAAGAGGGACACGAGGACCAGAAGTTAATGCTGCAAAAGATCTTAAGGTTTCCCCCGAGGGTGATATGTCACCATGATGGACACGAGGATGGATGCAATGGGACACAACATTAATTTCATAAAAAAGATCTAGGGGCAGATCTTTCTGAAGACTGATATTTTTGTAAGCCCTGAGGGGCCGACATCTTTTTGTATATAAGGAATTTTTGCCTCTTTGTAAAGGAGTTCTTATGCTTTTTTTGAAGTTTTGTGACTTTTGCAGTCCTCTCTCAAATTAGCAAACTTTTGTAACTCATTTTTGGAGATGAAATTTAGTAAAGACCTTGAGTACTATTGATTTGGAGCTCTTGCCTACTTTCTCTTTGCATTTTTGTGTTCAGTTAATTGATTGATCAAGCTTTTAGTGAGGTAAATGTTTATTTCCTTCGAGCTTTGTCTCAGATTTTAGAACCTTTATGTAGAAAGCATGTTTTTGCAGGTTACAAATTGTGTCAAAAGATTTAATGAATTTTAGATGTAAAATTAACTTTCCTTCTAGGAATCTTAGCACCAGGACCTGCTTGTGAAACACTTTTGCAAAAATATATATAGAAGTGAGTTGTGCAAATTTATCTTCAGTCATTGCAAGCAAGTGTATGAAGTCTGGTTTCAAATCCAAGTAACATTTAGGTGTATCACCATAGTATTTAATTTTCATTTTTATGCATTCTCCTTCTCCCTTTTCCTTACAAAATCAGTAGTTAGGTGGTGACACAATAGGAAGCTGGCCTTCTCCAGAGGTTGACCTCTATCTATAAGTGACCCACAGCTTTAGAGGTCTTCCCATGTTACACTGAGGTGTTGAACATTAGTTTCAGCAAAGGGTGCAACTTCAGGTGATAACAACAACACTTTACAAAACCTTAGCAAGGTACCACTTAAATTCATTAGTTTACAAGGGCCCAAGACCTTATGTAAGTGTCTTAAACACATTACAACACTAATTCAAGGCATCATTAAGCTCAATTTTAAAAGGAAGGCCCAAACACATGTGAAAATGTTACCGATGCCATTTTTTGACACTACATATATTATAATTACTAAGTATAACTATAAATTTATTATAATGAATAATTAATACATTTTTATATAAAAAGAAAGAGAGTCTCTCCCTCCTATATTGTGTACAAGTGTTTTCACCTTCTCTAAGATGCAAAACTAAAATAAATGCAACAAGGAAAAACACAAAAAAAACACTCAAGATTAGGCCTAGTTGAATTCAAACAAAGCACAAGAAATGGAACTTTTTACCTTGTTCAAATTGATGGTTTGGTTGGCCCTTGTTGATGCTTGATTGCATATTCCATCTTGGACAAAATAGGTCAAATATTAGCTCTGAATGATGATGAGATGATAAGGAATGTAATGGAGGCTAAAATGTTGCAACAATTGTGATGGCTTGAATGCTTGCTTGAGAGTGTGATTACTTGGTGATTGCTAAAGTGGATGGTAAAAAATGGAGGCCATTCCACTACATTCAGGATAAGTGCCTCTAATGTAATGAAGGGCCAAGATTGATCCATTATGGAGGAGATCAAGGGCTAGGGTGAGTTGAGTAATCACAAGCCCTCACATTTTGATATTTGATGAATGATTTGGGAAAGGAAAGGTGAGGTGGAGATGAGGTGGAGGTACTAGGTTTTTCCTTAGAAAGGGACAATATCTCCTCATAAAGGAGATATTTGTCCACATGTGCATTGAGAGGACACGTGGGGAATTAAAAATTCCTCACAAATCCTCATGGGGATGGGAGAAGGAATTTAAAATTCCTTAAAATACACATGATGAATAAACATGAAATAAAAATTCACATGGGGAAGGGGGTGCCTTCTCCAAGTAGAGAAAGCATTTAATGTAAGTTGACCAAGGACATGTGCCATAAATGTCATGGAGATTAGGTTAGGCCAATTAGTAATTAAGGTTGTGCAAATGTGGGATTAGGTAGGCTAATGATAGATTAGAGAAAAGTGAGAGATGATGGAGGATGTGACCCTGATGATGATTAAGAGTGTGCACATCCTAATCACTGATTAATTAGATCAATCTGGATTAAGGAGGATTATGGAGGATGTGACATAAGGAGAGAGAAGAAAAGGAATTAAAAATTGATTTAATTTAAAAGAGCTAATGAATAAATTAAATAAATTGGTCTATTTATTTAATTTAGAAAGGAATGGGATAAGGTAGATAATTAATTAATTAAGTACCCTAGGGGACATTAGGCTGAAATGAAATATTAACCAAATAATAGATTATTTGATTAATGTGGCTTAGGGGTGCAGGATAGAGGAATGCAAGAGTGAATTTTTCCATATGGGGGTGGTCAAATTCAAGTGTCTACATTTTTTGCCTATTTGAAATACTATTGGAATAAAAGTGTTTTAAAGAAAAATAAAGTGCAAATGACTTGATAGAAGAAAAGAATATTAGACGATGTCCCGATATCATAGGAAAATGAATAGGAAGGAAGAAAGCAAAAATATGGTAGGGTATGCTCCCTAGAGAGGGCGAATGGGGAAAAAAGGGGGCCCCAAGCAACTTCTCAATATGAATAAACAAAGGGTACCACATGATATAGCATGAAAAACCATGAAGAATATCTTTTGAATGGAGGAAAACAAGCAAACGGGGTGCAAATGGCAGCCCTTAGAAGAAAAGGGATAAATAAATTAATAGAAGGTTAATTAAAGGGTAAAAATTACCCAAAATTTCAAAGGCTAAATAGGGTCAAAAATGAAAATTATAAATAGTAATTTAGAAAATTTATTATTCAGCTAATTCTCATTTGCACACTTGGGATTTTGCGATATGATGAGAGAAAGAGAGAGAGTGATGAGGATGGCTAACAAGAGGAGTGACAATGAGCTAGTCAGTGATGACAAGTTGATCCATTGAGACGAGGAGGTGCAATAGTACTACTACGAGCGATTAGTACCCTGCCAGGTAGGTCTTGAATCCCAACTTTGTGAATTCTTTCAATTTTTAAGCATATTGTTGAATTTTGGGATGGGTAGACTAGGGGGTATGGAATTTCCATGAAAGGACAGATACGCCCTTCTGGCTGAATGCATTCACCTATATGATGAATTGGTGGGGAAAGTGGTGTGTGCGCACTTCACAAGGGAGGGAAATAGATGGATACGAATCTGCCCAAAAGGGGAACATGCGGATATGGATCTGCCTTTTGGGAAAATAGGCGAATGTGTATTTGCCACTCGAGAGGGAGGAAATACAAGGGTGAGTGCTCACTCTCCCATGGGGGAAAGGGGTGAATGCGAGTTCACCTTTGGGAAGGAAAAGGGAAAATTCATGCCCAGACAAGGAAGGGGTAGGCATGCTTGAAAAAAAGGAAAACCCACAAAAGTGACCAAAGGGGTGAACACGCGAGTTGGATAGGCGAACGCACTAGAAAGGGAAATAGGAAAACCCACCCTACTTAAGGGAAAACTCACCAAACCTAGGCAAGGAAAAGAAAGAGGAAGAAATGTTAGAAAGTCTAACAAAATGGTCTGCATGGATGTAGAACTTTGAGATACTAAGGACACGGTCCAATGACACTTGGAAGTACTGGAGATTCACTTGAGGATGATGACAAAAAAGGATCATGTAGCACTAACATAGGTGGGATTACTACATATGTTGGGATATCCCAACATTAGAGCTCACAGACCTCTATTGACATCATTGATGGAGAGATGGAGTTCAGAGACCTCCACATTCCAACTCTTGATAGGGGAGATGATGGTGACACTTGAGGACATCTAGAGGATTTTGCAACTAACCATTTGAGGGAATTTGGTTAGCGCGACACCTCCTACCAGATAGGAGTGGACGGTTTTTGAGCCTCAAGATGATTAAGGTTGTTAGGAATATAGTGGAGAGATGAGAGGGGAAGTTTGCATGGAGGGCATGTGTACTAGCACAATTATACCATGATATGCATGTGGTATGTTACAGATGGGACCTTAGCATCACACATGTGACTCTTGGAGCACATTAGTGTGGCCTGACCAGACATATTGATTTGCGAAGCCCAAGATGAGACCTTCCCAATAGATTATTGGTGGGGGAATGAGTATGGATGGAGACAACACTATTAGGAGGTGAGCAGCTTGGAGGAGTGGAGACAAACACTGGATGGGTTGAGGGAGGGGATATCACATGGAGACTATACCTAGGACAACGGTTTGTAGGGTGGAGGGAGGATGATAGGAGATAGTGTGTATATTTCTTTTTTGAAGTGCTACTTAATCAACTAGGACCCATATATTATTGAGCTACATAGGCTCGACAAAGTTACCTTTCAATTTGGGCTACAACAGGACATCCCCATGACACCACAAATGTTTAGGTGGACTAGTCACAAGTCAGGAGCAATATTGGGGCTGTAGATCACAACATAGTTTTCACGACAGATGTGGTATGCAATCTAGTTGACTCAGTTTCCATGGAGGGGAGGACCGACAGATGCAAGGACTACTATGTGGTACTAAAGGTGCTGGGACAAGCACAAGCTAGGGAGGATCATGACCGTAGATCGAATCATGGGGGTGTTGGGGTTTGAGTTAGATGATGAGAAAGAGTTTGCTAGATTGTTGAGGAGGAGGAGATGTGGAGATGGAGGATGCTGGGAGAGAGGAGCAAGAGATGGAGGTAGATGCTCTTGTGGTAGATCCGTTGGCCATGGTTGTATACATGCCACCACCACCAGAGGACCCAGTTGTATTGTTGACAAGAGTGTTGGCTTGACTAGGGATAGCAAAGCATAGGTTGACGGAGTTAGAGGTGGATTGGGACATATTACAGACTAGGTTGGGAAGGCTCTAGACTGAGGTACAATAGCTATAGGTGGCACAAGGAGATGGGGATAGAGCCTTCAGGTAGTTGGTAGATGAGGTGGTGGTGAGATTGCAGGAAGTGTAGACAAAGCGAGATGATCTACAAATATTGGTAGGGAAGTTGCAAGGGGGAGTGGATGAGGTGTGAAGAGAGATGGATGAGGCTTGGGATAGAGTGGAGTGTGTGGAGGTGGCCATGGAAAATGCAACAAGACTATTGGAGAGGGCTGAGGCAGCAGAGGTATAGGTGCATCCACTATAGGGTGAGCGAGATGAGGTCATATAGAGGATGGTACAACTGGAGGCATAGGTGGACCAGATGAGGATGGCACAAGAGGCCTGGGATTAGGAGAGATGGTATATATCTAAGCCGAGGGACATTTATCAGGTGGAGAGGGACTTGGTGAGGGTATAGACGATAAGAGAGGTCGATGCTAGGATAAAGGCTGGTTATTACATGGGTGCATATTTTAGGGAGGTGCTAGATCCATTACATAGGGTGCCACTATACGCCTAAGCAGTGCCACAGATGCTAGCACCCTCACATTTAGGGGCCACCCACACATGTGGTTACAACAGTTATCATAAGACTCCCCCCGAGGCCATGGTTAAGTGTCAAAATCCTCGTAGAGGTCAGATGCCAATAGTAGTGGGTAGGGGAGAGGAGACAAGATTCAGATTTTGGCAGGCGCAGGGTGGACGTATAGTATAGGTTGTCGGAGACTACATATTCTTGAGAAAAGATTGGATGGATTTATTCATTCATTTATTGATTCATTCTTTATTATTTATTCATTTAGGACATCATGATGTGTCAGATGTAGTCTCTGTATTTGATGATTCACCTACACTGGTACCTTTATTTTTTGGATGTTCATGGACTTTATGATGGACTTGTTATTATGGATTTTTGTGGACTTCTTATGATCTTTTATGATGGACTATGATGGACTATGTGATGGACACTATATATATATATATATATATATATATATATATATATATATATATATATATATATATATATATATATGCTATGGACATTGATGATGCCATATGATTATTATGTGATGTCATGGATATTTATTATGCTTATGTGGATGATTATGATTATGATGTATGCATGTGATTATGATGGTTTATGATTTTATGATATATGTTATGGATGTGGTGCTATTAATGTGTGATGCAGGTGGCAAGGTTAATGTGATTTATTATGTATGTATATGGGATATGATATGATGATTTAGTATGATATGGATGAGGGATTGTGCATGTATGATTTGACATGATAATATATAATAGATGAAAATTTATGATGTATGTATATGTGATCATGCTATGGATGAATGCAGTAAATGTGACGTAATGTGATGTATGTAGAAAAATGAATTGATATGTTTAGAATAAAAAATCCCAAACAACATGAAATTGTAATGAAAATGAACTTAAGATGCTTAGAATAACCAATCTAGATTAATCTAAACAACTTAAGATGATTATGAAAATGATAATGCAATGGAATGAAATGGAACTAAGATGTTTAAAATAACCAATCTAGATTAAACTAAAAAAATTGAGATGATAAGGAAAATGATAATGAAATGAGGTGATAATGAAATGGGATGAACTTAAGATGCTTAGAATAACCAAGCTAGATTAATCTAAGCAATTTAAGATGATTATGAAAATGAGAATGCAATGGGGATGATAAACCTAAGTGGATAATGAGAGGTAGGATAATGTCATGCATAGTGAGATGAATGATGATGGGTGTGGTACTACACCTACCAAAACCATAAGAATCCTGATAGGAAGAATAGGTGAGAGAAGAACATTTGCACAACCAAAATCACTAACCATAGGCTAAGGGAAGAATGGATGGAGGTAAATGCAATGCAATGCAATGGGATGATAAATGAAATGAAAACATAATGCCATTTTTCCATATTAGGAGCACTAATTTTTTCTATAGCATAGGACATGATACACCAAGGTAAGAAGAACCAAGGCCGATTAGTTTCAAATACATAAAACAAACACAACAAACAAGAAGGCTATCCCAATGCCCCAAAATTATGAGGGTTTTGATTGGGCCAAATGTTGGGATAACCACAAGCACAAATGATGCACTAGTGTAACACAAGACCATGGGGATCTTGGTGGGTACCACTTGGGACAACCAAGAAGAAAAGAACATATAAAATCAAGATATGCCCCTATGTTTACCTATCAAAACACACCATGATATGAAAGATTGTGGTGAAGCTGAAAAGGTATAATAGGGAGCTCAAATGATTAAAAAATACCAAAAGCATCAAAAGATCACAATAAATTTCAAACATCCTTTGCCATAGGATCAATAGGTGGATGGGATTGATCAAAAGGTCTAATTGAGGAAGGATACATCCAGTTAAGACCAAGGATGTGTTGACATGTCCATTGGCACAACAACATGCAAACATAATATTGCTATTCTATTTCTCCTGAAAGAGAAAGATGATCACATGGATATCTTAGCTCCCAAGGTCTTTGTAGTTGGTTCTCAACTATGCTGATGTTGCTCAGTGGTCAACGTAATAGTAATGTTCAAGGGGCCTGCTGGTGTTGAGCTTATGGATTATTCTAAGATCAAACATAAATTTAAACCTACTCTAATCAAGGTTTTAAATAAATAGAAAAAGATAGACCAGAGCTTTAGAACAGAAAAGAATGAAACTTCATCCGAATTAACTAGACCTATCACCTTCCAAGGAATTCCTAACTAAAACTATAGAACAAAATTAACTTGTGACTAACACATAGTTTCATTCATTCACAGTGTTGATTTTAACAACAGATTACAAGTTACCATTTAAACAAAACATAAAATCAAACTTCATTCCTTGAAAGCTTCTTAAATCAGATGATTAATTCAAGACAAACATCATTCTGGAACACAACATGAAGTAGATTAAGATCTGGTTGCTTCTACTGTCAGTGAGACAGATAAGCAACATTTACAAATTTGGCACAATCACCAGTGTACAAAAAATATTTGGCTCCAAATTATTTCCATTTACACTAAGAAAACTAAAAGATACATTAGTATTCTACTTGATCTAACTCCTAACTACCAGTTCCTCTCTACAAGTTCTGCTCCTACTTCTACTGACTACCAACTAGAAGTTCTCTATCTACACCACTTTCTATTCTTTCTAACCTACCATTTCTAAAACTTCTAACCTTTACAAAGAGGCAAGAATTCCATATATACAGAGTGTACCAAAAAGAATGCACTGTCCCATGTATTAGGGTTTACAAAATATCTCCTGATTGCAGGAGAGTTGGATCTTAGATCTTTTTGAAGAGAGTCAATGCTGCATTCAATGTGAAGCCCTGTTGTCCATGTTGGTGATGGCTTGACCTCAGGAGAAGCCTTCATATCTTTTGTGGCTGCAGCATTAACTCTTCTATCTACATGTCCATACTCAAAATCCCTCTAAAATCTGCCTTGAATGCTCCAAAGTATCACCATTAATATTGATCTATCTCTGCTAGTGGTCACTACAGCTATCCCTGTGACTCATAATTTCTTTGTTCTACTGGCCTCCTTCATGTTCTAGAAGCACCATCAGACTTGCCACTAGATCTTTGCACCACTCGAGCTGATCCATCACCTTCTGATCTCAGAAGGAGTCCATGTCACTTGCATCCTGTTAGCCTTCCTTTTTTTGTTTTACCAAAATAGTCAATCAGTCAAACTATTACTGGTCCGCCTCCTGAGCTCCTTCTGATTGGTGGAACAAAAGCCACGCCAGATTCTCGGGCAGTCAAAAGTGGTCAACATTGAATCGCATGTCGGTGAGACACTAATTGTGTCTCCCCGATGCGAATATGCCTCCTAAGAGCTATCGGTGTAACTTGTGATAGTCGATGAGACCCTTCGACGAGTTGTAGAAGTCATATCGAGCCCACAAAAACCCATCGGCAAGACAATCGACATCGGTCAGAAGTCACAGCGAGCTCCACTGGTCATATCGATATCCCTTTTCTATCGCTAAGACTTCACTTGTCGGCAGGAGATCATAGCGAGGCTGGACCTTTCACCTCGAGCTCATTCTTATTCTCCAAGTTCGAGCCCCTTTTCCTTTTGGCAAGACTCCTTCAAATTGGTGAGATGTCACGGTGAGGCTCAGGATCCTTTGGAAAGCTCATTTCTTTATGTCCAGGAGACCTCTTTATTTTGGGGAGATCTTACCCCGAACTCACATCTTGTCGCCAAGAGATCCTCGGGTCGCCGAGACCTTTCATCGAATCTTTATTCTCGCTGGGCTCACTTTGTTTTGGCAAGACCCTTCCCTGTCGGGTAGAGGTTATGGTGAGCTATCCTCAGTTATGCTAATGTCTCCTTCATTGGTAAATCCATTGCTATTGGTGTGACCTTTTCGTGTCAGTGAAACCTCACAACGAACCCCCTTCATTCTCCCCGAGGGGATACCCTGCCGGTAGGACATTTTATGGTCGGGGAGACCTTATGGCGACCTTCTGTTTTCTCCCTGAGCTCATTCTTATCAGCAAGACTCTCTCATTTTGGTAAGACATCTTACTGAACTTATTCCATTCTCCTCGATGACAACCTTCTTCGGCATGACATCCTTCATTCGGCCAAACATTGTTCCAAAGGCATCATCCTTTGGCGATCTTTTCATTTCAAGGAAACCTTTCTATAGTCATATCGACATGTATTCTTTCATTTCACATGTGTCGCTATAACATTCTCTTGTCGGGGAGATATCTCATACACACTTTATGTCTCGCCGAGAAATCTCCATAAGTTCACTTTTGTCACCGTGACAATATCATTCTCACCGATGAAGCAACATGTCGGTGTGACAAATTGGGTTGGAAAGACTACAAGACCTCATAATGATAGACCCCTTTTGTGTTTTTTTGGTGAGACCAGATGCACTCGCTAAGACATCCCTCTGCTACAAAAGTTTCTCACTGAGATGCACATCCTTATTGGTGGTTGGCAAGACACAAAGCACTCAGCAAGACCATACACCGAAGACACCACTCTTGCCAAAGTGTATCCTTCTGCCACTGGTTGGTGAGAGATAAAGAATTCATCGAGACTTTATGCCAAACGCAGAATCACTCTCTCTGATGCCGTTTCATTTCGAGGAGACTCCAATGGATTTGCAAGACCTTTTGTCGAGCGACAAGAACCATAGCGATATCCTCCCTATCGGTGAGTCCTTTGCTAATCGCCCAGACCTCCTGCTGAAGGAAAAATTATCGCCGAGCTCAAACTTTCGATAGGACCTCCCTCTGTTGGGCAGACTTCTCAGCAAAGCAAACCCCCCTATGCCAACCTTCTTCATCGCCGAGACCTGACTCCTTTCGACGAGATGTTATGTCGAACGCGGAATCCTCTGGCAAGCTCATCCCCAGTTGGCAAGACACATAAAGACTCTCAATGATAGGGATGCCTAGGCGACTAATTGGCCTCCTTTGAATAGAACGGACCACTAGTCGACAAGACAACTATAGTGTCTTGCCGACTTTCTACTTAGAACAATTTTATGCCAAACTGGATTGGGAGATGCCTTCCAACTGAGCTCCTTTAGGAATACCATTATGTACATGATCCAATCCTACAAAAAAAATGCCTCCATTAGTCCCTAGAGCATATAAAATATATTATAATAAACTATTTTGTTGCTTATGATTATTTCATTGAATACTTAGCAAGAAGAAAACCAACTTAAGCTGAGACATAACCAAAATTTAATAGACCCAGCAGACAACTCAGGAAGAAAAATAGAAGAACCCCCAAGAGTAAAGCAAATAACCAAAGGCAAAGAAAACAAAAGAGAAGGGGGGACCCATTTTGTTCCAAATCAAAATGGGGTGGTTATGCAAGGCATAATAGGATGGAGGATAGATTAGGTGATCAACATGACTCAGGATATTTGAAATGGATTGAACCTTCTGACGCTAGTGGATCTTGTTTGTTAAGAACCAACTGGAGTAGGGACATACTTGAAGACATGACATGGCACCAAGACACACCCTAAGGATAAACCTAGGGTCTCAGGGGCTTATTGAATGATGGCATTTCCTACGTGAAAGTGTAGAGACCTCGTAGCTCGATAAAAGAAATACAACTAACCATGGATAAAAGTGGAAAGAGGACGATGAAGACATAGATGGAGGGAAAAGACTAGATAGACAAATGCCTTGGGGTGGATCAAATGATCAGTCTTGCCTATGTGAAAGCACATAGCAATGTAGTTTGACAAAAGGAAAAAGATGACATGAAACCTAATGATGACCGTCACGATGAAAGACCCTAGATGGGGACATGAGACCGACAGATGACACCAATATATAGACGATGAAGATCTCGAATTTTGGATGAAAGCTCAGGATTTAGGATAGTCAATCTAAATCGTTCAATGCTCAATCAAAATATACCAAGTGATAGTTGATGGGATGCCAATAAGAGGATAGATCACATGGTAGGACATAAGGATTGGGTAGTCTGATCGGATGGATAGAAACATAAAGGAGAATATGACACAACGTAGATAATAATTAAGTCCTCTATGAATGGTGCCTCTTGCCATGTTTTCACCAAACATACTTATCCAAGGTGCCACCAAGGGTGGTTTTCACCATAGGTGCATTATTTCTCTTTACTATTTTTGGATTTTTTATTTTTTGACTTTTTTATTTTCTTGTATTTTTGCTGATTTTTTACTTTTTTGGTATTTTTTAGGTAGGATAGCCCAACTAACTCAGGTGTAGAACCTTTTTAGATGTATTATGTTGATGGGATCATCTAAGGGTTCCTCCTTAGGTCATGCAAGCCAATATGCCCCAAAACCATATTTTGCGGTGATGACATAGGGACCCAACTAATTTGCTTCAAAGTTTCCTTTCTTGTGCCTATCCTGTTGGGTACGCTGATTTTATTTTAGGACTAGGTCACCAATGTTGAATTGGTGGCGACAAAATTTCTTATTGTAGCTCCTCTTAGGACGGTGATAATATGCTTGGAGATGATTGTAGGCCTTTATGTGATTTTCATCTAGGAGTTCAAGTTGCCTTAACCATGTGACTTGAGCATCTTCATCACTCATGAGATTCTTCAGAGAGATGCAAAGTGATGGGATCTTGACTTCAATTAGCAAGATAGCATTAGTTCCATAAACAAGAGAATATGGAGTAGCACCAATGGGAGTGCAAATGGATGTGTGGTATGCCCAAAGGGCAAGATTAAGATGGAGGTGCCAATCTCAACCAATGTTATTGAGCACCTTTTTAAGGATATTGATAAGAGTTTTGTTGGTCGATTCAGCTTGGCCATTACCTTGTGGGTAATAAGGGGTGGATCAACAATGCTAGATATGATACATTTCACAAAGGAGTTTCATTTATTGGTTTTTGAAGGGCTTTCCATAATCGATGATGATGGTGGAAGGAATACCATATCTACAGAGAATATGGTAGAGGATGAATTTGGAATATGAATACCAGTGATTTGAGAAAGTGGAATTACTTCCACCCACTTAACAAAGTATTCAATGGCTATAATGATGAAGGTGTGGCCATTAGAGGATGAAGGGTAAATCTTTTAGACCAAGTCAAAACCCCATTGTGAAAAAGGCCATGGAGCAATAATGGGCTACAAGTCCTATGCTAGAGCATGGATCAAATCTGCATTTTATTGGCATAGTATACATTTCTTCACAAACTCACAGGCATCATGTTCTATAGTGGTCTAATAATAACCCAATCTAAGGATCTTCTTTGCTAAGGCCATTCCATTAGAATGAGACCCACAGACACCACTATGCACCTTGTTTAAGGAAAAACGTGATTCCAATTAATTGAGACACCGAAGGAGGGTGCAATCATACCCTCTATGATAAAGTGTATCTCCCACAATGATATATCGAGGAGTGCATTGGATAAATGATTTGTGTTTATTGTGGGTGAGATCAGGTGGTAAGATGTTGTCATGAAGGTAAGTGTAAATGTTGTGGTACCAGGGTGATTTAGGACCTACGATATCACACACCATTTCATTATCACAGACATCATATATTGGGATTAGTAGTTGCTCAACAAGAAATTCATAGTTTGTTCAATCTTTGGGCATGTCAATAAGAGAATTGATCGTAGCCATTGGATTAGTTGTCTTGTTCTACACTTTGGGAATCTACTCAACAGGATGTAGGTGAAATATTTCTTAAATTCATCCACCATCCATTTGTAAGGTAAAATCTTATCATCCTTTGTTTGAAACTCATCATTGACCTATTTGATGATGAGTTAAGAATAGCCAAAGACATGAAGACGAGTGATGTTCCATTGGATTGCGATTCTTAGGCTAGTGATTAGAGCTTAAAACTTAGCAATATTATTGGTGCACAGGAATGCCAACCTGAATGACTTAGGAATGTAATCACCTTGACGGGTGACAAAGAGGACACCTGCACAAGCTCTGTGATGTGTGTATGACCCATCAAAGTAGAGCATCCATGTATCTATTTCTAAAACCATAAGAGCCCCTTCATTAGGAAACTCATCTACTAAAGGATATGCATCCACCAAAGGAGCATTCGCCAACTAATTTTCTATCACCTATCCCTTGATTTCTTAAGGTCCACATACTCTATGTCAAAATCACTTAGTAACATAACCCACTTAGCCATGGAGCCAATCAATGATGTTTTGGATAGTAGGTATTTAAGTGGATCAACTTTTCAAATTAACCTAATAGGATGACTGAGCATGTAATGGCACAACTTTTGTGAACTAAAGACAACTACAAGCAAGCTTTTTCCATTAGGGAATAGTTGATCTCATAATCCACAAGTGTGCGGCTGATATAGTAAATAGCACATTCTTTGGAGAACTTGTCAAGTTGTGCCAATAATGCCCCCAATGCAATTGATGTGGCTGATATATATAGCAAGAGTGGCTTACTACATGGGATGGGAGGCATTAATATGGGTGGATTAGCCAAGTACTCCTTGATCTTATTGAAACCTTGCTCACACTTTGGATCCTATTTGAAGATTATGTCTTTATGCAAGAGATGTGTGGATGATTGGCATTTATCAGCAAGCTAGGCTATAAAGCACCCGATGGACAATAACTTACCTTGCAGAATCCATAATTGGTTGAGATTTCTAGGCTAGGGAATTTCCATTATTACCTTGATTTTGGCTAGATTGAATTCAATCCCCCTTCTAGATACTATGAAGCCTAATAATTTTCGAGATGTGACACCAAACACACTTCTTTGGATTCAGGTATAGTTTTTACTACTCTAATCGCTCAAATATTTTCCTCAAGACTGCGGGATACTCTTCTCTTGTATTATATTTCCTTAGTAGATCATTAACATAATCTTCCATTATGATATGGATTAGTTCATGAAAGATAATAGTCATCAGATGTTGGTAAATTTCCCCTGCATTATTGAGACCAAAGGGCATGACATTGTAGCAAAAATTTCCCCAGGGGGTGGTGAAAGTTGTCTTGTGTTGATCTTCAGGTGCAATTATAATTTGATTATAGCCAAAAAATCCATCCATGAGGGATAGCATAGCATGTCCTGCTATAAGATCTACCAACATGTCAATATTTGGGAGCGAGAAATCATCCTTTGGGAAAGCTTTATTAAGATCTTGAAAATATATACAGATTCTAATGTTCCCATTTGGTTTAGCCATACCCACTATGTTGGATATCCAAATGGTGTAATCAATAGGTCTAATGAACCCATCTTCTAACAGTTTTCTTGATAATTAGGGCAACTTGGGGATGCATTTTCCTAAGCTCCTTTTTACTAGTTTTGTATCTAGATGAACATCTAGGTGGTGTACCACCAAGGCCAGATCTAATCCTAGCATATCTAAATAGGACCACGCAAATTTAATAATCCTTTCCTTAAGCAAGCTGACAATGATGGGATACTCTTCTTTTGACAATGATTTGGCTACATAAGTGACTTTAGGCTCTTCTTTTGTTCCCATATTAACCTCATGTGTCTCCTCGATCAAAATTGAAGATCGTTCAAATAAATGAGCTCTAACAAGGGGAAGATGAACATCCCCATACTCTAGTGCCTCATCAAGGTTTTCACTATCAGATACACCCTTTATTTTTACTTTTGAAGAGTCAAAAAGTGCCTCAGAGAGGTTTTCACTAGATGACCTTTTTTTATTTCTTTTTACTTTTGGGGTTAAGGTGTTCATCTTCCCCCAATCCCATGAGATGTACATAGGTTTCCACTAAAGGAAAGTGTCTATAGATGTGCTCCCTCGTATGTCCCAATCTATAAGGTTCAGGTGATAGAGGGAAAAGGCTAATGGTAAGAGGGATGGGAGATCTACATCATCATATGAGAGTATGAGGGCTTCCTCTTTCAGTATGTCTTCAAGGAAATCATTATTCAAATTGACATTTATTGAGGTGCTAGTGGATGGTTTGGGACCATTTTTCTTTATGTCATAGCCTAAACCCACCTTTTTAGGTCACACGGGTGTGTCAATGGACTGCAATCTTCCTTGCTCTTCTACACCAAGACCTTCCCCTTGATAATTGCATTTTTCTGCTAGGTTGGATGCATGGGGATAAACCTCTTGGAAATACTCAATGAGGGGAGATGAAGGCTCATGCTCTTCTCTGTAAACCTACTTACTAATATCTTTGTCCATTTGATCTTACAAGGTTCCTAGGGCATTAAAAGTACTCGTACCCATATTCTTATAGTTGATGGTCTTGGTCTTCATCTCTTCCTTTGGTGTAGACTTAAAAGGTTGGCTGTAGGTGCGAGGAGATGAAGGAATAGTGGCCACATTAAGAGATGTATGCATCTCATATTCTCTGCAACCTTTTTCCCTGATCTGGACCTTGGTGATGGTGGATTCAGATGTAGTGGATGGAGCGTATGATGTGTTGGATGGTGGATTGAAGGATGGGTTGGATGATGACACCTGAGGTGCCCCCACTTCTACTCCTAGACAACAGAAGGATTGAGGGAATGAACCTTCTAGAGCATGGTAGTACTCAAAGGGTTGGGGGTGTGCATGGATAGTCACTTCGACCCCATTGTATGGAAATTTCAGGCATTGGTGATAGGAGGATGGAACTTCTTGCATGGCGTGGATCCACGGTCAGCCAAGGAGAAGCTTGTATAGAAAACCCAAATCAAGGACATGGCATGTAGTATATTGCACCATGGTACCAACTTGAATAAGAAGAAAAATAATACCTTTTGAATCTTTTTCTGTGTTTTCATAAGCTTTGATAGTGATGATCTGATTATTCAAGTCAACATGGGTATACCCTACCTATTTTATGAACTTTAATATACATAGATTGAGGGTAGAGCCATTATCTACCAAGATCCTTTTCACTTTATGGTGGTCTATAAGGACTTCGATGTGTAGGGCTCAATTATGGTTTGAATCAATCAAGGGCATACCATTTTGGTCAAATCCTAGCTGGTATGTGGATGAAAAATGTCCTACTAAGGCTTGAAACTAAGTAGTATTGATATCATTAGGCATGTGGGTATCCTATAGAGCTATTGTAAGGATCTCTTGATGTACGGGGGAAGACTTTAACAAATCTAAGATGGATATTTGGGCAAGAATCTTTCCAAGATGATTTAGGATATTGTGCTATGAACTCACAGGAGTTGGCTAAGATGAAGTGTAAGGCCCAGTAATGAATATGTGGGTGTGACATGTAGTAACAACACATTGAGGGTCTTTTCCTTTCACATGAATTATAGATACGCATGGCTCTACCTGATTAATGCACATAACAATGTCATCATAGTTAAAGAGCATATTTTTATAGATAACATTATTTGTGTTGTTATTTTGACTATTTTTTCTAGGCCTAGGATTAGCATTTCAGGTACTTGGACCCTGATTGTTCTTAGGGAAGGAATTTTGATATATCTATAATTGAACTTTGGACGATGTAGCCTGATTAGCATCCACTACAATATCACCTTGATCTATAAGGTCTTGGACATAACCTTTAAGTCCTTGACATTTTTTAGTGGAGTAACCTTTGATCTTGTGGTAATCATAATACTCATTTTCCCATACTAGTTGGGCTTGGGTTTTGACTTGTTAAAAGGATTTGTCATAGGATAAGTGATTGGATAATTAGCTTACAACAACCTCTTGAAAATTGTATCCAAGGATTCTCTCAAAGGGTTGAATGTATGCTTGTTGCTCCCTTGATTGTATTGATTGGACTATGGAGGAACACGAGGTGCACCATGTGGAATGGATATTATGTTGGAAACCAATTATGGATTGGAGACATACTACGATCTTTGTGAAGTGTTAGCTACTTGGACGTGTTTGGTGTCAATGACGCCATCATTGACAACATTATTGTTCTTGTTCCAGTAGTGAGATTTATCTCCAGATGACTTGTCCTTATCCTGGTTAAAGATTTTGATTTGACCTTTAGTAATAAGGGCCCTCTTAATGGTAGATAATTTTTCAATGACATCTACAAAGGTGGTAACACAATGGAGATGTAGATTATGTTCCAAGTCAAGATGGGCGTTCGCAACAAAGATGGCTACCAAATACTTCTCATTGAGATTGGATTTTACCTGACTAGCTAAGGCTTGCCACCTTTCTAGGTGGCTTGCAAAAGTTTCCCCCTCATGTTGCTTATCCTTCAAAAGATCTAAAGTGTCTATGTCCTCCAAATTGAAGGAGAAGTGTGCAACGAATTTTTTTGAAAAATCTACAAAGAAAGAAATTGATCCCTTCTAAAGACCCATGAACTAGTCTAGAGCTTGCCCTGTTAGGCTCCTAGGGAACAATCGGAAGAGATAATTGTTGTTGTGCAGGACTTCTTGGAAATGTGTGTAAAATTCTTGCAAGTGATTCCTAGGATCACCCCTTCCCTTGTATTTATCAATTTTTTGCATTTCAAAATGCTTGGGGAAGGGGACTAGTAAGATGGAAGGATCAAACAGATAAGGGAAAATCTCCTCAAACTAGGGCAACTTTTATCTCTTCCCACTCTTTATTGTCAAGTGTTGAGGAGGAAGGGTTTGTTGGATTGGACTAATCATATGGGGGATATTGAGGCTGTGATGGAGGTGGAGGTGGAATCGTTTGATCGTATGATGGCAGCGATAGATATGAAGGGGTTTGCTAGTGGGTAAACCCACAAAAGTAGTTTACAATTCCAGCGAGGAAGG
The DNA here is from genome assembly GCA_007258455.2 of Sequoia sempervirens. Taxonomy (NCBI): domain Eukaryota; kingdom Viridiplantae; phylum Streptophyta; class Pinopsida; order Cupressales; family Cupressaceae; genus Sequoia; species Sequoia sempervirens. Next base: position 163,598,282 of record VDFB02353493.1, on the reverse strand, counting down.
AAAAGTTGCAAAAAATGACCACATTTTTTTGCAAAAAAAGAAAAGAAAATGGTTATGGAAAGGGGGTTCACTTGAACCCCCCTGGTTCGCTCTAACCCCCTTCCCTTTGGCACCAAAAACTCCAAAAAATTTTCCCTTTGAAGCTCGAGTTGAGGATGAAAATGGAGGAGACTTCATAGACCCAACTGGATGGTGGTAGTTTCCAACGAGCTATCCAATGAATATAATTTTAATATTTTTGGTTTTATTATTATTTATTTTTTAGTTTGATTAAACATAGTTTTTTCAAAAATCAAGCTCTTTGTTCTACATGTGGAAAAATAGCGATTATCAAAAAAAAATTGAAAATATGAGTGCACTAGATATTGAAGTCCTTGATCCAACAAAAAAAAGAATTTCAATACAAACAAAAAAAATTGTGTTGTATACGGTCTGCATATGTCTGAATTATAATTGGTTTGACTTCAAAACTTGATTAAGGAAAATATATTCAATAAAACACTATGAAACCAATTGGAAGCACTAGATATCATAGTTACATATCTAAATTTGAAAAAAAAAAAAATTTATCCTTCGTGGAAAAAAAGTTACATTGTATATTTAAAAATGGTGTTTACTAAAAAAAACTAGTTTTCAAAGGAGATGGAAAAAGAAGTGCAATTTGATACCAAAAATTTTGAAAAAAATATATTTAGAATCTATAGACAAAATTTCACAAATCACTATTTTCCATCATCTTCAAATTCCTCACGATTTAGCCGCTATAGGTGCCCGAAAGTGAAAATTTAGTTAGAAAAAATCAATTCAGTGTCCAATTTGGCCAAAAATTGTAAACCAGTATTGTGGGATCACCCTAGTATTGATTAGGACATGTGGGTTGAGGGTTGACATAGGTTTGTTGATATGATGGTGGGGCTTGGTAATATGATGAAGAGGCACCTTGTTGATATGTCAGTGGTTGTTGAGAATAAGGAGGATTGGATTGGTAGTTATAGGAAGGTTGCTGCTGAGAGGCGTATAGGGGTTGTTATGGGTTGGATTAGTAATTATAAGAAGTTTGTTGTTGGGAAGCATATGGAGGTTGTTGTGGATTGGATTGCTGGTAGTAAGTGTGTTGTGATTGTCAGGGATTCATGTAGGGCGGTTGTTGTTGGGATTATTCTGGATTAGTGTAGGATGACTGTTGTTGGGATTGTTGTGGATTATAATAATAGTAGTTGGGATTGGGGTTGGATGTAGTTGTATGTGCATAGTAGGTGCTTTGGGATGATATAGGTATTGGGTAGCAGGGTTTCCTGGGATTTGTTGGGAGGATTATAGTGTGATTGTGTGAGGATTTGTGAATGATGAAGAGGTTGTTGGTAGGATTGTGGTTGTTGCTGAGGAGGTTGAGAAGAGATTTGGGATTGGTGAGGTTGTTCTTGATAAGATGGGATTTGTTGTTGGGAAGGGATCTGCGATTGATGAGGAGGTTGTCACATATTACGTTGTGGCTGGTGCAGGGGTTGTTGTTGAAGTTGTTGCAAGATTTGTGAATGTTATGGGTTGCCTTGGGGCTGATGTAGGGGTTTTTGTAGTGGTTGTTGATGAGGTGGCTGAGATGGTATCTACTGTGGATTACCCTGAGACTGGCGTAGGGGTTGTTGCAGTAGTTGTTGATGAGGTAGTTGTTGGGATGTAAATGGAGGTGGCAGTAAGTTTGATGTGTGTGTAGGAATAGGAGGTGAAGGTGGCGCAGTGAAAGGATTATAAGAATTGCCCCCCTATGTTGCCTAATGATTGACTCAGTTGATTTGTAGGGAGAGGTGGTGTGGATGGTATGGGGATTGGACTTTGTGGTATGCTCATGCCTTGTAGATTAAAAGGACCTTGTGACATACCAAGACTAGTAGGATTGTTAGGATCGGGGCCCTGCGGATTCTTGGGTTCAGGTGTTTCCCCCATTACTTAAATTGGGACATGATTATATAGAATCTGATAAATAACCTCATTTCAAAATCCTGGTTGATACGAATCATCCTGTGGTGGACCTTGAGGGACTCATGGGACCGATGAACTTGAATTTGGATCCTATAGTATAGGAGGGGGTTGTATATTGACATACCTTGATAAATCAAACCCTGATGGTGGCTTGAAACCCTTCAAGAGTAATGTGGTGAGGATATTATCTCCACTCTTTTCAAGAAGATGATCCACCATTTGCACATTAGTGGGATTACTAAGATATTTGTTGACTATGAGCTCAGGTTGGCTAACCATGCTTTCATCTAGGGGAGATGTCATGTGGATCTTAGAGTTGGATTGCGATGAGCCACCATTGGTGGGTTGTTCTGCCATGAGTTTCTTTGCCTACAATTGGGTATGTTGCAAGGTGTGACCCTTGGTCTCCTCTTCCTATGGTAGGCATAGTCCAGTGTGGTGCTTGGGCTTCATGACATGCTTTAACCACCTCCTATGGATCTTGGATCTTGTATAAATCTAGCAGTTGTATCAGGCATTAACAGGTTGATCTTTTGGTGCAACGGTAGCCATCTTTGCAATAATTGGTATTAGAGATAAGGTCATAGGTTTGAACCCCGCTCTTGCCCTAGGGGGGATTGTTGCAAGGTGTGACCCTTGGTCTCTTCTTCCTTTGGTAGGCATAGTTCAGCATGACGATTGGGATTCTTGACATGGTTTAACTGCCTCTTGTGGATCTTGGATCTTGTATAAATCCAATGGTTGTATCAGGCATAAATAGGTTGATCTTTTGGTGCAACAATAGTCATCTTTGCAATAGGGTAATGGGAATGAAAGTGCAGATAATCAAGAGACTTATACAATTCTATGTCCTAAGATGCACTTAAATCATGTCCCAGGATGACCTTAAAAGGAATGTTAGGATGACAGATTGATTGATTGGATGATTACTAGGATAATGATACATTGATGATTGATTAGACAATAAAGGATGATGATGATTGGAAAAAATGATAATGAGGATGATTACAGAATAGAATCTACCTCAAGATAGAAGTAGATTGATTAGGCCACAAAGGATTACTAACTTAGGATGGATGACAATCCTAAGTAAGTGTGGATGATGATGATCAAGGTCAGTCACCTAACCCCATTGGACAAAAGAGCTCCAAAACAAAGTCTAAGGGATTTGGATTAATAAAATGATGATGGATATGCAATCTAGGGATGTCCTAAGATACACCTATATGAGCTAATTGAGGATTTGATGACTTTCAAAAAATGTAGATGGACTAAAATGATGATTATGGGTAGATGGATGGTGACAAAAAAAATTTGATCATAACAACAAACTAAGAAAATAACAGGCTTTCAATGGTCTAAAGGATCAACTCTCAGGAGTTTTTTATGGGAGGTGCATATGCCTCTATGTGTGATAGGTTCGCCCCTCCAGGTGACATGATCACCTATCTAAAGGTGGGAAAGATCACCTCTATGTATGATAGGATCACCTTTCTAAGTCACGGGATTGCCTATATCTTGGGATGCCAACAGAAAAATTTGAGAACATGAAACAATATCGCTTATCTAAGGTCTAGGATCACCACTTTCTTGAGATGTATGGATGATAACAGGAACACCTATTAGGGAACAGGTTTTTCTATTTCCTCAGATGTACAGATAGAATACATTGATGCCTATAACATGATCTCCTATCGGTTGGACAAAACTACTTATGTCTTGGACTTCACAAACAACAATGGTACAGATGAACATGGGATCGCCCATGAGGATAGTAGGACCACCTATTCTAGGGAACAAGTTGACAAGATGACATTCACTAGACACATACTCGCCTAAAAGGATGGAAAGATCACTTGTTCGGGGACTAGGCAGATGCAAGGCTACCTAACTAAGAGATCCACAAGAAAATTCACCCTTGACAAGGATGAATTCGTCCAAAGGATGACTAGAATGGACTCAAGATGTGGAATTTCCCCTTTCAAGGTAGGATCACCTATCCATAATGCAAGTTCACCTATGTGAGAAGAAAACTCACCACTGAGGGTAGGAGCAAACTATGACAAAGGATAAAAATACAAAAAACAAAAAGCAGAGGGTTGAACTAACTTGGATTGAAAAAAAGCACTAGTATCACACAAGAAAGCACTCTAGACAACACAAGCCTCGAATTAGTGATAAGGGTTTACAAACATGATGTAAGCCCACTACCTTGAGGGGATTCCCCCAAGGTTAATACTCTATGATACCGGGGTGGTTCTCTAGATCACCCTTTCTCGCAAAGGAAGATAACTAGCGATTCAATGGCACAAGGTCATCAACAGATGCCACGGGCTCACCTTCACACTCTCTCTCAGAGACTATCATAGTCCACCATAAGGATTTCTACTCTACTCAAGGGAGTACGTGGTGAGTAGCTTCGGGCTGCCATCCACAATCCCTGAAACTACATCAAGTTGTGGCTAAAACACGAGTCTCTATCTAGGCTAAACAAGGCTATTGATCTAGGAGGATCTAGAAGACAAAAAAAATCATAGTCTCAAAATTTGATGAAGCTGGCACTATTGCATAGAGCTCACTGAGAGCTTTCCAACAATATGTGGAACATAAGAAATAGAGCTTGTTTCATCCCGTTGTAGTTGGTCAAACTTTGGTCAACATGAGGTCAAAGATGGTCAATCAGAAACATTAATGATCATGGAACTTTTCTATTCTAGTTCCATAATGTAGAGCTTTTTGAGAGATTTCCAATGTATTTTGAACAGACCAAATCCGAGTCTGTATGTGGAAGTTATGACCAGTCAAAGTTGTGGTCAAACTTGGTCAAAGTGGTGACATGGCATCACCAAAGCTTGACACTTGGCAAGACACATGGAAGATGACATGGAAAGAGTAGTGATTTGACACTAACATGGACCAACTAAGTAATAAAATATGGATTAAACCATATTTATTAAAGAAAAAGCGTTTGGTCTAAAAAATAAAACAAAGAGGATTTGGTGGGATTTGATCCGGTCCCTTAAAATCCTCTTGCCTTATTGCCCAAGATATAAGGGGAGCCCCTCCATACATATAAACTTGAAAATAAGTATAAGAATTATTTTATTTTATGTAAACCATAAAATAAGGAGAGAAATAAGGGGGAAGAATAATAATTTAAATAAATCCATTTTTAAAAGATTTTTAAGAGATTTTTAAGGGCTCAATTATATGAGAGCCATTGAAATATTAAAATCTATTAGCCTAAAAACCTTAAAAGGGTTTTAAAATATTTTTTATTTTATTTTAAATCTAAAGGGGCTTAGAATAGGTGATTAGGGAGATTTTTAAAATATTATTGTTTTAACCCAATAACTATTATCATTGGGAATGCACTCGAATGCGAAAATAGAGATACTTTACGATCCTGTGTAACATGGGAATACCTTTAGGTTGTGGGTACCCTATATGAAAGTAAACCTCTGGATTCTAGGTCGGCTTCCTATATGATCATCAAATTATGAACTAAAAACTTGCTTGGAAAAGGGGAAAAAGGCTTGAAATATAACATAAATTGAAATCTAAAATTGGCTGATGCACCTAGTTGACTTAAAGAGCACAGATTGATTCACAACTGATCTGTTACGAAGCTTAATTTCACAAATTATATTGGACAATTCAACTGCATGAATGATTCACAAAAAGGCCTAATAATTCATTCTTTATGAAGGAAAATGTTATTTTCAAAACTTAAAGATAAGGATATATTAAAAGCACAATTTATGACATGCAATTAAGATTGCTTTTTTGTGTACATGCATTCACGAATGTGACAAAAATTTAAAGGTTTTGATGTCAAACACATTGAATTTGCATCCAAAACATTCATAAAACAAAACACCCAAATCTAAGAAGGATAATATTTAACTTGCAATGACAAACGAAGGAACACTCTACAAAAGATACTCTAAGATAACTTGTAAAATACGCTAAATATCATAAAACTGTGAAAACTAAGATACATGAGGTCTCTTTGTTGAAGGTAAAGGCAAAAAACAAGAACTCCAGAAAAAGATAAACTTTTTCCAATATATACAATAAAGGCATGCATAAAGCATCCAAGAGGTGAAACTGAAAGTCAACCTTGAGTGCCAAATCGATAACTCCAAAGTGAAATTTGAGCATAAACAAAAATCCCAAAGAAAAAAGCTCAAAATGATATAAAAATGAGTGAACTCAGGCTCAAATTTGAGGTCAACTCATAGTTGACCCATGTGCCACTCTAACTAAACTGGAAATACCTGAAAATGTGGGCCAAAACATGCAAAAATTGCCTCATTTTTATCAACTCGCCCATGCACATCAGACTCGAACAACTCCATCATTAACTCCTTGTTTAACATCATGATTAGGATAATCTTCAGTTAATGTTTGCATTTAATAAATAGTTAAGTTAATTAAATGATTATAAAGCATCATTTAATCAACTAACTTTACATTGTTTATGCAAACACAACATTTAAATTTAATAAAAACTTTAAACCCTAGCCCAATACCTAACCTCTACCCTTACGTCATACACCCCATTCCACACATATGGGGACTTAGCAATTGTTTACAAAAATTCCTAAGGAAAAACAATGGGATGAAACCCATAGCCTTGGCATTAGTAAAGCATATGTTTTAATTGAAATGTGACAAAAGTTTATTTAGGGTATGAAACCCTAAGACAAAGCATTAAGCATATCAAAATATCATTTTATTTTGACCATGAAGCTTCGGGAGGAAGCTTAGCCACCATGGAAATACTCTGTTGAAGCTTAGAACTAAGGACTTTTGCACTGTTTCAACCGATTTTTTGTGCTTGGAAGAAAAATGGAGAGGTAAGACTCTATTATTTTTGTATTCTGAGCCTCCATTTGGAAATAATCTTGTTGCTTTTTGTGTTATGGTGGCCACCACGTATTGTTACTTCTCTATATCTTTTGTGAACTTGTGAATTAATGAAATATTTGCTCTATGAAAGTTATGTCTCTCTTTGGATTTCCAACAAGCTGCTTCATTCTTTTGGTGTTTTTGAAGAAGAATGGAGATGGCTTGGCCTTTATGATTTGGTTTTTTGTAGCTTAGAAGCAAGTCCTGTGAGTTATGGCCACCATGAAACCCCATCCACCATATGAGTTTCCTTTTTCCTTTGAAGAACCTAAGATTGAACCCTATGGCTATAGGTTGTGGCTATGCTGAAACTCCAATGATTTCCTTCATTATCATGCAACAAGACCTACGAGTATCATTCTATGGGAATTTTACACTCTTTTAAAACTTATATGAGCTTATCATCATGCCAATAATAAAGATTTGTATATAGACATAAGCTTGAATTTGCATAGGTCATGGCCATGCCATGGACAACTCCTTCGATTTCATGCAAAATACACAATTTGTGGGCTCGACCCTGCTGATAAATTGCAAGCATATATCTGTATTTTAGTTTACATGTCGAAACCCCAAGTGGGTACTTGAAATTTTAGCTGAAAATGATGTCTCAGGCTGTTGCATGCTGTGACCTCCATAAGGTCTGAATTTCTTTTGTAAACTGTGCATTCTGAAGGAAGAATATTGAAACCCTTCACCTGCTATGTATTATATTCTGCAATAAAAACAAAACCCTTTCATGGGTACCTTGAATATTGATGTTCAGGTCACGACCTTGAATACATGTTATTCATTTTTTCACTTTTTCCAAAACTGGGCTCAATCTAGAAGAGTAGAATAATAATATTTTGTAAAATGGAAGAATTTTTTGAAAATAGAAAAAAGAAGACAAATTTCCTTTCACTCATCTATAGATGTAGAACCTGAGTCATTATGGGCTTAATGCAAAAACCCCATCCTCTATATTGTATGTCTACTCCAGGATGTTTGCAAGGCTTTAGATATTCTTTTGAGGGTTTGCAAAAAACTCTAATGGCATGATGCTCACATTTTTTTAGTATATTATAGCTGTACTTTCATCTTTGCAAAAATACAAGAAAAATTGTATATCTTGATAAAGAAAAACCTGAAAAAACCATTGTTTATGTTCCCACTTTTGCTACCGTCTTAGTTTTAATCAAGCTTCTTATTGTTTCTTCATTTTTATAGTGAGATCTTATGTAACTGTATCTTCATAAGTCACCATATGATGTGATTGTGCCTTATTATTTTGTATGCTGATTTTGATGGAATTGTTTAGTTAAACCAATAGTGCTTCTCTATAACATCATTGTTTATTTTATGATCCTGCATCTCAAATTTATTAGACATAAAAACTATAAAAAATCACTCATATATTCTACATTGATTGAAATGTCATTGCCATCATGGAAATCCTGTAGCATATGTTTTTCACCTGATTGTATGAATATTACTACATAGTCATGTATGTTGCATATGAACATTATGAAAAATGTACTATCAATCATTGGCTCTTGCCAAGACTGTCAAAATGAATTGAAGACTGCTGCTATGAATTGCATTCATGGATAATGATGATTATTTTTATTCCATACTGTTGTCCCACATTATTTTTTATGAGTTGGGATTAACCCTTGTGGGAGCCACATTTCTCACCACTGATAACAATATTTGTTGATTGAAATAATCTGATTATACCTATTCATGCACACTAAACAAACAAATTAGAAAAATAATTGAAGCTGAAAGCTTCCATTGAACTTCGTACTCCCTGAACATCAGCCTTTTTATGACTTAATCATTTGGTGAATGCTTGATAGGATGTGTATTAATTTATGTTGGTAATGTAGGCATGAAGTAGGATGTGATTTATCATTGCTCTAACACCATGTTTTAACAATCTTGCATGAAACCATGGAGCTTGGAGTTGAAACAACCTAGAGGCACTAAAGACACAACAACTTGAAGATATTGAGTAAAAATGATTCATCATTACAGGCAATGATGAATCATTGCCCTTTTGTATGTTTACATTATCTTCAGTTGTGTGGTTTACAACCTTACTTGTATTCATTATTTGACTAACAAAATCAAATTAAGTTACTCCCATGGCTTGTGTGAGACTTTGGTTTTTACAATATGAATAAAACAACATTTCTTATACAAAATTTATGAGTTCTTCTATTACAAAAATTTGCATAATTACATTGAAAATTCACAAGTAATCAAATTCTAGAATACAATGAATACTTTAGTAGAAATTTTATACCTTTCAATGAGAAATGCAATTCAGCTCTACCTATTTTGAGTTGTAGCTAAAAATAGGTAACAATTTGGTGACCTCTATAGAGTATTTTCCTACTAAACACCATAGACTAGTTATGTAGCTTATCCATTGGGAATGGAGTCCATCTTTGCTCTTTAAGCTCTTGAAAACCTTTGTAACTCAGCTACAAACCAAACAAACTAAAAGAAACTACTGCAATTATGTTTAAGACAATGTTAGGAAACCACAATGCAACATTTGCATGTTATTGAAAGCATAACAAAACTGAAAAGAAATGTGCCATGGGGCAGTTATTGAAAGAAAAATTGAAACTAAAACTACACTACTATGTATAGCCGCAAACCTAATGCTTAAAAGCACTATTTGAGGTGAATCTCGTTGACGGGGATTGGTAGTATTTCACCATCCAACTTTGAGAGTAAAAATGCATTGTGTTCTTTCTTCTCTGTAATGATGTATGGACCTTCCCACATGGCATCAAATTTTGTATGTTTCCTAGGTTTGCTTTTGAGCTCATCCCACTTGAAAACTAAATCACCTTTGCTGAAAACTCTTGCTACTGCTTTTCTGTCAAAGGTCTTTTTCATCCGTGCATGGTGGAACTCAAGCTTTTTGAAAGCTTCTTTTTTGGTTTCCTCCAATTCCATTAATTGAGCAAGCCTAATTTGCATTGGCTACTCCTCAAGCAATTCCAGCTCTTTTATGTATTCTAGAGTTGGTAACTCTATGGAAAGAGGCAATTTGGCTTCTTTAACATAAACCAAAACATAAGGTGAAAAACTTGTTGATCGTTTTAGTGTAACTCTATTAGCCCAAAGGGCTAGCTTCAACATTTTGTGTCAAGATCTTTGATTATCTTCAATAGTCTTTTTGATGATCTTAATCAGATTCTTGTTTGTCGATTCAACCTGTCCATAACCCTGAGGGTAATAATTTGAGGAGGTGTTCAAATAAATATTATGCTTTATGGACCAATCTGAAACTTTTAATCCTATAAAATCCAAAGCATTATCATAGATTATTGAATCTGGTGTACCAAACCTAGAAACCAAGTCTTGATATAAATTGAAAATAGATGTTTCGTTTGCATCTTGTAATGTGACTACTTTAGTCCACTTTGTAAAGTAGTCTATGGCAGTTAAAATCTATTTGTGCCCAACACTAAAAGGTGGATTGATTGGACCTATGAAATACAATCCCCATTTGCTGAAAGGGTGTTCTACTTGAATCAAATGAAGTGGCAAGTCTGCAAGCTTCTGCTTTCCGGTGAACATTGCACACTTATTGCACTTTCTCACATAAGCATGACCATCTTTGAACAAATATGGCCAATAGTATCCAACCCTCATAATTTTGAGAGTTGTAGTACGTGGTGCAAAATGACCTCCAATAGGTCCATCATGGAATTCCTTAAGAATTATTTCAATCTGATTTGGTTAAACACATATGAGAAATACCCCATGTTAAAATATTTCTTATAAAGAACACCAATTTTTGCATATGGAATTGCTTGTAATCTATAATGTCTTCATTTTGACTTGTCCATACCTTTTGGACAATCTCTAGTATGCAAGTAATGAATCATTTGATGGATCTAATCAGTTGAGGTAGCTGTAAGAACAATTTCCTCTTCAAAATTTAGGACTATAGTAACTTCTTTACTGATGTTCTCTTATTTTCTACAAGCTGCTCACACAAACCCTTACCTCTAACAAGCTTGGTAACCTTTATGTTGATGTCATGTTTCATGACTTTGGTTATCTAGCCTGCTCTCTTGTCATTAATATCTTTACTTAGCAAAAATTCTTTGATTGTTGGGTGAGCTACCAATAAATGTATCTTATTATTGGACAACATATGTCTAAATTTCTTGAGACTCCTAAGTACAACAAGCACATGCTTCTCAACAAATGAATACCTGGTTTCATAATCATGTAAAACCTAACTAAAGAAAGCTATAGACTGCTCCATACCTTCATTATTTTACTGACAGAGCATTATGGAGATGGTATCCACTCCCCCAAATGTGTACAATATGAAATCCTTATCCAAATTTGGGTTGATAAGAGTAGGGGTTGTTGCAAGTGCCTCTTTAATCTACTCCAAACTATTCTTTCCTTCTCCCATCCGGCTGAATTGAATTTTTTTCTTTAGCATGGCTATAAGTGGCTGCAATAAAGCTACAAGGTTGGGAATAAATCTCCTAACAAAGTTTATTCTTCCTATAAAGCTTTGCAATCCTTTTTTGTGAGCAGGGAGCGACAATTCCATAATGGTTGCAATACATTTTGGATCTATAGAAATGCCATCTTTAGAAACAATATAACCTAGAAGTTTACCTTTGTGAACAACAACAATGCTCTTTTTTGGATTCAAGGAAATCCCATACTGAGCATCTTTCAAAAATCTGTCTAAGATTCAATCAAAGTGTTCATTAGCATTTCGTGAGAAAACAATGATATCATCTAAATAAACAAGAACAAACTTGTTTATCAAACCTTGGAGAGCCATGTCCATTGCTCTCTGAAAGGTTTCTTCCACATTTGACAATCCAAATGGCATTTTTCTATAAGCCATAGTACCCCACTTGGTGGTAAAGGTTGTCTTATACTGGTCTTTGTCTTTAACTAGGATCTGGTTATACCCTAAATAACCATCCAACAATGAAAATATTTCTAATCCTAAAGCAACCTGCGATATCTACTCCATCAAAGGCAATTGATAGTGATCTTTGAGTGAAGCTCTGTTTAAATCACATAAATCTACACACAACCTTATCTCTCCACTCTTCTTCCTAACAAGCACCAAGTTGGAAACCCAAGATGTGTGCTTTATTGGAAAGATGATGCCACCTTCAACCAATTTGTTCAGCTATGTCTTTATCAAGTGTTCCAGCTTAGGATTCAAGGGCCTCTACTTCTATCTAACTGGTTTTGCATTGGGTTCAAGCTCAATTGTTTTCTGAGCCAACTCAGGATTAAAACCCTTGAAGTCTCCATACTCCCAAGCGAATATGTCACTGAATTCTTGGCATATTAAGATGAAGGTGTGTTGTTCTTCTTTGGTACAAATTTTTCCAAGCTTTAGGAGCTTATCTTTAAATATTTCAATTAGTTCAAAATGCTCCTTCTTCACTGTAATGTTGGATTTATCTCTTCTAACCTGATTGTTAGTGCTGAAAATTGATTCAAGGGTAACCAACCACTTAGGTAGTTTTATTTTTTTCAATTATAGAATTTGGTCCTCATATTGTTGTTCAAGTTTCTACTGATTAGCAGCAGAAAATTTTGCTTCTTTAATCAGAAAACTAATGATTTTTTGATCACTGTCAAAAATTTTCCAACTGATAGTATTATTAGGTATAGATGGTCTTACTACCACCTTGACATATTTTTGTACCTCAATGTTATTTATATCAGTAGGTATATCATACTGTGAACCTATGGCAACTAATCTATCTACTTATTTTGATTTATGGGAATTGATAGCAAATTAAAAGCACTAAAATTTTCAATTAAGTCCCAAGCTCTGTGCTTATATAACTTTAGCAAATCATTCTTGGTTACACTTTGATTTCTTACCTAATTTACAATCAATTCTAAGTCACCATAAGCCTATAAACACTTAATACCCTTTTTTTCTGGCCCATTCCAAGCCATGGATCAGTGCTTCGTACTCAGCCGCTTTGTTCATGTAGTTGAAAGCGAATATGAATGTTGAATAATATATATCTCCTTCAGGTGAGACAAGCATCACACCTCCACCAGCACCTATCCTACTCCTCGAACCATCAAAAAATAGCTTCCAAAGCTAATTGTCTTGCTGATTAGGCTACACTTTTTCTTTAACTAGGTTTGGAACTATCACATTGGGCTCTTGAAGCATATAAACACCCAATCCTCCCTCATCCATGCGATTGAAAGGATCAGTCTCATGATCTTCGGCTACCCACTCATCAAGGTTCATGATGGGTATGCATCCAATTGGTGTACCAGAGTCTAAGGTCATGGATTGATCTTCCTGACCATGGACAACAAGGTTGGTGTTTATTGCACTAGGTACATATGGCTCTAAATGGTCCTTAGCCTAGATTTCTGACTTAATGGTCACCTTTGTACCATATCTAGTTCTAAAAAAATGTGAGACTAGTTAAAAGATAAATATCCCCTATCTTAGTAGTGAAATATCTAGATAGGCACATGCTAAAGAATGGTGGCAAGTCTATAACATATGTCCTACGAAACTGAGAAATTGGGGCAAGTGTGTAGGGTAAGAGGAAAATTCTGGATCATTCCTAAAGATTGAATGGTTGTACCATCTAATTGATTGATTCCTTTTGAAAGGGGCTCATACACTAGACCTAACTTATCTACTAAACTCTTTGGCATTATAGAACTTCTTGCACCAGAATCAATCATACAATTATGGACTAGAATCAAAGTGACATAGAAGGGTGGTGGTTTTTCCTCCTCAATGGACTGCTCTATCTTAACCTATAAAGTGTTGGCTAGAACCCTATGCTGCTCAATGATAGGCTCCTCAGAAATTGATATTTTGGCTAAAACTTCTTGCAAGCTTTCTTTCTGTGCAGCAAGATGCAAAGCATCTAACATGGTCATGCTAATAGTGGATTTTTTCATATGATTGACAATATTAAAATCTGAGGTACTAACATTATGTTGTACTTTCAGAACAATAGGCTTTGCTTGTGTTGTTTGAGGTTGAGGTTGTGCCTTCTACTATTCTTTAGCTATTGTAGTCTGCTGTCTTGGCAGAATTTGAACGTTCTAAGCTAAAGCATGTTGATTTTTCCCTTGTTGGGATGTAGGAATTTGATCTTTCTACTGAACAACTTGTTTGTATTTTTTTGGCTATTGTACATTAGGAACAACTTGCTGCCTTAAATCAACAGCTCTTTTTTTTGATCTTTTATTGGCTGCAATAGATGTAGCAAACTAGTTTTTCCCTTGTGCATGATTAACGCCACAAAACTCATTTCCTTGCCCATTCATATGGCAATATCAAGGTCATTCTACTGCATTTGATCATCTTATAGATTTTTTCTCTCCTTTGGTGTTTTCTCAGAAGCAACAAAACCATTTTGCACCATAAGCACTTGATTAACTACCTTGTTTAGACAAGTAGCTTGATTATGAGGCTGATTACAAGGATAACACCATACGTAATCTTGCGCCAAGTTGTTTTGGATAGGTACAAGCTCTTTAGAAGAGCTAGTAACATTTTTATTGAAAGGATGATTAGGCCTAGCATTGAAATTTCTTCATTGTCCTTGGTAGTTAGCCTAATAAGGTAGTCTATTTGGCTGAAAGGGGGGTTGATAGGGTCTGAAATTTTGGCCTTGCTAGTTTTTAAGGATTTCTAAATTGTTACTGACAGTCTACAATATCTTTTGCATAGCTTCCTGATTGTTTATTTGTTGTTGTAAATCATTTTCCATTTTTTGTTGAGTACCCTTAAGCTCTTGTAATTTTGAATTGATTGGAACAACGTAGTTTTGAGCAATTGTTTGGGAACTAAAAGTTGGAATAGGGGGTAACGGGGATATAGGAGGTACTTGAATGGGTATTAATGATTGGATATTTAGGAAAATGGTATAGGAGGCCTGGGTGCAATCCTATCAACTTGTATTAAGTTATTTTCAGCTCTAATAGCTATCTCATAGGTTGTTGGTAGAGTTACTCCTCCCATAGATTGGATCAAAAGTGCAATATCACTGTTAACAACCCTAAGATAATACAAAAAAGTATGATGTAGTGTAGGCCTTATCATGGTTGGGATTTTGTTCCAAGTTCTTTGGAATCATAAGTTAAAATATGTCATCTATTCTTATGAGGCTCTCTTGACAGTCGTCATTTTCTCAAGTAGAGATAGATGATCAGATTTGTGAAAAAATTATTTGCTTAACTTGTCTCCCAAGTCATCCCATGATGCAATAGAATTCACCGTTAAGCCTCTAAACCATTGGAGTTCCTTGCCTTTAAACGAAGCTGCTAAAATCCTCAATGACACATTCTCTTATGTGACATGATGAACCCCACAAAGTGAAGCTACGTCTCTTATGTGTTCAATTGGCATAGTCTGATCTTCACCTATAAAACTAGGATGAATTTTAAGTGTAGCTACCAGTATGTCATTGTGTTGAGACAAATTCAATGGGCTACCCCCATTAAATGGAACAAAAGCATGTGCTCTAGCCATCAAAGTTGCTTGCACTATCGGGTTTGGTACTTGTGGTATAGGATGTACTACTGGAAAAATAGGTATAGAACTAGAAGGCCTAAGACTGGGAGGTGTATATTGAGATCTCAAATTTGATCGTGATCATGATCTACTCAATCTCCTTGTTATTATGCCTCTTCTCTTTGGTGAAGATAGATGTAGATATTCAAATGGATTAGCGCTTCCTCTTGTCTAAACATTTCTTATAAGCTATTCGTACTTGATCTGCTAGAAATTGAGAATGGAGTCACCAAGTATATGAAACTTTAAACTCTAAAACGCTAAAGAACTATTGTATATACCAGATCAACAACTTGAAACTATTGAATTCTTACTCTAAACTGTGATTCAGAGTCCCATCGGGTGTGCCAAAAATTGTTATCAACAAGAGTGCACCTGAATGTGAAAGCAGAGATGCTTTGCCATCTTATGTAACATGGGAATACCTCCAGGTTGTCAGTACCCTATAGGAAAGTAAACCTTTCAATTCTAGGTCGGCTTCGTATATGATCATCTGATTATGAACTAAAAACTTGATTGGAAAAGGGGAAAGAGGATTGAAATAAAACATAAATTGAAATCTAAAACTGGGTGATGCACCTAGTTGACTTAAAGATCACAAACTGATTCACATATGATCCCTTACGAAGCTTATTTTCACAACTTAGATTGGAAAATTCAACTGCATCAATGATTCACAAAAAGGCCTAATAATTCATTCTTTCTGAAGGAAAATGTTATTTTCACAACTTATCTAAGGATATATTAAAAGCACAATTTATGACCTGCAACTAAGATTTCTTTTTTGTGTACATGCATTCATGAATGTGAAAAAAATTTAAAAGTTTTTATGTCAAAAACATTAAATTTTCATCCAAAACATTCGTAAAACAAAATACCCAAATCTAAGAAGGATAATATTTAACTTGCAATGACAAACAAAGGAACACTCTACAAAGATACTCTAAGATAACTTGTAAAATATGCTAAATATCATAAAACTGTGAAAACTGAGATACATGAGGTCTCTTTGTTGAAGGTAAAGGTAGAAAACAAGAACTCCGGAAAAAGATAAACTTTTTCCAATATATACAATAAAGGCATGCATAAAGCATCCAAGAGGTGAAACTAAAAGTCAACCTTGAGTGCCAAATCAATAACTCCAAAGTGAAATTTGAGAAGAAACAAAAAACCCGAAGAAAAAAGCTCAAACTCATGTAAAAATAAGTAAAATTAGGCTCAAAGTCAAGTTCAACTCATAGTTGACCCATGGGTCACTCGAACTGAACTGGAAATCCCTGAAAATGTGGGCAAAAACATGCAAAAATTGCCTCATTTTTATCAACTTTCACATGCACATCAGACTCGAATAGCTCCATCATTAACTCCTTGTTTAACATGCATGATTGGGGTAATCTTTAGTTAATGTTTGCATTTAATAAATAGTTAAGTTAATTAAATGATTATAAAGCATCATTTAATCAACTAACTTTACATTGTTTATGCAAACACATAACATTTAAATTTAATAAGAACTTTAAACCCTACCCCAATACCTAACCTCTACCCTTACATCATATGCCCCATTCCACACATATGGGGACTTAGAAATTGTTTACAAAAATTCCTAAGGCAAAACAATGGGATGAAACCCATGGCCTTGGCATTAGTAAAAGCATATGTTTTAATTAAAATGTGACAAAAGTCAATTTAGGGTATGAAACCCTAACAAAAAGCATTAAGCATATCAAAATATCATTTCATTTTGACCATGAAGCTTCGGGAGGAAGCTTAGCCACCATGGAAATACTCTGTTGAAGCTCAGAACTAAGGAATTTTGCATTGTTTCAGCCAATTTTTTGTGCCTGGAAGCAAAATGGATAGGTAAGCCTTTGTTATTTTTGTATTTTGAGCCTCCATTTGGTAATAATATTGTTGCTTTCTGTGTTATGGTGGCTGCCACGTATTGTTACTTCTTTGTATCTTTTGTGAACTTGTGAATTAATGAAATCTTTGCTCTATGAAAGTTATGTATGTCTTTGGATATCCAACAAGCTGCTTCATTCTTTTAGTGTTTTTGAAGAACGGAGAAAACTTGGCCTTTTTTATTTGGTTTTCTATAGCTTAGAAGCAAGGCCTGTGAGTTATGGCCACCATGAAACCCCAACCACCATATGAGTTTCCTTTTTCCTCTGAAGAACCTAATATTGAAACCTATAGCTATAGGTCGTGGCTATGCTGAAACTCTAGTGATTTCCTTCATTATCATGTAACAAGACCTACGAGGATCATTCTATGGGAATTTTCCACTCATTTAAAACTTATCTGAGCTTATCCTTGTGGCAATAATAAAGATTTGCATGCATTCATAAGCTTGATTTCGCATAGGCCGTGGCCATGCCATGGAAAATTCCTTCCATTTCATGCAAAATACACAATTTGTGGGCTCAACCCTACTGATAAATTGCAAGCATATATCTGTATTTTAGTTTACATGTTGAAACCCCAAGTGGGTACTTGGAATTTTAGTTGAAAATGATGTCTTAGGTTGTTCCAGATGGCGACCTCCATAAGGTCTGTAAAAACTTTTGTAAACTATGCATTTTGAAGCAAGAATATTGAAACCCTTCACCTGCTATGTATTATATTCTGCAATAAAAACAAAAACCTTTCATGGGTACCTTGAATACATGTTCTTCATTTATGCACTTTTTCCAAATCTAGGCTCAACCCATAATAGTAGAATAATAATATTTTGTAAGATGGAAGAATTTCTTGAAAGTAGAAAAAAGAAGACAAATTTCCTTTCACTCATCTACAGATGCAAAACCTGAGTCATTATGGGCTTAATGCCAAAACCCCATCCTCTGTATTGTATGTCTACTCTAGGGTGTTTGCAAGGCTTTAGATATTCTTTTGAGGGTTCACAAAAAACTCTAGTGGCACGATGCTCACATTTTGTTCTTTTATGACTGTATTTCTAGTCGTGGCTACAATGCTAGGTTTTACTCTTGAATTTTTTGCATGAGGTCGAAACCCTTGATTTTCATGGCTTACCTTTTTTTGTGTTTGCACTCCGTTGCATTCATGCTTTTGTATCCTTTAGCTTATTTACAATGTCTAAATTCATAAAATAAAGTCTACAGGTATTATGATATTCATTTTTTTCAGTACATTGTTGGTTTACTTCCATCTTTGCAAAAATACAAGAAACATTGTATGTCTTGATAAAGAAAAACTTGAAAACCATGGTTTATGTTCCCACTTTTGTTGTTTTCTCACTTTTAATCAAGCCTCTTACTGTTTCTTCATTTTTATAGTGAGATCTTATGTATTTGTACCTTCATAAATTACCATATGATGCAATTGTGCCTTATCATTTTGTATGCTCATTTTGATGGAATTGTTCAGTTAAACCTATAGTGCTGCTCTATAACATTATTGTTTATTTTATGATCTTGCATCTCAACTTTATCAGTCATAAGAACTATAAAAAATCACTCATATATTCTGCATTGATTGTAATGTCATTTCCATTATGGCAATCCTATAGCATATGTTCTTCACCTGATTGTATGAATATTACTGCTTAGTCATGTATGTTGCATTTGAACATTATGAAAAATGTATTTTCATTCTTTGGCTCTTGTCAAGACTATCAAAATGAATTGAAGATTGCTGCTATGAATTGCATTCATGGAGAATGATGATTATTTTTATTCCATATTGTTGTCCCACATTATTGTTTATGAGTTGGGATCAACCCTTGTGGGAGACACATTTCTCACCACTAATAACAATATCCGTTGATTGAAATAATCTGATTATACCTATTCCCACACACTAAATAAACAAATTAGAAAAATAATTGAAGATGAAAGCTTCCATTGAACCTTGTGATCCCTGAACATCTGCCTTTTTATGACTTAAGTAACAATTTGGTGAATGCCTTATAGGATGTGTATTACACTTCTATTGGCAGTGTAGGCATGAAGTAGGATGTGATTTATCATTGCTACAACACTATCTTTTAACAATATTGCAGGAAACCATGGAGCTTGGAGTTGAAACAATTTGGAGGCACTAAAGGCACAACAACTTGAAGATATTAAGTAAAAACGATTCATCATTACAGGAAATGATGAATCATTCCCCTTTTTCATGTTTACATTATCTTTAATTGTGTGGTTTACAACCTTACTTGTATTCATTATTTGATTAAGAAAATCAAATTAAGTTACTCCCATGGCTTGTGTGGGACTTTGGTTTTTACAATATGAAAAAAACAACATTTCTTATGCAAAATTTATGAGTTCTTCTATTACAAACATTTGCATAATCACACTAAAAATTCACAAGCAATCAGATTCTGGAATAGAATGAATACTTTAGCAAAAAAATTGTACCTTTCAATGAGAAATGCAATTCAACTCTACCTATTTTGAGCTGTAGCTAAAAATAGGTAACAATAACATCATGTGATATTGTACTTGATTATCTTAAGATTTATCTTTGTAAATAGGGGTTATTGAAAGATTACGTGTTGCAAATGGGAGATATAGTTGATTGTGTAAATCATATGGTTATTAGCCATATTGAGTAAATGCAATTGTATAAAAGTGGGGATTTTTGCTCTTGGAATCAATGATTTCATGGTGGAGAAATTAGGCATATTGGGAATGAATTTTGAAGGTGTTGGTAGGAGACTGTGAGAGACTTTGTAATGCAAATTTTGAGGCTTGAATGATGTAATAAGGAAAATAAGCTTGGCATCATTAATAAAGCGGTTCCTCATTGAGAAGCAGACACGAAAATGTAGCCTGAACATATACGTGAACTTTGTTATCAAGTTTCCTATTGTATTTCTATTCTGTCTATTCTCTCTCATTATTTTCAGTTTTAATTCCTACTTTGAATCTTAATTATGCTATGTAAGATAGGGGTACCAACCATGTTCAAGGCCCCAGGTCACGAAGAGCCAAGAGCAGAAGGCTACCCTAACTTACCTCAACTTAAAGGGGTGTTAGGAGACGAGGATGAGAATGATGAGGACTATAAAGTCCTATAGCCACTCTACAATCTCAAGATTCAAAATGAGGCTAGGTGAGCTGGTTGTTTAGCTCAACATTATATCTCGAATAGCTCTCTGCTCAAGGATGAAAGCGTAGTTCTAAGATGACAATGCAGTGTGTTGGTGTCTCTCAGGTGTGCTAGAGTCCGTACGACCAGAGGACCAAAAGTGCAATGTGACCTAATAGAAAACAAGCTAGCAAGCTAGCTAGTGACTTCTAAAAGAGAAAAATAACACTATAAAATATGAGAAGTACAAATGAAGGTGATAAAGTAAATATACCAAAGCTAAGGTGATGAAGATGATTTCGTAGAAGAGCCTATTCGCCAGCTAGCTTGATAAAATGCGTTCTCCTGCACATAGAAAGAGAAAAATTGTTGGGGGGCTATATAAGGGTCTTCCTTAGTCAAACCCCCATTTTGGTGTTTCCACCTCCACAGACAACCAAGCTTGTAATGATGCATAAATAATATGATAAAGAAGGAAATGAAGTAAAGAACACTAAAACACTACAAAAAAGTAAATGTGTCACTCAACCAAATAATAGAGGACAGGAGTAGAAAGCTTACCACCTCCACCAAGAGCACTCAAGGCTAATGGGGGAGAAAATGAGAGGACTCAAGCCCTTGCTACAATGGTGTTGTTCCACACTTGCTCTACTAAGTTCATGGAGTGGTGTTGTTGCTGCTATGGAGTGCAAAAGTGCTACTAAAAGTGCTTGAGAATGCAAGAAGTGAGTGCAAGAAGGCTGAATTGAATGTTTAAAAGATGGCTAGAAGATGAAATGCATGTAGAAGGAGTGAGTTTGAAGGATTGAATGAAGAAAATGACCATATTCAGGTTAGTCGACAGAAGAGGGTGTTACAAGTTGACTCCCAATGAGATGTGTAATGCGTCTGCTACTTCAAACATAGGAATCTACCAGACATAAGCACGCTGCATGGATGTTTTCACACCGTGTGGGCATCCTTGATAGTTATTCCCCTACTGACGCACATAATAAGTGCCAAGTGGAATGAAGGCAGTGGGTTTATGTGGATTTTTTCCTTCGGATTTGGTTTTCTCAAGTGGAGAAAGGAAAAAGAGGGAATTTGCATAAGGGGTGCAAATTCACTCCTATACATTTTTCCCCCACTTTAGCGAGCACAAATACTAATGAGTTCTCTGATAAAGTAGATCGAAGAATAGTAGGGTTATAAATGTATACCTAAACCGTCAAGGAAGAAAACCATGATTTGGTGAACCTAAAGGTATAGGGAAAGCAAAGGACTTCATAGCTTCTTAGAACTATGAAGCTGAAGAATGAAAGTTTCTTGCACGCTCGCAAACCTACAAGGAGGTGACCCCAAGATCTCTCACATGAAGGAATCCACGTAAAGAAAACACCTCATAAGATCTCAATCCTACAAGGAAGGTATCCTCCAAGATCTCTCACATGAAGGAAACCCAAGGAAAAGTGACTTATAGACCCATAGACCTACAAGGAGGCGTCCCACAAGATCTCTCACATGAAGGAAGCCAAGGAAGCGCCTTCCAGACCCGTAGAGTTGCAAGGAGGATATTTTTCAAGATCTCTCACATGAGGAATACCCAAAGAAAGTTTCATACAGACCCGTAGACCTGTAGAAGAGCAACCCCCAAGATCTCTCTCATGGAGGAAGCTCAAAGGAAGAGCCCTATAGACCCATACACCTGTAGGGAGGTAACCCCTAAGATCTCTCACATGGAGGAAATCGAAGGATGTAGACTCTGCAGAGTCAAGAAGTGGTGACATGTCTACCCACAAATAGAGCATGTCAAAAAGCAACCATGTAGGAAAGTAAGTAGATAGTCATGCAGACCATCGACAAGCTGGAAAAAATTCAAAGGGGTCTCTTGGGAACTCGGTGTAAAGAGGGGGTCCACTCAAGGGACGTGTTGTTCGAAAGTATGGAAAATACCTTTCTTTCTTGAATCAATTCTTCATCATGGAATCCTTTCAAAAGATGTTCACTTCATTAAGGAATTCAAAAGGAAGAAAATGCCCCCAAGTGAGGGGAAGATCAAAGTTTCTCCCACCTCAAATGAAAGGTTCTAAAATACTTTCTTTATGAACCCTTGATAAAGGAAACACATTTTGTTAGGGTTTCAAGTTGAGAATGCAATTTCTAAAGAAAGGCTTGCGAAGATTCGTTGGCAATGAATGCATTTTCTGAAAATCAAAATGTAACAGAAGTAGAGTTGTCACTCATGAAAGGGACAACTCAAGCAAAGAAGAGAGAAAGAGAAAAAATGAAAAGAAGCATCACAAACGAAGGGCACAGGGTTAGCCTGATATTTTGGGGTCAAAATTGCTCATAAATATAATAAGTATAATAATAGTATATATAATGAACTATCATCAACCCCCTAATATATCAGACCATGTGAAGAATACATGAGAAGAGAAAGTAAAACTAAAAAATTGGGTCAACATGGAAGGGAAACCTAAATTCCCCCAACGCTTTGCATCCTCCCCAATTTATTAAAAATCAAGCATAAACACAGAAGAATGATGATACAAATAGAGGAAGGTTTACGACACAAAAATCAATCCTATATCCAAGAACCAATAAGGGTGACAAGGGTCATTCGGGAACACATAGCATAGTCATCGGGGAACACATTAAAACATACACACATCTAATCTAAAGATAAAGAAGGGGCCTCACCCTAGCACTGATTGACCAAGAGGTCATCCTTTTCACACTCTAGATCATCGTAGGGGGAAGGAGGACATGCCTATAGTGGTGGAATCTTCAGGGGAGGAGCTTCCAACTCTCTCGCAACAAGGACTAAGGAAGAGGGCCCCACAAGGTCCTCTCCACTGAGCTCTTATGGAGCTAGGGTTAGTGATTTTGTAAAGATCACTAACAAGTCCGAAACTTCATCCAAAGAGTTAAACATACACCTCACCAGAGTTCCATGTCTAAATTTGATGGACAGGGAAGGTTGTCCTCAAGATTCACTACTGGGCTCACTGAACGATTCAAGAGTGGTGACGAGCTCAGGGGAAGCCGACATTGGTTCTATCACTAGGATAGAACAAGTCAGTACAAGGCCACCCTTTGGAGAGGGTGGGATCCTCTTATGTTTTCCATTGCTAGAAGGACCACCCTCCACCTTCTACTCTGTCAGGGGATGTGAACTCCCCATAGATAAAGTGAGAGGTGTAGAGGAAGGGGAAGAAGAGAAAACCTTAGCAGACACCACCAAGGTGTTCGTCACATCTATGGCTTTTGGAAAAGGCGAGATGACGGGAAGGGACATTAGTAAAGGTAGTTCTGCCAAGGGAGTGATAAACACCTACACCTTTTTAAGTTCAAGTGCCCTCACAACGGGAACCTGAGGTAGGGTAGAGGTAGACTGAATGGAAGTAGAGGGAAGGAGAGAGGACACAGCCAAAAGGGAATGCTTCTTCTTCCTTCCTATGTAGGGCGGCCTGCTCAGCCACACCTTTTGCTAGTGCTTTTTCTCGTGCACAAGGCAGTTTCTTTGACTCTTCGAATCAGAGGCCAAATGCTAGGAAAGAATAGAAGGCTCCTACTTAGACATGGGAGTTTCCACTACAACCATTTCTGGCGAAGGAATGGACTTCTAAATGAGAGCAAGAGCAGATTGGGAAACAAGAAGATGATTCAGTTCAAGAGCCTCAATAGTGGGCCTCTTCCCATTGACTTCTTTGGGAGCAGGAGTAGTAGGAGGCCACAAAGGTTGAGACATAGAGGATTCTCCACAAGGACCTTTTTTCCTATTATACCAAATGGGTCTAGGCTTTATAGGTAAAATAGGAAGCTCAAATGTGGGACACTTGGGATTTTTCCAAGCAGGCACCATAGGATTCTCATGCAAACACAAAATGGAATTAGATGGCGCTGCAACAGGGTGAGAGGAAGTGTTAGGCTGAACAGTGGAAGAAGAAGAAGGAGGATCTTGAGACTGCTTTTCTTCTTGCCTCCTACATGCCTTAGCGGCATCACTATTAGCTTTCAAGCAAGCCCTATGTGAAACAACATAGGGAAATAGAGGGTACCTACTCTTGGTGTAAAGCACCCTCTCTTATGATTCTAATAAGATCGATACAAAAGGTCCTTCCTAGGCGAAAGAGGACCAACTGGCGTGGGCCAAGAGTAATCCAAGGAGTAGCTACCATGAACAACTGGTGGTTTATAACCAATGTAATGAATCACGTGCACAAAACCCTCGTGGATAAATTTTAGGAATTTATGCACGACCGAGGGTATGACATTCATAGTAGCCAACCAAGGGATACCGAGGTTCACTCTAAAGAGTTCAAATCCATCAAACATGATTTTCATAGACTTAGGTTCAACCAAGACCAACAGGATGATACTCCCCAAAGGAGGTACACAAAGTTTGTCATGTGTGTGGATAGTACTAACAGGTGCATCATACCCATCTTTATGTAAAAAGGTGATTAACATGATCTCCTTAGTTATAATGTTTACTTGAGATGTTGGATCAACGAGAACACTTGCTACCATTTTTTCATTGATCCATGCAGGGATGTATAGAGGAGATGGTTCTCTATTGAAGCCCATCGACATATCCTATGAAGTAAAGGTTATACCATTGTCACTGCTCACAGGTTATGTGGATGGGATAAGTTGGTGTAGGAAAGAGGCCATCACACACACTAGACATCACTTTCACAGAACTCCCAAAAGGTGACATGATAGGACAGTGACCCAACTAAGGTTTTTCCACGCAATACTTTTGGACCCTTCCAACTATGCCTACTAGGGGTCACAGGTTGGGTTGCAAAGTGGAAATACCCACAACACTCACACCTACAATGCTCCTAAAACATGAGAAAAGGCTCTTTTAGTATCATAGAACAAAACCAAAATGGTTCACGTCAGGTTCATCAAAAATGTAAGAGAGGGGGACCAACCACGTTCAAGGCCCTAGGTCATGGAGAGCCAAGAGTAGAAGGATGCCCTAACTTACCTCAACTTAAAGGGGTGTTAGGAGATGAGGATGAGAATGATGAGGACTATAAAGTCCTACATCCACTCTACAATCTCAATATTTGAAATGAGGCTAGGCGTGTTGGTTTTCGAGCTCAACACTGTATATCAAATAGCTCTTTGCCTGAGGATGAAAGCACAAATTCAGGATGATAGCATGGCACGCTGGCGTCTCTCTGGTGTGCTAGAATCTGTATGACCAAAGGAACAAAAGTACAACATGAACTAACAAAAAAAAAGCTAGCAACCTAGCTAGAAAATTCTAAAAGAGCAAAATAACACTATAAAATATGAGAAGTAAAAATGAAGGTGATAAAGAAAATATACCAAAGCTAAGGTGAGAAAGATGATTTCATAGAAGAGCCTATTCACCAGTTAGCTTGATAAAACACATTCTCCTGCACATAGAAAGAGGAAAATTGTTGGGGGGTTGTCTAAGGGTCTACCTCAGTCAAACCCTCGTTTTGGTGTTTCCACCTCCACAAACAACCAAGTTTGCAACAATGGAGAAATAATATGATAAAGAAGGAAATGAAATACTAAAACAGTATAAAACAGTAGATGTGCCACTCAACCAAATAATAGAGGAGAGGAGTAGAAAGCTTGCCACCTCCACGAAGAGCACTCAAGGCTAATGGGGGAGAAAATGAGAGGACTCAAGGACCTCTACAATGGTGTTGTTCCACTCTTGCTCTACCGAGTTGATGGAGTGATGTTGTTGCTGCTATGGAGTGCAAAAGTACTGCTAAAAGTGCTTGAGAATGCAAGAAGTGAGTGAAAAAAGGCTAAATTAAATGCTTAGAAGATGGCTAGAAGGTGAAATTCATGTAGAAGGAGTGAATTTGAAGGAGAGAATGAAGAAAACAACCATATTTGGGTCGGTCGGTCGAAGAGGGTGTTACAAGTCGACTCCCAATGAGAAGTGTAATGCCTCTGCTGCACCAGATGTAGGAATCTACCAAGGACATAAGCATGTTGTGCGGACATTTGTGTGCTGCGAGGGCATCCCTAACAATTATTCCCCTGCCGACACATAAAATAAGTGCCAAGTGTAATGAAGGTAGCGGGCTTATGTGGATTTTTGCCTTTAGATTTGGTTTTCTAAAGTGGAGAAGGGAAAAAGGGGGAATTTACATAAGGGGTGCAAATTCACACCTATATACATTATTTAAGTAATTAGTTTATGTCATTAGGTTAAGAAAAGGATTAAGTGAACTCAATTTCTATAATTTAAAAGGTTAAAATATATAATCACTTCAAATATGTTGTGATCAAGATAAATTTGTAATCAGGAGTTATATGCAAATTATCTTGTAAAACCTTTAATACAGATCAACTATCTCGTGAGTCCTCGAAATACTAGGAGGGTACATGAGGCACAACCGAGAACACTAGCCCATCACAAGTGTGGATCAGGAGCCCCAACGAAGTATTGGAAACTCGAACCAACCCTATGCGTCTTATCTAGGTATCACCCTAGCTTCAACGCTTTGCTAAAGATGGCATGACTAGATTGAGGTACATCTTTAGCTCTCCCACCTTTATATACCCTACCAATAACATGTGGTTGGGATCATCCCTTGGGTGATGAAATCGCAAGCAAGTCCCACTAAGGGAATGAATTACTAGACATTTCGACTAGTCCCCAGGCTCGCACGTAGCACAAGGGGAGAGCTTACATGCACTAGCACTTCTTGGGTAGACTGGACTGGACTGGAATGAGCTATGATTTCTCACTCCCAAACACGACAAAAAAATTAATTGACCCTTTAATTAATCTATGTGTGCCTAAATTTGTGTGAAAAAAAGGCACATAGAGAGAGCTAAACTAGGGGTCTTAGTCCAATCGTCCTACAAAAAATGGATTAGTAGTTTTGATCTTCAGTCTTCATCAAATGTAGGGGACAAGTTGTGCAAATTATTAATTAAATTCCACAATCACTGAAAAAAATGTTAGCTGATTAGTATCCAAAACTAAAATCAAATTGTAGCTCAGATCAAAAAATTGAATGTTCTGGAATACCACAAATTCACCTTTGTGTGAGACGAGATCACCCTTGTCAGTGATGCGGGATCGCCCATTTTCTGAAGAGGTGGTATCATGTTTGCCTATTAGATGGAGAGGCGTATGCAATTTAGTCTCTATAACTCAATCAAGTTCACCTTTTTCTCTACAAATCTTCCCATTTAGGTTGTCTTATGCAGATTCACCTCTATAATTGATGATTTGCATGGTTGGATGCAAGTTCACCCTTTTTTTAGAAGGGTGAGAGTGAGTTTGCTTGTGTGTGTTGTAGATTTGCCTCTGTATTGAGCATAATCGATTGTTGGGGGTAGATTTGCCCCCATGTGTGCAATCCAAACCTGCAAAAATTTAAACAATAGTAAATATAAAGGTAGACCCATGACATGGGTCCCACCGGGCATGCCAAAAATGTGTGCAAGTGTTTTTTCCTACTCTAAGATGCAAAAATAAAATAAATGCAACAAGGAAAAACACAAAAAAAACACTCAAGATTAGGCCTAGTTGAATTCAAACAAAGCACAAGAAATGGAACTCTTTACCTTGTTCAAATTGATGGTTTGGTTGGCCCTTGTTGATGCTCGATTATGTGCTCCTTCTTGGACAAAATGACTCAAATCTTAGCTCTAAATGATGATGAGATGACGAGGAATGCAATGGAGGATGTGGGTATGTGAATAGATGCAATATGGAGGCTAAAATGCTACAACAATGGTGATGTCTTAAATGCTTGCTTGAGAGTGATTACTTGGTGATTGCTAAAGTGGATGGTCAAAAATGGAGGCCAATCCACTACTTTTAGGGGAAGTGTCTCTAAAGCAATGAAGGGCCAAGATTGATCCATGATGGAGGAGATCAAGGCTTAGGGTGAGTTAAGAACTCACAAGCCCTCACATTTTGACATTTGGTGAATGATGTGAAAGAGGAAAGGTGAGGTGGAGATGAGGTGGAGGTACTAGATTGTACCTTAGAAAGAGATAAGATATCCTCATAAAGGAGGTCTTTGTCCACATGTGCCTTGAGAGGATGTGTGTAGAATTAAAAATTCTTCACAAATCCACATGGGGATGGGAGAAGGAATTTAAAATTCCTTAAAATGTATAGGATGAATAAATGTGAATTAAAAATTCACATGGGGAAGGGGGTGCCTTCTCCAAATAGAGAAAGCATTTAATGTAAGTTGACCAAGGACACATGCCATAAATGGCATGGAGATTAGGCTAGGCCAACTAGTAATTAAGGTTGTGCAAATGTGGGATTAGGTAGGCTAATGACATATTACAGACAAGTGGGAGTGACCCTAATGATGATTAGGAGTGTGCACATCCTAATCACAGATTAATTAGATTAATCTGGATTAAGGAGGATTATGGAGGATGTGACATGAGGAGAGAGAAGAAAAAGAATTAAAAATTGATTTAATTCTAAAGATATAGTGACTAAATTAAATAAATTGGTTTATTTATTTAATTTAGAGAGGAATGGGATAAGGTAGATAATTAATTAATTACCTTAGGGGACATTAGGCTGAAATGAAATATTAACCAAATAATAGATTATTTGATCAATGTGGCTTAGGAGTGCAGGATAGAGGAATGCAAGGGTGAATTTGACCATATGGTTTTGGTCAAATTCATGTGTCTACATCTATATATTGAGCTACCCCTTCCTCTCTCCCCACATCTTCTCTCTCCCTATCTATAAATTGAAAAAAAAACAAAATATAATTATTGTTAAAATATTATATATTAAATATTTATATATATGTTGTTTAATTATTATTTATTTTATATATAAAATTATATGTATTATTTTATATTATATGTACTTTATATTTTTTAAAGTGACTTAAAATATAATTGTAGCACAATAAAAATATTATTATTTTATTTATTATTATATAATATATATTGAATGTATATTCTATATATAATGTAAATTAAATTATATATTATATAATTATATGTATTATTATATATAGTATTTTATATGCCTATCTCTCCCTCCATCTCCCTCTCACTCCCTCTTTTTATATCTCTCTACTTCTCTCTACCCTCTCTATTTATCTCCCTTCCTCTCCCTACCTCTTTTTATCCCTATTTCTCCCTCTCTCCCCCTGTCTCCCTATCACTCTCTCTTTCTATATATCATTATCTCTACCTTAGTATCTCTATGATTCACTCCATCATCTATATAATATATATTATAAACTATAAATATAATACATTATATAATATATATTGAATGTATATTCTATTTAATATAAATTAAATTACATATTGTATAATTATACTTATTATATATCCTATTTTATATCCCTATCTCTCCCTCTCTCTATCTCCCTATCACTCCCTCTTTTTTGTGTCTCTCTACTTCTCTATACCCTCTCTATTTATCTCCCTTCCTCTCCCTGCCTATTGATATCCCTATCTCTCCCTCTCTCTCCCTATCTCCTTATCACTCCCTCTTTATATATATCATTATCTCTACCTCTCTCTCTTATTCACTCCATTTCTCTAATTATACATCTCTATCCCCCTTTCTATCCATATCTCTCTACCTTCATCTCCCTATCTCCCTCTTTCTCCCTCCTTATCCCTCTTTATCTCTTTCTATCCATATCTTTCTCTACCTCTATCTATGTGTCTCTATATCTCTCTCCCTATATCTCTATCTCTTTCCCTATCACTCTCTATCTCTCTATATCACCCTCTAGCTATATATCTCCTTCTCCCTCTCCCTCTCTCCCCATATCTCTCTCCCTCCTCTATCTCTCCCTTTCTCTCCCTCCCTCTTTCTATCTCCCGCCTCTATCTCTCCCCATCTCTCCCTCCTTCACTCACTTCTTATCCCCTATCTATCTCTATATCTCTACCTCTATATCTATTTTTGTCCCTCTTCCTCTCTCCCCTTCTATCTCTAAACATATTTCCCTTTATCCATCTATATCTCTCCCTCCCTCTTCCTAGACATATATATATATATATGGGTGAAGCCACAATAGTGGTTTACAATTTGATGGAGGAAGGAAAATTGAGAAAAAATGACCCCATGGCAAAAAAATTAGTTCTAGGGGTTCGAATGAACCTACAAGTTTGACTGAACCAAAAAGGGCTTCAACTGAACTCGGGTTCTAGCAAACCCATTAATTACTAGGCCCACATTTCCTAACCAAAAAACAAAAGAAAAATGCATATTGAAGGGGGTTCTAGTGAACCCCTCTTTTCCCTGATTTTTGACCTTGTTCACAAAAAAAACCTAAATTTTTACGCTTTGAAGCTCGGGTTAAGGATGAAAATGGAGGAATCTTTATAGACTCAACTGGAATCAGGTAGTCCTTGGAACGAGCTATCCAACGAATATAATTTTAATATGTTTTGGTTTTATTATGTATTTGCTTTTTTAGTTTTATTAAACATAGGTTTTTCATCGAAAATGAAGGTCTTTGTTCTATAGATGTGGAAAATAAGCAGATTATCAAAAAAAATTGAAAAATATGAGTGCACCAAATATTGAAGTCCTTTATCCAGCAAAAAAAAAATTGAATTTTGATATATACAAAAAAACTTACGCGTTATATGGTCACGCTATGTCTGAATTGTAATTGGTTTGACTTTAAAACTTGATTAAAGAAAAATATTCAATAAAAAAATATCTAACCAAGTGGAAGCACTAGATATCGGAGTCACAAATCTAAATTCGAAAGAATTAGAATTTTATCCTTCATGGAAAAAAAGTTATGCGTTATACGGTGTGCGTCACTTTTTTAAAATGTTGTTTTCTGAAAAAAACTAGTTTTTGTGGGAGATGGAAAAGAAGTGCAATCTGATTCCAAAAATTTTGAAAAAAATATTTTTAGAATCTACAGACAAAATGTGACATGACTCTAGTTTGCATCATCTTCAAATTCCTCATGATTTAACTGCTATAGGTGCTCGAATGTGAAGATTTAGTTAAAAATAATAATTTCAGTGTCCAGTTTGGCCAAAAATTGTAAACCACTATTGTGGGATCACCCATATATATATATATATATTACTTTTGAAGTCTTTATCTCTATCTCTCCATCATTCTTCTTCCATCTCCCCCTCTATCTCATTATCTCTCCATCTCTCTCCACCCTTGTATCTCCTCTCTATACCTCTCTATATATCACTTACTATTTCTATCTTTGTCTTTATATCTATCTATCCCTCTATCCTCTCTCTTTTTATCATTTCCTCCTCTTCTCTCCATATCCCTTTCCTTAGACTCCATATCCATATCTCTCTCTCTCTCTAAATAATAGACCTAAATTTTCCCTAATTGACCTTCCACACCTCTTCAACATACCCATTGCACACCAAGGTGCAATTGCTAGTTAATATAAGATCTTTTAAAAGTAATTTTGATGGTAAAATGAAGTCTTCACCATGAGTACCTACCTTTATCTCTCCCTCTAAATAATAAACTTAAAATTTTCCTAATTGACCTTACACACCTCTTCGGCATACCCATTGCACACCAAGGTGCAATTGCTATTGAATATAAGATCTTTTATAAAAGTAATTTTGATGGTAAACTGAAGTCTTCGCCGTGAGTACATGCCTTTATGGTTTCATGGTAATTACATGTTCTCTATGTGAACACAAGTGACCTACTTTTGGCAGTCAACAGTTAAGACTGCTCCTTAAACATGCAAAATGATAGAAATCATTTCGCCCATTTATTTTTCAACTATTTTATGCATGTAAACTGCTGGGAATGTGTGTCATTAAGTCTCCTCTATCGACATCCATGGTTCATGACATTAACATCATTGTTGTTCTCAAGAAATATCTCTTCACCATATTTCTCATGGGGAATTGCATAACATTGAGTTATCTGCAAGTGGCTTAACATGTACTCTCTGAAAGACATGACTAATAAAAATAGTAGTTGGTACAAGCTAATATTAAATTTCTAGTACTTGCACCTATAGGAGGTTCAAGGGATATGCCAATAGAAAATTAAAAATAAAATTTAAACATATTTTAAGATTACATAATTAATTAGTTATATAATAATATAAATTTATATACATTTTGATTTAAAATATGAATTTTGATTTGTATAAATAATCATTGTATTATAAATTAGATATAGGTGTTATTCAACAATTTAAAAAAAAAAAAAAAATTAAACATATAAATATATTTTAACCATTATAAATAAAATACCAAAGAAATAGATCCAAAATATTAAGAAACACCTATATAAAATTTTCACCATTATAAACTTTAATAAGAAACTAAAAAACCATTTTTAATATAAAATTCTCACAATAATTCAATTTCACAAAATAAAATAACATAAAATTATTTCTATAGAGAGCCAACTCATAGTAAACGTGTAAAAGGCGTGTAGTCTCCATATATGGGCATGACATTGTTTCCCCAAAACATTTGATGTGGATACTTTGTACTATGGAATGTTGCTTCGATACATTGAGCACCGCTTCAGTTATGTCTGATAAAAATGGTGAAACCACAAAAATGAAAATTTTAAAACTGAGCATCTATATGTATGTAAACCATAGGGAGACAGATACCTAACCAAGTCCTGCAGTCTTGAAAAAAACAAACCATAAAGACTAGGCATCTATCTATCTATATAAAGGTAAACTATAGAATGAAGTGAAATATGAAAGAGTTTATTATAAATCCAAAGCCTCATGTATCGAAGTATCCTCAATCTACAACTTCAAACATCAAAAAGAATACAATGAAGTTTAGTAGAAACTGCATTTCCTACTCTGTACTGCAATGAGATTTTGCTTTGATCAGTCTCCCTCTTGGCCATGGAAACTTTAAACAACTAGAAAGTCAATTGTTCACGGAGAATCCAAATGATGTTGGCTCTCAAAACTCCCTCAAATCTTTGCAATTTCCTCAGCTGTGAGAATCAATGAGTTCAATTCCTTTAAATTTGATGGAGTGGATACTGTTGAAAATGATAGAGTTGATTTTGGTGTTGAAAAGACTTAATCTTAAACTCAAAAGAACCTTCAGAGGATGGATATTCTAAACAACATGATGGACGTACTGCCATATTTTGAATTATAGTTCACCATACTCTACATTTTCTAACAAGTATAGTATTTTGGTTGGAGACAATGTTACATGTTGATGTTGTTGATCCTCTGATGTGGTTTCATCGCTCGAAAGAAGTGTTTAAGTTGCCCCTGGAACAAGCTTCTAAAGATTTATCAGTTAGCATACATACAAAAAAAGTTACAATTATATACTGAAACGTTAACTTATACATTTTTTCAAGATTTTCTACTGCTAAATAAAAATTAATCATTTTGAGAAACATATTACAACTGTAGGCATCACTTCTTCGCAAGAGTAATTTGCTCTACTTACAACTGCGGGCATCTGAATAAAGTAAAAAATATGGGTCAGTTACAATTCTTTGGGAAACATCACATTTTCTGAAAGGGTTTTAGACAATGCATGACATATATTGTTCATGGAATAGAAATAAATCTTATAAGGAAGTGGAAGTGCCAACTAGCATTTAAATGAGAAAAAACTTCTAGGAAGAAAAAGCTTCTAGGAAAGAGTTTGTGTATAGGTTTAGATCAATGTTTGGAATCACACCACTTGATCCATTATCAATTTAAATCATGTACCAAAAGCCTTTTTCTGATGTTGTAGAAAGCCTTTTTTTCATGTTATGCACTGCGAATGCCTAAGAACTTTGATTAATTAATGTGAAACATAATTACCAAAATATGGAAGATTTGACCTTGGTAGTTTGATTAAGATGCTTTAGATAAGCAAAAGAGTAGTCTAGCATGTAGTATCCTAGGCATACATGAGATAATTCAATTTTTTTCTAATACAAAACATTTTAGATAGAAAATTCAAAGATTATTTGAGCAATTAATTTATAAACCAAAACAAAATTTGAGCATCTCTTTTCAATGAAGTTGTATTGTTTTTAAAACTATAGAATGACAGCTAACAATGTATCATATATTCGAATTTATACTCCTTTATTGAAGAAGATAAGATTCAAACATTGAGTAGTTTGGTTAAGATACTCCATCCATACTGAAAAGCTATTCAATTTGCAATTTGTTAAATCAGAAGAAAAAGATACTCTAGAGTTTTTTCATTGCGTGAAAGAGTTTTCTAGTAATTTTATGATAAATAGAAGAAATTGAAATTACAATCATTTCAAAGATGATATAATGGAAAACATGGTTTAATTTCAAAGCTTCTTTAAGAAATTTTAAAATCATTTAATAAAGAAGATGAATAGAAAGTCTAGCTTAATTTCAAAGCTTCTTTGAGCAACTAGCCCCATTAGGTATGGAATAGAAAGTTAGCAACTAGCCCCATTATGTATGGAATAGAAAGTTAGCAACTAGCCCCATTAGGTATGGAATAGAAAGTTGGCAAAGATTATTATGTATAGAACTAGAAAATGGTAGGTGTCAATTTCAGAAATCAATAGAAGGCTACAAAATAATCTCCCTATTAAAAGTTTAGACAAAATAAGCATGCTTGCCCTAGAATAGAACTAGCAGGGGAAACAAGAAATCCCAATGTTTCACCTATGTGAATATGGGAAGTTCAAGCTTTTGTCATGTTTGGTCTGAAATTTTCATTCTTCAACTATATATGAGTAAAACAATTCGTACTCATGAGAAATGAATTGTTATGAATTTCCTACTCATAAAAGTAGTAGTATGAAAATAGACACCATTCATGCTCCTTTCTAAAATTGATATTACATAATGGTACACCTAATTCATCAAGATTCAACCATGTTGGCAGTTTGATTACGACCTTAAACCCCTCAAACTTTAGTGCAAAAATGACCTTTAAACCCTCAACCTTCTCTCTGTTATCTAAGCGGTTGGTGGAATGCTTGTAGGCACCCCTTATTCAATCAATAAGAGGTATTTCAAACATCCTAAAGGGAACCATAAGCTAGTAATACTAACTTCTAAAGACACAAAAGACAAAAGAATGAGGGAAAATAATTTAGCTTAGACTATCCAAACATAGATGACCTACTTTTGGTGATCAATGGTTGAGACTGTAAGGAAGCTAATGTAGTGGAACAACTTCCTACACTAATCTTGAGAGGAGGATAATGCAAAACTATACAAATCTTTACAACAGTTATAGAAAGTTAAACATAAATAAATATAAATATCATTCATACCACAAAACAATGATTTACACGAGGAAAACCATTTTGGGAGAAAACCCTACACTCCAAAAGCCACCCAACATATTATTCAAAAATCATAAAGATTACAATATACTTGCAAAGCAAGCTTCTCATAAGAGCATAACAAACCAAAGATCCATAAGCAACACAATTGCTATCAAACTCTCAAAATACATCAAAGTATACAACTATAATATAATGCCCTTATAAAACAGGGTTACCTTCTAGGGAAAATCAAGCCAAAATAATATCTACCATCAAATTTGAGACCTAACGAAGAACAATCTAGATTTACAATAATAAAGTATACATAAAATTTGGCTTTTAGCATCCCCAAACCCCCACTTGGGCAAACGACTCCCAAAACCCTTGCCAGGGGGATAAACCCCCCAAACCCCTTATAGGGGGATATCCCCCTACACACACCCCCCCTCAAACTTACTTATCAATGTTCAGTAAACCTTATGTATTTGCAAGGTTGAGACACATTTTCCCAACAAATCTCCCACTTTTTGAACACCTTGCAAGAGTAACGGGAGGGGGTATAAATATTGTCTCTTAGTTGCTAGGGGCTGAAAGGCCCATAGATTCTAAATACCATTTGAAATTCTCTATAATTCTCACAAGCTTAGTTAAAGAATCAACAACATTAATCAAATTCTCTACCTTAACCAACTTCACCATGCCATCTTTGACCATATCTCTAACAAAAATGTTATTATACATCAATGTGCTTGATCTTGGCATGAAATGTCAGGTTCATAGCTAAAAATATCGCACTCTGACTGCTGCACTAAATTTTCACTACACCTTGTGTTATTATAACATCTTAACATAATATCTTAATCCAAATGAATTCTTTACAAGCATGAGTAGTTTTCATATAATTAGCTTCAGTGGTGGACAAAAAAACCATAGTCTATTACTTACTCATCCAACTAATTGCACCACCTTGAATAATGTAAACACATAAGCATTGGTGGGTCATCTGTTATCAACATCACCTGCCCAGTTTGAATCCACATAACCATGAATATCAAGGAAAATATCATCTTCATTCAATTTACTATGATAACATAAGGAATACTCTAAGGTACTACACAAATATCTAATTACTTTTAATTGCATCCCAATGAACTCTACTAGGATTACACATATATTTGGAAAGAACTCCCATTGCTTGGGAAATTTTTGGTCTAGTATAAACCATAGCATACATCAAGCATCCAATTGCACTCCGGTAAGGTGCTTTTCTCATGTCTTCAATCTTTGATGGGGATGTTGGATATTTACCTAGTTACTTTTACCTAGCTAGATGAAATCTTTCCATATGTGTGTCTTTATAAATTTGATAGAAATAAATGTGAATGTCCTTTGTTTTTATGAATTATTAGAAATATAATGAATAGACGGCTGATTCAAATTGATGTTATATATGACTATCGAATATATATTGCAAGTGATTATTTTGTGATCAATTGACTACCTTTGCAAATGTGACAAGTTAGTTGTAGGTGTAGGTTCACACCTCTGGAAGGGAGGGGAAGTATCATTTAGGAGAAGGATTTTGGTCTAGAAACCCTTACAAGAGTTTAAAATGAGCTTTCACACACTCACTAATAGAATAGTCAAGTCTATAATTTTGGGTAAAGTTAGGATACCTTGAATTGATTGTTAGGAAAGGTTTTGTTGTTTATGACGTCATGCTTTAAATAGGAGTCTAAGTTTCATTGTGGTTTTGAGTACTTATTTAAAAGAACAATTGATGAGATATGTACATATAATGTATATATACAATCATATATGCATGTCCATGATGAACTCATACACATGAGTAATCACGAACATAAGTGTACATAGATAGACGTATCTATGCATGGTTATGGGCTAATTACCCATATGCATGAGAACATTGAATGGATAATGTGACATGTATATATATCTATATATATTTAGTGTACATATATGTCAATCGATATTATTGCTTTGTGTTTGATGTTATATATATATATATATATGATGGATATATATATTGATATACATGTATGTATTGACATGAAGGCAACATCCATAAAAGTATATATATATATATACATACACATATGTATATATATGTATATATATATAAATATATACATGTGTGATATTGGTTTGAATTTTAAATGGATATAAGTTTATACATTTTAATATCAAATGAAGTATATTGATAATCATGTATGAGCTGATATAAATATAAATATATGTGTGTGTGTGTAAAATGGAATATATGCAATGCATATATATGCATACATATAAATATATATATATATATATTATTGTTATTGTTAATATATCCTAAAATATTGATAAAGCACTACTTATATAAATAAAGTGATGATATTATTGTAAACCAAGCGCATACTATGAAACCATAGTATATAGCACATTCTATAAAGTGAGTGGTGTAGCAAAGGAGCGCACATATATGTTGCATTCTTAACATTAATAAAGATTTATCTTGCTTGCAAAGGGAACGCCATATATTAAGGCATGTGGAAGATATAAGACTTGGTCAATGTATATTGAAAGCCATTTTCAAGACGTTTAAAAGCTTTGCCTCAATCATAATCTGTAAAAAACACCAAAATCATGTAAAAAGGTTAATGTGGCACCAAACTGAATATCTACTTTGCATTAGAAGTCTATTTTGTAATCTCTATACAACGATAGAAACCTAAGTAAATGGGAGAATAAGTCATGTGAATGCTAGCAAAAATAGAGTCGAGTTGTTTAACCTTTTTCCTTGAATATTTGAGAGGCATTCTTGTTTTCTTTAAAAGAAGCAATCTATTGTCTAATTCATTGAGTACTATGTTTAAAACCTAACACCTTTTGTTTTCCAAGCTGAGTCAAACCATGCAAACTAAGAAGTGTCAATCCATCCTCCATGTTACTAGCCTTGGAAGCTAATTTTTGTGTATATAGAGAGGAATTCTTTATCTCAAAGGGATGCATAATTTTGACTATGCTATTATTTTTGTTATAGTAAATGCATATTTACTTGTAACTTAAGTTTTAACTTAGGCACATAGTTTTCATTTAATAGGGTAATTAGTTTTTTATTCCCATATTCCCATATTGGGTGGTTGCACACCCGTTTGGCATTTGTTCATGGCATTATAAACCTATAACATTATGTACATTAATCATCTCATATTAAGGATACATTTCTCTTTGGTGAAAGAGAATTTGCTTCTCTCATTTATGAAGGTGTTTGTGAAATTGGTATTTTATGGGGATTTTTTGCTCTATCATGGTATCAGAGCCTCCCTATTTGCAGTATCTTCCCTGAGAGTTTTTGTCGGAGAGTTGGCTGGAGATCGTTTTTTATTCAGCATTTGATTTTTTTTTAATTTTCAAAATTGCCTCATTCTATTTTGTCTTACATTTGAAGCAATATTGAAGCAGTTGTTGTATAGAGATTGGCTCGATTCATTTCTTTCTAGAGGGTGTGATACCTCTTTGGAAGCATGTTTCTACAT
>VDFB02353493.1:163536849-163558905 GCA_007258455.2 Sequoia sempervirens | reverse complement strand
ATGGAGGGAGAAGTGAGATAGAGAGAAGGAGAGAAGAGGAGGGAAGGATAGAAAGATGAGTGTTGAGGAACTAATGTATAGGGTAGAGGGTATAGGGTTGTGGGATTAGGGTTGAGGGTCCAATGTATAGGGTTGAGGGATTAGTTAAATTATTATATGGATGATTTTATTAAGGTATATGACTAAATCTACGTTGATTGATACTATAATTTATCATGCCATATTGTGTTGCTAAGGTCCTCACGTAGTAAAATTTATTTCTTATCACTTGACTCATGTTGATTTTGAATGTCTCCTATAGTACTTACTTAGGGTTCCTCATATAAAGAATTATGACTAAATCCACTAAAGGAGCCTTATAGGTTTTAGTAAACATGATCATAGGAAATACACATATTAGATCCCTATAGTACTTCTTAATTTAGAGGAATTAAGATATCAAGTAAATAAGGAAAGATGAAGAGTTTTAGAGTCTATATTGCTGTTAAGTTGGGAAATATCATTGAATTATGATCTACGCTTAACTTAGAACATCATATCTTTACTTATAGTTGGGAGATGTTAATAGAGTGTTAATTCGATAGAGATGGTTGAACTTGGCTATAGTTAGATTAATCTATCAAGAATAAGTATCAAGTAATTTACCATCATATGCTTAATAACCATTTAAATAAATAGTGTTTGAGATCACTATTGTAGTTCAACAAGGTCATGAACTTTCTATGTTCAATAATGGAGTATTCAATCATTGATTTATCTACCATGATAATATAGAGAAATGTCATAGAATTTAACTCATTACAACTAGCATATTTGTGAATTATAGTTATTATTAACAATAAACCTATGGTTTGATTAATGATTAGTAGAGCTATGATCATTTATCATTGTATTAAGATGATGTCAAACAACGAGCATAATTGATCATATGCATGTTCAATATAACATATATGTATATATGTATTTATAATTTTAGTACAATCTTCCCTAGATAACACATTAACATATAAAGATTTTACTATTTAAAACCTTTATATCTATTTATTTATTATTAGATTAGTTATTGTACACAGTTTACTATTAAATTTTTGAAAAATCTATTGTGATCCGACAATGGTTAAAACCTAATCTTAAGCATCCCTTTTTGTCATCATAGATTGGTCATTAAACTATATAATGCATAGAATGTATTTTAGATTGTGTATTTAAACCCTAAGGGAAATCACCACCTATATTTAGATGGGCTTTGGATACAATATTATTCTTTGTACATAAATTTAAACATTATATGTGTTCCCTCTTTTTGTTAATAGTCTTCAACATTTGTATTATCCTTTGATTTCGATTTGATTTCTTCAAAGTAACTTTGTCACAACAAATATTATGGGCATAGTGTTTTTATTTACTTTTGATTATTGATAACTAAATTTCCCTACCAAATTTGGAATTAACACTATGGATATTGACAATGTTAATCTTTATATTAATAAAAATATCATTTTTGATAAGATGAAAAATAGGTTTTGAATGGACCCAAAACTGTATACAAAAGGTTTTGAATGGACCCAAACCATTAGGTTTTGAAGTGACCAGAAACCCAAACAAGCGTGGACAAGCTACCTAAAGAGAATACAATAAAGCCTAGCAACAAAACAAAGACGAACCATTAGCTGAAATCAGTGGTCCAACATAGAACCAAGAAACTACATGGATCTTGAACCCATTGGTTTTGATGGGACCAACAACCTGATGGGACCAACAACCCAATACAACCAGGTTTTGGCAGGGACCTTAAACCCAAGAGAAAAACTTGCAACAACTAGGAAATAGCATACCAGTCACTTAGGAAGATTAGTTTCTCCATACCACTGGTAGAAACAACTAAGTTATAGGTTTGTAGAAGCCAAGCTCCAAATGTAGACAAAATATTTCCCAACACCATACCCTCTCCACCTCTATAGGAGAGATCATCACAAGAACTTGAGGCTCCAAGCATGTTCCATAAAAACCAATTGCTCTCTCCATCTATATAGGAGACAAAACCAAGCTCATCCAACCCACCACAGCCACAACAATCCAGTACACCAACATTCCACCTCAATAGAAATGGGATCCCCATTAATGGGAAAAGTAGGAGACCTTCAACCATAGAATACACCTCAACCCCAAAGGGAGTGGAATCCACCTCTAAAGGAGAGGTCTTCACCTCAAAAGAAGACCTAGTATTTAGAGAGAAGGAAGAGACTGCAGTGAGAAGGAGGACCTTAGCAAGCAACAACAACAACAACATCTGGGTCTTCAAAAAAATATTTGAAAATCACCCATCCCTCAACACTTTAAACATAGAACAAAGTTGATACAACACCAAATCCATATCCATAGAAGGGTCCAACCAAAGTCCCAATCCCCAAACATCGTCAAAGACCAACAAGGCTCACAGGGGAAAAACCTTGAACAAGGGACATGAAGAAAGACACCTTCTCTCATCAAGAAAAACCCCTAATAACACCAACGTAGGCCCACACAAAACCCCACAGAGTACAAGGAAGAAAAAAATTGAGCATCACAACCACTCCATCTTATGGGCCAACAACCCAAAATAGGCTCCAAACCAAGATAATAGGCATTAAAATCCATCTGCCATTTGGAAACCACAACTGTGTTGGAAAAACCCCCAAAAGATAGCCCCCAAACAAAGAACACATAGACACAATGAACAACCTGGAGGAAGTGAGAAGAAAAGGTGAACAAATAAAGTCCCCAAGCCATCCTACTACACTGAGCAAAACCAGAAATAAGCCTCTTCTTCAACCCAAAAATCCCAAGGATACCCAAGAACCCACACTCCTTGCAGGGAACAACAAAGTGGAAGGGGAAAATGCTTAGCACTAGAAAACACAAAGGGCCATAGACTAGCCTGCTGACACCCAACGTTAACCACAACAGTACCAAAAGCAGTAATGCCATGGGAGAAGCCAAAACCTAACATAGGGCAACCAAAGGTCCCGCCTCCGAGAAACCCCCAACCTCTTCTGAGGCCTTCTCAACATTGCACCCACTAGATCCGCCGCTTTCCCTTCTCAGCTCTGAAACATATGACTCCTACACAAAAATCCAAAGGAGTACGAAACTTCACATAGGCCTTCCACTTCCGCAGAAGGTCCTAAACAGTCACTTCCCCCTACCATCGTCGTCCTCCGAATCGTATTCCTCCTCTCTCGCCTCTACAGATTTCAAACTTGCCTTGTCGCGCCTACTCCCGCCTGTACGCAACATTGCCAACTCTGCATTATTCAAAATGTTTGTGTGGGATGCAAATCAAAAAAATTTCACATTTAATAATAAAAATATCATTATTTTGTATTATTAACAAGAATTTCAAAATAATAATCATTTCAATTTCAATATTGACAATAACATTTACTTACTAATAGTATAAATTTTGAACTTTCCACTATCTTTACGCTGAAGGTGTTATCTTATGTGAAGTTTCACAAGCTGATTTGGTCCATCAATGGTACATATTTGTGAATAAAGTATGCAAGAAGATCAAATTGAATCTGACCATTCGCCATTGTCAGTTTTTTCCATCCTTTTTTCTTTTCAGTGAAATGAATATTTATTGCATTCCACGTTTGCATTGCATTCCATATTTTTCACATTCTTTGATTTTGGTAAAGCATGTATTGTACTATTTTTTGTAATTAAAACCAAATTCTTACTATAGGCATCTATTAAATTGTATGTCTCCCTATTTAATATCATGTGAAAGTTAAAAATTTGTAATGTTTGAAAAGATGGAGAGAGAAATTCAAATTATAATTTTTTTTTAAAAATCTGTAACCTTTGAAATGATGGAAAATATCTCAAGATCATTATGCATTCCAGTATTTGTAGACCTTACCTCAACTTGGATTTATAACTGTGCTAGCAAGCACTCACCAACTTTCTCTCTATTGTGAGACCTACACAAAAACACAACATAAAGTCCCATAGCACATCAAATACCATAAATTGGAAATGGCGTGATAGTGTAAGGTTTATAAACTGCACAACAAAATAATAATGGGAATGTGAAAGAAAGTACTCTTGATAGTCTCTTGAACTACAACTCGTAGCTCATTTTTCTTACAATATAACTCTTGCTTGCTTGCTTGTATTAGTGCAATCGTCTCTCTTAAAAGGAGTTCCTCTCCGCTAACAATAGCAATAATAGTAAAATCAACCAACCACCATGTTGTATCCAAAAGGAGTATAAATCATAATCTTCAAGATTCGGTACCACAAACAGTTTACAAATTAGTTACTAAGCCATTTCAAAATTCATTGAAGACATAACGCATCAGAGATTTATGTCATAATGAGAGGTCATTTTTCCATTCATAAGAGGGACTCCACATTCTATTTCTTCCATTATCTCCTATTTCATGGGCAACAACCTCATATATGGGTTAAAAATCAATTTGTAATATTCACCGATTTCTCGTAACAACATTTTCTGATTACTGAAGCTGGTGTTAATAAAAAAATGGCTGATTATCTCCAAAATTAATACTACCAAGAAGCTACTTTATATAATGGTATTAAATTGTTAATAATCTTCGAGAAGCTTTTATTTATTTATTTATCTTATTACAATAATAAAAAACTGACTATGAAGATCATTTTCAAATATCAAGATCTATGTCAATAAATAAATTATTATAAATCAATTATGATACTAATCTATCTACAATGTATATGAATAAATTTATCTAATGTTTCTCAAGCTTGACATAATGCAAGCGCGTTATAACATGCTTGTATTATGTCTCACATGGAATTGTTTTTGTGCAAGTTTGTTAAGTATGTTTGATGTATGTATGTTTGTATATATGTTTTGTA
The DNA here is from genome assembly GCA_007258455.2 of Sequoia sempervirens. NCBI lineage: Eukaryota > Viridiplantae > Streptophyta > Pinopsida > Cupressales > Cupressaceae > Sequoia > Sequoia sempervirens. The sequence continues at coordinate 163,554,021 of VDFB02353493.1, read as the reverse complement.
TGTATGCATGCCTTTAAGTATGTATGTATGTATGTATGTATGTATGTATGTATGTATGTATGCATGCATGCATGCATGCATGCTTGTATGTATGTATGTATTCCTATATGCCTATATGTATGTATGTATGTATGCATGTATGTAAGGGTTTTGGGTTTATGGTATATAAGGGTAAGGGTATAGGTTATAAGGATGAGGGTTGAGGTTTCTGGGTTTAGGATTGAGGGTCAAGGGGTTAGGGCTTAAGTAATAGGTTGAGTATATAAGGTAGAGGGTTGAGGGTTACAACTGAGGGATAATATTTAGCTTGTTGAGTCTATAAGATTAAGTGTGTAAGGTATAGGGATTAGGGTTTAGGATATTGGGTTTAGGGTTTACAATATGGATTGAGGGTATAAGGCATAAGGTGACTTGGGTTGGGAGTACATATGGTTTAGGTTATGAGTATATAGTTAAGGGACAATATTCAGGGTTTAGGGTATAAGGGACCTAAGGTTATAAGGTATAAGGATGAGGGTTTTTGGGTGTAGGGTTCAAGGTTTAAGGTATAGGGTTGAGGATTGAGGGATTAGGGATTAAGTATATGGTTGAGGGTTGAGAGTTTATAGTTGAGGGATAATATTCAAGGTTGAGTGTCTAAGATATAGGGTTTAGGGCTTAAGGTTGAGGGTACAAGGCAGATGGATGAGGGTTGAGTGTATAGGATATAGGGTAGAGGTTTGAGGGTTGATGGATAATGTTCAAGGTTGAGTGTCTAAGGTTAAGTGTATATGGTATAGGTCCATTAGGGTTTAAGATAATGGGTTGATGGATTAGGGCTTAAGTATAGGATTGAGGGTTGTGGTTGTAGGTTGTAGGGTTTAGGATTTAAGGATTGAAGGTTTAGGGTTGATGGTTTAAGGGATAAGGTTTTAAGGGTTGAGGGATTAGGGTTTAAGGTATAATGTCAAGGGTTGAGGGTTTAGGGATAGGGTTTAGGGTTTAAGGTTTAGGGTTGAGGCTTTAGGGATAGGGTTTAGGGTTAAGGTTTAAGGGATTAGGGTTTAAGGGTTGATGGTTTAAGAGATTAGGGTTTAGGGTATAGGGTTGATGTATTAGTGTTAAGGGTTTAATGTATCTAGGGTTGAGGGTTTAATGTATAGGGTTGAGGGATTAGAGTTGGGTGTCTAATGTACAGGGTAGAGGGTTTAGGGTTTAAGGGTTGAGGGTCTAATGTATAGGGTAGAGGGTTTAGAATTCAAGGTTAAGTGTTTAATTCATAGGTAGAGGGTTGATGGATTAATGGTTTAAGGGTAGAGGAATTAATGTATTACAGGTTTAAGGTATAGTGATAAGTGATTAGGGTTGAGGGTTTAAGGGATTGAGGGTTTAAGGGTTGAGGGTATAGGGTTAAGGGATTGGGGTTGAGGGTATAGGGTTGAGAGATTAGGGTTAAAGGTCCAATGTATAGGGTAGAGGGTTGAGAATTAAAGGTTGAGGGTTTAATGTATAAGGTAGAGGGTTGAGGGATTAAGGGTTTCAAGGTTGAGGGGTTAAGGGTTGAGGGTTTAAGGATTTAAGGGTTGAGGGATGAGGGCTGAGGGTTTAAGGGTTTAGGGTTGAGGGATTAGGGTTGAGGGTATAAGGTTGAGTGTATAGGTTTTAGGGTATAGGGTTGAGGGATTAGGGTTGAGGATCCAATGTATAGAGTAGAGGGTTGAGGCTTTAATGTATAGGGTAGAGGGTAGAGGGATGATGGTTTAAGGGTTGAGGGATTATGGTTTAAGGGTTGAGGGTTGAGGGATTAGGGTTGAGGGATTAGAGTTGGGGGATTAAGTGTTGAGGATTCAAGGATTAGTGTTGATAGATTAAGGGTTGAGGGTATAGGGTTGAGAGATTTAGGTTGAGGGTTTGGGGTATTGGGTAGAGGGTTGAGGGTTGAGGGTTTAAGGGTTGAGGGTTGAAGGTTTAAGGGTTTAAGGGTTGATGGATTAGGGTAGATGGTTTTGAGTATTGGGTAGAGGGTAGAGGGTTGAGGGTTTAAGTGTTGAAGGTTGAGAGTTTAAAGGTTGAGGGTTTATGGTTGAGGGTTTAGGATTGAGGGATTAGGGTTGAAGGTTGAGGGATGGTTGAGGGTTTAAAGGTTGAGTGTTTAGGGTTTAGGGTTGAGGGTTAAAGGGTTTAAACTAGTGTTTGAGATTACTATTGTAGTTCAACAAGGTAGTGAACTTTCTATGTTCAATAATGGAGTATTCAATCATTGATTAAAGTACCACATGACAATATAGGGAAATTTCATAGAATTTAACTCATTTCAAGTAGCATATTTGTGCATTATAGTTATTATTAACAATAAACCCAGGGTTTGATTAATGATTAGTAGAGCTATGATCATTTATTATTGTATTAAGATAATGTCAAACAACGAGTATAATTGATCAAATGCATGCTCAATTTAACATCTATATATATGTATATATAATTTTAGTATAATCTTCCCTAGATAACACATTAATATATAAAGATTTTAAATACTATTTAAAACCTTTATATCTATTTATTTATTACTAGTTTAGTTGTTGTACAAAGTTTACTATTACATTTTTGGCAAATCTATTGTGATCCTACGATGGTTAAAACCTGATCTTAACCATCCCTTTTTGTCATCAAGATTGGTCATTAAAATATATAATGCATAAAATGTATTTTAGATTGTGTATTTCAACCCTAAGGGAAATCACCACCTATATTTAGATGGGCTTTGGATACAATATTATTCTTTGTATAAATTTAAGCATTATTCCCTCTTTTTGTTAATAGTCTTCAACATTTGTATTATCCTTTGATTTCTTCAAAATAACCTTGTCACTACACATATTACCCATAGTGTTTTTATTTAGTTTTGATTATTGATAACTATTTCTCTACCAACTTTGACATTAACACTAGATATTGACGATGTTAATCTTTATATTAATTAAAATATCATTATTTTGTAAATTATTAACAAGAATTTAAAATTTAATAATTATTTCAATTTTAATATCGACAATAACATTTACTATTATTACTAATAGAATAGATTTTGAACTTGCCACTATCTTTACACCGAAGGCGTTATCTTATGTGAAGTTTCACAAGCTGATTTGGTCCATCAACGGTACAGATTCATGAATAAAGTATGCAAGACGATCAAATTGAATCCGACCATTCACCATTGTCGGCTTTTTCCATCCTTTTTTCTTTTTAGTGAAATGAATATTTACTGCATTCCACGTTTGCATTGCATTCCATATTTGCCGCATTCTTTGATTTTGGTAAAGCATGTATTGTACTATTTTCTGTAATTAAAAAAAGATTCTTACTATAGGCATCTATTAAATTGTATGCCTCCCTATTTAATATCATGTGAAAGTTGTGAGTAAGGTTTGAAAGAAACTACCATTTAAACCATAGTTCCATGGAGTTTCGAGGCCGAGATCGGGACGACATTGTGCGAGTCTCGGGAACATGGGGATAAAGGGGGGCTGTGGGGAGGTGGGGTGGGGCGGGAAATGGGTTGAAATACATATAGTACTTGAAAAATTAGTTATAAAAAGATATATAACTATAGAAGCCTAAGGAATAAGTAAAGTTTAGAGTTTAAACACATTGCAATGATTTCATTGAACTAGTGAACATTGAAACAATGAAAATCAAAATGAAAATATAGTTATACTTAATAGACATTGGAACAAGAACTAGATGTTTCATAATTTGAGTTTCATAATCATGATTACTAAAACCAGATTTCACACCCTTTGGAACGAGAACTAGTTGTAAAGCCAGATTCCACAACCTTTGCCAACATCCTCCTGCCTGTAGGCTGTTAATGTATCGATTAAAAATTAAAAATTAATAATTTAAAAATTTAAATGGGCAAGGCACAGGACTGTTAGAGTCTAGACTGAAATTCTGAATGCCTCAAAGAGATGTCATCTCATGGGATGTAATGAAGTGTGGGCTTGCTCGCACCTCATTGCATCCCACAAGATGACATCTCTTTGAGGCATTCAGTCTAACAGTCCCTTTCCCGTGCTTGCTGCATAATGAAAAACACTCATTCGATCCCTGCCGACTGCATAAAACTCAGGGAGCTTTGGAGGGGCATGGACATCCAACAAAGCATAAAAAAAATGAAACAAAAACAAAGATGAAAACCCTCCCTCATACTTGTATTAAATCATCGCTTCAGTCTTCAGATGCCCACGCTCAACCTTAGACTCGTATAAAGTGTAAACACTCGGCCAAAATGAAGTATAGTTGAAAAATTAAGTCAAAATATTTCAATTTAGCCTTTTAAGCTTTCAAAAAGACTTTAAAATTTAAAATTTATAAATTTTAGCTTTTATTTTAAAAAAAAATAATTTATTTAGATCTACTGAGATTCGGTCTTGGGGATGCCAAGTCCCTCAAGAGAAAGCCTTTTGGGAGCCAGAAGAGAAGCCAAGGGTAGGGGGCTTCCTTGATGTCCCCGGTGTCTCGAAAATGTCCCCTCTAAAAGCGGCTCCATTTTTGTTGGGATGTGTCCCCGTGGAACTATGATTTAAAACTAAAAATTGGGTTTTGGATGCTTTAAGAAATTATTTGAAATAAAAATTACTTTTAAATTCTAAATATATATTTTTAATTATTCATTATTTGAAAATTTTTTTTATTATCAATTTAATAATTTTTTTTATGAAAAATAATTATATCTCCATATTAATTAATCTACTTTTATAATTTAGTTTAATCATCAATACAACAATTTTATATTTTAGTTTAGAATAATATAATAATAATAAAATAATATAATGCTTTAGTAATGAGAATACTATAATATTATAATAATAATATCAAAATAATAATACAACATTATGAATGATATAATATTTTAAATATTAATAATATATTAATAAAAATATACCAATATTATAATAGTAAATATATATCAAAAAATAATAACAATATAGTAATATTATTATATAATGAAAATATATAACAATAATAATAATATTTCAATCTTTATTCTAAACACAAGTGAAGATAAATCTTATTGAATACCACCCTTAGTTGACCCATAATATAAACCCATTCAATTAGCAATATGATATATTACAATATCATAATATAAATAAAATATAATATATAAAATATAATAAATATTATTATAATATAATAAAATATAATAACATAATATAATATAATTTAAATATACTAGCATATCTATCCTATTATATAGTCTATATAGAAAACATCGAGAGATATCAACTGTAGGATTCTATAATGAGAGTAATATTTTTTATTTATGTTTTTGTTATAATATTTTCTTTAGTTGCATTATATACAATAAGAGGGTCATCATGTCATCATCATTCATCTACATCATTCATTTTGAATTTTGCAGTATGCTAATGTTGAAGTATTACAGTTGACATAAATCATTTTTGAGAGTATCATACATTTTTTGTAGTGGGCCGAAATCAGTGTCCTTGGAATCTAGTAAAATGTATAAGTGACTTTAGAATGCATTTTTGTGTGATTATGCACATGTGCTATATTCCAAATTTTGGAGCCTTTGTTCTTATACTTTTTTGTTTGATATTTGCTTTCCTGTCCTGAATTTTTCATATATGTCATATGCAAACGGGGACTTTATCCTTAGGCCATTTAAAGAGGCAAAGCAGGACATTGCCACAAATGTTAACCTTGGTCTTTCTTTTGAGCCAACATCAATTGTGGCTTTTTGCAAAGTCAAGATTTGTGATTTGTGTATTGTTAGAGCCCAATCCAATTGCAATGGTATTTGTAGGGTGTTTTTTTATCTGAATTGGTGTAATTGGAACAATCGAAGGTTGTTTATCAAATGGATTCCCTCTGTAGCTATCAAATTGCACCAATACATAAGTTGGCGGTTCTGGAGGGGTTGTTCCTAGGCAATATAAAATTTCTTGGACAGTACCTAAGGCTCCATTAACAAGGCCTACTTCTATCCACAAGTTTGATGTTAACATAACTTTTTATTTTTTTCTTAACAATATTTCAATATCGGATTCATCTTATGTATATCCTTCAGTTTCACTGACACTTCCATTTTTAATTTTTATGCTTGGTGCAATTGGATTTTTCAAGGAGTATAATTTCCTTCGATTGTGGGCATGGACATTTTCATTTGTGGAAAACAAATGAACATTATTCTAAAATTCTTCATTTATTTTTCAATCTAATTTTTTAGTAGATTGTGTCATTAGTAACTTTCAGTCTTCAACTGTAGGGTTTGCATCCCTTATATTTGTTAAAATTTGAAAAAAGCGTTGTTGTTGATTGGTAGACCCATGTTTTCTGAATACTTGATCTAAAGTAATTATAATTTTGAATTCTTCCCATAGGATCTTTGCTCATTTGTTGCTTGTATAGGGTGGTATGTCGTTAACAGGAGGTAGCTGTCCTAGATCTCCAACCAAGATCATTGATGTTCCTATAAGTAATGAATAAGTGTTAAATTGAAATATTTAATCTATTTGATCAATTGTGCTATAAATATTCAATTTTATAATGTACATCATACTATATGTTGCATAGTTGTGTGAGATTTATACCTACAAAAGGTCAATTTGCATTTTGGGGGAAGGCTTGGCAAAGTCGAAAATCAATATTTTCGAACAACTTTGCACCAATGAAACTCATGTCATCAATCAAGTATGTATCTGATATGTGATAATTCTTCTTGGAATCTTGTTAATCTGGTTCCTTCCAATTGCTTGAAATCATTGAGTGGTATTTTAAATTTTGAATGAATAGTTGATGCTCCTATATTGTATGTCACAACTCTTGTTGGTGCAAGTAGAAGTAGTGGAGATTTATTTGTTAATGAAGCATCTTGAAGGATTTTAGATATGGCACGTATCACATACAACTTTCATGTTCATGTTGTGTCTTGAATTATCATGAGCAAATGAGATTCATGTTCGTTTCTTTTGCAGTGTGAAATTATCATGTTTACTACTTTTGCTTGTTTTTTGCTGAGATTTTCATAGCTAGTTGATTGCTAAGATTTTCATAGCTGGTTGATTGTTGTATACCATTTTGCATAAGACAGATATTTCTTTTCATGGTGGTTATGAGATTGATTGCTTCATTTGTTTATTGTTCACCATGAAAATCATTAGACCAGTTGGATTGCTTGTCAAAATATCTCCTTCCTAGCATGTTTATTTATGAGATTTGCAGAGTTTCACCTTGATGAAGCCTAGATAGAATTTCCCATTCATTCTTGATTGTAGAATTTGTGGCTTGTTCATTGTTATCACTTTGATATTTTGTATTATCTTCAGCTATGTCACTTTCTATTCTACATTCAATATTCCATTGATTATACTAGAATTTTGACCAACATGCAAGTATTGCATCATTGTTATGACCAATGTCCCTTTCTATATCATGAAATGGTTTGTATAGTAGCAATTCTAAAAAATAATAATCACACAATCTTTCTGAGTCATGTGGAGGAATCGATAGGAATTTTGGGAATACTCTCACAATAGATTTTATTTTCCTTGCATTCCATTTTTTTCATTTTGTGATAAGGATTATATATCCATGATCTTGCCACTTCAATAAGAGGGATTGATTCCATAGAGTAAGGCATATATTTCTATATGCATCAATGAAAGAGATTGTTTCATTTTCATTGTCATCTTCTAATTACAATCTGACATGTTTGAATACTCCATTTGATACATTCAGAGTGATAAATCGTCTACTGCTTTGAACAAGTGGAAGTTCTAATAATAGATGGCTTGTTTCTTGAGCTCCAACATTCCTTTCTATTATATTTTCTATAAGTAATTTTCTATAAACTTTTGTAGCTGAATCATCTAGATTTTCTATGTTTGCTAAATGTATTAACATTTCTTGGTATGTTTCAGAGATTTTTTCTAACTTGGCTACATATTTAGCAATATATTTTGTGACTACATGTTTTGATAGGAAAATTTTCCAATCTATATTTTCTCTCCATAATTTTAGTATGTACACCGATTATGTGAATTGAGGCGATCATCATTTCTAGCAGGCTCAAACTTTTTTCACCAGTTTCTATATCTTGATATAATGTTTCTCCTTGCAATTTTAGAGGCCACAAAGCTTTGTACCTATAAATGAAATCCGATTTGACCATGTTAATGCAAATAATGGATTAGAGAAGTTATATGATTTTCAATCTTTTGTCATGTGTGGCAAGATGTTTACCTACAAATCATTTTCCCTCTTTGTTTTTGTAGACATGCACCTTCTCTACATATTGTGTATCTTTGGACTATGTTAGCTAGCTCATCGTAGTCCTAGTTGATATTTGTCTCTTGTAATTGCCTTGTGTCTTTAAGACATGGATTGATATCAAATATGTGGTATGCCTGCATTTTTAATTTTAATCAATTTATTTGATATACAAGTTATAGAGCGATAATATAGGTAATTACAGTATTGGAATTGGAAAGTGGAATAGTACCTATTGATGTTGATTTAGTGTTTCATGTCTAGGGTTCCATGCATGGAAAATTGAGTTGAAATAGTTTTGTGCAGCAAGTCATTCTTGTTCATTTGACCAATCAATAGTATCCATGTTTGGTGCTCCATTGATCCATAGAAATCCATGGATGTGTACCAATCCTCTATGTTTCCACTCATATCTACACCAATAGTCTTGAACATTCATTCCTTTTTGAAGGATTTCTTGTCTAAATTGAGAGTTTCGTAAGTGCATGTATTATGCAACTATATGAGGGTAGTCAATCACTTTTTTTTTTTGCCATAGATGTGCTTCTCTTGGTGTTATTGGTGATGTCCCTGGCATGAGTGCATGTAATTCTAGCCAATATAAGTTTGTTGCACTTAACATTAAAAAAAATTGTGGGTGTACCAATCTAATGTAACATGTCTATTAATTTTGCTTGACATTTTGTCTAGTATGACCTTGTACCTCTGAGAAAGTTCCAAAACACATTATTCTATCTGCAAGTTGTGATTGTGGCATATTTTTTAGATGTTTGTGAAGTTCATTGATTGTAATAGGCATGTCATGAAGATTTTTTTTCATGAAAACTACAGTTGATGTCTGGGCACGATGTCTCATTATCATATTTTCCATATAATATCAAAACCTTGGGTGTTTACCAAATCAATTGTCTTTATAACGGCATAGATGTCTAACATATTTATGTAGGTCTACTTTTTTGATGTGTGCTTCTAACCAGTCACATATTCCAGTTGGGAACAATGTTGGAAATTCCATATCTAATAATCCCATTGTAGCATATTTTTTTATTAGAGATTCACCAATTGTTGGCCAGTCATTAATGTCATATGATCTATATTTGGGTTGTTGACCCATGCACTAATCAAGTCCATTTCCTTTTGCAAATTTTGTGGTTGGAAAACCATCGATGAATTGTGGTCAATGATGTTATGTTCAAAATCCTTGATAACTATGCTGACATATTTTGTAACATTTGTATCTGATTGATGTTCTATTTGAACAGTCTTAAGCCGATCAAAAATATTTTTCTCAGTATTCCCACTTAAACTATCAAGAGCATGTTCATTGATGTTGACATCTGAGTAAAATTTGTCATGGTTAATTTTATATTTCAATGCTTGATAAACATGGTCTTTATTCACTGTGAAGTGGTAATTTGTGCCACGTTGATCTTTTTTCCTTACTATAATGATTGGTAATTCTGCAATATAGTGTGGCAACGTCTTTGATAGTTGTTCATTTTTTTGCAGAAAGTTGATCATGTGTCCTCTATATTTATGTTGACCACCCCTTGCATGAGTGACTTGTATAATTGAGTTCACACATGCAATCAACATTTCTTCTACTTGTGTAATATTTTTTAATTCAATTGGTTGGACACCTGGATTCATATTATTTTGTGTTGAGAATCAGTGTATTCCTTTCTCTTGTTTACATCTTGTGCATACACTACCTTTTGACGTGGTGATTACTTTTATTCCAATGTAGCTTTCTTCACAAATGTAACAAACTACTGGTGATTGGTAGGAGTCTAACTAATTACGAAATATTGATTACATTTCTTTGAATTTTGTGGAAAGTAATCCATTTGGATTTGATATGTGTGCATTTCACCCCATATGCTTTTGAGTTGAATTGTTCATTGAATCCTTGTCTATTAGAGTAAATCATATTTACTTAGGCTTAAGTTTTAGCTTAGGTACATAATTTTCATTTAATAGGGTAATTAGTTTTTATTCTCATAATGGCTTTATAAGCCTATAGCATTATGTACATTATCTCATCTCATATTCAACATATTTTCTCTTCAGTGAAGGAGCATTGGCTTCTCTTGTGCATTGTGAAGGTTTCTGTGAAATTGGTCTTCCTAGGAGTTTGTTGCTCTATCATGGTATCAGAGCCTCCTAGTTTTCAATATCTTCATTGAGAGTTTTTTTCGAACGGGTGGTTGAAGATCTATTTATTTTGGAATTTGAAAAAAATTAAAATTTTCAAAATTGCCTCATTCATTTCTCGATTATTTTATTAAGATGCGGAGCTATGTGATCTAGAGTAAGAAGAGGCATTGATTTGCATCTTTTTCTAGGTCGATTCATTACGGAGATGTTTTTGTTTTGAGGCGATTTTTTTGCTTTTAGGCTGTTATTTTCAATTTGTTGAAGGCTGTAAGAGGGGCATTAACTTTCGTGAAGTGTCACATATTTCTAGAGGTGTTTTGTAATTAAGTGATTTTTGAGGAGGCATGTCTTTTGGCAACAACCAATTTAATCCTTGAAGTGGGTGTGATACCGTTGGAGGCAAGACTTTTTCTCTATTCAACTGCAACTCTAGGAGATCAACCGCTTCGTTTATTTGTAAAGATTGGAAATTTTAGGTTAAAGACCATTTTTGTGATTACTAAGTTTGTGATATCAAAGACTTGATCTTTCTCACGTGATTCATACTACAAGGCATTTTCTCCATTTGAGGAAGGAACTTTTCTTTTTTGAGTTTTTTGGAGGCTGTTGGGCATGAATTTCTTCATCCTAGAGGGTGGTTTTCTTGGGTGGAGCGATTACTCCTTTTTTATTGGATGTGATCTCTCTACTGAGGAACAATTTCCTCTGTGTTGAGGCATTTGCAATGTATGTAGAGGCTTCTAGTTTGGTTGATATTTTAATCAAAATTTATACATTTTATAAAGTTTGCAATCAAATTTCTATTTAGGGGCTTTGTTGTGCAACAAAGTGTGTGCTAAACCTTTCTTGAAGAACTCTTGGGATTTTAATCCCACATTTGCTAAAGTATTTTTCTATTCTTATAGCCTGCGATTATTGCAATGTTGTTGTGAGCAAAGGCTCACATGGAGTCATTGTGAGCTCGCGGAAGCTTTGTGTTGTGGACCCCTTGTGCCTTGTGGAGTGTCTACCCGGTGGACCCTAATTGGATTGCGAGATAAGGTGCTTAATTTTTGGCTCAATTTTTTTCCCAAAAATCAGTGCTTGGAGATATTCTTTTTTGCAAAGTGGTGAAAAATAAATTTTAGAGGCTACCTTATTGGAGTTTTTTTATGAGTTTGATAGTGCAATTTAACATGGACCCCCTCAAACATTGAATTATTAACTCCCCACAATCAACACACCTGGAAAATGAAAATGTGTAGATTGCTTTAGTCCCAGGGTCTATGGTCCACACTAAATGCTACCCAACCTTCTCTCACCAAACACTATGAAATATTTTCCCATCAAAATAAATGTGACCAAGCTATGGGGTTGATGAAGTTAAATGTTTTAGATAGTCTTCTTTACCATGTTGATGAGTTGGGTACACCCAAACAAATCTGGGATAAGTTAGAAAACCTATTTGATCAGGTTAACAAGATCCATGCATTGGAATTGGAGGCTAAGTTAAACTCTCTTGTCCCTGATGCATTTCCTACTATTGATGACTTCCTAGTAAAATTCAAATCATTAAGGTCACAACTAGCAGGATGTGGAAAGACCAAAATTGATAAGGAGTCTATCTTCTTGGTATTGTCAAAATTGAGAGGTCCTTTTGCTATGTTTTCCTCTACCTTTTACTCCATAATGGATGCCTTAGGTAGTGCATTCTAGATGCCCTCCTTTGAAACCTTATGTGATCAGTTAACAAGGGAATAGGAAAAACTTTCCCTATTGGAGGGGATTCATACAAGTCATGCATTGGTTGCACATGGCTCACAAAGTAAGGGGAAGAAGAAGCCTAAACCTAAAATAGAGTCAAATGAGACCTCCACCACAACAAAAGAAGAAAATACAAAGAAGGAGAAAGTCAGTTGTGTATACTATAAAAAGAAGGGGAACAATGAGGATCATTGTTACACAAAGAAGGTAGATGAGATTTCCCAACTTCTCTAGAAAAGTAATATCCCACTACCATCTTCTATGACTCCTACAACCTTTGCATCTTCATTTTCTCAATCCACCAATCCCACACAATCGGGTAGTGTGCAAGCATTGTAAATAGTAAAGAAGATAAGCATTACATGGGTAAGGGACATGCATTGGTCACTTTTGCAGTTGATTCTCAGTGTGATAGATGGTTCCTAGATTCTGGTGCATCTCACCACATGAGTTCTTCACCCTATCCTTTCATGGGTTTGCACCCCTTTGACACTTCCAAAATTTTGTTGGGGAACAATAAGCTATTGGATGTTAAGGGGATATGCACTATTGACATAGGTGATGATTTCTTTTAGGATGTACTATGCATTCTAGAGTTGCACATGAATCTTCTTTCTATATACTAGATCACACATGGTGAAGTTCCTAATATTATGGAGTTTATAGCCGATTTTGTATTTATTAGAGAAGTTGATTATGGTAAACTCATTGTTGTTGGTAATGTTGATCATGAGTCTCAACTGTATAGCTTCTCTCACTTTGTTAAGGAGGATGACTATGTACCTCACACACCATTGGCCAATGTTGATAGTAATATTGGTCATTTTCATTTTGGGGTACTTCAGACTCATGATGATACTATTCCTATTGATTCAAAGATTGATCCTTTAGTACATCAGACTATCTTTGATCCCTCAAATCTTGTTTTGTTGGATAAGTACTTAGCAGGCATCTCTAATTTTTTTGTAGAGACTCACCTTGTAGATTTGGGAGATTCACTTGAGGGGATTTCTCTGCTCTTTGATGACAGTTGCAACATGCCAGTTGATTCATTTGGATTGGTTTTTGAGGTTGACTCGGTTGTGCCTTCTCTTGATCTATCACATTTCTTGGTTGTGTTTGATCATGATCATGTGATGGATTGCTCTATTTGGATACTTCCTTCCACTTCTTAGTTGGATATGGAGTGGTTCCTTCTTCATCTGGGGGACTTGTTTCTTACTAAGGGAAGAGGTGTTGCTTGCAGCCATTAGATCATCTTTTGTTTTCAAGCATATTTCATCGAGTGGAGCTTCTTCATATGGGGGCATATGATATCCTCCCCTTCCCTCCTATGGGGGTCTTTGATTGTATATATATGATGTATGTAGTCCTTAGGGGCTCTTGATTAAGTCCTACATCCATGCATCTTTTTTTTTCTTTTCTCTCTTTTGGAAGTGGTTTTACCCAGGTTTTTCTCCTTTTCTTTGCTTTTGAGGGACATGCATTGTAAATGGGTACCTAACATGGTTGTGTAGCTAGGATCCATACCATATTGCATCTTCATTCATTCTCCCTAAGTTGCACTTAAGGGGGGGTGTTAGAGTAAATGCATATTTACTTACTTAAGTTTTAACTTAGGCACATAGCATTTAATAGGGTAATTAGTTTTTTATTCCTATATTGGGTGGTTGCATACCCGTCAAATTTTCATGGCTTTATAAGCCTGTAGCATTATGTACATTATCTCATCTCATATTCAACATATTTTATCTTTGGTGAAAGAGCATTAGATTCTCTCATGCATTGTGAAGGTTTATGTGAAATTGGTCTTCCTGGGAGTTTGTTGCTCTATCATTGTCTTTGTCTTGCATTTCTTGCTTTTTTTGCTTCTCTATTTTTCTCCTTTGTTCTTCCATTTCAACATTTGTCATCCAATCCCTTTGTCATTTACAATATTCTTTGTAGTATTGTCTTTGATATTCTTTCCTTTGTTCTTCTGATTCAAATTGCCTCTTTGGGTGACCCATATCTAAAATGTAAACCAAATTTGTTAAGTTTCATGTTTTGTTCAATATAGAAAATTATAAAATTCTATGTTATTGTTCATTTTACATGTCATATATATGCCACATGATAGAACCAAATATACCTAGTAACCTTTGTAAGAAATTAAACTTTTTCACATAGCTATTGTGTTTTGATATCAAATTTATCTTGATGCATTTGTTTTATCAAATACTATTATAATGTAATTGCTCAATTGCTTTGTTTTTTGATTTAATGTGAGCATGACATGGTTGAAATTATTTGTATTATCTTATCATATTTGTGAGTACATATTAGTAAAAAATTCTATCATATAGTGAAATGTTTGAGGGAAAACATGAGAATTTTTTAAATTTATTTTGTAAAAGGCATATACCTGTATAGTTTTTCTTTAGTCAAAGAACTTTTCATACATACATTATGGTAGTAGATAATATTATTTACAATCTTTGAAGAAATAACTGTACTTTTTTTTTGCAAGGATGAATTGTATATGAAATTTGGAGAAAGTATATGACATTTACACATTTGTTATTAAAGCAAGCAAAGAATTGCTTTTAGTTGAGAAATCAAATTGCTTAGTTTTGATGATCGTGCTTTTGATTCTCTATAAATCATTGTAAGTTTCTTCTTTAACATGCAACACGAAAGAATATTTTTGTAAAAATCTTTTTTGCATTGTTTCTAAAAACTTTGCTTGATCTTCGCCTTCGTGTTTCATACTATTTATTTCATTTGTCAGGATGCCCATAATTCCTTTAGCTGCTTTTTCAAAAGCAATCACCCATATTGAGCCAGTGTGGTCTTCTAAATTGCATTGTAGCAAATATCTATAATTACAATCATGAAAAGTACTTTGACATGTTTGACAATGCCAATGAACATTTTCGATTTTTCCTACCTTTTTCTTGCATTTCTTACCACCAATTTCCA
Source organism: Sequoia sempervirens (assembly GCA_007258455.2). Classification (NCBI taxonomy): domain Eukaryota; kingdom Viridiplantae; phylum Streptophyta; class Pinopsida; order Cupressales; family Cupressaceae; genus Sequoia; species Sequoia sempervirens. Next base: position 163,538,883 of record VDFB02353493.1, on the reverse strand, counting down.
TCGAGCAGGTCATGTAGCAAATTGTGTCCTATTTTATGAAACACAATGCTACTTTTATGAACATGTATTGACTGTTGCTAGCAATATTAGCTTTGTATTTGTTAATTTCATAAATATTGTTCAATTTCAGTTCTTCTTGAACAAATAAGGAGTTCTTTGTTAGAGACTGGAAAATGAGAGTTTTTCCTTGATTCTCAAACCATAATCTTAATTGTGCAGTTTCTATTATTTGATGATTCATATGTATTTGGGTTGTTGGAATGGTTCCTACAATTGTTCCTCCATAATCACTAATGTGTGCACCTTTGGTGACAAGTATTGAAAAATCCCCTGCATTACATATCTCTTGAAGTTTCAAACCTTCATTATTACAAAAATCACCCCACATTGTCAAGTCAATTTTGGTAGTTGAAATATCTTTCATGTGTAGAGTCTGTTTATATGTTTGTGTACCATTCTTTCTTAAAATTGATGTTTCTTCATTGATTGATAAGACTATACCAATGATTTCAAAAATCATATTATTTTCCACATCTTTCAGTTCACTGATTGGTTAGAAGTTGAACTTCAACTATGGTAGTTGTGCATTCTCATCTAAGAAAATGTCCACTATGGAATTGTTGTCCAAAAGAATTTTCCAATCATTATTTAAATTGAAAAACATTTTATATGTTTGCTTCAAGGTTCCATAGGATATGAGAAAAACTATCCCAATCTCTATACGATCATAAAATAGTTCTGCTATTGCGTTGAAACATGTTGCTTTGATTTCATCACCATCGTAGTCAACAAGATTGAAGCTAAAAAAATTTCCATCCCCTTTTGTATTTTCAAAATAATAGAGTTGCTGTTTTTCCATTACCTGAGCCTTTACTGTCCATCTTTTTCGGTAAGGGTTTAATGCTCTTATATGCACAACTCTTTTAAAACCTTCATGTTTTGCATGATCCATACCTATTGCAAAATAATGTCGATATCATACATATGTAACAAATAAACATCACTGAGATAGTATGCATCTTGTAATTGTCAATATGTTGTTTGTGGTACATGTATTTCCCAACAAGGTGCTTGGAACTAACCTCTTGTATTTGGTTATGGTTTGGGTTTTTGCTTTGGTTTTACAAATACATTTTTGTCACCTTGTCCTGAAAAAACCAAAAAAAGTACAAGTCAAGGAGTTGTTGTCAGAGAAAATTGTGCACTCATCATAAGATGTCAACATGCATGCAAGGGTTATATATTTTTTTCATATATTTTCAATGTATATAGGGAAATTTTAAATTTTATAAGCAAGTTTTCATGTTTATTATTAGAGGATATTATTTTTTGGATATTGTATATGCACATTCATGGATTTGATTGTTATTTGACTTTGTTGTTGAACATCATCTAAAACATATGTTGAACTATTCAATTAAATAGAAATAGGTCCCCATATGTCAAATAGAATTTTTTTGATTATTTACATATCAAGTAGATCACATACATCCAAAAGGTATGAATAGACTTGTCTAAACATAGACATTAAAGTCTATATCAAAATACTGTTCATCAGAGTAAGCCAACCATGGTTGCCACCTACATACAAAATCTATGAACAATTTTTTTACAAAATAGACATGAAATTCTACACCAAAAATTTGTTCATAAGAGTCAACCAACCATGAAAAAACCCTCTATATGGTTCATATGTGTCTATCCTAATTATCATATAAGTAAGAGAAATTTTTCAATGGTTTCTTTTGTAGATCTTGGTTCGTATTGCTCATCATAATAAAGTTCTCTTAAAAAGAATAAAGTTCTCTTAAAAAGAAAGTGAATCCTATAACTTTGTGACATGTTTTATGTAATTTGACAACAATTTCTTCAATGTCATTAGTGCCTTGTCCTTCTACTATGCATGCAAGTAGTGCAGCATCATGGATTTCTCTTATTATTTGTTTTGAATGGGCTTGAATTGATGAGTACAACATGTCTATCGGACTTGTCACATTTATGTTTGAATTCATTGACTCCTCAGGGGCTTCTAGC
>VDFB02353493.1:163365511-163536749 GCA_007258455.2 Sequoia sempervirens | reverse complement strand
TCACAATAGCGACGAAGGTGGACATTTCTCCGCTAGAACTACTGCCATCAAGATCTTATGGGCTGGATATTACTGGCCTACACTTTTCAACGATTCCTACTCTTTGGTAAAGAATTGCAAAAAATGCCAGTTATTCTCTGACAGAAGGAAGAATTCAGCAATGCCCCTCAAACCTATCGTGGCGGATGAACCATTTGTGCAATGGGGCCTGGACTTTATCGGGATGATCAACCCGGTTTCTAGCTCCGGACATAAATGGATTTTAACAGCTACGGACTACTTCACAAGGTGGGCAGAGGCCGTTCCCCTTAAGGAGGCGATGAAGGCTGAGATTGTAAACTTCCTCGAGGCTCTGGTGACAAGGTTCGGCCCTCCAAAGATGATCATTTTGGACAACGCTAGAGCATTTGTAGGCACAAAGGTATGTCACTTTGCATTGAAAAATGGCATATTCCTTAAAACATCTTCAAATTACTATCCACAGGGAAATGGCCTAGCCGAGTCAACAAACAAAAGTTTAGTCCGACTCCTCAAAAAGGTTGGCTCAGAACACCAGAGGGAATGGCACAAAAATCTCTGAAAAGCACTCTGGGCCAACCGCATAACTCCTAAACAAGTCCTCAAGACTTCGCCCTATGAGCTAGTATATGGGAAAGAAGCACTGCTACCTATCTCTATGGAGATTCCGGCGATACAGTTGTTGAAATCTCTTGAGATAGAACAAAATGATGCCATGGAGGTTCGGCTCGCCGAACTATTGGAAGTACAGGAAAAAAGGGAGAATTCCCTAAAAGCCATGACAGGCCGTCAACAGGTGGTCAAATGGTGGTTTGACAAAAAAGCTTCTGACCAAGGCCTAAAAAGTGGAGATTTAGTGCTAAAATACGACAGCAGGGCTGCGAAGCCAGGTCAGCATGGTAAGTTCGATAGCCTATGGGAAGGACCTTTCAAAATTATTCGGTGCATGCAACACAATGTTTTCGAGCTGGAAAATATGGAACAAGAGCCTCTAGGAATCCCAGTTAATGGGATTCACCTTAAATTGTTCCATTAAGCGTCAAGACCTACCCTGTACAGTTGTAGATAGCATTTTTTCTTTTTTCTTCCTATTTTTGGCCTATCCTTTTGCTAAAATCAATTGACTTGCTACACATTCGCTTATCATCGTTAATGGGTAAAGCACCAGAGTTTCTTAAAACGCAAAAAATATGCTCGTAAACAGAGGCAAAACATACAAGATTAGCAAAACCCAGAAAAATTGCACGCAGAAGCAAACAGGCGCATAGATTTCCAACAAAAATAAACGTATATATTTATATACATGTGTCCTGAGTTACAAAATGGCATGAATGCTGATTTTCAAAATATACAAAGTATTAGAGCATATATATATATGTTGGCCTTTTATTTAGGCCGATACGAAGCAGGGGGTTACATCAACAAACACCAAGGCAAGGGGACCATCTATCCGCAGGAGTGGCTAGCAGCAACCGACGCATTCAAGACAGCGTCCGCTTCTTCCTCATCAACAGGTTCCTCGACGGCACTGGCAGCATCATTAAGCGCGGCTGTCATCAGTGGTGGATACACCAAGTTCCTGAAGTCAGTATACCACTCTACATCATAGAAGGGTATCATGTTGTAACTCCTGAACAGGAAGTGAAGAGCTTGGGTAACCCTTTGCTGGTGCTGAACGCGGGTCTGCAGGCGGAATCCGCTCAGGAATGGGTGCCAGACGACAACAGCTTCTTCTTCGATAAAGCGGCGTAGGTCGTCGGCTGTTGGCAGGCAATCCCGTACGCAGCATGGGTGACAACCTCGCCGAGCCCATTCAGATACTTCTTCGAGAAGATTTCTTTCACTAGCTTCAATACAAGCGGCCGAGGGACACAAATGTCCAGCATAGACGCTACAAAGTGCGAGCACACGTCGGTGTTCACCTGATGCTTATCTTCATACTCAACACAGTCCTTGCCGAGAACCCACTTGATGGCTACTAGAACCAGCGAGTGTTTGTTCTTCGTCATTCTCTTGAGCCTTCTGGTAGAGATCTCACCTACAAACGCTGTTTGTGATTTGAAGGAGGTTAGGCGAATAGGAGTATCCATCTCTCCTAGCACTATTCTTAAATCGGCTGAATAATGCCGAAATCTGCTCACCACCTAACCTATGAAAAGACTTGCTTTGCAGTTTTCTACTTGCCTATCACTTCTTGGGCGTAAAGTGTGTATGTTCGCTATCTACTAGCCTATTTATAGAAAATTGACAAGACGTATGCCAATCCGCCCGTAAGCAACGTGATGTATATTGGCCGCGATCTCGAGGGCCGAGTCTGCGTTTGTTCACATTTTGGGCTGGCACACGCGTGGTAGCATGGCTCAAGGCATGCTTAATTAAATCAAGCTAATTAATTGAGCTTTAAAAGGGTGGCACTTGTTGATGAAGGGACGTATGGCCGTATGCTATGGTGTCAAATCTCAAGCACATCCTAGAGCCCAAGGCGATATTCGTATCTCTTTCAGGCGGTGATCGTTTGCTTGGCGTAATCATTCCGGCTAGGGATATTAATTACTGGTACATGCTAACCCTGGGATGAAGGCCAGTTGCGAGCTCAATTTCCAAGGAAATCAGGGCGTATCACACGATCTTGTGAAAGCAATGATGAAATCCAGCCACCTCGAAAAAGCAATCAGCTCATCTTGCACGAGTTGTGGAGTTAACGGTACATGCCGAATTAAATGCAAAGGGCTCGCGCTCGCCTACCACCTTGAGGAAAGTTGCTATTTTGCATGAAAACGCTTATTGTTCCTAAGTCTTTTTCCAAAAGCTAAAGAGTGCGCGAAGTGTTTTCTGTCTGTATTTTCAGTACAAGCGTATTCAAAGGCCAGAGAACCTTCAAGTTCTGCTGTGAAGAAAAATGGCAGAATCTTCAGCTCAGCCAGCAGAGGAAGGGATTAGCCAGGAACTGTATTCGGCTATTCGTTCTTCGGCCGAGGTTTACGTATACGATGATGTAGCGTATGCCACACCTGGTATACCCCAGAAGGTGAAGAGACCCAACACAGAGGAGCTGGAGAGGCCCAAAGAGTGGAATAACCCAAAGAAGGTTAGAGAAAAGTGGGCTAATATCTACGACCCAAAGCTTGCTAAGAACCCTAAATCTCTTAGAGAGGCGGCTTGCGCAAGGTTATCAGTGGCTGTGGCGGACTAGGAAATGGCAAGTAGAGTCTGGTATAGCGGTCTTCCACAATACATGGTCCCATTCGTGCACTATTGCCTGGAGGTGGTCAACACAGCTGTTCAACGCTATAATCCAAAGACCCACTGCATTGAGGGTCATAATTTAAGGGTTCATATCAGCCCAGAAGCCATCTGGCATATGTTATGCATTCCTGACCCCAGGACAAGAAAGGAGAAAATTGAACAGTTCAGCCCAAACAAAGGGGAAAAGATATGGAAAAGGATGAAAACCAGCTCTGATTTCCTATTAGAGGAGACCAGTAGGAAGGGTGTTGCGTCCGCTAAGGCACCGAGCATCCCATTGTTGCACGGTTCATTCCGCGATGACCTCCAAGACCCTATATCCATGCTGGCATTTGTTTGCGATCGTGATTCCGATGAGAAGATCGAGGCTTTTCAGCTGGGCCCTGCAATATAGTTTCGCAGGAAGCATGAACTTTTCTGGTATGATTTTGCTGAGTTCATGGTCAAAGAAATGATACAGCAAATGGAGAATTATCAGGCGGAGAAGAAATTTAGATTTCTTTCCTACCTGGTCCACATGTTCCTGCATCAGAATCCGGATTTCTTCGCCCAATTCATCCCACTAACAATTTTTGACGAGCAGAACAAAAGAAAGCCGGTATCTACATGGACACCCTACATTTCCGCAACATATGACTACTATGCCTTCGCGGACTATTTCATAGCCCCGGTCCTGAATGATTTGATCGGAGAGGGTGATATCATCCGGCTTAACATGGAGCAGACTGGATTTCTGCAAGGCTACACCCCCGCTTGTGACTGGTTCCTAGGCAAGGATTTCACAATCCTTCGAATGAGGGGCTTTATTGGCAGGCCTTTCTTGCTCCCGGCTTGCATCACTGATAGAGTACTCGCGCTGGAGGTTTACCGGCAGGTATGCGTCATTGATTTCATGTTTTGTAGCGATGAAAGTGTCAAGAGGAAGGGATTCTTCACTTGCCTAAAGAGTTTCAAGTCAATAACGCTTGCCAAAAAGTGATCGCATGAGCTACTAGGGGACAAGCTGTCACACCTGGGGCTAGTATTAGTAAATGATAAGTGGGATTACAACCCTTTTAATGACCTACCTGAGCCGCATATGAAAGTTTCACATGTTCCCCAACCATATTGGGAGAAGCGGCGAAATAACCAGACTGATAAAGATGAAGATCTAGTTGAACTGGCACAAATCCCTACGCCAGACACCAGGGGCCCATGGCACAAGTTCTACTTTCCAGTGGCCGTGGCCAGGGACAACCTTCCGATAGAGCGCAGCATGCTTAACAAGTTGAAAGTGGACGAGGAATGGAGCGATGAAAATATAAAAGCTTTCTGGAGATACTGCCAGGAAACAGGGCAGTTAAAAGCTCCTTATAATCAATTGAAGGACGACCAGGAATTTGAAAGATACTGGGATGAAGGCCATCCCAGCCCGACCTCCAGTGCTAACAAGAGCGAAGCAGAAGGCTCCGATGAGCAAGAGGAAGAGATGGCGATATCTTCGCAGGAAGGCGATGCCCCCGGGCATCCCGCCTATGTGGGCACTAATGTGCGCTTTAACATATCAAGGGGCTCGCTTACCTGCACATGGGCCGCTAAACTAGTCAGGCTAGTGCCCCAGCAGAAGGATCTGACTGCCGAGGTTAGTGAGTGTCCCCCCGCGAAAAGGCAACGCACGGAAAGTGTTATTGGGACAGTTTCACATGAACCGGCCGAAGGGGAAACACCCGCTGCTAGTCAAATGCCAGAGGTTGCGGGCGAGTCTCAAACGATCCCGATGCCACCGCCGAACAGTCAGCAGGTACATTTCGCTCCTTCCTCTCTTACATCTCATTCTCTCACATCCGTCCCTGCTTAATTAGCAACTCCTGCCCTTCGTTCGAGCCCTCCACCCTCTGTTTCTGACCCACCTTATTCTATTGGATTTGCCCAGTATTTGCAAGCCCAACCGTTTATTATCACCCCTTCGAGCATGCTAACGCCTACTGCCGCCGCCCAGACTTTCCTCACCTCGCTTTCTGAAAGTATTCCTCCCATCGGCCCCCACTCTTTTTCCGAGATGCTTACAGATCTCTTCCCACTACAGCAAGCTGAGCCCCAAGCAGCGACTCTTTTTCCTCAGCCAACAGGCCTTACAACTGAATCTCCGGTTTAGCCGTTGCAAATATCTAGCCATGCTGATACCCCCCAGGCTAAACTATGGAACGTGCCACACTTTTCTCCGCAAACCGTCACCCTCCAGAAGAAGAAAATGCGCGCACCTATGAAAGTTACCTATCCCTACGCCCTGCCTTCCGGTGTTCCCTTCGCAGGTGGGTTGGTTTCATCACCAGCCGAGTTCATTGCACAGATAGATTGTGGGAAGGAAGCGCGCGCAAATAGGATGAGGCGACGAAGGGCAAAGGATGACAATGCCCCCGCCGAGCCGAGAGTACAGGCTTCGTATGACGAGGCCCGCCAAGAATTAAAGTTTGCAACTATGTACCCAAGAATAAACAAGACCCAAGGAGAAATGCAACCAGAAGACTATGATATTTATGTTGTCGGACTGGACATGAAGATAGCCCGGCCACAAGATAAAGTCGAAATCATGGAGGAGACACAACAAGTGGTCACTTCTGACTTCCTAAGGACCGGTCGCCAGTTAAAGAAGAAGGATGAATAGCTCAAGGTAGCCAAAGACAGGGTGAGTTTTCTAGAGGCAAAGGAGAAATCCTTAGAGGCGAATATCGCCCGAATGACAGAAAGGGCGCTAACAGCAGAAAATGAGAGAAACAGGCTTCAGGGCGAAATTGCAAAGACCCAAGTAGCCGACCCAGCCGTATTAAAAGAATTATAGGATCAAAACCATGCAGCGCGACAGAGCCTACAGTCGATAGAGGAGGAGCTTGAACGTTTCCGCCTTGAGTACAGTCAGAAACTGGCAGAGAAAGGTGAAGAGATGAAATGCCTACAAGAGTAGTATCAGTAAAAGATGCAGGAAAAAGAGGTCGAATTCAAAGGTTTAAAGACTAAACTAGAAGTAGAGCTCCGAGAAACAAAGACCAAGCTAGAAGATGAGCTCTGAGAGACAAAAGCTTCATTAGAAGAGCAATCGGCTAACCACTCTAGAGCTGAACAAAATTGGCATAAAGAAATGAGTAGCTATGTAGAGCAGTTGGCATCTGAGAAAAAGAAGAAGGCAGAATTAGCCGAGGCCCTCATTTCAAGAGACACGAAGATTTCTTCGCTTAAGGCCTCTCTGCTACCAGCCCCTGCCCAACCTGATATCATCCCACTGGTCAGGCAATTGTACATTTCTCACTAGGAGAAAATCAAAGCCTTCTGCCTAAATCTGCAGCCTACCCTCCAGTTCATCGACAAGGCATTAAAACTCAATCAGGAGGCCCATGACACAATGGAACAGTTCCCGCGTTTCATCCTGGAAAAGGTGTCCGAGGCAAGGGACTTGCTAAATAAGCTATACTCGGTCTCAGACGAGATCCTCGTCGGGGCAGGTATCGAAGATAGGGACACCGCAGCTCAAACGACAAATAGATTCATTTATTGCCACTCCGCTTTCCAGCGCACTAAGGCAGCAGTGGCTTTTCTAAACAAAGCGCTGGATGGCATTGGAGGGAGTTTCTCTGAGTTGGACAGGTTGGAATTGCCATCTCCATTTCTTGAGGATGGCACTATTGCCACGGCTGCGCAGATTACGAAGATTATTGAGCAGAAGGAGAACGATCCGGAGGCATTCAAGGAACTCGGCGGCCCCCCAACAGCAGCAGATATCGAGGCAATCATTCATCCACTCTCTCAGCTGCTTTTCCATATCCAAGCAGGCGCTGGCCTGCCAGACGTGCTGCCTCATAAGGAAGCTATTGATCTCCGCGGGGCACAAGAGAATTTGCGCAGCATGGCAAAGCCGTCCGAAAATGAATGGGTGCCTTTGAAGGCTGCACTCTTAAAGCTCTAACTCCATTTTCCCTATGGAGGAAGGCTCTGGTCTGTGGAACCAGAAAGTTTTGGGTTCTCCGTTCCTTATCCGAAACGCCCCTGTTAGTCACCAAAAGCTGTTAAAATAATGTTTCAAGCAGCTCCCTTCGGGTCCCCCTTTTTTGCATATATTCATGCACTGGCCTGTGCGTCTCTGCGTTTCTTCGGCTTCCCGGCAGGTTTTGATCTTTCACTTTGTGCATTCCTCGCTTCGCAACTTCGGCAAGCGGCTCCCCGTTCGGTTCCTGAGATGCTGCGCTGGGCGCCCACGTGTCTCGCCTGCGGGGTTTTTCATTTTCTGTTGCTTTGTGTCTCCTTCGGGTTGCTAAGCCTTCCATAAGGGTCTGTTACTCCTAGGGTTCATCGAGGGGCCCACATCTTTGTACGTGGCGGTGTATCACAATCTTTCCCTAGCAAGAATAGAATATGCTGCGGCGAGCTGCGAAGGATTTCTATTGGCCTTCTTTCTTTCCTAGCGGGACCTACCTTCGCTCACGTGTCAGCAGTTCGCAATTTTTAAAATAACAGCAGGGACGAAAGCACCACGGGCTACGAAACGCGGCCATGCATCTTTCACCACCCGGTTCGTGCGGCCTTTCCCTGTTTTCAAAGTAGCCTCAGTCCCCTGAACATGTGTCACTTCTCCGCAAGCTCTCGATCGATGGAGGAGGAGTTTTCATTTAGGCCGTGATTTGCTGCCACGTGCCTTACATTGATTATCAAAGCAAGCTATGTGATGGCCGAGCGGGATAGTGTCATTGACTGCTGCTCGCCATGGTTCTCTAAGGCGGTGGACGACACTCGTCGTTTCGAAGCCTGGTTGGGACCACTGCCATCATTACAAAGGGCACGCCTGTAACTGACCAACTGGATGCTGTACTCTGACTGGCTGCTCTCATAACGGCATTGGGAATATTCTTATTTGGGCATCATTACGGGAGATTGTGGAATCTTTCTGTTACAACTCTCCAGGCGGTGGGATTTTGCTCTCCGGCTATATATACTCTCTCTGTTGAGGGAAAATGGTCCAAGATTTTTAGGAAGAATACTAGTTTTAGCAAGAGACGCCAGGCCTTTTTTGCATGTTTATTCACAAGAAACTTTCAGACTGTGCCTATTGTTCGGCCTTTCTATTTTTCATGTCTTGATTAAACTGTGAACTGTGCTTTTTTATTGTCTTAAGCATTTCATTTGAGGAGACTTCTATATATTGAATGCAGACTTGTTGGTCTAAATCATGTCTTAATGACTCTTTTTAGCAGTGAGAATGTATGGGATATTGTTTTATGTCAATTAAAATGAATTGTTTATGCTAATGCTTTAAGTTTCTGATGTTTTGGAACATAACAATGACATTCAGGCCCTTGAGTCTATGATTTATTGTGCCTATCAGTAAGCTTTGGCGCATCGCCTTAGATTAATATTTGTTTCATTATATCTGCTTTTTTTTCCCTTTCCAAAACCCATTATATAGAAGAATCCGGCTTCTTTAAAATCTGGAGGTCACTCAGTTTGGCGCAAAGGGGTCCCCTTTGAACTGAGTTTCCCATAAAGGCACTGTTATCTCGTCAATTTTTGGCGTCAACATGACCCAACTAAGGTTTTGCCACGCAATACTTTTGGAACTTTCCAACTATGCCTACTAGGGGTCACAGGTTGGGTTGTAAAGTGGAAATACCCAATACACTCACACCTACAATGGTCCTAGAACATAAGGAAAGGGTCTTTTAGTATCATAGAACAAAGCCAAAATGGTTCACATCAGGTTCATCAAAAATGTAAGAGAGGGGGACCAACCACATTCAAGGCCCCAGGTCATGGAGAGCCAAGAGTAGAAGGATGCCCTAACTTACCTCAGCTTAAAGGGGTGTTAGGAGATGAGGATGAGAATGATGAGGACTATAAAGTCCTACATACAATCTACAATCTCAAGATTTGAAATGAGGCTAGGCGCATTGGTTTTCGAGCTCAACACTGTATATCGAATAGCTCTCTGCCTGAGGATGAAAGCACAGATTCAGGATGATAGCATGGCACGCTAGCGTCTCTCTAGTGTGCTAGAATCCATACGAACAAAGGAACAAAAGTACAACATGAACTAACAAAAAACAAGCTAGCAACCTAGCTAGCGACTTCTAAAAGAGAAAAATAACACTATAAAATATGAGAAGTAAAAATGAAGGTGATAAAGAAAATATACCAAAGCTAAGGTGAGAAAGATGATTTCATAGAAGGGCCTATTCACCAGTTAGCTTGATAAAACACATTCTCCTGCACATAGAAAGAGGAAAATTGTTGGGGGGTTGTATAAGGGTCTACCTCAGTCAAACCCCTGTTTTGGTGTTTCCACCTCCACGGACAACCAAGTTTGCAACAATGGAGAAATAATATGATAAAGAAGGAAATGAAATACTAAAACAGTACAAAATAATAGATGTGCCACTCAACCCAATAATAGGGGAGAGGAGAAGAAAGCTTGCCACCTCCACGAAGAGCACTCAAGGCTAATGGGGGAGAAAATGAGAGGACTCAAGCACCTCTGCAATGGTGTTGTTCCACACTTGCTCTACCGAGTTGATGGAGTGATGTTGTTATTGCTATGGAGTGCAAAAGTACTGCTAAAAGTGCTTGAGAATGCAAGAAGTGAGTGAAAAAAGGCTAAATTAAATGCTTAGAAGATGGCTAGAAGATGAAATTCATGTAGAAGGAGTGAATTTGAAGGAGAGAATGAAGAAAACAACCATATTTGGGTCGGTCGGTCGAAGAGGGCGTTACAAGTCGACTCCCAATGAGAAGTGTAATGCCTCTGTTGCACCAGATGTAGGAATCTACCAAGGACATAAGTGTGTTGTGCAGACATTTGTGTGCTACGAGGGCATCCCTAATAGTTATTCCCCTGCCGACACGTAAAATAAGTGCCAAGTGTAATGAAGGTAGCAGGCTTATGTGGATTTTCACCTTTGGATTTGGTTTTCTAAAGTGGAGAAGGGACAAAGGGGGAATTTACATAAGGGGTGAAAATTCACACCTATACACATTATTTAATTAATTAGTTTATGTCATTAGGTTAAGAAAAGGATTAAGTGAACTCAATTTCTATAATTTAAAAGGTTAAAATATATAATCACTTCAAATCTATTGTGATCAAGATAAATCTGTAATCAGGAGTTATATGCAAATTATCTTGCAAAACCTTTAATACAGATCAACTATCTCGCAAGTCCTCAAAATACTAGGAGGGTGCATGAGGCACAATCGAGAACACTAGCCCATCACAAGTGTGGATCGGGAGCCCCAACGAAGTACTAGAAACTCGAACCAACCCTATGCGTCTTATCTAGGCATCACCCTAGCTTCAACACTTCGCTAAAGATAGCATGACTAGATTGAGGTACATATTTAGCTCTCCCACCTTTATATACCCTACCAATAACATGTGGTTGGGATCGTCCCCTGGGTGATGAAATCACAAGTAGGTCCCACTAAGGGAATGAATTACTAGACATTTCAACTAGTCCCCAGGCTCGCACGTACCACAAGGGGAGAGCTTACATCCACTAGCACTTCCTAGGTAGACTGGACTAGATTGGAATGAGCTACGATTTCTCACTCCCAAACACAACAAAAAAATTAATTGACCCTTTAATTAATCTACGTGTGCCTAAATTAGTGTGAAGAAAAGACACATAGAGAGAGCTAAACTAGGGGTCTTAGTCCAATCGTCCTACGAAAAATGGATTAGTAGTTTTGATCTTTAGTCTTCATCAAATGTAAGGGACAAGCTACACAAATTATTAATTAAATGCCACAATCACTGAAAAAAATGTTAGCTGATTAGTATCCAAAACTAAAATCAAATTGTAGCTCAAATCAAAAAATTGAATGTTCTGGAATACCACAAATTCACCTTTGTGTGAGACAAGATCACCCTTGTTAGTGATGCAGGATCGCCCATTTTCTGAAGAGGTAGTATCATGTTTGCCTATTAGATGGAGAGGCATATGCAATTTAGCCTCTATAACTCAATCAAGTTCACCTTTTTCTCTACAAATCTTGCCATTTAGGTTGTCTTATGCAAATTTACCTCTATAATTGATGATTTGCATGGTTGGATGCAAGTTCACCCTTTTTTTAGAAAGGTGAGAGCAAGTTCATGTGTTTGTGTTGTAAATTTGCCTCTGTATTGAGCATAATCGATTGTTGGGGGCAGATTCGCCCCCATGTGTGAAATCCGAGCATACAAAAATTTAAACAATAGTAAATATAAAGGTAGACCCATGACATGGGTCCCACCGGGCATGCCAAAAATGTGTGCAAGTGTTTTTTCCTACTCTAAGATGCAAAAATAAAATAAATGCAACAAGGAAAAACAAAAAAAAAACACTCAAGATTAGGCCTAGTTGAATTAAAACAAAGCACAAGAAATGGATCTCTTTACCTTGTTCAAATTGATGGTTTGGTTGGCCCTTGTTGATGCTCGATTATGTGCTCCTTCTTGGACAAAATGACTCAAATCTTAACTCTAAATGATGATGAGATGACGAGGAATGCAATGGAGGATGTGGGTATGTGAATAGATGCAATATGGAGGCTAAAATGCTACAACAATGGTGATGTCTTAAATGCTTGCTTGAGAGTGATTACTTGGTGATTGCTAAAGTGGATGGTAAAAAATGGAGGCCAATCCGCTACTTTTAGGGGAAGTGTCTCTAAAGCAATGAAGGGCCAAGATTGATCCATGATGGAGGAGATCAAGGGTTAGGGTGAGTTGAGAACTCACAAGCCCTCACATTTTGACATCTAGTGAATGATGTGAAAGAGGAAAGGTGAGGTGGAGATGAGGTGGAGGTACTAGGTTGTACCTTAGAAAGAGATAAGATATCCTCATAAAGGAGGTCTTTGTCCACATGTGCCTTGAGAGGACGTGTGAAGAATTAAAAATTCTTCACAAATCCACATGGGGATGGGAGAAGGAATTTAAAATTCCTTAAAATGCATAGGATGAATAAATATGAATTAAAAATTCACATGGGGAAGGGGGTGCCTTCTCCAAATAGAGAAAGCATTTAATGTAAGTTGACCAAGGACACATGCCATAAATGGCATGGAGATTAGGCTAGGCCAACTAGTAATTGAGGTTGTGCAAATGTGGGATTAGGTAGGCTAATGATAGATTACATACAAGTGGGAGTGACCCTAATGATGATTAAGAGTGTGCACATCCTAATCACATATTAATTAGATTAATTTGGATTAAGGAGGATTATGGAGGATGTGACATGAGGAGAGAGAAGAAAAAGAATTAAAAATTGGTTTAATTCTAAAGATATAATGACTAAATTAAATAAATTGGTTTATTTATTTAATTTAGAGAGGAATGGGATAAGGTAGATAATTAATTAATTACCTTAGGGGACATTAGGCTGAAATGAAATATTAACCAAATAATAGATTATTTGATCAATGTGGCGTAGGAGTGCAGGATAGAGGAATGCAAGGGTGAATTTGATCATATGGGGGTGGTCAAATTCAGGTGTCTACATCTATATATTGAGCTACCCCTTCCTCTCTCCCCACATCTTCTCTCTCCCTATCTATAAATTGAAAAATATATATATATATAATTATTGTTAAAATATTATATATTAAATATTTATATATATGTTGTTTAATTATTATTTATTTTATATATAAAATTATATGTATTATTTTATATTATATGTACTTTATATTTTTTAAAGTGACTTAAAATATAATTGTAGCACAATAAAAATATTATTATTTTAATTATTATTATATAATATATATTGAATGTATATTCTATATATAATGTAAATTAGATTATATATTATATAATTATATGTATTATTATATATAGTATTTTATAAGCCTATCTCTCCCTCCATCTACCTCTCACTCCCTCTTTTTATATCTCTCTACTTCTCTCTACCCTCTCTATTTATCTCCCTTCCTCTCCCTACCTCTTTTTATCCCTATTTCTCCCTCTCTCCCCCTCTCTCCCTATCACTCTCTCTTTCTATATATCATTATCTCTACCTTAGTATCTCTCTAATTCACTCCATCATCTATATAATATATATTATAAACTATAAATATAATACATTATATAATATATATTGAATGTATATTCTATACAATATAAATTAAATTATATATTGTATAATTATACTTATTATATATCCTATTTTATATCAATATATCTCCCTCTCTCTCCCTATCTCCTTATCACTCCATCTTTATATATATCATTATCTCTACCTCTCTCTCTTATTCACTCCATTTCTCTAATTATACATCTCTCTATCCCCCTTTCTATCCATATCTCTCTACCTTCATCTCCCTATCTCCCTCTTTCTCCCTCCTTATCCCTCTTTATCTCTTTCTATCCATATCTTTCTCTACCTCTATCTTTGTGTCTCTATATCTCTCTCCCTATATCTCTATCTCTTTCCCTATAACTCTCTATCTCTCTATATCACCCTCTAACTATATATCTCCTTCTCCCTCTCCCTCTCTCCCCATATCTCTCTCCCTCCTCTATCTCTCCCTTTCTCTCCCTCCCTCTTTCTATCTCCCGCCTCTATCTCTCCCCATCTCTCCCTCCTTCACTTGCTTCTTATCCCCTATCTATCTCTATATCTCTACCTCTATCTCTATTTTTGTCCCTCTTCCTCTCTCCCCTTCTATCTCTAGACATATTTCCCTTTATCCATCTATATCTCTCCCTCCCTCTTCCTAGACATATATATATATGGTTGAAGCCACAATAGTGGTTTACAATTTGATGGAGGAAGGAAAATTGAGAAAAAATGACCCCATGGCAAAAAAATTGGTTCTAGGGGTTTGAATGAACCTACAAGTTTGACTAAACCCAAAAGGGCTTCAACTGAACTCAGGTTCTAGCAAACCCATTAATTACTGGGCCCACATTTCCTAACCAAAAAACAAAATAAAAATGCATATTGAAGGGGGTTCTAGCGAACCCCCCTTTTCCTTAATTTTTGACCTTGTTCACAAAAAATACCTAAATTTTTATACTTCGAAGCTCGGGTTAAGGATGAAAATGGAGGAATCTTCATAGACTCAACTGGAATCAGCTAGTCCTTGGAATGAGCTATCCAACGAATATAATTTTAATATGTTTTGGTTTTATTATGTATTTGCTTTTTTAGTTTTATTAAACATAGGTTTTTAATCGAAAATGAAGGTCTTTATTCTACAGATGTGGAAAATTTGCAGATTATCAAAAAAAAATTGAAAAATATGAGTGCACCAAATATTGAAGTCCTTTATCCAGCAAAAAAAAAAAAGAATTTTGATATATTCAAAAAAAGTTACGCGTTATATGGTCATGCAACGTCTGAATTGTAATTGGTTTGACTTCAAAACTTGATTAAAGAAAAATATTCAATAAAAAAATATCTAACCAAGTGGAAGTACTATATAAGAGTACAAATCTAAATTCAAAAGAATTAGAATTTTATCCTTCATGGAAAAAAGTTATGCGTTATACGGTGTGCGTCACTTTTTTAAAATGTTGTTTTCTGAAAAAAAACTAGTTTTGTGGGAGATGGAAAAAGAAGTGCAATCCTAATTCCAAAAATTTTAGAAAAATATTTTAGAATCTACAAAATAATGAGAAGACTCTGGTTTGCATCATCTTCAAATTCTCATGATTTTGCTTTATATAGAAACGAATGTGAAGATTTAGTTAAAATAATAATAATTCAATGTCGGTTTGGCCAAAAATTGTAAACCACTATTGTGGGATCACCCATATATATATATATATATATATATATATATATATATATATATATATATATATATATATATATATATCTTTTGAAGTCTTTATCTCTATCTCTCCATCATTCTTCTTCCATCTCCCCCTCTATCTCTGTCTCATTATCTCTCCATCTCTCTCCACCCTTGTATCTCCTCTCTATACCTCTATATATATCACTTACTATTTCTATCTTTGTCTTTATATCTATCTATCCCTCTATCCTCTCTCTTTTTATCATTTCCTCCTATTCTCTCCATATCCATATCTCTCTCTCTCTCTCTAAATAGTAGACCTAAATTTTCCCTAATTGACCTTCTACACCTCTTCAACATACCCATTGCACACCAAGGTGCAATTGCTAGTTAATATAAGATCTTTTAAAACTAATTTTGATGGTAAAATGAAGTCTTCACCGTGAGTACCTACCTTTATCTCTCCCTCTAAATAATAAACTTAAAATTTTCCTAATTGACCTTACACACCTCTTCGGCATACCCATTGCACACCAAGGTGCAATTGCTAGTGAATATAAGATCTTTTATAAAAGTAATTTTGATGGTAAACTGAAGTCTTCGCCATGAGTACCTACCTTTATGGTTTCATGGTAATTACATGTTCTCTATGTGAACACAAGTGACCTACTTTTGGCAGTCAACAGTTAAGACTGCTCCTTAAACATGTAAAATGATAGAAATCATTTCACCCATTTATTTTTCAACTATTTTATGCATGTAAACTACTTGGAATGTGTTTCATTAAGTCTCCTCTATCGACATCCATGGTTCATGACATTAACGTCATTGTTATTCTCAAGAAATATCTCTTCACCATATTTCTCATGGGGAATTGCATAACATTGAGTTATCTGCAAGTGGCTTAACATGTACTCTCTAAAAGACATGACTAATAAAAATAGTAGTTGGTACAAGCTAATATTAAATTTCTAGCACTTGCATCTATAGGAGGTTCAAGGTATATGCCGATAGAAAATTAAAAATAAAATTTAAACATATTTTAAGATTACATAATTAATTAGTTATATAATAATATAAATTTATATACATTTTGATTTAAAATATGAATTTTGATTTGTATAAATAATCATTGTATTATATATTAGATATAGGTGTTATTCAACAATTTAAAAAAAAAAAAATTAAAGATATAAATATATTTTAACCATTATAAATAAAATACCAAAGAAATAGATCCAAAATATTAAGAAACACCTATATAAAATTTTCACCATTATAAACTTTAATAAGAAACTAAAAAACCATTTTTAATATAAAATTCTCACAATAATTCAATTTCACAAAATAAAATAACATAAAATTATTTCTATAGAGAGCCAACTCATAGTAAACGTGTAAAAGGTGTGTAGTCTCCATATATGGGCATGACATTGTTTCCCCAAAACATTTGATGTGGATACTTTGTACTATGGAATGTTGCTTCGATACATTGAGCACCGCTTCAGTTATGTCTGATAAAAATGGTGAAACCACAAAAATGAAAATTTTAAAACTGAGCATCTATATGTATGTAAACCATAGGGGGACAGATACCTAACCAAGTCCTACAGTCTTGAAAAAAACAAACCATAAAGACTAGGCATCTATCTATCTATATAAAGGTAAACTATAGAATGAAGTGAAATATGAAAGAGTTCATTATAAATCCAAAGCCTCATGTATCGAAGTATCCTCAATCTACAACTTCAAACATCAAAAAGAATACAATGAAGTTTGATAGAAACTACATTTCCTACTCTGTACTGCAATGAGATTTTTCTTTGATCAGTCTCCCTCTTGGCCATGGAAACTTTAAACAACTAGAAAGTCAATTGTTCACGGAGAATCCAAATGATGTTGGCTCTCAAAACTCCCCCAAATCTTTGCAATTTCCTCAGCTGTGAGAATCAATGAGTTCAATTCCTTTAAATTTGATGGAGTGGATACCGTTGAAAATGATAGAGTTGATTTTGGTGTTGAAAAGACTTAATCTTAAACTCAAAAGAACCTTCAGAGGATGGATATTCTAAACAACATGATGGACGTACTGCCATATTTTGAATTATAGTTCACCATACTCTACATTTTCTAACAAGTATAGTATTTTGGTTGGAGACAATGTTACATGTTGATGTTGTTGATCCTCCGATGTGGTTTCATCGCTCAAAAGAAGTGTTTAAGTTGCCCCTAGAACAAGCTTCTAAAGATTTATCAGTTAGCATACATACAAAAAAAGTTACAATTATATACTGAAATGTTAACTTATACATTTTTTCAAGATTTTCTACTGCTAAATAAAAATTAATCATTTTGAGAAACATATTACAACTGTAGGCATCACTTCTTTGCAAGAGTAATTTGCTCTACTTACAACTACAAGCATCTGAATAAAGTAAAAAATATGGGTCAGTTACAATTCTTTGGGAAACATCACATTTTCTGAAAGGGTTTTAGACAATGCATGACATATATTGTTCATGGAATAGAAATAAATCTTATAAGGAAGTGGAAGTGCCAACTAGCATTTAAATGAGAAAAAACTTCTAGGAAGAAAAAGCTTCTAGGAAAGACTTTGTGTATAGGTTTAGATCAACGTTTGGAATCACACCACTTGATCCATTATCAATTTAAATCATGTACCAAAAGCCTTTTTTTGATGTTGTATAAAGCCTTTTTTTCATTTTATGCACTGCGAATGCCTAAGAACTTTGATTAATTAATGTGAAACATAATTACCAAAATATGGAAGATTTGACCTTGGTAGTTTGATTAAGATTCTTTAGATAAGAAAAAGAGTAGTCTAGCATGTAGTATCCTCCAGGCATACATGAGATAATTCAATTTTTTTCTAATACAAAACATTTTGGATAGAAAATTCAAAGATTATTTGAGCAATTAATTTATGAACCAAAACAAAATTTGAGCATCTCTTTTCAATGAAGTTGTATTATTTTTAAAACTATAGAATAATAGCTAACAATGTATCATATATTCAAATTTATACTCCTTCATTGAAGAATATAAGATTCAAACATTGAGTAGTTTGGTTAAGATACTCCATCCATACTGAAAAGCTATTCAATTTGCAATTTGTTAAATCAGAAGAAAAAGATACTCTAGAGTTTTTTCATTGTGTGAAAGAGTTTTCTAGTAATTTTATGATAAATAGAAGAAATTGAAATTACAATCATTTCAAAGATGATATAATGGAAAACATGGTTTAATTCCAAAGCTTCTTTAAGAAATTTTAAAATCATTTAATAAAGAAGATGAATAGAAAGTATAGCTTAATTTCAAAGCTTCTTTGAGCAACTAGCCCCATTAGGTATGGAATAGAAAGTTAGCAACTAGCCCCATTAGGTATGGAATAGAAAGTTGGCAAAGATTATTATGTATAGAACTAGAAAATGGTAGGTGTAAATTTCAGAAATCAATAGAAGGCTACAAAATAATCTCCCTATTAAAAGTTTAGACAAAATAAGCATGCTTGCCCTAGAATAGAACTAGCAGGGGAAACAAGAAATCCCAATGTTTCACCTATGTGAATATGGAAAGTTCAAGCTTTTGTCATGTTTAGTCTAAAATTTTGATTCTTCAACTATATATGAGTAAAACAATTCGTACTCAAGAGAAATGAATTGTTATGAATTTCCTACTCATAAAAGTAGTAGTATGAAAATAGACACCATTCATGCTCCTTTCTAAAATTGATATTACATAATGGTACACCAAATTCATCAAGATTCAACCATGTTGGCAATTTGATTACGAACTTAAACCCCTCAAACTTTAGTGCAAAAATGACCTTTAAACCCTCAACCTTCTCTTTGTTATCTAAGCGGTTGGTGGAATGCTTGTAGGCACCCCTTATTCAATCAATAAGAGGTATTTCAAACATCCTAAAGGGAACCATAAGCTAGTAATACTAACTTCTAAAGACACAAAAGACAAAAGAATGAGGGAAAATAATTTAGCTTAGACTATCCAAACATAGATGACCTACTTTTGGTGATCAATGGTTGAGACTGTAAGGAAGCTAATGTAGTGGAACAACTTCCTACACTAATCTTGAGAGGAGGATAATGCAAAACTATACAAATCTTTACAACAGTTATAGAAAGTTAAACATAAATAAATATAAATATCATTCATACCACAAAACAATGATTTACACGAGGAAAACCATTTTGGGAGAAAACCCTACACTCCAAAAGCCACCCAACATATTATTCAAAAATCATAAAGATTACAATATACTTGCAAAGCAAGCTTCTCATAAGAGCATAACAAACCAAAGATCCATAAGCAACACAATTGCTATCAAACTCTCAAAATACATCAAAGTATACAACTATAATATAATGCCCTTATAAAACAGGGTTACCTTCTAGGGAAAATCAAGCCAAAATAATATCTACCATCAAATTTGAGACCTAACGAAGAACAATCTAGATTTACAATAATAAAGTATACATAAAATTTGGCTTTTAGCATCCCCAAACCCCCACTTGGGCAAACGACTCCCAAAACCCTTGCCAGGGGGATAAACCCCCCAAACCCCTTATAGGGGGATATCCCCCTACACACACCCCCCCTCAAACTTACTTATCAATGTTCAGTAAACCTTATGTATTTGCAAGGTTGAGACACATTTTCCCAACAAATCTCCCACTTTTTGAACACCTTGCAAGAGTAACGGGAGGGGGTATAAATATTGTCTCTTAGTTGCTAGGGGCTGAAAGGCCCATAGATTCTAAATACCATTTGAAATTCTCTATAATTCTCACAAGCTTAGTTAAAGAATCAACAACATTAATCAAATTCTCTACCTTAACCAACTTCACCATGCCATCTTTGACCATATCTCTAACAAAAATGTTATTATACATCAATGTGCTTGATCTTGGCATGAAATGTCAGGTTCATAGCTAAAAATATCGCACTCTGACTGCTGCACTAAATTTTCACTACACCTTGTGTTATTATAACATCTTAACATAATATCTTAATCCAAATGAATTCTTTACAAGCATGAGTAGTTTTCATATAATTAGCTTCAGTGGTGGACAAAAAAACCATAGTCTATTACTTACTCATCCAACTAATTGCACCACCTTGAATAATGTAAACACATAAGCATTGGTGGGTCATCTGTTATCAACATCACCTGCCCAGTTTGAATCCACATAACCATGAATATCAAGGAAAATATCATCTTCATTCAATTTACTATGATAACATAAGGAATACTCTAAGGTACTACACAAATATCTAATTACTTTTAATTGCATCCCAATGAACTCTACTAGGATTACACATATATTTGGAAAGAACTCCCATTGCTTGGGAAATTTTTGGTCTAGTATAAACCATAGCATACATCAAGCATCCAATTGCACTCCGGTAAGGTGCTTTTCTCATGTCTTCAATCTTTGATGGGGATGTTGGATATTTACCTAGTTACTTTTACCTAGCTAGATGAAATCTTTCCATATGTGTGTCTTTATAAATTTGATAGAAATAAATGTGAATGTCCTTTGTTTTTATGAATTATTAGAAATATAATGAATAGACGGCTGATTCAAATTGATGTTATATATGACTATCGAATATATATTGCAAGTGATTATTTTGTGATCAATTGACTACCTTTGCAAATGTGACAAGTTAGTTGTAGGTGTAGGTTCACACCTCTGGAAGGGAGGGGAAGTATCATTTAGGAGAAGGATTTTGGTCTAGAAACCCTTACAAGAGTTTAAAATGAGCTTTCACACACTCACTAATAGAATAGTCAAGTCTATAATTTTGGGTAAAGTTAGGATACCTTGAATTGATTGTTAGGAAAGGTTTTGTTGTTTATGACGTCATGCTTTAAATAGGAGTCTAAGTTTCATTGTGGTTTTGAGTACTTATTTAAAAGAACAATTGATGAGATATGTACATATAATGTATATATACAATCATATATGCATGTCCATGATGAACTCATACACATGAGTAATCACGAACATAAGTGTACATAGATAGACGTATCTATGCATGGTTATGGGCTAATTACCCATATGCATGAGAACATTGAATGGATAATGTGACATGTATATATATCTATATATATTTAGTGTACATATATGTCAATCGATATTATTGCTTTGTGTTTGATGTTATATATATATATATATATGATGGATATATATATTGATATACATGTATGTATTGACATGAAGGCAACATCCATAAAAGTATATATATATATATACATACACATATGTATATATATGTATATATATATAAATATATACATGTGCGATATTCGTTTGAATATTAAATGGATATAAGTTTATACATTTTAATATCAAATGAAGTATATCGATAATCATGTATGAGCTAATATAAATATAAATATGTGTGTGTGTGTGTAAAATGGAATATATGCAATGCATATATATGCATACATATAAATATATATTATTTTTATTGTTAATATATCCTAAAATATTGATAAAGCACTACTTATATAAATAAAGTGATGATATTATTGTAAACCAAGCGCATACTATGAAACCATAGTATATAGCACATTCTATAAAGTGAGTGGTGTAGCAAAGGAGCGCACATATATGTTGCATTCTTAACATTAATAAAGATTTATCTTGCTTGCAAAGGGAACGCCATATATTAAGGCATGTGGAAGATATAAGACTTGGTCAATGTATATTGAAAGCCATTTTCAAGACGTTTAAAAGCTTTGCCTCAATCATAATCTGTAAAAAACACCAAAATCATGTAAAAAGGTTAATGTGGCACCAAACTGAATATCTACTTTGCATTAGAAGTCTATTTTGTAATCTCTATACAACGATAGAAACCTAAGTAAATGGGAGAATAAGTCATGTGAATGCTAGCAAAAATAGAGTCGAGTTGTTTAACCTTTTTCCTTGAATATTTGAGAGGCATTCTTGTTTTCTTTAAAAGAAGCAATCTATTGTCTAATTCATTGAGTACTATGTTTAAAACCTAACACCTTTTGTTTTCCAAGCTGAGTCAAACCATGCAAACTAAGAAGTGTCAATCCATCCTCCATGTTACTAGCCTTGGAAGCTAATTTTTGTGTATATAGAGAGGAATTCTTTATCTCAAAGGGATGCATAATTTTGACTATGCTATTATTTTTGTTATAGTAAATGCATATTTACTTGTAACTTAAGTTTTAACTTAGGCACATAGTTTTCATTTAATAGGGTAATTAGTTTTTTATTCCCATATTCCCATATTGGGTGGTTGCACACCCGTTTGGCATTTGTTCATGGCATTATAAACCTATAACATTATGTACATTAATCATCTCATATTAAGGATACATTTCTCTTTGGTGAAAGAGAATTTGCTTCTCTCATTTATGAAGGTGTTTGTGAAATTGGTATTTTATGGGGATTTTTTGCTCTATCATGGTATCAGAGCCTCCCTATTTGCAGTATCTTCCCTGAGAGTTTTTGTCGGAGAGTTGGCTGGAGATCGTTTTTTATTCAGCATTTGATTTTTTTTTAATTTTCAAAATTGCCTCATTCTATTTTGTCTTACATTTGAAGCAATATTGAAGCAGTTGTTGTATAGAGATTGGCTCGATTCATTTCTTTCTAGAGGGTGTGATACCTCTTTGGAAGCATGTTTCTACATCAGAAGTGTTTTTGTGAAGGGCACGGTTCTGCAGTTCTTTGGAGGCTGCGAAGGAGATTTATGGTGTGGCAGGTTGCACATCAACTCTTGAAGGGCTCGGTTTACCATTTGGAGACCATTTTTTTTGTTGGAGGCTCAGCTCAATCTCTGACAAGGTGTTTCTATAGGAGGCACCTCTTTTTCCTGTGCTTCACCTACCATGTGAGTTTGATGCTACGATTTTTCTTTTGAAGGCAATTTGTTTACTTTTTTTGGTGCTAAAAATTTAGTTTGGAGGGGCGTAAGGTTCTTGGAGGGAAATTTCTCTTTGTTGAAGGAGTCCACAATTTCCTCTTTTTCCTACCTAGCCTTCTTCTTCCTAGAGTGATTTACAATTTGGAGGTAGGGAAGTTTCATCCTTCTTGGCTACATTTTCATAAAAACTGTGTTATTTGCAAAGGAGGCCATGATTTGGCATAGCTTGAACCTCTTTGTTGTGGAGGAATTTTTTATATGAGCATTTTTGTCAAGTGTTTCCTCTTGCAAATCAATTTTCCCTTTGCTACAAATTTTATGAAACAAACTTTATATTTTATAAAGTTTGCAATCAAATATTTCAATTTAGGGTTCTATAATTGGAGGTGGGCCCGTGTCCAATTTCTTTTGAAGTGTTCTTGGGATCTTTAACCCACATTGGCTATGTGGAAGGTGATTTTTCTATTCAAATAACACTACAGTGTTAAAGGTTTGTGTGAGCAAGGCTCACAGGCTTTGAGGAGGCTCATGATTATGCTTTAGGTGGAGGCTTGCAAATTGATCAAGGAGCCTCTATTTTTTGCTCAAATCTTTTTTTTTTCAAAATTAGCTATTTGGTTGGAGAATTTATTTTTAAAAAGTGGTGAAAATTAAATTGTAGAGGTTGCTTTATTGGGTGTTTTTTGGGTCAATTTTGCTTTTTAGTGCAATTTTTATCATGGACCCCCCTGCATCTATTGAATTATTAACTCCCCACAATTATCACACCTAGAAAATGAAAATGTGTACATTGCTTTAGTCCCAAGGTCTATGGTCCACTCTAAATGCTACCCAACCTTCTCTCACCAAAGAATATGAAATATTTTCCCATCAAAATAAATGCGACCAAGCTATGGGGTTGATGAAGTTAAATGTTTTAGATAGTCTTCTTTACCATGTTGATGAGTTGGGTACACCCAAACAAATCTGGGATAAGTTAGAAAACCTATTTGATTAGGTTAACAAGATCCATGCATTGGAATTGGAGGCTAAGTTAAACTCTCTTGTCCCTGATGCATTTCCTACTATTGATAACTTCCTAGTAAAATTCAAATCACTAAGGTCACAACTAGCAGGATGTGGAAAGACCAAAATTGATAAGGAGTCTATCTTCTTGATATTGTCAAAATTGAGAGGTCCTTTTGCTATGTTTTCCTCTACCTTTTACTCCATAATGGATGCCTTAGGTAGTGCATTCTAGATGCCCTCCTTTGAAACCTTATGTGATCGGTTAACAAGGGAATAGGAAAAACTTTCCCTATTGGAGGGGATTCATACAAGTCATGCATTGGTTGCACATGGCTCACAAAGTAAGGGGAAGAAGAAGCCTAAACCTAAAATAGAGTCAAATGAGACCTCCACCACAACAAAAGAAGAAAATACAAAGAAGGAGAAAGTCAGTTGTGTATACTATAAAAAGAAGGGGAACAATGAGGATCATTGTTACACAAAGAAGGTAGATGATATTTCCCAACTTCTCTAGAAAAATAATATCCCACTACCATCTTCTATGACTCCTACAACCTTTGCATCTTCATTTTCTCAATCCACCAATCCCACATAATCTGGTAGTGTGCAAACATTGTAAATAGTAAAGAAGATAAGCACTACATGGGTAAGGGACATGCATTGGTCACTTTTGCAGTTGATTCTCAGTTTGATAGATGGTTCCTAGATTCTAGTGTATCTCACCACATGAGTTCTTTACCCTATCCTTTCATGGGTTTGCACCCCTCTGACACTTCCAAAATTTTGTTGGGGAACAATAAACTATTGGATGTTAAGGGGATATGCACTATTGACATAGGTGATGACTGCTTTCAGGATGTACTATGCATTCTAAAGTTGCACATGAATCTTCGTTCTATATACTAGATCACACATGGTGAAGTTCCTAATATTATGGAGTTTATAGCTGATTTTGTATTTATTAGAGAAGTTGATTCTGGTAAACTCATTGTTGTTGGTAATGGTTATCATGAGTCTCAACTGTATAGCTTCTCTCACTTTGTTAAGGAGGATGACTATGTACCTCACACACTGTTGGCCAATGTTGATAGTAATATTGGTCATTTTCATTTTGGGGTACTTCAGACTCATGATGATACTGTTCCTATTGATTCAAAGATTGATCCTTTAGTACATCAGGCTATCTTTGATCCCTCGGATCTTGTTTTGTTGGATAAGTACTTAGTAGGCATCTCTAATTTTTTTGTAGAGACTCACCTTGTAGATTTGGGAGATTCACTTGAGGGGATTTCTCTGCTCTTTGATGACAGTTGCAACATGCCAGTTGATTCATTTGGATTGGTTTTAGAGGTTGACTCGATTGTGCCTTCTCTTGATCTATCACATTTCTTGGTTGTGTTTGATCATGATCATGTGATGGATTGCTCTATTTGGAGACTTCCTTCCACTTCTTAGTTGGATATGGAGTGGTTCCTTCTTCATCTAGGGGACTTGTTTCTTACTAAGGGAAGAGGTGTTTCTTGTAGAAATTGGATCATCTTTTATTTCCAGGCATACTTCATCAGCATTGGAGCTTCTTCATTATGGGGGGATATGATATCTCCTGCTTTCCCTTGTTTGGGGGGATCATTGATTGTATATCTGATATATGTAGTACTTGGGTGGTGTGATTGAGTCCTCCATACATGCATCATCTCTTTTTTTTTTCTTTTCTCTCTTTTGGAGAAGGATTTTTTCCCATTGGGTTTTTCTCCTTTTCTCCACTAGCAAGAGATTTCTTTGTTGCACTATACATGGGTACCTAACATGGTTGTGTAGTCGAGACCCATATTGCATCTTCATTCCTTCTCCCTAAGTTGCACTTAAGGGGGGTGTTAGAGTAAATGCATATTTACTTAAGTTTTAACTTAGGAACATAGTTTGCATTTAATAGGGTAATTAGTTTTTTATTCTTGTATTCCCGTATTGGGTGGTTGCACACCCATTTGGAATTTTTTCATGGCTTTATAAGCCTGTAACATTATGTATATTAATCATCTCATATTAAGTATAAATTTCTCTTTAGTGAAAGAGAATTTGCTTCTCTCGTTTCTAAAGGTGTCTGTGAAATTGGTATTTTTTGGGAATTTGTTGCTCTATCAATTTTTCTAAGATTTGCTATGTTTTTCCTGAGGTTTGTGAGATAGTTTGAGAGTGAATTGCAAGAGTTTTATTGTGAAAATTTGTGAGGGAGTTTGGAGAAATGTAGAAGTAATTTATTGCCAAGTAGCAAGCTGATTTGAGGAGGCTAGGATTGGAAACCAACTAGATCGATTGGAGCTTTATACTTACTAGCATGTTGAATCTTACTCTTTTATGTTTGTTCAATTTTGAATTGATTATATTTTTCTTGCTTGTAGTTTGGAAAAGTGATAAGCTTTTAGGGAAATATTTTTTTCAACATTTGAGAATAAATAATCATTTGTTGTTATAAATTAGAAATCTCTATTACTTGAAGTGATTGTACATATTCCATATTAAGGAGCAATTGTTTGCATAGATATATAAATATTGTAGAAAGTACCTAATAGAGTGGAGTCTTCATAGCTTAACCTAGTTCAAATTGGTAGAGTATGGAAACACATGTTTAACCTAGAAGAGTAATAGAATACTTAGTGTGTATAGGTTGTTCTTGGGGTTATAGATTATCAAATGGAGGGAATTTCCTATGCATATAATAGAATTGGTCTTAACAAATTGAGTTAGAATGGTGGATGAGCATGTGACATCCATTCTAAAAAAAGAGCGATGAATACTTTGGCCAAAGTGGTGTAATTTGCCACTAGTTACATTGTAAGTTCATTGTGTACCTTATTCATGCTAGTCTGAGATTGTCATACATGTAGAACATAGATGTGTTGTGTGGTAAAGTTCTAGTTATGCAAGACACAACACCATCTCAGTTGAGGCTAGTACTATGCAGTTTCCATATCAAAGCTCTTCATCGAAGGGTAGGGGCATCTTACCATATTTGGTAGATGTGTGGTGGACCTCAATTAGTTTGTGGATGGTGGAAAATCACTTGAGTGATGCTTCTCCTCCTAGTTGGCAAACCAAGTTTTGAAAGGGGATTTCCAAGATCAATTGTATTTCTAGTGCCAATGGAGCTCAGATGAGCTATACATATGTAACTTGCATCTATTTCTTTGAAAGATGAAAATGTATTTTTAATTTGGATTATGAAATCATTTCTTTTGAAATATTTTACAAATTGTTGAATAAAATGAGAAAGATATTTTGTTGCTATCATGTGTGCACTTTATCTTGTTTAGAAAATAATTTTTTTTAATGCTACATGTTTAGCCATTAGATTAAATTTACTTGTGGTAAAAGTTAGGAAAATTACTATGTAGAAGAAGGGCCATGTTACATGTGGTATCAGAGCTACCAAGTTCAACTCTAGAACCTATGTGCTCACTATGTTTTCCTTTCCAACATTACGTGAATATTTTTGTTTGGTAAATTCTTGTGCTAGGATGGTGCATCTCAAGTTAACTGTAAGAAAGTCAATAATAGGGAATGAGTGTTACCTAAGGGCCAAGAAGGAAAAGGAAGCCTTTTTATTTACTATAGAAGGAACTAAATATGACAACACCATCTGGCTAAGTGATACTGAGACAATTAGTTACGCTCTACCATGAATTAGCCAAGAAAAGAGAAAGATGAGGAATGAAGCCAATTTCAACTATCTACTTCCTATCTCTCTAACAAAGTTAGAATCACTATCACTTTCTAGGGATATTCCATAAGAATGTAGCATTAGTCTAGCTATGTTTTTTAGAGATCCTCATGTTTTAGCCATGGCTGAAATAATTTTTATAGCCTCAAGTGGTGAGTCAAAAGGTTTTGTACCTCGTAATTATGTATTAGAAGATAAATTCGAGGGATACTATCCTTTCTAGGATAGACAAGAAAAAAATAGAGATGAACAAAAGTCTAAAGGGTATACCCTGTTAAGCTATGTATCTAAGAGTGAATCCGATGGATACTCTCCTTTTGACTACTTGAACAGTCATTCAATGTAAATGAAAGGAAATTGAAATCCTTATGAATAAATGGAAAATTTATTTTCTATATCAAAACTTGTGAGAAAAATAGAATTTCTTGTATGTGTAAGTTTTCTCTTTTGAAAATGTTTTCAATATATTAAAGGGGGCCTTGATAGGATCTAAAATAGATGAACCTTCGGGTATAAATTTTTCTTGAAAGATGGTGAGAACAAGAATGAATTTTGGAGAAATTCAAGAAGTTGGACAAGGCCCAGATAATACTAAAACCAAGTTGGATCATATCTTGGCCATTATGGATGAAACTAGGGAAAGGTTAGAAAATATTGAAAAAGAAGTGTTAAAAGGAAAGAAAAAGATCAGGAAGTTCCATTAGGTGAAGAGGAATAAATACCTAAAGAGGATGAGGGATAAAATTCCCATGACCATAATCAATCAAATCAACACAGGGAAGAAGAGTCTTTGTCCAAATTTGAAAGTAGCAAAAGAAAACATGTGGCATTTGAGTTTCGAGGGATATGAGAAAAGTTACCCCACCAAAATTTGAGGGAAGCACCAGTGGAGATGATGCTAAGGCTTGGCTAATTCAAATGGAAAAATATTTTGAGATTAGAGACTATTCTAAGGTTACCAAAGTTTTTTGGGGTGCATTTCAGATAGTGAAAGAAGCTTCCAATTGGTGGATGAACAAAAGATGGAACTTGGTATTAGTTCTCAACCTTAACTTGGAATGAGTTTGCTGAAATATTTTAGAAAATATGGCTACCCCAACTCTTTTATGACCAAAAGTTAATCAATTTCCAAAATTTGAAGCAAGGTGAATTATCGGTAAACGATTACTGGGAGAAGTTCACCCATCTTCTGAAGTACGTACCAATGTACCAAAAGGATGAATGTTAAATCATATTGGAAAGTTCATCATGGGGCTGAATAGCTCAATTGGTGGTGAAGTGGATGTACATGGTCCAAAGAATATGGATCTAGTATATGAAAATACAGTCAAGCAAGAGCAGAAGCTCAAAGCTATTTCAATCCACCGGGAGAATAGAAAATGAAAGAATTTTGGTGTACCTCAAGTAAATCAAGTGCCAAAGAAGTTTGTAGGAGCACAAGAATCTCAAAGGTAAGGAAATAAGGGATCTCATAACAACTAGAAAAAACCAAGAAGAGATCATTGAGGAAGCGACAACAACAATAATATCAACAATACTGGAGGGAATGCCAGCCAATTTGCAAGTTTGCGAAAAGGAAGGGACCTGTAGAAGGACACTTTACTTGTGGAGGGGATCATTATACTGCTTAATACATATCAACAAGCCTTTAGGATCTCAAGTAAATAGAAAATATCTTCCTCTGTAATGATCTATATTCTAGCAAAAGATCCATGTAGCCTTGGATGATCAACAAACTAAATATTAGATCATGCCAATAGAAACTCCAGGTATTTTGTTTGGTATACCTATACCTATACTTATTTTTACTAGAGCAATTAAAAATTTTGTTTCACCTAGAGTAGCTAATCAAATATATAGAAAAGTCGGGTTTATGGAAAAGTCTTAGGTTGGGGAATATGCAAACTAGACAAGAGCAACAGTGAAGCAATGCTTGTTCAAAGATAGGGTAGAACTTCCTAGTTTCTCAACTAAAGTGAACTTGTATGTAGCACCCCTAGGATCTTATGATGTCATTATAGGAATGAATTAGCTATGAAAACATAGAGACAAAGTGGATTGTCATTCCAAGGTAGTAGAGGTGTCTTGATGATTTAGGAAATTAGGTGATGTTGCAAGGAACACCAAGAGAGATTAAGTTGTGATAGATTTCTTCCATACAAATGCTTAGGGAAAAAAAAAAGGTTTCCAACTATATGCAATTAAAATAGAAGAACTTAAGGAAGTCACTCCTCAAGATAATGTCATGGATTGTGAAACACAAGATTATCTAGAAATTGAAGAAGGAAAAATGGTAGAATTTGGAGAAACAGACATGGAGAAGTATCCCATTCTACTAAAATTTTTGGATATATTTCCAAATGAGCTACCTGGATTACCTCCCAAAATGGTATTCGATTTCTCTATTGATATTGTACCATGATCTAAACCTATTTCCAAGGTGCCTTATAGAATGACTACTATAGAATTAATGGAACTTAAGGCACAGTTGGAGGAATTGTTATCTAAGGGATTGATAAGACCTAGTGTCTCACCTTGGAGAGTGCTAGTAATTTTTGTGAAGAATAAGGATGGAACACTATGCTTGTGCATTTATTATCAGATGCTTAACAAAGCTATGATAAAGAATAAATATTCATTGCCACAGATTGATGATATTTTTTATTAGATGCGAGGTACGATTGTGTTTTCAAAGATTGATTTGCAATCAAGTTACCATCAACTAAAAATCAAAGATGAAGACATATTCAAAACTACATTTAGAACAAGATACAAGCATTATTAGTTTATAGTATTACCTTTTGGACTTACTAACGCACCTACGACATTTATGAACCTAATGAACAATGTTTTTAGGGATTGTTTGCTTAGGCTTTTTTTAGTATTCTTGGATGATATCTTAATTTATTCCAAGGATTAAGAGGAGCATTGCAAACATATAGAGATATTTCTTCAATGGTTAAGAGAATATAAACTATATGGAAAACTCTCTAAGTGTACTTTATTTTAGAAGAAGGTACAATATTTTAGTCATGTAATTTCGACTGAGGGAATTTTAGTGGATTGAAAAAAAAAAGTGGTGTTAGAATGGCCAATAACTAAAAAATGTACATGAGGTTGGAAGTTTCATGGGTTTGGCTTGCTACTATCAAAATTTTGTTGCAAAATTTTCAAAGATAACATTTCTATTACTTCATTGAAAAAGAAAGGAAAGAAATTTGAGTGGACAAAAAAATGTCAAACGACATTTGATCTACTCAAGGAGAAGTTGACAATGGCTCTACTATTGAAGGTATCAGATTCAGAGGGTGATTTCACTATCATCACGAATGCACCAAGAGAATGAATAGATGGAGTACTGATGCAAGAAGGGTAGGTCATTGCATATGAATCAAGAAATTTGAAACCCTATGAGAAAAATTATGCATCGCATGATTTAGAGTTAGCAACAATATTTCATACATTACAGATGTGGAGACACTATTAACTTGGAAAGCTACTTAAACTAAAGATTGATCATCATCGTCTTAAGTATTTTTTTCACTCAATCTAATTTGAATGCACGAAAACGTAGATGATTATAGTTGATATTTAATTATGACTTCAATATCAACTACATCAAGGGAAAAGAAAATTGGGTTTTTGATGCCCTAAGTTATAGAAGGCATATTGCCTCAATGGTATCCATTCAAATTGACTTCAAGGGTCAAGTATTGCAAAAATATAAGGGTGATGAGTACTATGAGCAAGTTGAGCAAGCACTCATGGATAATCTGCAAGATGCAAGGTACGAAGGATTTCATTTTGAGCCTGGTGGATTGTTAAGGTTTAAAGGAAGAATGTATGTGCCTAATTTTGAAGAGTTGATAAATATGGTATAGAAAGAAGTGCATGAAGCACCATATTCTAAACATCTAGGTGTGACTAAGATGTTGGATGATGTGAAATCATTATATTTTTGGAAAGGAATGAAAGGAGATGTTGCTAGATTTATAGCAAGATTCTTAGAGTGTCAAAAAGTGAAAGTTGAAAATCATCCCAACAAGTCTTTTGTATCTGCATGATGTTCTTGAGAAGAAGTGGCAAGTCATTAGTATGGACTTTGTGTAGGGTCTTCCTATGTCAAGGAACAAGCACAATGCAATTTTGGTGGTAGTGGAAAAACTTACCAAAGTAGGGTAAACCCAAAAAAGTGGTTTACAATTTGAGTGAGGAAGGAAAAGTTGCAAAAAATGACACCATGCAAAAAAAATTGGTTTTGGGGGTTTGAATGAACCAAAAAAGGGTTTGAATGAACCTTGGTTTGAGTGAACCAATTAAATGCAAGGTCCCACCATTCTCGCCAAAAAACACAAAGAAAACAATTTTTGAAAGGGGGTTTGAATGAACCTTGGTACGAGCGAACCCCCAAGGGTTTGCTCAAACCCCCTTGGTTCACCTGAACCCCCCTTTTCCCACCTTCTCACCCTCTGGCACCAAAAAAGTATAGAATTTTGTGCTTCAAAGCTTGGTTTGAGGATGAAAATGGGGGAGACTTCACAGACCTAATTGGATGATGGTAGTCCTCAGAACAAGCTATCCAACAAATATAATTTTAATATGTTTTGGTTTTATTATGTATTTGCTTTTTTAGTTTTATTAAACATAGGTTTTTCATCAAAAATCAAGCTCTCTATTATGCACATGTGGAAAATAGCAGATTATAAAAAAAAATTGAAA
Source organism: Sequoia sempervirens (assembly GCA_007258455.2). Classification (NCBI taxonomy): domain Eukaryota; kingdom Viridiplantae; phylum Streptophyta; class Pinopsida; order Cupressales; family Cupressaceae; genus Sequoia; species Sequoia sempervirens. The sequence goes on along the minus strand of VDFB02353493.1, from coordinate 163,504,351 downwards.
AATATGAGTGACCCAGATATTGAAGTCCTTGATCCAACAAAAAAAAAGAATTTTGATACATACAAAAAAAGTTGTGTTATACGGTCCGCCTATGTCTGAATTGTAATTGATTTGACTTCAAAACTTGATTCAGGAAAAAATATTCAACAAAACACTATCTAACCAATTTGAAGCACTATATATCGTAGCTACAAATCTAAATTCGAAAGAATTGGAATTTTATCCTTCAAGGGAAAAAAGTTATACATTATACAGTGAGTGTAACTCCTTTAATATGTTGTTTATTGAAAAAAACTAGTTTTCAAAGGAGATGGGAAAATAAGTGCAATCTGATTCCAAAAATTTTGAAAAAAATATATTTAGAATCTATAGAAAAAATGTGACAAATCACTAGTTTGCATCATCTTCAAATTATTCATAGTTTAGCCACTATAGGTGCTCAAAAGTGAAGATTTAGTTAGAAAAATTATTTCAGTGTCTAGTTTGGCCAAAAAATGTAACCCAGTATTGTGGGATCACCTAGTAGTGCATTTTATTCCTAGAAATTTGACGGATGGAGCTCTTGTCATAGCTTGAAAATTCGTACAAGAGGTGTTTAGATTACATGGGATTCCTGAAAAGATTATTTCAAATAGAGATGCTCGTGTGACATCTATATTTTGGAAAGCCTTGTTTTCCTCATTTGGAACTCAATTGAATATAAGTTCTACATATCATCCAAAGACTAATGGGAAAACTAAAAGGGTGAATCAAGTATTATAAGATCTACTGAGAATGTATTGCATGGATCAGAAATACAAGTGGGAAGATTACTTTCCTTTAGTGGAGTTTGTGTATAAAAATTCCTATCATTATGTAATTAAGATGGCTCCTTTTGAAGCATTATATGGTTGAAAATAGACAACTTCTATAAGTCAGGATAAGCTTGAGGATAGGATAAATATTGGACCAGAGATGTTAGAAATGGAAGAGGAAGTCAAAATTATTAAGCAAAAGTTAGCTAAAGCCAATGATAGATAGAAAATCTATATAGATTATAAGAGAATACCTAGAACATTTGAGGTAGGGGAAAAGGTTTTGTTGAGAGTAAAGCCTCAAAATGGTTCCATCAAGTTTGGAAAGCTGTCCAAACTAGCTTCGTGATACATAGGTCCATTTGAGGTCTTAGAAGAAGTAAACCATGTTGCTTATCGATTAGCATTTCCACTAGCTCTTGTGTGGATGCATAATGTTTTTCATGTCTCATACCTAAAGAAGTATATATACCAAGTGATAATCATGTCATTAATTGGAATGCTTTACAAGTATAGGATCCTAGAGTAGTAAAAATCAAATGTATTAAGGTGCTTGGAATTTGTAAGCTTCACCTACGTAATATGGAGGTTCTATAGTGCAAAGTCCAATGGGACTAGTACTCAGAAGATTCTTCTAATTGGGAAGACTATGTTGAAATTGAGAAAAAATTTCCACGTGTTACATGCTTTAGAGAGTTCTTAAAAACAATATTATGTGTTGTATTTTATTTATGTTAGCTACATAAGATCATTGGGGACGATGATTCACAAGGGGGGATAAGTTACACCCCATAGTATATTTACATTGTTACTTTTACCTAGCTAGATGAAATACTTGCATATGTGTGCGTGTTTATAACTATGATGAAAATAAATGTGAATGTACTCTATTTTTATAAATTATTAAAAATATAATGAATAGATGGTTGATTCAAATTGATGTTATATATGACTATTGAATATATATTGCAAGTGATTGTTTTGTGATCAATTAACTACTTTTGTAAATGTGACAAGTTGGATGTAGGTGTAGGTTCATGCCTCTAGAAGGGAGGGGAATTATCACTTAAGAGAAGGATTTTGGTCTGGAAACCCTTAGGAGAGTCTAAACTGAGCTTCCACACAATCACTAATAGAATAGTCAAGTCAATAGTTTCAAGTAAAGGTAGGATACCTTGAATTGATTGTTAGGAAAGGTTTTGTTGTTTATGAGGTCATGCTTGAAATGAGAGTTTCAATTTCATTATGGTTTTGGGTACTTGTTTAAAAGTATAATCGATGAGATATGTACATAGGATGTATATATATACATATACACATGTCCATGATGAACTCATACACATGAGTAATCATGAACATAAGTATACATAGATAGACATATCTATGCATGCTTATGGGTGAGTTATCCATATGCACGGGAACATTGAATGGATAAAGTGGCATTATTTAGTGTATATATGTCAATCGATATTGTTGCTTTTTGTTTGACAATAATGTTATATATGATGGATATATATATGTATATATTGATATACGTGTATGTATTGACGTGAAGACAATGTACATACAAGTATATTAATACATATAAATATACATATGTATATGTGTGTGTGTGTGTGTGTGGAATATTGTTTTGAATATTAAATCTAGATATAAGTTTATACATTTGAATATCTAATGAAGTTATCGATAATCATGAGTTGATATAAATATCTATATATAAAATGGAATATATATGCAATTCATATATATATATATATATATATATATATACATACATATATATATTATTGTTATTGTTAATATATTCTAAAATATTGATAAAGCACCATTTATATAAATAAAGCGATGATATTATTATAATCTAGACACATATTATGAAACCATAAAACCATAGTGTAAGATAGGAAATTGAAATAGTAAAGACAAAGTGACAACCATTGCACTAAATCTAAGCTAAAATATAAATCTTAAACAAGAGAGTACAATCAAATGAGAAGAATGAAATAAGAGTAAAAAAATAGTAAAATCCCCATGTTTGAAGTTGAATCACCTCCCTTGTCTCTCCTCAAACAGCCTTTGCAAGTTGCCCTCAGTTCGTTGTATGCAAATACCTACAAACAATAATCATGAATATTGGAGATATGTGGTTGTTAAATCAAAAACGGAGAAAAAGACCTTATTTTATAGAAATCCATTTGAATAGACAGACGAGATTGACCTTCTAGAAAGATTCTCAAATTGACGGTTCAGGATGCATGCACCACAAAGTAGTGGGCTAGGGACGACTATGAAATGGACCATCAAGATCAAAAAAGAGACCACAGACAATCAATGGTTGTGATTCAAAAATGAGAGAGTGGAGGGAGATAATGAAGGAATTAAATAAAATTATTTAATTCATGAGAGAAGATTCTTTGACCAAGTGGAGGAATAAATAATAATTTTAATAATTTATTTGTGGAAGAGGAAGAAAATGGGGTATTTAAAATTAAAATGATTATGTGACCAATTAATTAAATAAGAAGAAATAGAAATGGAATGTTAAATAATTAATTTGAATTAATTATTTAATATTGGAAGAGTGAAAAAATATAATTAAATAATTTCAATAATTATTTAACTATTAAAGAATAAAGAAGACCAATGAATAGATAAATAATTAATAATTATTATTTCACTATAGATGAATAATGAAATAAATGATAATTTATTTAATTATTGAAGGAAAAAGTGTTAGTGACACAATTATAAAAGATAATTTATTTAATTGATCAAAGGAGAATAAAGAGATCAATTTAATTAATAGAGGAACATGATCAAGAAATTAAACAATTAAAATTATTTAATTATATAGGGAAGAAGACCAAGACGATGGAAAAATGATGCTTGTAGACCAAGACATTTTTAGTGTCTACACATAGTATATAGTGCATTCTATAAAGTGAATGGCGCAACAAAAGATCGTGCATATATGTTGTGGTGTTAACATTAATAAAGATTTATCTTGCTTGCAAAGGGAACACCATATTAAGGAAGGCACGTGGAAGATATGTAAAACTTGGTTAATGTGTATTGAAAGCCATTTGCAAGATGTTTAAAAGCTTTGACTTGATCATAATCTACAAAACACCAAAAGAACGTAAGAGGTTATTGTGGCACCAAACTATGAATATTTGCTTTGTATTATAAGTCTATTTTGTAAGCTTTGTACAACGATAGAAACCTAAGTAAATGGGAGAATAAGTCATGTGGATGCTAGGAAGAATAGAGTCAACCTGTTTAACCTTTTACCCTGCTGAGAGGCATTTTTTTTGTCTTTAAAAGAAGCAATCTGTTGTGTTAATTCGCTAAGTATTATGTTTAAAATTTTCCACCTTTTGTTTGCCAATCTGAGTCAAACCATGCAAACCAAGAAGTTTCGATCCATCCTCCATGTTACTAGCCTTTGAAAGTTGATTTTTGTCTATATATAGAGGCATTCTTTACCTTAAAGGGACACATAATTTTCACTTTGCTATTATTTTTCTAAGAGCTACTCTATTTTTCCTGAGATTTGTAAGATAGTTTGAGAGTGAATTGCAACCCTTGAAATGGAGCTCTACCACTATTCAACTAGGAGATATCTTGAAATCTTGAAATGCAAGTCTACTTATAGGGTTTTCATCCACAAAGTCCAAGGTGATCTATCTGCATTTGAGTAACACTTCATTATCACAAATTATCAATAACCAAATGAAAGCAAGTGAGAGTGTATATATAGGTTTTGAGACCTAGAAGTTTTAATCCATTTTCCCTCCAAAAGGGGATGCCATACTTGGGAAGAAAAATAAACTTTATTAAAAATTACTTAAGTCCTTCATTTTTGGTGTCCACTATAGTCTTGCATAATATTGCTTTTTAAAAACAACTTAAGTCAACAAGTGCTAGGTATGAGGGTCCAAGGGGCCACTTTGACATTATAAAATTAAGTTGCAAATCTTCCTTTTTCAATCTCCAAGGATGGTGGAGAAGCTAATTGCCAAAAGTATCAAGATGCCAATAACTGCAACTACCAACACAACCAAAAATAGTAACCATGGATTGAATTGCTACCAAGATCATTGCCAAAATTAACACTTACTAAAAATAGTTAGTGTGTCCAAACTCAACATACGCACATTCTAAGAAGAAAATGTGACTTACTAAAAATAACAGTGACTTCCCACCAAGGATCTCAAAAAACCCAGAAATACCTAGAAAACCTTTTGGAAAACTCCTATAACAACCTCTTGAAAAGCTAATGAGAAACCTCCAAAACTATTGGAAACCCTAAATTGCCTCCGAATAGCTTATATGACTCTAAAAATAGGCTAAGGATCACTGAAAAGCATAGAGGTAAAAAGGGGATATTATAGGCTAACTCATCTTGGAAGGTCCTCACAACTTTTAATACTATTTTAGCTCCTTCCTTGACTACGTCATTAATCATTGGTGCTCCAAAGACTTTAAAAATGGTTGCCACTAATAAATTTTACAACCCTCTTTTTATATTCCTTTTTCTAATCCAATTTCTCTCCATTCACTAATTTTAATATACAGGATCTCTATCCCCACCATTTAATCATTTGTTCCCACTAATATTTTCCTTTGTCTAGCATACACCTCCCCTTTTGGTGTTAATCCCCTTACAAATAATTGTCAACTAGTGACTAAGAAGAGGAATCAAATCTAAAAATCCTTTAAGGTCTTAACTTTTGGTATAAAGCTTATGTTTCCCAAAATTGGAGATCTCCCAAAGTTACCTCTCTCTACAAAAAAAGTCAAACAAAAGAAGGTGAAATTTACCCTTCAACCTCCCATGGGAAGGGAGATGGAAGAAAATAATCAAAAAAATTCATTGATGTTAGTGTTAATAAAAAAGGTAGACTGAACCAATGAGAAATAATAACAAGATAAACTCGGTGAGATGTAATATGAGGTCACCAAAGGACCCTTGAGTTGACCTCTTTAAGAAACTTACACAAATAAATATATTATCATGGAATATTTGAGGACTTATTATTCCTTATAAACAACTTCTACTCAAAAATTGTAACATGGGAAATAAAAAAATGATATTTTTCTAATATAAGAAATCAAAGTGTCAAGAAAAATTTCAAGGACATAAGGAATTAGTATTGGTTTGAGTTATATTTTTGCCTAGGAAACACTAGTGGGTCTCTATGAGGCATTTCGATGTCTAGAAACAAAGATAGTTTTGATGGAATTTTACTTATTCATTCTACAAACAACATTGAAACTATATTAATAGAATATCTCTCGAAAAATTACTAGATTTTGTCTAATATCTATTTCCCTAAATATGAGGTTAAAAGGAATGTTCTTTGGAAAAATATTATCTCTTGTAAAAAAAATAATGATTGTATCAATTGGTTGATGGTAGGTGACTTCAACACATACTCTTCCCATTTAAGAAATTTGGAGGCCTAAAGGACTATTAAGATAGCATAATTTTTTTTCAGAATTAATTGCACAAGCAAGTCTAATAGACATAAAACTTAATGTCTCTTTCTTCACATGGAGAAAGAGAAAAATTGAGCATCAACTAATTCAAGAGAAGCTTGATAAGTTCCTCATTTCATGTAACTAGATAGTTTTGTGAATGTAAATTCAAACACTTTAGTTAGATCTAGCTCTAACCACAACTCCCTTCTCTTCTCATGGTTGGAGTGCCCCAAGAATTGGCCTTTCATATTTTGATTAAAAATCAGGTGGACTTCTCACTTGAACTTAAAAGAAAACTATTTCAGTGGCAAAATTTTGACCCTCATGGCACAACCATATTCAAAGTAGCCCAAAAACTCAAAATTGTTAAATAATACCTCAAAGTGTGGAACAAATCATCCTTCGGAAAAATATTCAATAGGAAAAAGAAGATTTGTTGAGGAACTTGATAATGTCCAAAAACTTATTGAGGCAAGCTAGTCAAACATTCCTCTATGTATCAAGGAAAGATCTTTGAGGGGTGATTGGAATATAGTCTCCATGAATGAAGATAATTTTTGGAAGGAAATTTTGAGAATCAATTGGCTTAAGAATGAAGATTGAAATACTATATTTTTCCATCCCTTAACTTTGGGCCACAAGAAGCATAACAAGATTTAACAACTTGTAGAGAAGGGTGATAGTATAATCCAAAATAAATGAAGAATTATAGGGATTGGGGTAAATTATTTCAAAAACTTTCTTGAGGATCCCAAGGATTTTTTTACCAACTTCCAAGAGCAATGATTAAAAAAAATACATTTTACCATCTCATTTCAGACAACCAAAAATCATGAAGAAATTGATGTAGGTAAATTCTAGTATTTCCTTCATTGAAGCTTTAAAGTCACTTTATATGGCTCCTGCGAGTTTTATTTTAGGAATTTTGGTACATTGTGAGAAAAGATGTCATGGAGGCTACGAGGGATTTTCTAAAATCTTTTAAAATCCTTAAAAAACTAAAAAACAGTCTACTTCGTTTTGGTTCCTAATAATAATGAGGAATCAAGATGCAATATTTTTAGCTTATTAGTCTTTGCAACACAATTTACAAATTATAATAGATATTCTAATTTTTATAATTCAACATTTTTTCTCTATAGCAATCTTTAGAAACCAAAAGGGATTTATCTCAAAAAGACAAGTTTTGAAAACTATAATTACTACCCACAAAATTATAATAGATATTTTATTTTTTGTAATTCAAATTTTTTCTCTCTATAATGATCATTTATCTCGAGAAGGAAAGTTTTGGAGACTATAATTACTACTCACAAAATTGTACACTCAAAGGATACGATTAAAAAGTAATGGATGGTGTGCCTTCTTTTTTTTGATATTATATTTTACACCATTAAATTTTGTACACATATAGTTCGAATTTACAAAAATCAAGTAATTTGCACTACCAATGTTTATTAGTCCCTACTTTAGGCAGAGACTAATGTTTTCCATGAGCTAAGTGCAAATAGTTTTTTTTTAGGGATTGTGTTGACAAAAAAATGTAAGTCTTTTCCCATGGTTTGGAATGTCATGATTTTTCAAATTATTATAATTTTTTTTTTCCTTTTTTTTCTCTTTTTCTAATTGGCTAATGATAATTTTGTTGGCTTTTTGAGTTATTTCATTTTTTTGGAAAAAATCTTGCAGCTAATAGAAAATGAGTAGAGGGAAAAATTAAAAGAAAGTGTAATGTTTGAGATGGGTGAATGAAGGCAAGGAACAAAGTGTAATGTTTGAGATGGGTGAACGAAGGCAAGGAGCAGGGTATCCACGTGGTGGAAGAGCTATGCAAACACTAAGATGTTTGACATGTTGAAGCAGAACTGTGCAATCACTTGTTTAGCAACATGTTTCACATGTTATGATGCTTCGACTTTGAAGATTTAAGGCTTGTGAAGCACTTGGGCAAGGGCAACAAGAGTAGGGTATTCTTAGTTGTTCATCAAGACATCAACAAGGAGTTTGTAGTCAAAGTAAAATGGGCTTCTTCAACAAAGAAACCCTTGCCAAATGGCACCTACAAAAAAAGGAGATTTTGTCTTGTTTGGATCATCCTCTTCTGCTATTGCATACATTATTTTGTTCTACCCAAGTGAATGGATTGCTTGTTGCATGTAGAACATTTATTTGTCCTATTCCTTTATAGTTGTTTGAAACAATAACTGGCTGAGGGCTTAGAATGGATGCTTGAAGCTTATCCATAAACATGCTTCAAAATTTGTAGATAGAAATTGAGATACAAATTTTGAAGCATGTTTATTTTTTAAATGATACACTATAGTGGATAGTTATGATATTTTTTTTGAATCAGAAAAATACTTATTTCACTTCTTCATGAATGTATTTATGTTTTTTCTATATAACAATTAGAGGTTTTCATGGGTTCAAGTATGGGTCTACTTTTGATCAACATTTGTTTTTTTTTAGACTAGGTATTATAATCACAATGGACTGCACGACTACTAGACCCTCTCACCCACTAATTTTTGATTTATTTTCTAAGTGCCAAATCATTCACGGGTATAGGGGAGAGGGCCTAGTAGTCGTGCACCCTAACTTCGCGCTTCTAATTATACTATGTTGAAATTTCAAATCACTCCCAACTTTTTATAGCAGCTTACTTGGCAAGTTCTCTGCTTACAACTAAGATTTCAAGGCCACATCATCAAATATGATTCCACATCAACATGTTTTTGTCAAGGTGTCCAAAAAGGCCCCAAAAAATAGTGAGACCAATACTCGTGCATTACATCATGAGTAGTTGAGTGCTGATGTGGTATCACATGATTGGTTGCTTTTTAGATCAAAAGCATACATTTTGTTTAATTATGGGTAGTCAAATCACAATTATTGAACATTATATAAACAACTATTGAATATTTACGCCGAAGGCATCCCCACGCTGAGTTTTTCCATCTTCTTTTCACATCCAACTGTGTAGAATGACTGAGAAGCAATGGACTACCATTGTAAGGAATCTCAACCGTTCATCATTTTTTCGCCAATTTGTGGTTGAATCGTATGCAAGTTGCACTCCAAGCCGGCGCAGCTCGCATTTACTACGTATAATGATATCTGCAGTGGGTGTCCAGAGTTAATTAATAAATTGATCAGACGATGGTTTTGCAAACGCCTAAACGGTGAGGCTTGCCAGGCGAAGAGGTGTGAAGCGTGCAGGCGGCCTAATTTATGAGGAGGCGAGGGGCGTGCTCAAGATTTTTCTGGATGTACTTTTTTGGAAAAAAATTGCAACAGCGGGTTTCTCTGTGAGCAAAATCAGAAGTTTCTCAATAGTACAGTTCGACATCTATGCTTTTCTAGTAACTTCAGCAATAATTGAGGTAATGAGCTTCATAATTCTGAAGTGAAGTAGTCAGAGGAGGCTTCCATAAGTGGTAAATCAAAGCAAATGGCTTGTGCGTCTTGCCTGTTGAGTAGAGGTGCTGCTATTGTTGTTAATCCAGAGAAACCCCATGATTTGCATTTCCATAAGCCTCAAGTTCATCATGGAACCACCCCAATACTTAGGAGAGGAAAATTTCTCAGACCCTTTTAAGAGTCATCCATAGGCCTTCAATGGAATGTCCGCAAATCCACGAGTCCTCGATGCCTCTGTATGGCTGCTATAAGCAGCCCACAACAGAAAAACAAAGAGAAGGCCACAAAAGTTGAAAGGGTGCAGCAAGTGCATACAATACACTATACACGAATTTGATGAAGCCCTGCGGCTTGCAGAGGACAAGCTTGTAGTAGTGGAATATGCAGCAAGCCACAGCTATCACAGTAGATACCCATTCATGGTAGACCTCAGTCGGACATGCCCGGATGTGAGGTTTATTCTAGTAATGGGAGATGAGTCTGAGCAGTCCAAGGAGCTCTGTATAAGAGAGAACATAACATCTGTCCCTCATTTCAGCTTTTACAAGAGCATGGAAAAAATATATGAAGAGGGTGATGTTCTGTATTATGGTGATACAGATGCTCCTATCCATTAGCTCCACAGCAGACAGGATGTAGAAGCATTGATCAACAGGCATGTGGAGGATCATAAACTGATTGTTTTGGATGTGGGTCTCAAGCACTGTGGGCCCTGTGTTAAGGTCTACCCAACCGTGGTCAAGCTTGCCAAGAGGATGGTTGACACCACTGTGTTTGCTAGGATGAATGGAGATGAAAATGAAGAATGCATGTAGTTTCTGAGAACCATGAAAGTTGTAGAAGTGCCCACTTTCCTTTTTCATCAAAGATGGAGACATACGTGGAAGGTATGTTGGTTCTGGCAAAGGTGAGCTTATAGGAGAAATTCTGAGATATCAAGGAGTCAGGGTCACTTATTGATTCTTTTAAATTGATGCACCTCTCTGAGAGTTGAGCTCATTAAGGTGCGATTTCTTGTATTAGAATAAAATTTAGAAAGAGAAATACAAGATTATTTCCTTGCTGTATAAAAGCTATTGCAGTCAATGAGCTAGAAAATCAAGAATACTTTTACTCTTTGTTTAAAGTGCACTGCTACACAAGGTGTGCAGATTTATTGTTTTCTTATTTCCAAAGCTGTATATTAAAATGTATTGATATAGGGTTCATAAATTAGCTTGCTTGAAAAAAAGCAGAAATAGGGTATTCAAATGTATTGATATAAGGTTTATAAATTAGCTTGCTTGAAAAAGAACAGAAATAGGGGATTTTGCCAATTGCACATGTAAATCTGCCCCGGGCCTTGGTTATGCCGGTGGGCTCAAGGCTTTTCAACTGACACCCACTTGTGAAACTTGCTGATTGTGAAGAACTTTCAGGCAGTTGAAAACGCTTTTGGATTTAGCTTGTAACTTTTTATGTCTCTGTTTGGTAGTTGAACTATTTTAGTTGTTCTCCTCTTATTTGCCCAACACTTAGTGTCCTGTTTGAAATCTGACATTTGTGTAATTTATAGCTTAAATTCAAATATAAAAATGTGTACCCTATTTTATCTTTATATTTCTGTCATTAGGCAAGTGAGCCATTATAAGAAGTCTCCGACAAGAATAGCTCTAGTTCGTATTTTAATCCATTTCAGTGGATTTAAGATATTAATATGACTTCATTTTTAGTTCCTAAAGTGTTTTGGGTCTTATTTCAGACTGTTTGTTATTGTCATTAGGTTAGATGTTTCTTTCAATCTGCCAAGTCTTACAGATTTAGAGAAAGCTTGATGCCAATTTAGATCCTCAACAACTGTGCAGTCAGGATGAAGCAGCTTCAAAGACTATGGTTGGTTATTTGGGCTTCTGGTTTTGGCTTCTAAGGATTTGGCTGAACAAACTGCCATCTTTTTTAGGGCCGGCCTTCATCAAAACAACATGAAAATACTAATGTGCAGTGAACAGAGCAGGTAAGCTTGCCAACAATTTAATAGTAAAATATAAAATAAGTCTTTTAAACATTAATGTGCAACACTGAAAGCGTGAACTTTTTTCATATGCGTAGACCCTCTTTGAAAACAGATGTTGATAAAACAACATATGGAAGGTTTGTTTCTTTTTCCTTAAACAAAAAGAATGTCTCTCTAAGAGTACTGGAGAGTCATAATATAGCTAACTGTAATTTCATTTAGGACTTGGGATTGGAGAAGAAAGTAATTGAGCAGTGTGAATATTGTTGCAAAGTGGAGGTTGACCATTCAATTGTAGAGAGATTTGGAGAAGGGGAAAAAGACTTACATAACTGCCAGGGTTTATCCTAATCTTTTTGTTTAAAAGCCTGCAAATTTTTTGCCTTGAACTCAAGAATCGAGTAGCGCTAAAACCCCAATATTTTCAGATGCTTAATTAAGAATGCGTACAAAACTTGGGTGCATCGACTTGTACTATCCCCTATTTTTTAGGGTTTGAAATCCAATGGTTTGAAATTTTACGGATCTTAGCATTTATGTGATAACGGATATGTTGTATCTTATTTTAATTTTATTTGGTTTCAGAAGATTATTGGAAACTCCCATTTTAAAGGTTTTTTTTATAACTCACTCTTTGTCCATGCATCTACTGATTAGACCCAAGACAAACAATCTGCAAGAGTATCTAAAATCTGAGGTTTTCGTCCCAATTTCAATTTTCCACTGCTTATGGACACCCACTGCACAAAAAGCTTAAAAGAACCCCACCCAAATAGTTTAACATCAGAGTACCTTTTAATATCTATTCGAATTTTGCACTTCTTTTGTGTTGAACAAGAAGAATGGTGTTGAGCATATTTGCAGCAGCAACTATATTACCCTCTCTTGCACTTGCTTCTCTGATTTTTCTGTAGAACATTTTCAAAAGCAAGTGGAGTAGTCATTCATACCCACCCGTGGCTGCTACAATAGTTGGTCATATTCTCAATTTTAAGAGGATACATGATTTCTATGCTGATCATCACCACCGACATAAAACATACAGATTAGCTTATACTACTTATAAATTAATTTAATTTTGGAGTCAGTATTCTTGAAAATAAGATTTTCAATTGGAAAATAACATGTATCTTTATGCTTATTTAAAATTATTGTTCACATTATTTAAAAATATGTATAAAATCTAAATTAGATTAATAGCAGCTGCATCTCTAAATAGTCATGGTAGAAACTGTATTAGTATCCTTTTTGCAGTTTGTGCACATCCTTTTTAAAAAGGACACTTATTTTAAACAAAATTTGAACAATTTTATTTTGAAACAAAATTTTCTGAAAATTCAAATCTTGCACAGGATTATGCTGCTCAAGGATAACCTGAGACCATTTTTGAAATTTTAAATTAAATCATGATGATTCTTCTAAGCTTCTAGGATTTGAATCCTTTCGAGATGATGGACAACCTTGTGCATGCTAAGTATAGCACTTGTCTCTGTATCTCAATTCTGAATGAGCATAAATTAATCTAGGGGGATTGGCAAGGCTAGGTTTACTCAGCTCACTATTTCAAAGCCATGGGGTACAAAATTTACGGGATATATGAATGAAAGTGAAACGGTGCCCTAGTATACACAACGGGTTTTGGTTGGCTGGGCTGGGAACTAGAAGTATGCATCTATTTCATGTATGAATAGAATATTTTAATTTACTTAAATAAAAATGGGAGGGTTGAAGCTTTCCTCAGATACTTCTGAAAAATTCTAAGAGCAGTTTGCATGAAAATAGCTTTATCAGAAAATTAACTCTTCTCAGCATGTACAATGTAGGTGCAATTGTTAGTCTTATATCCCAACAAAGGTATGCCATTTGGCAGGTAGATATAGAAATTTATAAATTTTTTAACATCTACATCTCTGGGAAATCTCCAGCCTCTCTGCAGCACCTGCACAAGCTTTCCTCTGATAAAATTTTCCTCTCTAACTTTGAAGGTGAAGATTCCAAGATATGCAAGTAACAGTTATCAATTAGTTAAATATTTTTCTGAGAAATTTGACGTCCTTTTAACTTTACTGTTATCCCCAGCCACTTTTAATAGAGAAAGATCAAAATAATTGAAAATTGTATTGAATTAGATTTATCAAAAAGGCCCCTAAATTGTCTCAACAGCACCCGCTGAGAATGATGCGTTAATACTCATGGGACAGCTAGGTTATTATGATGCTGCCAATTTTAAGTTGCTCGAGTTAGATTCCCTAACCCACATATAACCCAGTTTTGTGTTGGCTTATTCCCAGTGGTGAATGGATTATACTTGGAAGCTGGAATTGATAAAGTGTGAGGAGGACATCATTCATAAAGAGCAACTAAACATAGGTATGGCCAATGATTCATAACATTGGAAGGGTATGGAAAGAATAAGTCCTCAAAACTAAAGATAAAAAATCATTTCCTTTGATAATACAGAAACACTGGACATGGGCCATGAATGTTTGTGACAAAACAAAAAGTAGGGTTGCATGTCTTTTTTGGAAGCAGGTGAAGTACTTGTATGTTAGGGTGGACTACTTGAATTTTTTAAGTTGGCTAAGAACCTTTGGGTTTGAGGTGTGGGCATTTGTTAGAGTTAGGCTAATGCTTCACTTTAATGAGTGTAAATCTTTTGTTGGTATGCACGAGTTTGACAGACCGTAACAACTCATGGATCATCTTACTCATTGTTTTTGCTGTATATGGAGAGAAAAATATATTATATATGTTTTTTGAAAATATTTGAAAATAGAAAATGATATTCTATTTCTCTTTTGTTTATGAAAACCATAGTTTTGCTTAGTGGTAAAGTATGTGTCTGCATAGATTGTTTCACTGATAAGTAGTAGGTAAAATATTGTTTTAATTGACTAAACATGTCCCACTATCAAGTGTTTTTTTTTTTAAATTGGTAAATTGAGGGACATAATATTATGCTCTTAATGCGCACTATCAAGTATCAAGCAAATGTTTGCTCTTAATGCGCACTATCAAGTTCAAGCAAATGTTTTTTTTATGAACCGGAATACAACCATTCAACAATACCACCCCAACGGGATTTGAACCTTGGTGGCAAGAACAACAATGCCACCAATAAACCATCACACCATGCCAATACTAACGAAGTATCAAGCAAATGTTAATTGCATGCATACTATTTCATGCGCTATGGCTTAGTTTGTTGGAAATTTTGCATCTACCTTGCTTCATGATACGGGGATAATTAAAGACCGATTTTAAAAGGGCATGAGATTACAAACAAACTATAGTCTTGTATATCGCTTGTGTTGCAGTATACTGAAATATGCGAATTTTAGGTCACTTAGCATCTAACTTTCCCTAAAGGGTCGAAAGATTAGGTATTGGAAATAATTTCTGAATTGTTGTGGGAAAACGGTTAATTGTTTCTGGCAAGACCACACCGTTCCTATTTCGATTGCCAGTTGCACTGCACCAGTATGTAAACATGACATGTGTACTTTTGTAGGTATTGTTCCCATCTTTTGTAATCATAACTTAACAACTTCATCCAAATCCCCTTCTGGCCGGGCTTAATGGTTAATTGAGGATTACAAGCATATATTGGAATCAAGCTAATTGAAAAGAGTTGTATCCTTAAAAACAAAAGAACTGAAAATGTCAAAATATATCTCAAAATGATATTTCATCTAAATGTGTCCCTTTTCTTTTTCATTGCAAAATAATTCACCGATTTCTATCTTCATTGAATTGAATTTAACCATTATTATGCATTGAGCACTTTGCATAAAAATTGTACTAGGGGAGAGGGGCCCATAATGGAGCAAGGTCCAATAGTGGGGATAGAAGTAGTCCTTAGTGGGTCCCATAGTGGAGCATTTTAATATCCATTGCAAAACACTTTTTATCCATAAAGTATGCAAAGTGACAAATCATGTGATGCCACGTCAACGCACCAATAAAACATGGCTTAGTGCACCACTATTGGTCTCACTTTTTTGGGCCTTTTTGGATACCTCAACAAAAAGCATGCTGATGTGGCCCTAAAATGAAATATAGAAGCACATGAGTTGCCAAATAAACTGTTGTATAGAATTGGGAGTGATTTGAAATTTCTACGTAGGATTTTTGAGAAACATGAAGTTAGGGTGCTCCACTATGGGCCCCTCTCCCATATCAGTTATTTGTTCATAAAATACTCAGATTCATGAGAAGAAAGCTAACAATTTTTTTTTCAAATTAAAATGGGGGATTACCGATGTGTTGTGTTATTATTTAAAAAACATTTCTATGAGCTACAAAAGAGGAAAGTTTTTTGAGTATCCTTTTGTTGACATCCACATGATTATGATTTTTGAATTTTACAATTGAATTTTAAACAATGCTTAGATCACAACCATTACCATTTTCCAGCCCTCTTTCAAAATCTATTTTAAATTAGTGTTTCGTTATTAAAGATCAAATCGAATATAACAGTGAAGTCCTAAAATGCTAATGAGGTGCCTTCAACCCATAGAGTTCTAAAGAGCCCTTCAAGCATCAATCCTACCATCTGAGTTGTTGAAGCCACAATCCTTCTTGCCTCATCTTTTTGTTTTTGTTGCTATACTCAACTCATACAAGTTCAAATATTTTAGAGATTAACTACAACAAAGGACTTGTAGTTTATTGCTCTAAATCACTTTTTCCATTTGATAAAAAATACATTTAATAGAAAAATAAGTTTAATGTCTTCCTCTTATAGAGTCTATACTTATAGTACCTATTGACATCTATTTTCTAGCTCTTTGAAATTGCAAAAGATGTCTTTTTTTAATTGAAGAAATGCAATAAATATTGGTTAGTTCTATGAAAGAATTGATGAGGTAAATTGTTTAAACAAATTATAGGATTTAAGTTTAAGGTTTAGGTTTAAGTGGTATTTTTTTTTTGCAGTATATCAAATATATTATGTTCTATGGGGATTCATTTGGATAGTTTTGAGTGAATCTTCATGTTTTTAATTAGAGATTAATGGATAAAGATGGGCACCTGATTTGACATAATATCAAATATATTATGTTCTATGGGGATTCATTTGGATAGTTTTGAGTGAATCTTCATGCTTTTTTTTAGAGATTAATGGATAAAGATGGGCACTTGATTTGACATAATATCAAATATATTATGTTCTATGGGGATTCATTTGGATAGTTTTTAGTGAATCTTCATGCTTTTTTTTAGAGATTAATGGATAAAGATGGGCACCTAATTTGACATATGAGAATCCTTTGAAATGAAATATGGAGACACCAATTGCTCTTAGACCATTGGTGAATCTTAGATATCTGAAACCTTATACATCTTGAAAGCAACAGATACAATAATTACATCAAGATAACAACCTAGAATTATCTAGGTAATACATGAAACAAAGTTGCAACAATTTGAAAAGCATATTGTCTATCCAACCCCGAGAATGCATCTTTGACTGTGTTTATTAATTAATTGAAAATTATAAAACAACAAATTAACACCACCACAAACACCAACCTTAATACTTTTTGACTGCAGGTCTAGAACCACTTAGTTCCAAAATACGCTGGCTACTATTAGCAACGACATTTGAACTTCCTTCAAATTCAATCCACCTCAATATCAACTGTATTTTTTGGATTTTTGGTAATTTGACACATGGTTGATCGCTTGGCATGCCACCTTTAAGGAAGGGAGAAGCTTTCTTACCGGTCAATGCTTGGTCAAGCGAGTGCAGCAAAATTAACTTCAATTTTCTCCTCCAAAGAAATAAACCTTGAATCCAGATAGCCTACATCATTATCTTTTTCTGAAGACCCAATTTCCTCTTCTTTAATATTTATTAAATTGAATTGCATTGAAGTCTTTTCAAGTTAGGATAAGAGACTTTTTTTTGGTTCTCTCTGAACTTTGAATTATTATTTTTTGTGCGAAGTTGTCCTAAATTGTGAAGTTTGGATACAATAAACAAGGAGTTCATATATAGATTAGATCTAAATTTCACTTTTAAAAGATTCTTAGCATTAAAATCTCAAGATAAAGCTTTGTAAAAGTACTTGGAAAATGCAGAGCACATTGAGTACTTGGAGAATTTAATTGTTTTTGAAAGCGTTTAGGTCTCTTACATAGATGAAAGTACTTTTTTTTTGTTGTTTTCTTGTTTCATAAATTTTCCATTCAATTTAATGTATCTTTGGGAAGGCAATAGTTTCTATTTTACATCATCTATGCACTATTAGAATGCTAATATTGGCAGAGGTTTGGTTGAAAAATCATTCAGCAACAAGTTGAAACTTGGGTTGCACGTTGGACATGCAAAGAGATTTAAGGGAAATTGCAAGTTGGGCTCAGAAGTTTATGCACTGGGCACTCTCTTCAGCCAACTTGGAGTCGAATGTTTCTGCCATTGACTATTGCAAGAAGAGATTAGTAAAATTAATGCATTAATTTCTTTTCCAATTAACATATAGCTTAACTATTTTTAGTTCTGTTTGTAAGCATTCAACTGGGTGGTGTAACTATTCAATTATGAAGATCCATCCACAATGAAAAAGTAGTATGAAAGAATGAACATACCTGATACTGGATATCTTAGACAACATAGAAATGGATAACTGCAACTTGATTGATACAAGATAGTTTATGTACAATATATGATACAAGAACAGTATGACAACGTATGAGAGTTTTCTTCCTTGGCTGCCATAAGCCTTCAAATAGATGGGTTGACCAAGACATGTCTTCTTTAGACTACAACCATCATGGTACTGAAACATTTTACAAATACATGATTAAATTACCCGCTTGTATTGACACTGTTATTTAGAATAAATTGTAGTTGGCTCTCCTTACATAATATCATATTATCACATGATATCATAATAATTGAAATTTGAATGTAGATATTTTTTTTTCACAATTGTAATTGAATGTATCAATATTACTTTTAATATGGAAATTAGAAATGGTCTTTGTTGTATAATTTTAATTGAATGTATCATATTTATAATTTAAATCCACATCTACATGCTTGTGCATGCACATTGGGTCTTATGGTTAATTTTAGATTAGTTTTTTTGGTACAAATCACTTGAAAGGATTATGTGCAAATTTGGTCTTCAAGAGGCCCCTCTTCCCCCTCTCTCTCCCTCTTTCTATCCCTATCTATCCCCCTTCCGTTCCCGCTCCCCCTGCCCTTCCCGCTCTCTCTCTATTTCAAACATAGCATGATCCTATTGGTAGTGGAACCTAATCATCTTCCTCTAATGAGTTGTGGTAATGATTGTAGTTATCATGGTTGTTTTTAAAAGTAAGGGCATTAAATCATCACGTGTTCTATGTCTTCATTATTAAGCTTGAAAATGTCTTTGTGCTCTTATTTGCCACATCCTCTATATTGAAGCATTCTCCATTACCACGCCTAATTGCAATGCCATTCCTTCGACTAGATTGTTGTGTCTTTCTACTAAAGAGATCAGAACACTATCCACATTTAGTATTTAGTCATATATGCTCCATAAATAAATAGAATGACAATCTTCCTTCCATGCATAATAACAAGATTTTTGAAGAAAGGACCATTCTTGAGTGAGCTCACTATTGAGAATGACATGTCTTCTAATGAAAATCATATATTCTACAAATATAAATAGAATATTGCAAATTGTGGTGAGGGTAGAATCAAAGACTTACTGGCAACTATAAATATTATAGATTAAGGAAGGAAATTTTAAATTGATGATTAGAGT
Organism: Sequoia sempervirens; assembly: GCA_007258455.2. Taxonomy (NCBI): domain Eukaryota; kingdom Viridiplantae; phylum Streptophyta; class Pinopsida; order Cupressales; family Cupressaceae; genus Sequoia; species Sequoia sempervirens. Next base: position 163,484,891 of record VDFB02353493.1, on the reverse strand, counting down.
TAGAGTCAAATTAAAGGGTAGTAGTGGCATTTATCTAAATTATACATGTCTAATAGCTTTATAATGGATTGTTTTTTGATAACATAAAGCATTGTTTTGAGCTAGATGTGACTACATATGATCTAATTTAATAATTTATTTGATAAAATAATTATATTTCAAAAGTTCAAATCTCAATTTTTTAGAAATATGAACTTCTAATACTAGGTATTTGATTTCAATTATTTATATTTTGGAAGCATGCACATAGAAATCATTACAATGCTATTTTGAAGTGAAATTGATGAAGGTAAGAATTAACAAAGCAATTACAATTCAATGGCATTAGTGTTTGGACAGGTTGTTTGAGCCTTTAGTCATCCACTACATAAAAAGTACACTTGAAAGAGAACATAATGAACATTGAGTGGATAAATTGAGCAATTTTGGGAAATGAATTAAGGGTTGAGCAACCAAGGCATGTTGTAATAATTGCTTCTATTTGGCCAAATCAATAGAACTACTTTTTTAAAAATGAACAAGAACATTGAGATAATTAAGAACAAATCTCCAAATATTTTAGAGAAAATCTCCTAAACAAAGGTGGTCATAAAGTGAATTATTGTACATGAACTAATCTACATGTCGTTAAGTCATGTATAAGTTTGTTGCATGTGGTGTCCACTTTAAGTAATGAAGTTCATCTTAAATAAATGTGACATTGTTTTCACATGAGAAAAATTTAATAGAAAAAAAATTAAATGTTAGATTTCATTTTTTTCCTCTTTGAGATAAGTAAAACTTTGGAGACAAACAATTATCAATCACTAAATATTTGTCCTATTTATCACAACAACAATATTTATAAATTTTTTATGTATTTTCTTTTTCAAAAATATGGAAAATGATACCTTCCTCGACACTTTTTTTTGAAATCCTTCTCCTCTAATCCTTAGAAGCAAACAACTTTTTTTTCCCTTATATTCATCCTAACTTCTATCTTCCTTCTCACCTAGTCTCCTCTTCGCCCTTTCACAAAAATGATTGTTTTTCCATTGATTTTGTATTTTATTTTGATACAATATACAACCTGTCCATATTTAAACTTGTGACCTTTACTTCCGAATATACAAAATATCCCCATTGGACAAACTTGGGTTGCATTAATAGTTGGTGAGTATTAAAGATTATTGGGTAAATAGTCTCCTAAGACTTTGTTGTGCTAATTTTGGTTTTACCCACAATTATTATAGACTAGACATGGGAAAAATGTTTGAGGAACTCTAATAGTGGGTGATTATTTGAAAAAAATTATATGGTAAGCTTTTAAAGAGATAACTATCATCATTTTGGATTGGACCTCTTATTGAATTTTTGACTTTTTTTTGTATGTTTGACTGATGTGATTTTGTGTTTATCAATATTACAAAGAGACTAGGCCTATTGCAGAATGTTTGGAAGACGCTTGATTGTTTACTTGAATTTGCAAGGTTAAAAAGTGCCATCAAGAGATGACAAATTGGATAATGCCTCCAACTCCAAAAATGGTTGTCACAATGCAAGGAGGGAAAACAAAAGCACATGGTGGCTAAACTGGATGATAACAAAAAAAAAACAAATTCTATTGCAAACCTGTGCTGGGTATGATCTTCTAGATTGCTTGAATGCATTGCAGTCAATGTTCATTGATCCATTGGTTATCGCCTCAAAAACCCCATACATTTGTCTTCATTCCTATTCAAACAAGAACAATTTCATGCCTAGTTTCACATGCCTAACAACCCTAGCATATGAACTAGGAAGCCCAAAAAGCTTAAGATCAAAACATTCTATCTTAGTTCTTTTGTTAGACGGAAAAATCATACCCTCAAAAGCTCCATGAGGTCCACTCGTCTCACAACATGAACTTTTTTAAGTAAAGGTTTCAAACTCATTATAATCAAAATTGGCACAAAATTAACTAATATGTCTTGAGCGTACCTATTGCACACGAAGATGCGATTGCTAGTATAATCACGATTGAGTGCACGACTATTAGGCCCTCTCCCCTAATCACTCCTATGATGACATCCCTCAATGTGTCATCCGGATATCACCGGAAATCACTAATTCTTGTATTTATTTGGCCGGATAAAGCTTTGGCGTTCTTTACAGAGCCGGATTTTTCTAACACTGTTTACGTGGCACATCCCCGTACTTACGTCCCGCTGTGCTAAAGTACTTACTAGTGTTTGCCACCATTAGTGGCCTTTCGGCTTGAGCTGATATGACATTTCATTACCTACTCGATTACCACTTACAGATCAAATGGTTTGGGATTCTACATCGAACTTTGGGAAACACACCCTTATTTCGTTCTAATTTCTTGTTTCGAGTCCAGAAGCTTCTTTTCGAAACTATCTGGAAATCATAGTTCCAACCATTTGTTCTTGCTGCCATTACCACTTACAGTACCATTATTGCTCGCGGTTGTTGCCATCTACAACTGGTAAGGTTCCTTTCCGCCTTAAATAATTTTGCGTTTTGAGAATGGGGGACGAATGTCGTTTTAACCTGTAACGTTGGGCTAGACTTGAGACCATGCTGCAGAATGCACATTTGGGCTATAGGACAAAGGCAGTGGCCATGGATTGAATATCTGTCATTTATTACGGGCTATATAGATACCACCTATTGGTTTCATCGATTCTACTCGAAGAGGGGTTCTGAGTTCCTGGAGTAGCGCTTCCAGTTTGTACCAGCCAGGGATGCACGTTGGATAGAGATTTTTGCAAAGATGGGCACCAACTACTGAAGAGATAAGCCCTTAGTTTATGTTACCCACTTAATACCTGAAGAAATGTGCCCTCTTAAAGAAACCGGGAAGGTTTTTTGTTTCAACAGTTATTATACTTCAAATACTCTTATCAATGTTATTCTATTATGTGCTAAGCATTGTATGTTACTGCTTTCCTTTTCATGGCGATGATATGGTCTATGGCTAGAACACTTTAATTTTGATATTGTCGTAAAGCAGTTACGCTTACAAATGGAGAACAAACGGTTAAGGGCATTTTAACCTTTGAAGTTTCTACCAGAGAATCTTGTTTGCTTGGAAGGGTTTTTGAGGGTACATTTTGATGATGATTTTGAATTCGGTGGAATTATAACTTGCAACCACCATTGTCGTGAAACCCTGCAATTGGCCAGTTTGGGAGCTAATTAAGGTAAGGGTTTGTTTAACATTCTCTATAACCCAACACAAATTATTAAAAACAAAATCCAAATGGATTTCATGATATTTAATAGCTTTTAGGAAGATGTTAATTTATGGCTGCCGTGCTTGTTAAGTGGTTTGCAGGGTTCAGTTAACACTTGAGCTTCATCACAGAGTCAAAAAAGAAGAAATTTGTTATGAACCCTTACCATAAGGTGCCCTCTTGTGCCAAATTTACGTTTTTACTTGATAGTAACCTATAAATTACCTATGCATATATCTCTTGTTGAATTACGGGGGAAAAGTATCAGCCCTTTCTAAGAGTATTGAAACTTTTCGTAGGCTTTTAGAAAAACTGGTAGCCTTGTACTATATGTGAAGATCAGTGCTGGTTGTATGTGTCAGGAGTACTTATTCAGGAATTTGTAGCATGGTGCAGAAGCTCACATTTGAACTGTTTCTGAAAGAATTCAACAAATTATGAATAGGTTTCTGAAGGGGTTCTTTTTCTTGTATTTTTGAGTTGAATATATGTTTTATTTGCTCTCTTTTCTTTTCCTGTGAGAATTTCATTGGAGGAATCTTTATGGACTTGTTTATTTTCAGTTTTGCTAACTGGCCAATTTAATAAACACTCGATGTGTTTTAGCGAAAAGTTTACCTGAATTTGCTATATCGTCCAAAATTAACAACTGCCTGTAGTAAATTTTGTGCTTTTCTCTAATATTAGGCTATTATATGTGTCAGATACTGATAAAATATCCACCATTCTTTGAAAACTGACTCTGTACCATTCTTTCAAAGCTATCCTGAATTCCAGCTCCCATTCTGTCAGCTATTCAACCTAGCAATGCATGGTGTTTGCTATTCTTTTTCGTTATCATGGAATCAAGTACAATTTCATGCCAAGCTCCGAGGTGATAAATAATGTTCAGGTATTGAAGAATGAGATCTACTCAATTTAATGTAGCCTTGTTTGTAAAATAAGGAGACGCTTAAGTTATGGTTTATAATATTGTTGAAACTTGAAAGTGACATAATACAATCAATGAAATTTGAAACAAAGATTACAAAAGATCAGATGGTCCTTTGCAGTCCTGATATCATAGAACATGGCACTTATTATGTCAAAACAATTATACTATTCTATAGCTTTGTATCAATGCAAACTATTTATCTTCTCATGTACCATGTATTCATAGGGATGTAATTGAAATGTGATGATGATTTTACGGTGCACATGCAATTTGTCTAATCTACATGTGATTGGTTGTTTTTGAAAAAATATTGTGAAATACAATAATTGTTTATTCCAACCCGAGTCAGACATAGTACAACTTACTGCTCAGGCCCAGCTATCTCCTTTGCATGATACTAGAAGAACATGTTGAAGTATTGCAGGTTATTTCATCAATTTTAAACAAAAAAGAATACCCTAAAATTAGGTTTATTTTTATTGAGTTCATAAGAAGTTCATGTGTTTTCTGGAGAAAGTTATTCATTACTCTATGGTTGCCATCCAAGACCAAATACTTACCTCCATAATGAGAATGTGTCTGGAGGAACTAAAGCGTAAAATGCCTGAATAAAATACTTTACTCTTCTTATTATTACTTGCCCTTTATTTCATTTCTGAAAGTAGTTAAACTCGCTAAAATCACTGGTTTTTTGAAGACTATGAGTTTATGCCGCAATTTTTATGGCTTCTTCATCTTCACATGTCTTTCATGGAAGAGCTCACTGTAACCATAAATCAATATTACTGCACTTTAAGTATCGAATGCTCATTCATCTAAAATCTCTTATGTGGACACCTTGAGTTTCCATTTCAGTGTACCGATCTATTTGCATCTACGAATCTAATTATGGGCGTTAATATTCCCTCTTATACACCTAAAAGTATCACCTCTTCCGAGGGGCAACATTTTATCAAGCATTTTTGGATGCTTACTCCGCTTTTCACAATTTACTTGAGGTCTTTTGTAGACATTCAAAGCAGAGCATTTCTTGATGTAAGGCTTCCGAGAATTTCTTCATGTAAATGGATATGAATAAGAGGAGAAAACAGAAAATAAAGAAAAACAGAATGAAACATTTATATTAATTATTATGGGCGTTAATATTCCCTCTTATCCACCTAAAAGTATCACCTCTTCCGAGGGGCAACATTTTATCAAGCATTTTTGGGTGCTTACTCCGCTTTTCACAATTTACTTGAGGTCTTTTGTAGACATTCAAAGCAGAGCATTTTGTTGATGTAAGGCTTCCGAGAATTTCTTCATGTAAATAGATATGAATAAGAGAAGAAAACAGAAAATAAAGAAAAACAGAATGAAACATTTATATTAATTATTATGGGCGTTAATATTCACTCATATCCACCTAAATGTATCACCCCTTCCGAGGGCAACATTTTATCAAGCATTTTTGGATGCTTACTCCGCTTTTCACAATTTACTTGAGGTCTTTTGTAGACATTCAAAGCAGAGCATTTCTTGATGTAAGCGATAAATCTACATATGTAAATGGATATGAATAAGAGGAGAAAACAGAAAATAAAGACAAACAGAATGAAACATTTATATTAATCAAATTAAGGCATTACATAAAATTTTGAGCTGCTGCTCACAGTGATATGTTGAGAGACTTTTTACCACAAGCTTGTTTGACACTCTTCGTATGCCATGACGTTGTGCAGTTCCCCCAACATTACTTCTGTGAGCTTTATTTTCCAATACCACCTATACCATAACATAACATTGAAAAACATTCATTTTTCAATATGACTATTTTTACTCTCCAGTATTCATTTTCCTAATATCACCTTTAACAAACACTCAATTCAGAAACACTATTCTTCCCAGCTATATGAAAACTTTATAGTGCAATTATCATATTGGCTGAAAACAAATGCAATATATAGAGTCCGTTGGTGTTAGAAGTCATGCTCTTTGAATGCTCTTTAAGCCATGCTTTTTGCATTCTAGAAATCATGCTTTTTGAATGCTCTTGAAGTCGTGCTTTTTGCATGCTCTTGAAATCATGCTTTTTGAATGGCTATTCGCAGCATTCTGCATGATCTATTTTTAGCAGCAAGTCTACATTTGGAGAACACCATCTGCATGAAGATATAGTTTTAGAATCTGCGCCACTTTATTAAGTTGATATTTTTAGATTTTTTAAAGCTTTTACTGTTTTACTTTTAGTCTGTAAATCTGTAAATGAGTTATGCACATCCGCAGTCGTCCCTTTGCTAACGCCTGGCCCGCCTCTGTACATTTACTTTCGTCCTTATATTATTATATTATTATTTATTTATACATTCTTTAAATTATATTACATTATTATATATTTATACATTCTTTAAATTATAATTTATATATTATGGTTCAATCTATAATAATATACAAAATAATGTATATGCTTTAAATTTTAAATTTTAAATTATGATTTTTCTTAGAACATTAAATTTTTAATTTCAGTTATATATTATTATTTATTTTTATTGATAATTTGTATTATTATAAATACATATTATAATTTTACATTAATTTAAAAATATCTAGTTTTCTTAAAATATTAAATATATATTATTTAAAATAAAATTTATATGTTAGTTAGTACTTAAGAATATACAATTTAATCTTTTCTAAGTAAATGAAAATAGGTTGTTTTGAAAAAATTTAAAGCAAACAATGTAAATAAATTAGTAAAAATATTTTTTAAAGTAATATGAATATTTGATAGTGTATACGTTATTATAGAAAGTATTTATAAATATAATCAATTTGTTTTCAATAATTGAATTCAAAAATTTAAAATCAAATATATTAGTGAATTTTAATGATATTTTCAATCTTGACTTCAATCCATCTTTATAGAAGAGAAGAATAAATCAATGTTTTAATATAGTGAAGTCTATTAGATTTATTGAAGTGTTATCATGAGCTATGGGAAGAAATTTATTAGATTTAATGAAGTTAAGTGATAGAAAAATTAGCATATAAATAATCCATACCTAGTTCAACTGAGAGTGGAACTATAGAACAATTTACAAATATAGATTTCATGCATAGATTAAAACTTATAATAGAGCCAATCTAAAACCTTTAATTTGATGATAGTAGGATGTCATTGTATTTCTAACTAGAAAAACATGCAGACAAATTTTCTATAGGCCACTCAATCCAATTAATCCAATAAATCTACTATTAATGAAAAAATAGCTACATTAAAACTTATAATAGAGCTAATCTAAAACGTTTAATTTGATGATAGTAGGATGTCATTCTATTTCTAATTTGAAAAACATGCATGCAAATTTTCTATAGGCCACTCAATCCAATTAATCCAATAAGTTTACTATTAATGAAAAAATAGCTACATTAGATTATTGATACTATTTTCATGGGTTCTTGTTTCTAAACCATAATTTGAAATTGACTAGCACATCGAATTTTCTTTATAGTTGCACATTCTTAATTTTAAGCCTTCTTTTCTAATATACTTTTACACATTATTTATCAATATTTCTTTTAGTGTGATTCAATCAAGTAATTACATTCTATACTCATGTCTACTATTGATTAGCATTAAAATTTCTTACAATGGAATTGTCTACATCAAATTATTTTTAAGCATAAATTTAAAATTTAATTACATTCTATACTCATGTCTACTATTGATTAGCATTAAAATTTCTTACAATGGAATTGTCTACATCAAATTATTGTTAAGCATAAATTTAAAATAATTAATATACTCATGTCTACTATTGATTAGCATTAAAATTTCTTACAATGGAATTGTCTACATCAAATTATTGTTAAGAATAAATTTAAAATCTAATCTTGACCAACTTTTGTAGGCTCTTAAAATTCCACATAAAAGATACAATGACTTATGTTTTTCTCTAAACACCTCACCACAAAAGATACGATGAATTATCTAGAATTAAAAATCTAATGAATAAAGAAACTTAGTTAAGATAAAACTAGTGAAAAAAATAGCAAAACTTTTTTAGCAACTTGTTGGTTGTTAGAACGAGAGGGTGCATCAAAGCACCTAATTTTACTTGTGTTGGATCCACAAGCTACCCTATGAATGCATGGATGTTGTTCTTCTTTGGTGGAATTTCACCATCCATTTCCAGCTTCTCTCTTTTACCTCCCCTTAAAATAAAAACACCTAAAACTCTTTATAGGTGGCACATAAATGGTACAAGAAAAGTCTAGAAAACTAGGGAAATAAGTATTTATGAAGGGATAGAAGATCAAGGGCCTAGAGGGTATTTACACTTCAACCACCTAGAAACAATGTTTAGTTGAACATTTAGGATATTTATGTTATCAACTAGATTTTTAGAAAACTCCAAATGCTAGTTTATTTTCCTAATTAAGTTATGGTGATAGCTTAAGCTCCTAAAGATTACATGTCTACCCAAGAACATGTGCTAGATGATAAACAATGAAAACATTTGTATTGTCCCTAAGAATTGCATGGCTTTCAAGAATTTATAAATAGAATCCTTAGTGATTGTCATAAATATTTATCTTTCTAACCATTATGCACAATGCTAAATTTTCTATTTAATAAGTTATTCTAATTTATGTTATATAGGGTTCAAAAAATATCCCAACCATTGTAAGCCTATTCAATTTGAATAAACCCATGAAAATCACTTCAAAAATGTATGATATTGCATATAGAGCTTAAAAAGGATTAAAAATATTTGTTCTATCTATAAATTAGGATTCATATAATCTAAAAAATGATAATGCATAAAATAACCCTTTGAACATACTTGGTCCCTTGTAATCATAAATTAAAATAGGAGTCTTTATGTAAAAGTAGTTAACCTACTTACACGGATAACTTGTCTCCAAAAAAATAAATATAAAATATTGGAGTTGATTTAAGCAAGGTATCTATATAAAAAATGATAAATTTGGCATTTGTTTGATTTTGAAAAGGTCAACACACCTTGGCATTTCCATCAATAGAAGATGTATATAAATCTCACCCAAATCATTTGTATTATTTAATTATACAAAATAAATTATTTCACTTATGTACAAATCAAACCATTGAGCTAATTTTAAATCTTTGTTCATACTATTGAAGTAAAAATATCCAAAAAAATCTTTGATTATATCTGATTTTTTATGAATCAATTCTACAAATGAATTTTTCCCCAAAAATATCGTATTTTCAAAAACTAATAACCATAATTTTCAACACGTCTTTCACTTTTAAGTTGCTTAAAATTTACATTTAAATCACACTTGAATTATTAATCAATATCCAGTCAATCTATGAAACCCTCAAAACTTACAAAATGGCAAATTATTTAGCCGATAGGCTATTTACGTGGGGGAACCCCACCGGGATTTCCTCGAGTCCGGTGGGGTTCCCCCCACGTAATAGCACAACTTCCGATGCTCGTTTGTGTGCGGGTGTAAAGACCTGGGCGAGGCATTGAGGAGGGTTGCCGAAGGCGCAACGTTGGTGAGGACAGAGGGGACTCCAAACGACGACGTCGTGGAGGCCGTGCGTCACGTGCGCGCTGTGCTGGGCGATGTGAGGCACCTGCAGATTATTGACGAGGATGAGCTCTATGCCTTTGCCAAGCATTTATCGACACCCTTCGAGTTGGTGAAGCCCTCAATGCTTGGATTTGGATCAAGACGAAGCCAATGATGAGGCTTTCTGTTTGCCATGGCACAAGACTACAGATACTTGAGGTCTGACCGCGGTTCCTCTACAACAACGACGTCGACATAAATGTCGTGCTTTCGTCAGGGTCTATCAATTTGCAGCGGACCAAGCTTTCTCCGCAGGTTCAGAGGGACGTCGTTTTGAAGGGCATTAAGTACACGGGAGTTGAAGGGTTTGGCGCTGGCTTAGTTGGTTTTACAGAATGCCTCAAAAAGATTTCATCTCCCGATTTACCATGATTGCCGCTCCTCTGCCCACGATAAAATGAGAATGTGTAAAGCAGATCTGCACAGAAATGGATTGAATAAAAAGGCTTTGGAAACTTTCAGACAAATGTAATATGCTGAGAAAATTCAGAAGATTTGAGATCAGGTTGGGGTTTTAATCTATTTTAGTGCTAGGGCAAAGGTTCATTTTTCTTTTCTGGTTTAGGTTTTTATTTTCATTTTTTAATTTGTTTTCTGGGTTTGAGTTACAGCCACAAGGCTTTTATGGCTACAATTGTACGGTTTAAATCTGGGTAATTCTTGTATCCACAGGTTTGGAGGGTTGTAGGTTATTCATATGTTCCTGATGAATTCGATAGAATAATTTTTTAATCAAAATTTTAATAGTGTATTGTAGCTGTCTATTTTGTTAAATTTAAAAAAGGAGTTTCATTATTTGAATTTTAGTAAATTGTTATAGCAGCTCTGTAATTCTCCTGTATTTGAGGAAATGGTTTCAATAAATTGGTTTAATTTGGATATAACAGCTATGCACTTATAGAGTGAATATGGTAGACCATTGTTAATTTTTTGTGGTTTTTTCTCCTTGTGTTATATGAAGGTTAAAACTAGGTATAATTGTGCAGGTTAAATCTAAGGGTAATTAGAATCTTCTTTCAGGTATTCAATTTGTTTTTCTGGAATCATTTTTGTTTTTTGGGTTAAGGTCGATAGAAGGGGAAAGCTTTGAGTCATTGTTGTGCGATCAATGGATTTATGGATCAGGGTATGGTTATAATTGCATGCTTAGATTGGGTGTATTTATAATTATATGCTTAAATTGTGGTTTATTTTCATGAATATGACGAATTTTAATAATTGAATTTTTGTTGCCTTTGAAAAAAATAAATCAATAATTTCATTGATTTCTCTAATTGGGTATTTATTAACAATTATGTGATTGTGGTGGATTTGATAGAGTGAGGGTTCAATTCTTTTATAATGGGGTATAAAAGCAATATACAATTTTGACCCATTGAATGGATTAATCAGAATATGTTGGCATGGAGAATACTTAATGATGAGTTGTATTGTTGTGCGAGTTTGAATTTGATTAAAAGAGGTTTAATAATCTTTAGTAGGGAATAACAATTGTGCTATTCTTTGGTATATTCAATCAATTGAATAGAATAGGTTGGCATGGGTAATTGTAAATACCAAGTTATATTGGTATGCAATTCTGATGAAGTTGTCGAAAGGGATTCAACAATTTTAATATGGAATAGCAGCTATGCAATTCTGATTTATGAAATGAATTGACCAGAATAGGTTGGCAGGAATTATACTTAGTATTGAGTATTATTGTTGTACAATTATGATGAGTTAAGAATTCAATAAACATTTAGGTAAGTATGCCAAAATGGATTGATCGAAATAGGTTGTCATGGACAATAGTGAATGTCATATTTTGTTGTGTAATCAAATGAATTTTACTGAAGAGGTTCAATGATCTTTTTAATTGGGTTTTAAAGAGGGAATGGATTGAGCAGAGTGGATTATGGTAAATACTGAGTTTTATTGGTCAGAATATAATTTTGGGGTGAAAATTGTGTGTTCATTCAATCCCTGTTTTAGAGTGCACAAGGTATTCCTTTTTCAAGATTATATGATATGATTGTCTAGCAAAATAAGAGCTTTTTATATAGATAACTCTAGTCAAATAGATGGCACCATTTTTAAATGCTTGCAAATCTCAACTGGCGCGCTTAGCTAGGGCTTGCAACAGTTATTCCACCGCATTAACTTTGATGTCTTCTAAATTATTGTATTACTGAATTATGAACCATTGTGCAATTATGATGAAATAGCCTATAAAGTGGTTTTGTAACTGTATTTGGCCCTTTGGGTAAAAAATAGTTTCACAATTCTGAATGGTTGAAAGGATTGAGTGTAATAGTGATGCATGGTGTTTTGCGAGGCTTAGACATATTGTGTGCAATTCTCATGAATTTGAGAAAAGAAAGTAGGTTCAATAATTATTTTCATTGGGTATATAAGAGCTGTGTGATGTTGATTTGTTGATTGGAGTGGTCATAGCAGGTCAACATTGACTAAAGAGAATAGTGACTCATATTGGCGACTGTTAATGAAGTTGATGCAAAGGGATTCAATAATTTTTAGGATTATATGATATGACAGATTAGCAATACTAAGATCTCCTTATATAGATGGCTTTAGTCAATTAGATGGTGCCATTTTTAAATGCTTGCAAATCTTTGGTGGCTCTCTTAGCTAGTGCTTGTAGTAGTGATTCCATTGCATTAACTTTGATATCGTCTAAATGAATTCAGTACTGAGTTATATGATTAGTTGTGTTATTCCAATGAATTTGGCCTAAAAAGTGTTTCAATTAGCTTTGCTATTGTTTGGTATATTCAATCAATTGAACAAAATGGGTTGGCATGGGTAATTGTAAATACCAAGTTATATTGGTATGCAATTCTAATGAAGTTGTCAAAAGGGATTCAATAATTTTAATATGGAATAGCAGTTGTGCAATTCTGATTTATGAAATGAATTGACTAGAATAGGTTGGTAGGAAATATAATAGGTTGGCAGGAAGTATATTGAGTACTAAGTATTATTGTTGTGCAATTATGATGAATTAAGAATTCAATAAACATTTAGTTGAGTATGCCAAAATGGATTGATCGGAATAGGTTGTCATGGACAATAGTGAATATCAAATTTTGTTGTGCAATCAAATGAATTTTACTGAAGGGGTTCAATGATCTTTTAATTGGGTTTTAAATCGGGAAAGGATTGAGCAAAGTGGATTATGGTAAATACTGAGTTTTGTTAGTAAGAATATAATTTTGGGGTGAAAACTGTGTGTTCATTTAATCCCTATTTCAGATCACACAAGGTATTCCTTTTTCAAGATTGTATGATATGATTGTCTAGCAGAATAAGATATTTTTATATAGATAACTCTAGTCAAATAGATGGCACCATTTTTAAATGCTTGCGAATCTCAATTGGCTCGCTTAGCTAGGGCTTGCAACAGTTATTCCACTGCATTAACTTTGATGTCTTCTAAATTATTGTTTTACTGAATTATATAAACCATTGCACAATTATGATGAAATAGCCTATAGAGTGGTTTGGTAACCGTATTTGGCCCTTTGGGTAAAAAACAACTTCACAATTCTAAATGGTTGAAAGGATTGAGTGTAATAGTGATGCATGGTGTTTTGCGAGGTTGAGGAATATTGTGTGCAATTCTCATGAATTTGAGAAAAGAAACTAGGTTCAATAATTATTTTCATTGGGTATATAAGAGTTGTGTGATGTTGAGGTATGAAAGAGAATAGTGACTCATATTGGCGATTGTTAATGAAGTTGATGCAAAGGGATTCAATAATTTTTAGGATTATATGATATGACATATGAGCAAGACTAAGATCTCCTTATATAGATGGCTTTAGTCAATTAGATGGTGCCATTTTTAAATGCTTGCAAATCTCTAGTGGCTCTCTTAGCCAGTGTCTGTAGTAATAGTTCCATTGCATTAACTTAGATATCGTCTAAATGAATTCAGTACTGAGTTATATGAATAGTTGTGTGATTCCAATGAATTTGGCCTAAAAAGTGTTTCAATTACTCTAATTGGGTAAAACAGCTTTGCAATTCTGAATAATTGAAAGGCTTGATTATAATAGATCAGCATGCAGTGTTGCGAGGCTAAGTCATATTGCGGAATTCTAATCAATTTTAGTAAATTTATTTTCATTTGGGTGTATATAATAGTTGTGTTTGTTGAATGGAGTGGCCAGAGCAGTTTGACATCGAGTAAGTGAACACCAAGTTATATTGGCAATCGTTAATGTAGTTGAAAAAAAAAGATTTAGTAACTTTCAAATGACCACTTGGGAACAACAGTCGTACAATTCTGATTTATTGAATGGATATAGTGAATATTGAGTTATTTGGTTGAGCAACTATCATGAATTGGATACAAAGGGGTTAACTGCATTTTTTAATTGTGCAGAATAGCTGCTCAATCGTGATTTAGTGAATTTCATTATTGGAAGAGGTTAGCATGGAGGTTAGTAGAGATATGTTGTGCAATTGTGGTTAATTGCACTCAAAGGGAGTCAGCGATTTCTTAATTGGGTGAAACAACTGTATGGTATTGATTTATTTGATCAATTAGTATGAAATGTTGTGAACACCAAGCCACATTGAGTTTTAAATTTATGGCTTATGGAATGATAAGGGTTTATTGGGTTTCTTTTTGGGCTCTTGAATGTATGAGTTACCTTGGAAATTGGGCATGTATTTTGGCCCTTGAATGTCTTAATGGTGATAGATTGAAGTTGAATTGTTAATAGTCCGTCAACGAAAACTAAATTTCTCAATTGGTATGTTAATGAAATATGTATTCTTTAAGATGCTTGTCAAGATAAAATCTTTGTTAGAATTTAAATGATTGCTTCTAATGGTATAGTCTCCATGATTGTGTTGTGTGTAGGCTTATAGAATTGGAACATATGTTTTTATGTTTCTTTAGAATTGCACCTTTATTAGCCGATAGGCTATTACATGGGGGAACCCCACTAGGATCTCCTCCAGTTTGATGCCAGAAAATAGGAGTCGCCATTTTCCTAAGCCTATCAATGTACGTATTGCACCTAATTGGGGTGCAAGTGCTAGTTTATGAATAATGCAAACACACAATATTTTTTTGGCATGATTACAAACAAGATCTTATTGGGACGCGCATGGAAGGCACAACTACTTACAAACTTTCAACGAGTTAGGAGGTGATACATTTGAGTCAAAGCTAGGAAATTTTTTGTAACACCATTGAAAATACATTCAATAACTTCACACCATAAAAACATTATTTAAGCAAAATTTGACCAACACATACAAAAAATGAATAATTTTGGTGTAGATAAAAAATTAAGCCCCTAAATCAAATTTATGATCTTCACAAATACCACACTAATCTCTTATCTATTATAATAATAAAGAATACTCATAGGAAAACACACAAACCTAGAAATTTTTGAAATGCAAATCATTGAACATACACAAAAGTGCACAAAAAATGTTGATAGACCTTCATGAATTATTTTGAATATGTGCAAAAATGTTCCAATTTCTTTGAAAACTTGTACATCAAGAGTTCCCACCTTCATCTACAAGAATTTGCATGGATCAAAATTTATCTTCCACTAATATTATACTAAAAATCATGCCAAAATCCCATAAAAGACATATCTAAACACTTGGTTCTTCAACTCCTTCTAGTATCTTTTTCCAATTTTCATCTTTATGCTAATTACTTTTTCTATAGCTAGGCGTTGGATTTTCCCTCTCTATGATGTTGAAAAATTGATTGTAAATCCTAAATACATTGCTTATTCCACTCCTCTCATGGCTTTGGCAATTCAAAATTTCCTCCACTCCTTACTTTGGTATCAATGATGAATGTGCAAGAGTATAGGGATTTGAAAAACTTCTAGGGGACCCAATTTACATGTATTAATGATAGTCCAAGACATGGGACTTACACTTTTCCTTTTTGGGAATTTAAATTTTTTAAAAAGAATATTTGTTTTTTATACAAATTGAGTGCTTACTTTACTAAATGGCTTACAAATTTATAATCAATTCCTCCTAGACTTTAGTCCCCTTCAAGAAATTAACCTTAAGAGCATAAAATTCCCAAAACTTGACCAATAATTTGAACAAAATCCAATTATGTTTAACCCAGTGTATAAAGGAGTGCCTACAATTTTATTAATAATAAAATAAAAAATATAGGTTAGAAACAAAAATATTTTTGGTGATGTAAGATTGATTAGCCCCCGTTGGATGCTCCTGCATCAAGCAACTAAGGTAAGAAGATATGTTTAATGAGCTATAACTCATGAATATTTTAAAATAGTGTGCTAGTTCTTCATCCACTATTCTTCCTTGTCTACTTGGTTTTTCATCTTTACCTTGCTCCAAAAGTTCTTGTCTCTTTCTTCATCTTCCCTCTTTCTCTTCCTCTCATGGAGTTTAGTTGACTGCAACTTAAAATCCTCCATGAATCATCTTCCTACTCTATCTCATCATCTTGAACATCTACATATAAATCACTACTACCAATCTCATAGAAATTAAAAGTTTCTATCTCATCTTCCTTACCTATTTCTCCTTCATTCTCCTCTTCATGTATGTAAAAAAATTAACCATACCTTGATGTACTTTAGCATTTAACTTATTATTTCCCAATGTAAGGTCTGCTTTGTGCTTCCCAATTGATTTCCAAATCTGAAACCCTAATTTGTAACCTGTAGGAGTTGTCCAAGTATCTCAAATGCAAGGTGACAACTTTAGACACTTTCACAACTTTCTCCAAACTTGCAAATCACACACTAAAGAGAGGGGAAAATGTTGTTTTGTTAGTGTAAATGGGTTTTCCTTGGTCAAACCTCGTTTTGGTAATTAAACCTTGAAATGAAATAGGAATGGAGAATGGTGAATGAACAAAATAAGATGTTGCAACTCACCAAACCCTAGCAATAAGAGGTTGCAAACATGTATGAGATGGCTTGAATGGATGTAGACCTTGACTCTTACTTGAATAGGATAGATCTTGATTTGAATGCTAGCTTGAATCATGAAACCCTACATCTCCATTGTTAGCTCAAAAACAAACATGATGCTTGATGCTTGAATAATGCTCTAAATCACTTGATAATATGCATTTGAATGCTCTTGAATTCTCTTGTAAACACTTCAATGCTTTTGTGAACTCAAACTTGCTATTAATAATGCTCTCACAAAATTCTTAGGTGAAAATGAGTGAAAGAACCTTGTATTTATACTTAATTATGCAAGAATTTTTGAAATTACAACACTACAAGCTGACATCAAATCTAGGAGGATAAAATATCAATCAAAATTTGAAGTAATTTTAATTTTGGGCCACACGAGACTCATTCACCCAAGGTGGCGAATGAGTCTCATTAGGCATAATTTATGGGACCAAATTTAAAAATGCTTAGAAAGGTGTGAAATGCATATCAAAGCCAAAAAACCTAGGTGGGATTCATACGCCAAAGGTGGTGAATGAGTCCTAGACCACCAAATATGGGCCACTCAACCTAGAAACACCTGAATTATGATTGGATGTTTGTTTATGTCAGGATTATCCTTGGCAAGATGCATTAATTAAGGCTTGTAAATACAAAATAGGGCCAATTAAAGCATAAAGAGGTCCAATTATTAAATAAAACACTAGAAACATGTGAAAGTGTGTTACAATACTTTACAATACTCTAAATAAGGAACCAATAAACTCACTTAGTTCACAAGGGCCCAAGACTTAATGTGAATATGTTAGACACATTGCAACACTAAATCAAGGCCATGTTAGGGGGGTCTTTTCCGTTATTACATCTAGCCCCCACTTTAGTGAGAGGAGGAACTTGCTTTCAACTCACACTAAAGTAGACCAAATATACCAATTATAGTAAGATAGGATGACCATGATCAAGAGGGGTTCAAATGCACCAATGCTAGTAGGATAGGATGGCCATGATCAAGAGGGTTGTGCAAGCCCCCAGGACCAAGGTCCTATGGAAAACCAACATAGGCAAAAAATAACACACATCAAAATGATATAAATAGCAACAAGGCACAAGAATACAATTCCAAAGACATGGAGAGGAGAAAAATTGAAGGGGTGGATCAAGTTTCGACCATTTGTCCAACACGATGTGAATCATATTTAGGCTATTTATCTAAAAATGCACACTCATTCTAAAGCAACAAAAACTCTAGGTTGTCAGTTGGGTGAGAAATCCAAGAAGGTGAGAGACATACACACATGAGCAATATGCGCTCTCACACACACACACGTGAGTGGCTAAGGGAAAATCATGCCCTCGTTCAGCTTTCCGTCAAAACCATACCAAAGT
This sequence comes from Sequoia sempervirens, assembly GCA_007258455.2. NCBI lineage: Eukaryota > Viridiplantae > Streptophyta > Pinopsida > Cupressales > Cupressaceae > Sequoia > Sequoia sempervirens. The sequence continues at coordinate 163,466,811 of VDFB02353493.1, read as the reverse complement.
TATACCTCTTGATAACTTTGATCAGGTGCCACAGAACAATGATCTTCAAGCTTCATGAGACAAGAAAAACTTTTTTGCTTGGAGCTCATGAACAAACAAGATGGTTCCATAGGCATGCAAGCTATATTATGCAAGGTGGCCATATAACTAAAAATGAAAAATGCAAGGTCTTTCTTAATTCATACAAGGTCTTACCTTAGGGAACATTGTTCCTAATTTCTCCAAGATAGGACCAATCAAAGAATAAAATATTCACAACTTAGGGGATGTAGTGTGTCACATCAAGCTACTAAGGGGAATACAATATGCTAAGAGAGATCACGCTCTTGAAAGACATCACACCTAGTGTCATCCACAAAGTGAAAAACGCATCATGTGAAGTAAGAAGACTGCACCATGAACCATGAAAAGGAAAAATGCAAAAGAATAATACCAATGTATGCCCCCACTTTAAAGAAATTGCTAAACACCATACTGTGAGCAATTACTTTAAAGTAGCAAATGATAAATGCAATCAATAAAGAAGACATGAGAGCTAACTTGGAAAGCCCTATGCCAAGTCATATGTTTCGAAATGAAGCTATGTCATGCACAATAAAAGGAAGGGGTTGCCCCCAAAATGAAAATCCAAACACATAAGGGATCTATGGATTTGGGGTTAGTATGTTCTTCCTAAAATGTTTTTATAGAGCTCAGAATTGTCATCATTCCCCAAATACACATAGAATTGGAAGAATGACACAAAGTGAATGAAAACAAAGAAAAAACATTTAGGTCAACATGGAAGAGACATGAATTTCTCGACGCCTTGCCTCATTCCCAAAAGGAAAACATAAGAAAAAGAAGATAAAAGGAAAAAAGTAAAAGATTTACGACATAAAGAAGAATGAAGGTACAAATGGAGGATGTCACAAAGAGATAGGGATACATCAAATTGGACATCATAGGGGTATCACAATACGCACATGTAATCTCACAAAAGAAAAAAAAAATAATGCAAAGAAATTAGTAAGGCACATGCAAGTCAACCTAGTTATACCACTAGGACAAGGCTATCTAATTCTTTCCCCCCACTTAGTGTAAGACAAGAGTGAGATGAGGTAGGTGATGGGAAAAATCATGTAACATGGTGAGAATATAAGATTCTACAACTATTACATGACAAGAATTGGAAAGGTATATTATGAAATCATGGGATAACAATTATTGTTATCAAAGTGATATTTTTCTCCAGATAATTTTGAATGCACGAAAATCATCAGTATTGTGTCCGAGAGTTCTATGGTATCAACAATGTGGGACATTTTCACCTTTAGGATATAGTCTTATCTTTTATTTCCTAGGTGGAAATAGTATAAGTCTTTGTTTTAGAAGTATTTGTAGTTTCCTTTTAGTTTCAGGTGGCAAACAAGGGGATTTTAATTTCTTTAGTTTGTATGGCCTTTTACATTTTCTAGATTTACCAATTTCTCTAGTTGAATGTTGGGGAGGACCAAAGATGATCTATTCTTCCTTGAGAATTACCAGTTGTTCTTTAGGAAGGAGGATATTCATATCAGGAGGGGGATCTTGATATCCTAGCCCTTTTGTATTTTCAATTGGTATTTGCTCTAAGATTTGATGAATATCATGTTCACTTGTTGTATCACATCATGACAAAGATAGTCAAACATGTGAGCTATTCCTTCGTCACTACCATTAAAGCTCTTAACAACTAGAGATTAACGAAGTATTGAAACTTCTTTCTCTGAATTAATTAAATCATATTACAATCTTACAAAATGTGAAATTACATTCTGTTCAAGATACCATGAGCATTTTTTACACTCTTCATAAGAGCACACACTAAGCTCCTTGACTTCTTGACCTTTCTAAGTTCGTTCATTCTTTTATTTGACCTTTCTAATTCTATTTTGTCAGTATTTTTTACGTAACTACTACATCAACTACCAGTTCTAGCTTAACCATGACTACTCTACACATAACTTCCCACGGTTACTTTTAAATTGAAGATAATTTTAATTTAAATATCTCTCCCATCTTGCTGAATTGATCCAATTTCATGGGTTCTATTTTGTGGCTATTTTTTGTGTAGGTGTAAGGTGTATGGAATGCAATAACTATAGAATATGCACAAAATGGAATTGTTCAAGGGTTACAGGAAACATTCAAGTATATGCAACTAGTTGGTGTAAAGCCATACTCGACAACCTTTTTCAGTGTCCTCCCTTCCTGTGCCAAAAATAGGGGCTTTGGAACATTGTAAGGATGTCCATCAAATCATAAATGAAGGGGGATTTTTATTAGAAGTTGTAGTTGTATGTGCCTTGATATACATGTATGCAAAATTTGGAATGTTTTTTTTAAAGGATTTATTTAGAGTTCTTTTAGTTTCTTATTTTAATTTGTATGAGTACATATAAACAATTGTCCCTTTGTTATTCTCATATAACATAGTATAAAAGTAATGGATATTGATTTCCATTTTCTACACCCAATCAATTTTTTTATGTATTTTCATTTATGTTGAATAATAACTAGTCTAATTATTTTAATTTTTTTTGTTATATTTGATTTTACATTTTGCATGTATGTCTATCAAGGCACAAGTAATTATAATGTCTCACAAAAAATCATTTTCAATTGTGTTATGATGGATGTTGATATTCTATTATAAACTTCTAGCTTTGGCACAGGTTGGGCATACCAATTCCATTGCTTACAAAATTTTAAGGAATTTTCATTAAACCTATTTTTTTAATATCTTCCAATCATTCCAATTGATGAGACCACATCTCTTTGAGACATCTTATTCACTTCATCTTGTGCAACAAGTTAAAGTTTGTAAACAAGTTGAATAATTTGCACATGTCTATGTTCCAAATGTACAGGTTACACACATGTTTGAACATCACACATATTTGTGCACATAATTATTCTATATAATTTGGGTGCATATATTTGTGAGAGTTCAGGGAAAAATTTGTCTATATATAACCCCACATTATCTTTGTAATAGAGATAGAGTGAAAAAAAGATGATAATGAAGATGATGAATGAGTAGAGAAGTGTGGTTCTAATATAGATGAATAATTATTAGCATGATTTTTTACTCTCTTTGTGTGAATATAATATGTTATCTTGAGAAGTAATGACTTATAGTCCTTTTTTATGTTTGAGTACAATTATCTAAGGAAGGTAATGGAATCTCTTGATGTTTTGGGTGAGACTTGGATTGTGAAGCTAGTGTGTAAAAGCTACAATTAGGCATTAATCATAAAATACATAAAGGGATTAAATGTTAAGTAGAATCATTAACATTTTGGTTTTATTTCCAAGACCTCCATGAGGTTTTACTATCTGTTGTAATTTCTTGAGAAATAATGCATAATGAAATATTTAAATGATTTTTGCATGATTTTATTTATTTATTAAAGCTAAGATATTAGGAGGTGCAAAGTATTGAGAATGGATAATAATTTATTTGGTACCACTGATATGAATAATTTTGGGTTAGATTTCCAAAACACAAGTGTTGGAATGGTTATCAAGATGGATTTTCCAATGAAAAAATACTCATAGGTGATTTATTGCATGGAAACCTAACCTAATTATCCAATTAATGTGTTTGGATTCAAAATGGATGTGTGTAGTAGAAGTATTTGTTTGAGGTGTGATTACTTCATATACCCTCCAGTTCACAATATTAACCTTTTCCTTGATCAATGAAGCTTGAAGTAAGTTTTTACCTCCTTTATGCTACACATTATTTAAAGATATGTTACTTTGGCTAAAGATGTTAGTAGTAGAGAAACATGTAGAAAATATCTATGAAGTAATTCCTTGTCATTCTAGAGAATATCTAGTCAAAATGTTAGATGAATTCATTTGAAGGTTAGAGGTAATAACAATGTAGAATGCATAATGTGTCAAGAAAATTATGTGAAGATTAGAGAAGTTCAAGAAGATATACCAAGCAAAAATGAGGTGGTGCAAATGTGAGAAAATTCATAATGAAGATCACATGGATGCGTCATTTAGATGTGGAAGGTTTGAGAAATCATATAAGAATATCAACAAGATGAATGGAACACTTATGTATGTATAGAATGTTAACACTACTGAAATTGAATGCATGTGGTCAAATATTTATGGTCCAAGCTACCACTAGAACTATTTTATGTGTAGATTCAAACAATAGGATAGAATGTTATATAATAATTTTGAATACATGTATAAAATTTTATAGTGCATACCCTACAATAATAGACCAAATAAACATTAAAAAAATTTGGTGACAAAGGTGGTGATATTTTCCTTAAAAATATCATTTCTAGTTTTAAATATTTTTCTCATATAAATTTTCAAGTGAAGACCAAAGCTATATGAGTACAAAAGATCTTTAGTTCCAATGTATTACAAAATCATATTATCATTTATAAGTGAGGAATCTAGTGGTGAAGCCTTCTTCAAGGAACGAAGAAACATCACACTAAAAATCTTGTTAGATGTTTTGGAGGGTGAAGGATGTCTATAAAGATGTCTAAAATATTCAACTATTTGCAATCACTCTTATAGGAATATCACAAGACAAGTATTCTAACTTGAATAAAGGTGAAACTAAAATTAAACTAGAAAGTATTAAGAAAAATATCTTGGTAGAATTTGCAAATACAAAAATGTCTCATAAGAACATTTTTGTTTTTAAAGATGATAAGAAACTCTTAAGAGATATTTGTGCAAGTACAATAAACAATTTAAGGATGTGTGTTCAAACATTATATAAGCAATTGATGGTTTCATAAAGAAGGAATAGTTCATTGAAGGATTAATTATATAGATTCAAAGAGAATGCATCCAACGCACATTTATTACAAAAAAGAAGCACTAGATGCTACATTATTCATGGAAATACTTGGTGAACCATCATATGACTTAAAACCTAAATTCAAAGCATAAGTAGAACAAATAGTTGTTGGATGGAATGAATAGATAGAAAATAAGAATAGAAATAGAATTGTGGTTCACAAGATGCACAATTGAGTGCCATATTGTAAACAATAATCTTGTGGTGACAACACAAGAAATAGGTAATATAACATTTCCTAAAGTTCCACATATTATTGAATGTGATATTTTTCATGAAAAACATTCTACATCATCTTGCACTCTATTATAAAAAAATATAAGGAGTGAATATTGAAAATTAATCTTTGAAGTTTATCATTGTGCTACTCATGACACAAGCTCATATAGAGTATCTAATTGATTTTGGATCTCATTTATTTGAGTGGGAACTATATGAAAAGATAATAGATGGATCCTTCCTCTTCTTATTGATATGAGATGTCATTTACTTCCACACTTTACTTACAATTCTTGTAGTAAATATCATACTCATATTCATGCATATTTGCCACCCATTTTTATTATTCCAAGGAGGATACTCTTTGCTATGAAACATATATAAAGCTATGATAATTTGTTTTTATCTAGAATTTATATCCCAATAGGTAAGGATTCCATTATTAGATGTTAGCATGGATGATAACTAATATTATTTTTACATGTTGATTCAGCCAAATTAAATGAAGTTATTGGTAAAAGTTAAGGGCCCATTATATTGCATTAATAGTGCACATATGCCCATGCCAAATAATCACACTCCAAAGTGAAGGGATTCTAAAAATATAAAAGGGCCAAAAGTAGAGTATAATTCACAAATTTTTTGAGTGCATTAAGGGCCACCTCTACTAATTTAAACAAGTTCAAGAAGTTCTTTTTGAGGAAATTGGTTAATAGCCCAAAAATGTTATGATAATTATGCATAAATTTTTAATAGTATCATGTTGAGCCCACAAAAACATTCAATATTCTAAGGGATTTAAGACATGGCTACTCGTACATTATTGTAATATTCTTGGGATAAGCCTAGGAACCCACTTACGAAATAATATAGCCCAAATACTCTACCTATTGAACTCAAAAGGTACAAATAAAATCATGAGAGTTATTATCACATGATAATAAAATTAGTTTATTTTCTATTATAAATGAGAATGTTATTTACTAAGAGGGGTAAACACTTTTGACTTGGAGCTATAAATCGTTGAGGTCACAAATGGGAAAACTCATCCCCAATATAAATTCTCAACAATTACACCCCAATGGTGTTTGAACCTTGATGCAAGAATAACAACACAACAACTTAACCATCACACCATGCCACTATTGGAATAAATGAGAATATTATCAAAGAAGACCAAAATGAATTTATAAAACTAGTAATAAAACATTATATTTATGAGGCTCTAAAAACTAGATAGGGTATTGGATAAGATGGAGAGCATGACCAAAAATTCATTACTCTTTTTGAGTCCAAAAGCCACTTTGAGGAATATCATCTTCTTTGATCTAAATTTGGTGATAGTCTAAACAAAAATCCAACTTAGTGAAAAATCAAGGCCCTAAGAGGTCATTTAGCAAATCATTAATAAAAGGGATAGGGAAATTATCCTTGATGGTTAATTTATTGAGCTCAAAAAAATTAGGCACATCTAAAAATCCACATATTTCTTAGGAACCATAATTACAAAAGAGGATTAAGGATTATATCTAGGGTGAATGATACATTCCTCTTGGTGCTCCTTGACTATTTTCTATATTTCATTAATTTTTCTCGAAAGGGTACCAATAAGGATGAATATCAAAAGAATGGATTCTTAGAATGAGGAGATTAGAATGATCATGGGACCTTAAATGAGCTAAGCCTGTGGGTTCCTTTAAAACTAGTTGATACTTATCAAGGAGGTATAAAAAAAATGGCAAAGGAGATGAAGGAAAAGGAGGTTGAACCTTGAGAGGATGAAATTAGGATATAATACCAAAACTCCCTTTGTTTAATATTTTTTTTATATGATGGGATTTGACCATCTAGACTTATCCTCCCTTCAATACATGTAATATGAATTATTGGCCATCATAGTGGAATTTGAGTGAAATATGGGAATAATCACAAGTGATTAGACCTAAGGTTTGTAATCACTAGACACCCAATACCACATCTACACCACCGAAGGAAATATAAAATATATTAATGGTCATTGATAATTCCTAGGGTAATTCTAATGATATGATGCATTCCAACATATGACACTATTGTAGGTTGGCCATCATAATTTAAAAATAATTGTAAGCATGCACATAGCAATTTATGCAGTTTTCCAATTTTTAGTTGATAAAATTATAAGTGCTATCACTATCTACTAGGACCACTAGCTTTTGCCTTTTGATATGGTCAGTGACCTTAAGTGTTTGGGTAAAATAGAACACAACCAAGACATGAAAAAATATGAGTTTTAAGCATGGAACGTTACTCAAGGGAAGCCAATTCTTCTTTTGCATTTGATTTTTTTTCAAAATTATTGATCAATAGTGTAGAATTGATGAGATGCAAGCATTTCTCTCAACACTTGTGACTCTTTTTCCATGGTTGATCAAAATAGTAAAATAATCCCTTATCCCATAAAATTGTAAAATAGCCCCTTAGCCCATAAATACTCAAACATAGATACACAAAAATCAAGTTTGATAAAAACTAAGCACCACGAATCAAAATACGATGAAAAATAATAATGAAGCCACCAAATCCAAACCATAGAGATAGTTGGCTCTTGAAGAGCCCTATATGAGCCTTAATATGACATGGACATCTTTCCAATGCAACACTCGATACACCAGCAAGAACAACCTCAAACAAGTGGGAAGGAAAATATTGATGCCATTCCCACATTAAAAAAATGTGGCAAAGAAATTGTGATCTAATCATATAAATAATAATAATAATAAGAAACTAAAACATAATTAATAAATTAAAATTTTCAAATTTTACAAGACTAAACAATGAATTGAGATCCTAGATCAGATCAACCAAACACTTGAATATTTGAAACTAGACTCACTTTTCCTTAAACCAAGGAAAAATCAACTGTAATAACAAAAATTAAAATACTTACACCTATTAATATTCAACATAAATAAAAATGTATAGTGAAAATTACCAAATAACGTAAAATCGCCACATAGCAATCATCAAATTAGATGCTTAACTGTCTATTATATCAAAGCCACAAAGGGATGATTGTTTATATATAGTGATAGAAATTAAAATAACAGACTAAGAAAACTATAAAAAAATCCAAACAAAAAACCATCTATATCTTGCATACATGTCTACTAGAGAACTTGCAACTATAACTTCTTATAAAACTAGCACTTGCACCCCAATCAGGTGCAATATGTACGCTGATCTAGGCTTAGGAAAATGTGTGTGACTACTGTTTTCCAGCATCAGACTAGAGGAGATTTTCCGGCATCAGACTGGAGGAGATCCCGGTGAGGTTCCCCCACGTAATAGCCTATTGGCTAATAAAGGTGCAGTTCTAAAGAAATATAAAAACATATGTTCCAATTTTATAAGCCCACACACAACACAATCGTGGAGACTATACCATTAGAAGCAATCATTTAAATTCTAACAAAGCTTTTATCTTGACAAGCATTTTAAAGAATACATATTTCATTAACATACCAATTGAGAAATTTAGTTTTCGTTGACAGACTATTAACAATTCAGCTTCAATCTGTCACCATTAAGACATTCAAGGGCCGAAATACATACCCAATTTTCAAGGTAACTCACACATTCAAGAGCCCAAAAGGAAACCCAATAAACCTTTATCATTCCATAAGCCATAAATTTCAAACTCAATGTGGCTTGGTGTTCACAATATTTCATACTGATTGATCAAATAAATCAATATAAAAACATATGTTCCAATTCTATAAGCCTACACACAACACAATCGTGGAGACTATACCATTAGAAGCAATCATTTAAATTCTAACAAAGCTTTTATCTTGACAAGCATTTTAAAGAATACATATTTCATTAACATACCAATTGAGAAATTTAGTTTCTGTTGACAGACTATTAACAATTCAGCTTCAATTTGTCACCATTAAGACATTCAAGGGCCAAAATACATACCCAATTTTCAAGGTAACTCACACATTCAAGAGCCCAAAAAGAAACCCAATAAACCTTTATCATTCCATAAGCCATAAATTTCAAACTCAATGTGGCTTGGTGTTCACAATATTTCATATTGATTGATCAAATAAATCAATATCATACAACTGTTTCACCCAATTAAGAAACAATTGACTCCCTTTGAGTACAATTAACCAAAATTGCACAACATAGCTCTACTAACCTCCATGCTAACCTCTTCCAATAATGAAATTCACTAAATCACGATTGAGTAGCTATTCTACACAATTAAAAAATCTATTTAACCCCAAGTTGTATCCAATTCATGATAGTTACTCAACCAAATAACTCAGTATTCACTATATCCATTCAATAAATCAAAATTGTACGACTGTTGCTGCCAAGTGGTCATTTGAAAGTTACTAAATCTTTTTTTGTCAACTACATTAATGATTGCCAATATAACTCGGTGTTCACTTTACCCGATGCCAAACTGCTCTGCCCACTCCATTCAACAAACACAACTGTTATATACACCCAAATGAAAATAACTTTACTAAAATTGATCAGAATTGCACAATATGACTCAGCCTCGCAATACTGCATGCCCATCTATTATAATCAAGCCTTTCAATCGTTCAAAATTGCAAACCTGTTTTACCCAATTACAGTAATTGAAACACTTTTTATGCCAAATTCATTGGAATCACACAACTATTCATATAACTCAGTACTGAATTCATTTAGATGATATCGAAGTTAATGCAATGGAATCACCACTACAAGCACTATCTAAGAGAGCCACCGGAGATTTACAAGCACTTAAAAATGGCACCATCTAATTGACTAAAGCCATCTATATAAGGAGATCTTAGTCTTGCTAATCTGTCATATCATATAATCCTGAAAATTACTGAATCCCTTTGCATCAACTTCATTAACAATCACCGATATGAGTCACTGTTCTCTTTAGTCAATGCTGACCTACTATGGCCACTCCAATCAACAAATCAACATCACACAACTCTTATATACCCAATGAAAATAATTACAGAAGCTACTTTCTTTTGTCAAATTCATGAGAATTGTATGCAATATGCCTCAGCCTCTCAAAACACCATGCATTAGAATTACACTCAATCCTTTCAACCATTCAGAATTATGAAGCTGTTTTTCACCCAAAGGGCCAAATACAGTTATCGAACCACTTTATAGGCTATTTCATTGAAATTGCGTAATGGTTCATTTAATTCAGTAAAACAATAATTTAGAAGACATCAAAGTTAATGCGGTGGAATAACTGCTACAAGCCCTATCTAAGTGAGCCAGTTGAGATTTGCAAGCATTTAAAAATGGTGCCATCTATTTGACTAGAGTTATCTATATAAAAAGCTCTTATTTTGCTAGACAATCATATCATATAATCATGAAAAAGGAATACCTTGTGTGATTTGAAACAGGGATTGAATGAACACATAGTTTTCATCCCAAAATTATACTCTTACAAATAAAACTCAGTATTTACCGTAATCCACTCTGATCAATCCATTCCTGCTTTAAAACCCAATTAAAAGATCATTGAACCCCTTTAGTAAAATTCATCTGATTGCACAACAAAATTTGATATTCACTATTGTCCATGACAACCTATTCCGATCAATCGATTTTGGCATACTCAGCTAAATGTTTATTAAATTCTTAACTCATCATAATCACACAACAATAATACTTAGCACTCAGTATACTTCCTACCAACCTATTCTGGTCAATTCATTTCATAAATCAGAATTACACAGCTGCTATTCCATATTAAAATTATTGAATCCCTTTCGACAACTTCATCAGAATTGCATACCAATATAACTTGGTGTTTACAATTACCCAATTGATTGAATATACTAGAGAATAGTACAACTGTTATTCCCTACTAAAGATTATTAAACCTCTTTCGATCAAATTCAAACTCGCACAACAATACAACTCATCATTAAGTATTCTCCATGCCAACATATTCCGATTAATCCATTTAATGGGTCAAAATTGTATATAGCTTTTATACCCCATTATAAAAGAATTGAACCCTCACTCTGTCAAATCACAATCACAGAACTGTTAATAAATACCTAATTAGAGAAATCACTAAAATTACTGATTCATTTTTTTCAAAGGCACCAAAAATTCAATTATTGAAATTCGTCATATTTATGAAAATAAACCACAATTTAAGCATATAATTATAAATACACCCAATCTAACCATGCAATTATAACCATACCCTAGTCCATAAATCCATTGATCACACAATAATGCCTCGAGGCTTTCCCCTTCTATCGACCCTAACCCAAGAAACAATAACGATTCGAGAAAAACAAATTGAATACCTGAAAAATGATTCTAATTACCCTTAGATTTAACTTGCACAATTATAACCAGTTTTAACCTTCATATAACACAAGGAGAAAAAACCAGAAAAAATTAACAATGGTCTACCATATTCACTCCATAAGTGCACAGCTGTTATATCCAAATTAAACCAATTTATTGAAACCATTTCCTCAAATACAGGAGAATTACAGAGTTGCTATAACAATTTACTAAAATTCAAATAATGAAACTCCTTTTATAAATTCAACAAAATAGATAGCTACAATACACTATTAAAATTTTGATTACTGAAATTATTCTATCGAATTCATCAGGATCATATGAATAACCTACAACCCTCCAAACCTGTAGATAAAAAAATTACCGAGATTTAAATTGTACAATTGTAACCATAAAAACCTTGTGGCTTGTAACTCAAATCGAAAAAACAAATTAAAAAATGAAAATAAAACCCTAACCCAGAAAAGAAAAATGCACCTTTACCCTAACACTAAAATAGATTAAAACCACAACCTAATCTCAAATCTTATGAATTTTCTCAGCATATTACATTTGTTTGAAAGTTTCCAAAGCCTTTTTTATCGAATCCATTTTTGTGCAAATCTGCTTTACACATTCCCATTTTATCGTGGGCAGAGGAGCGACAATCATGGTAAATCAGGAGATGAAATCTTTTTGAGGCATTCTGTAAAACCAACTAAGCTAGCGCCAAACCCTTCAACTCCCGTGTACTCAATGCCCTTCAAAACAACGTCCCTCTGAACCTGAGGAGAAAGCTTGGTCCGCTGCAAACTGAGAGACCCTAACGGAAGCACGACATTTATGTCGACGGCGCTGTTGTAGAGGAAGCCGCGATCAGACCTCATGTATCTGTAGTCATGCGCCATGGCAAACAGAAACCCTCATCATTGGCTTCGTCTTCCAAATCCGAGCATTGAGGGTTTCACCAACTCGAAAGGCGCCGATAAATGCTTGGAAAAGGCATAGAGCTCATCCTCGTCAATAATCTGCAGGTGCCTCACATTGCCCAGCACGGCGCGCACATTACGCACGGCCTCCACGACGTCGCCGTTTGGAGTCCCCTCTGTCCTCAGCAACGCCGCGCCTTCGGCAACCCTCCTCAACGCCTCGCCCAGGTCTTTACACCTGCACACAAACGGGTGCCGGAAGTTGTGCTATTACGTGGGGGGAAACCCACCGGGATCTCCCGGCAGCGTCAGACTGGGGGAAATGCCGGTGGGGTCCCCTACGTAGAATAGCCTATCGGCTAAAAATCGGCAAAGGCTATAGAGGCAACAATTTCTTCCGAGCCATGGATGCATGGCATAGATGCATTTCTTCCGTGCAGTCTCTTTTTTTAACTTTCATTTTTAACATTATTTTTTATATATTTAATTTTAACATTAATTTTTATATATTTAATTTGGTAGATTAATAATTAAAGATTTAGCTAATGTTAATTTTTTTTATAATAGTTTTTTTTAAATAATTGTTTTTTAATAATATTTTAGATTTTATTTTGTATAAAAATAAAAATTAATGTAGAATTTAAAATATTTTAATTATTTTATTTATTATATATAATACATAAATTTTAATCTTTTTAGATTATTTTTATTTATTTAAAAGTTATTTTATTTTTGTTATTTTATATTTCTTTAAAGAACTATTTTTGTTATTTTATATTTCCTAACCCTAACCCTAACCCTAACCCTATCCCTATCCCTAATTTTAACCCCAACCCTAATCTCTAACATTAAACTAACCCTAATCCTTACCCTCACCCTATTTCTAAGCCTAATGCTATTGCTAATCTTAAACATAATCCTAAATTGAACCCTAACCCTATCGCTCATCCTAAACACATTTTTAAACTTAACCCTTTTTATATATGCTAATTGTAGCCCTAACCCTAAACCTAATCCTAACCGTAATACTAACTCCAACCTGATACCACTTATATCTCTAAACCTAATCCTAACCCTATTCCCAATAATAAAATTAATCCCAACCCTAATAAAAGTTTGAACCTAAACATGTTTGACCCTTAACTATAACTTACATTAAATTTTTATATTAAATATACTAAAATATATAAAAAGGTATAAAAAGGGTTAAGCTTAAAAATGTGTTTGGGATGAGCAATAGGGTTAGGGTTAGCTTTAGCTTTATGTTTAAGATGAGCAGTGGGGTTAGGGTTGGAGTTAGCATGGAGTTAGTAGGGTTAGGGTTAGGGTTAGCTTTAGCTTTATTTATTATTAATTTTTAAATTGTTAATAAAAATGATTAATTATTATTTAACTATATATCATAAATAAAATATTCTAAAACATATATTTCTCATTATAAATAAATTAATTATTATAAAACATATATTTCTCATTAAAAAAAACGTAAGATACGAAGAGACTGCACGGAACGAGGACTGACAGACTGATCTGATTGGCATATACGACACTGGCAGACGGTTAGCACAGCATCCACGGAGGGCGAGAAAAACGAGGCAGCAGCATCCATGGCCCGATAGAAATTGTTGCCTCTATAGCCTTTGCCCTAAAAATCCCCTTCCTCTTGATTGATGTCCATACACTGTTCCATAGCTCCCATAAAAGTTGTCGAGGATATTTATGTGAAAATTATTCGCAATTTAAAAGTAACCACAGGCGGCAGCAGGTGAAGCAGTCATCATGGTTAAGTGCAAACCAACAGTTGATATATTAATAACGGGAAAAAGGGATGACAGAACGGAGTTATAAGACTCAAACTCTTGTCCAGTTGAAAATTAATACCAACCAACCTTCTGTAATAATTCGGCAAAGGTGTAGACCGGGTGTCTATTAGGAGACCATTTCAAATTTCTAAGAAAAATGGAGATCCTTAGAAATTTCATGCATTTGTTACGTGTTAATAAAGTTAGTCTATATAGAAATATTTATATAAGAAATATTATATTATCTAAATATTTATACAAGAAATATTATATTATGTTTTTTTTTTAAGTTTTTTTCTTTTAAAAGGCCTTTATTCTAAATTTGAATAATGCATTTCATGTAGATGGTTATATAAAAATATAGCAATCCAAACTATATGATCTAATGGAATTGTAAAATATAGTCTAAAATCGAAAAAATATTCCATAAATCAAAATTTAGACATAATTTTAAATGTGTTATAAGCCTTATATCCATTTTGAGGGTTCACCATCTTCTTAATATTTCATTTCTAAAATAATAGTGCATCATATAACTAAAAATGGAGAAGAACATATTTGGAGCTATGCAGTCCATAGATTGAAACCAATATAATGGTGTGGATTATGTTGTATTTATCCCTTTGAATTTGGAGCTATATATTCCATAGATTGAAACCAATCTAGTTTTGTGGATTATATTGTATTTCTCCCTTTACATTACATTTCACTTTTTGATATGTTTGATTAAATATTGAATGTGCAATGTTCATTTAACATTTTATTTTTTCTTTAGCATGCATCCTTGAATTATTTGAATATTTAAGATATTTAAATTGTCGACCACAACATTCTTCTATGTAACAATGACAAATTGGGAGTTAAAGAAAGTGAGGAGAGAGTTCTAAAGATGCATTATTCCTTGGATTCAAGATAAAAATAATGGATATTGCTTAACATGAATAAGATAACTTTACTTGTTGGCCTTTATTTAATGTCACACTAGAATAATATTTCCATGAAGATAATTTTTTTGAATAAACATTATGAAATATTGAAACTATTTCCACCTTTTACTTTTTGCTAGTTATATTAAACTACGCATATTCCTACACATGAGTGAAACAAAGGTTCCAAATCGGAGTGAATAAAAAGCACACTACAACTTGCTTACAATTACAGTGTCTAACTAGTCAATATGCCTTAGCAATTGTTTGCCAATAGTAATAATGTCTTGTGAGAAGCATGTAATATGGAAAATATATTTTAGATGTCCACCTCATGCACGAAACAAATATAGAATTTAATTAACCTATGCTATTAACATTTTATTCACTTGTATGAAGAATTTTAAATTTAATGACTAGCTTTTGAGATCAATGTTATTTCACTTGCAGAAAAATTACCATTTTTATTTTCAAGAAACCAGTAGCAAGTATTTGCACTAGGTGGCTATCTATCTTAATTATTGAATAAAATTTCATGTGTATCAAACATGAAGGCATAAAATTGAAAGAAAAATGAGTAATGGAGATTTAGTCTTGGATCATGAGTTAGATCCATGAAATGTGAATGGTACAAGGAGAGGTGACAATCAATTTGAAAAATAGATGGAAATTATTAGGTAATTTATTTAGTTGGTGTTAATAACTATTTGATCTTTTTTATAATTTTTTTTATTTTGAGTCAACCAAATTGATTGGCCTATCAATGAACTTGATTAATAAGTTAACTAAAAAATGGTTTAGTTAAATATTTTGATTGGATGGTTGAATCATGAGGTGCAATTTAGGATTTTGATTAATTTAGTTGTGGATAATTTAGATTTAAAAGCAAATAAAATTAACTAAATAAATAATTAAAATTAATAAAATTAATTGTGAGAATGTAAAGACAAAATAATATTTTAAATTATTTTGATTGATTATGAGGTGATAATTTTGTTAATAGTTAGCATGAGATGATATTACAATGATTAATATTAACATTATTTCAAAATCTAAACTTAGTATTCATTTTGTTTCTCTCTCTTTTGACTTTTTCAACATTAACCATCATGATTATCAACTTACTGAATGAGAAAATCCTCTTCTACGATTTGTTAAAATTAATGTTGATAGAGCTTTAAAACATTATCTATGAAATGTTGATATGGGAAGTGTTTGCCATGATCATAATGACATAATCAAGTTCTTGTTTTCCAATAGTCCTTGTGTTGATTCTAATATTTTTTTGAAGACTATGGCCATTCACTAAGCTCTTTTACATAAGCACATATATTTTACTAATATAATTCTTAAATTTGACTCTAAAATCTTGGTTGACATTTCAAATGGAAGTCTTCTTCTCACTTCAAACAATGGTAACTAATTGAACGTAAGAAAGATTAAACATCCTCATTCATGGTTTCAATGTTGTTAAGTGGAATCATATTATAAGCGAAGGCAATCAAGTTTCTAGTTTGTTTGGCTAAATTAGCTTCCAATTAGAATAAAAATAAGGTTGATATTAGAAATCACTGGGAATGTCATATCTATGAGAAAATATTTTAGTGATTTTTTGAATGCTCCCTACAATGCTTTTGGATTTATGAATATTGTTATATATTTATTTCTAGTGTGCAAATTAGTTTTGTGTTCTTCTTGTTTATTCCACTATAGTTAACTTTATTAAATTACTATTTTAAAATAGTTTTTCTTTTGGTCTATTTTTTGAACATAGGGGCAAGCATTAATTCTAATACCCAAAGCATGTACGATTTTTCAAGGGAACAAATGATCACGCCCTATTTACAAGGTTTTAACTCCTTATCTCTTGTTAATTGTTAAAGGAAAAAGAAATGAATTCAAACCTTTTTATGGCTACCATTGAAGTTACCATGCAGATGCTTCACAATGAGACTCAAAGTTAAAGCAAGAAATTATGGAGGGTATCCTAGTAAGGAAAAAGGCATGGATCACAATAGTGAGGAAATGTATACTCATAAATGGTGTAGAAAATGGAGGTTTAGTTGTTAAAGCCTTTAACCCAACTAAAGAACATGGTGGAAAGGATGATAGGTTAATGGAAGAATATAATGAAAAGGAAATTTTATGGATTGGATTATTGATTGTCAAAATAGATTTATTATTTTGTTATTTTTGAGAGGCATTCTTTGTGAATAATTTTCCAAATAGAAATAATGAGGGGGTTAGGGAAAGGGTATGTGTCTTATAAATTTAAATTTGTTGAGCATGTTGAAGAAGTTCTATAATATGGTACTTGGGTGATGTGGCTAGGTCTATCATTTACAAGCCTTGACCTTATTTTTTTTATCCTAAGGGCCCTTCAAGATCTCAGTAT
This sequence comes from Sequoia sempervirens, assembly GCA_007258455.2. Lineage (NCBI taxonomy): Eukaryota > Viridiplantae > Streptophyta > Pinopsida > Cupressales > Cupressaceae > Sequoia > Sequoia sempervirens. The sequence continues at coordinate 163,449,343 of VDFB02353493.1, read as the reverse complement.
CCCATGTGGGTGGAGCTTCCATTTTTGAACTTAGCTTTCAAGCCTTTCTTGCTAGAAATTGTCTCATAGGTTGGAAATGCTATTTGGTGCAAGAATAACTCAAAAACAATTTCTAGTATAAGAGTGCATCCTAGGCTATGGAAATTTATTTAAACCATCAAATTCATGTAAATATTAATCTTATTAGGCCGCATAGGTTTGAATTTTACTGGCCAACTTTTTATTTGAATAAACCTAATGCTTGTTTTTACTAGTGACAAGAACACCACTTGATTAGAGATTACCTTGACAAAAGTAATGAATCAACATAGTCTCTTGTTGTAACACCATCTAGCCAACACTAAATTAATAGAAAGCTACCTTCCTTTGTATTGCTAAAGGGTTCAACTCATTAAAATGTGTTGGAAACAACTTATGAAACTCAAATGAATAATAACCCTCCAACCACAACTAATACTGATCTCAAAGATGCTATGATGACAGATGGATATAAAATTAATAGAAAGAGAAAAAACCTTGAGGAATTGTTATAGGTCAGAATGGTTGTAACTTCTTCCAAGTTTTTCACCATTCCTCCCCTTCCCATGACTATAAATATAGGACTGAGGCTTCTAATTCACTTCTCCTTTTGTAAGGAAAAGATCTAGGTCTTCTTCTCATACTATAAAATATTTGGGTACCTCTAATCCATCTATCACATTGGTTAATCAATTTGAAGCTTTTACACAAGAAGAGGATATTTCTATCTCTTATTTACCATGAATTACAACATTACGATATGGAGTGTAAGAGGGATGCCTCTTCCTCATCATTAATATGGTAAAGGATGCTATCGTTAAGTGGAAATAGGATATATTATATTTCTTCAAGAGTTTAAAAATTAATGGTCTATGTCTTGATTTATCTTTATTTGATTTATGGAGAGATGCTTCTTTTCGTTATACATCCCATAGAGAAGGCAGGGGGTAGTCATTGGTTTTTCTCCTTGGTCTATAGGTTTGTCATTGATAAAGGTGAGGACCCTTCACATTGCTATGTGTGGGTCCTCTTCTTTATCAATGGAAAACCTATGGGTCTTGCTTAGTTTCCATTGTAAACTATGTTAAAGAAAGATGTGTTTTTTGGGATTGGATGACTAAAAAACTATTCAATGCAGATTGGGTTATAGGAGGTGATTTTAATATGGTGGAACACCATAATGATCACAAATGGCTCAACCATATCAGGTTGAATATTGAAGAATTTAATAAGTGGATGTTATGTCTTAATGCAGTTGGTGTTGTCAACCCAATTTATAATAAAAGGGTTATACATGATAGCAATTGTTTCACTTGGTCTAACTACATATTTTGGGATGAAAGGAAGCTTACTAGACTTGACCAATCTTATATATCCTCGAATCTCTTTTTTGTTAAATATTCCTTAGGCCTTTTAGTTAGGATTGATTACTCTTTGAATCTTTTAGATCATTTTCATATCATTTTCACTATTTCAAGAGCTAAAAACAATAGAGAGGACTCTAAGTTACCCTACAAACTTTATTTTTGTCATTTAAAAAATCCTTCTTTTGTGGGAGTATCGGTTGGACTTTGGAATTATTTCCCCAATCCAAATAAAATGGAGTCCTATAGATAATGGTGGCATGATGCTATTTCTAAATGTGTTTATTTCCTACGTGCCTTTGGTAAAATATTAGCATGGTAGTGTAAACATAAACAAAAATCCCTTTAAGGGAAGTTAGAACACATTCAAAGAAATTACTTAATTCCAATCCTCTTAATTTTAATTTTCAAACTTCAGTGGTTGTCTTAGAAGTTCACATTCACAAAATAGATAATTATAAGGGGTAGATAGAAAAATTCAAGGTGAAGTTACACTAGATTAAGGAGGGAAATAGAGGCTCCAATTATTTATTTAAGTCTCTTGACTATAAGAACAAGAAATAATTGATTGGTCCAACTATTCAACATGATTTTGGATTGGTTCATACAAATCAAGAAGAGATTAAAGGTTTGTTTTAGAAATACTATGAGGATCTATTTAGATAAGATCCTCATTGGCAAGATGCTCAACTAGCTTAGGAAGATATGATTAGAGATATTATCCCTAAGAAGGTTGATTCAGAGTATAACCAATTTATAGATTGTAATATCTCCATAGAAGACTTAGAACACATGTTTTCTATGCCTTCTAATAAAAGTCCTAGATTTGATGGGCTTGTATTGGAATTCTATAAAAAAAAGGTGACAACATATTAAAGAGGATTCCTACCTAGTTTACCTAGAGGATTTGGAGTGTGGTTCTCTAGGGCCTAATATAAATAAAGAATTAATTAAAATCCTTCAAAAGGGAAAATATGAGGATACTATTTCAAGTTGGTATCCCATCACCTTACTTAACACTTCTTACATCATCATTGTTAAAGAAATATTTGTAAGAATTAAACTAGTTATAAAAGGGATTGACTGAAATAAACTAGGTTTATTAGTAGAAGGTTTGTCTTGTATAACCTTATCCTTTCTTGGGAAACATTAGAATGGGCCCAACAGTAAAGCCAAAAGGCCCTATTGGTCAAGATATATTTTGATAAATCTTATGATAGAATATGTGGGAGCTTTATATGAGCAAGATGTTACAATGGTTGGGTTTTGGCTCTAAACTACGTAGGCACATGTTCAAATGTTGTTTAGAGATACCAATTCATAGTTGGAAATTAATAAAGAGCTATCTAATGGCTTTCTCTTACAACGTTCAATTAGACAAGGTTTCCCCTTGCCCCCTTTCCTATATGTTCTTGCTACTGATTCTTTTGAATATCTAATACACAAATATAATCAATTAAACTTAATTAGAGGTATTTCTATTCCTCATAATGATGTTGTGATTGACTCTCATTTTGTTGATAACAATATTTCTTTTCTCCAAAATTTTAAGAGATTAAAAATGTATGGGACTTCTTAATATTTTTTGTGAAGTCTCAAACTTAAAGTTATCTCACCATAAAAATAAATTCCTAATGGTACAATTTGATACACCTCCTTGGTGGATTCCTGAATATTTGAAAAAAATCAAGTTCATGGATAGATTAATCGATGTCTTAATATTGCCTTTGTGATAGGTGTTTCCCTTTCTTATATGTGGAACTGGTATTTAAATAAATTAAAAAATAAAATGTGTACTTAGGGAAATTAATTTTTTATCTCTAGAGCTAGAAGAATTTAAGTTGTGAACCAATTTTTTTGAAATCTCATGTGTATTATTCCTCTTACTAGATATTGTCAAAAAAGTGATACAAATACCTTAACATAATTGTTCACCACTTATTATGGGATAATTGGAGTGGTAAGGTAGGTTTTAAATTCACTTCTTGGTTGCACTACAACCATGGGTATGTATAGGATCATGATGGGCCAAAAAGTGGTTATATGATGGGTATGTGTAGGGTATGTGGCTCACGACTTTTTTTTAACCCAAAATTGATGAAACGAAAAGGGTTTTTAAAGGAGATTCTCAAATTTCCACCAATATAAATTATTCTATACTTTTAATTTAATAAATACTTATTATTCATTTTCTATTTGAATTACGACTAAAGTCATGATTGATAGGCTGATTGAAAAAATCTATAGCTTTCAAATGGTATCACATTTTTTGAATTCAAAACATGCATCACATTATATGCTTCACATACTATAGGATTAAAAAAGAAAGAATTGAATTTCATGAAGTTTTGGCCAAGTTAAGGTGGTTAGACATCACAGTTTTATATTTTTAAAAGTTGTAATAAAAATTCATAATTAATTATTTACTTGGGAAAAAATTACAAAAAAAAATGCATCACATCCAAAAATGAGTCATCTAATTATATATAAAATCTTATAAAAAAATATCATCATTTTATTGTGGTTAGGGTGGTCAGACAGACACTTACTTCTTATTTTTTCCCTGAAATTTAAGTACTATTACATTGAAATTTCAAATTTTCACCAAATAGATTTTTTTTTTTAAATAAACCTAGTAGTTTAGAAACTACATTCAATTTTCTATAGATTATATTCTTACATATTTTTGAAATAATATAGATAACTTATTCAAAATTTTATGTCAAGTTTCCTAACTCTGATTTTTCTGAATTCTTCACCACTAAAGGGCTTGTTTTTTCCATGATGATCCTGCACATACCCCCATCTGAAAGCCAAAGGTTGGGTGGGTCTATTGGAACCTATAATGTATGGGGCTTTCCTGATAAAAAATTTGATTGTTAGAATAGTTAATGGAGATGAACCATGGAAAAACTTGGTCTAATTTTCTAGGCTGCTATTATAGGGAAATGGCAATCATTCAATTACTTTCAATTTGGAAGGCATGGCAACAAGTCTAAAAATTATTAGATTGGAAAAATTCTCTACAACTCTGGTTCAAATTTAGATCCTATTCAATATGGTGGAATAAAATGGTTCAATATCATGATCAACCTCTTGTTGTTGCTTTTCCAAGGCAAGTGTACTAGATATTTAGAAAAGGAGTCCAAAAGTTTGGAGACTTGTGGGATTTTCAATCTCAAGATTTGGTTAATTGAAAAAATTATTAAGAATAACATTGATCTAAGTTAAAAATAAAAGGGTGTATTATATTTGTCAAGTCATTGGTTCTCTTTGATATGGTTATGAAGATGTGTACTCCTCTACAATGTTATCCTTTCAAGGATTGGTGGTGGTTGTCCAACTGCCAATTTGCACTATTTCCTCTTAAAAAGGTCTACTTAAATCTATTTCCACACTTTCCCTTAAATCCTAGATTGAATTAGAAATGGAGTGAATTGAGTGCTCAAGTCTAACATTCTAAAACTGAAGCTAACATTCAAATTTTGGCTTGGAAAATATTACATTATGAGCTACCCATTAGTGAAAGGTTGAGATATATGTAGACCTAATCAATCAAATGTCCATTTTGTACACACATTAATTGTTTGAAATATGTCTTTGGGGTTTCTCTTTGAAGAAAAGAAATTGGAAGAATGTATTTTCTTATCTTCCAACTATTTTTGAACATGTTTTAGGTTGGAAAAAGCCATTTTGGGCTTGGGAAAGTATAAAATAATATTTTAATATATGGAAAATTAGATATATGGTTATTTTTGAAACCACATTTGGAAACGTAAATGTTAATGTTTTACTCTGAAATCATTTTTCAAACTATTTTTCTATGTTCATAACTACAAGGAATTCCCAAAGAAAACGTAAAAATAAGCGATCATTTGGACAAGATTAAATGGAAAATCCTACAACTACACAAGGAGGATGTAATATGTCCCAAACAACTACAACACATGTTAAAATTTAGAGTATAAAAATGGCTAGTCCTACAATTGTTCATTATTGATGTAATATATTATAAATAGCCATATCTTATGTTAAATTTTAGATTCTATTTTTTTCTTATGTTCTCTCATGTTAGTTCAATTTGTTTTAGGTTTTTGGGATGTTAGTATTGGTGTGAATTGGGTTATTTCCTAACTAGTTATTAGTGAGGACCTATTCCCATTAATAAGTTTACTTAGGATTTGAGTTAGTCCTAGTTGTCATTTCTAGATATTAGTTATAATGGGTCAATGTATCATTATTTAATATTAGTTATCTAGGAATTTAATAATTGTCTCACACATTTAATTTATTGCATTCATTTAATATTTGTAGCTAGGTAGTTATCCTACCTCCTCTCACCTTGCTTATATATAAGGTGCTTGTACATTTGTAACATATTCTAGATAAATTAAATATAATCATAGATCATTATTTGATCAATAATCTATCTTCTTACTCATGTTGTAATACTTTATTATGGATGGTGTATTTCATGGTTTGATCCTTTAAAGAGTGCACAACTTCAATTGGGTTCATTGTTCATCAATATTTCCAATATGGTATCAGAGTAAACACCATGCAAAGTCCATATCATTTGGAGAGTTGAGTTGAGGAGATTTTTATTGTAGGTTTGAGGGTTTGCATTATTGACTAGTTGTCATCATCTAGGAGGTAGCTGATTTCTAAATCACATTGGTTTAGATTTGACCCTGCCATTGGATTCAAGAGATCCAAAAAACCCTTGAAATATTTGCCAAATCATTGAAATTTAACAATTTTATTCGGAGGTATCAGATTTTTTTTTGTTCTTCAGGTGGATATTTGTACTGTACAGATTCGTACAATTGACGAGAAAAAATAACCCTCCTTTGTAGAATTTTTTTTGAGGTAGCATATTATATTGCAAGTTTAAAAATTATTATTGAGAAAAAAATTTATATAGTTTGGGCATAATTTTTATGGGGTTTGATTTAATCATCGAGGCAATATTATAGATTTCTACAAAGTTTTCTATTTCCAGTTTAATCATTTTTCTATGGTCAGATCTTTGCTCGGTCTTTTTTTAGTAGCTTTGTCAAATTCTGCATGGGCATACAAATTTTTTCTAGGCCATTAATAACTTTTTAGGCTCATGTTTTCATTACTTGTCAGCCGTTCTTTTCAAACTTTCATTTGTAACGTAAGTGCAAATGTAGTTTTTATATGATTTCTAATGATTTAAGATGCAAAAATGCAACCTATATGCACTTTCACTAATGCAAAATTTAGAAACCCTAGAATTCCAATTAACTGATGCAAACCCTAATGCAATGTTAATGCAAACAAGATCTAGGATGATGCACTACAAATCAAAATTATGATGTTCTAAATGTGGGTTCACCAAAATGAAATAACAAAAAGTGGATTTCTTTCTAATGACTTGAACATAGAGCAAACACATCTACCAATCATTTCATTTAAGGGAAACCCTAGAGATCTCAATCTAAAGTATGCGAAGGAGAAAGAGATATTGCAATAGGATTTCCCTAGGGTCTAATTGTAAACTAATGAGGGGTTCACCACCAAGCTAGTACTTGCAAAGAGAAATGAAATGAAAGTCAAAATGCTTAAATCTGATGTAATGCAATCTTTCACTAAATGGCCTAGAAAACCATGTGAAATAGAACATAGAACTGCAAGATGGAATGTGTGCCCCTGGAAACCTAAAGAAGACTAATTGAAGTTTTGAAATGCTAAAAATACTAAAATTTTGGCACACTAGGACTCATATGCCAGTCTAGAAGTATCAGTCCTAGATTTGGGTTTCTAGTCTGGAACATGTTTCTAGCAATACATAGAGTTAGGATCTGCTAAATTATGAAAAAATTCCTATAGTGGGACTCATAGGAACCTTTTGGCGTAGTAGTCAGGCATTTCATTTTTTTGGGAATTCAAAGTTCTGATCTATGCTCCAATCTCTACTCTTTCCTTTCAAAATGATTTCCAAATCCAAATCTATGAAAATGCCTACAAAACATAATATAGACTTGATTTTCTTATGGGGGGTTTGCCTCAGTCGAACCCCTAGTTTGGTAATTAAACCTTGATAGAAACAATGAATCATGAATACAAATAGGAATGTAAGTCCTAACCTTAAGTGCATCTAAGATTAGGAAATCAGATATGCAATGCAACCCTATTCTATTACTTAAGCAAGAATGAGATGCATGAACAAAGCTTGGATGTAATGACTCACTTTGAGAGATGTCAAATCACTCTAATAAGCCATGATGATGCATGTACCTTCCTTAGGCTAAAAGTAGAATGATAATGGAGGATGGAATCACTTAGGAAATGTAGTGTAGGAAAATGCATACTGTTACATTTTTACACTTGTTTTGGCTTGCCTTGCTTTATTTATCCCTATTTATTTCTTAATTGGTCACATTTTTCATCCAAAAGCCTAATAAACTACATCTTTTTCTGGCTAATCCTGAGAAACATCAATGGATAAATGATAATTTAATGATTTTTTTTGTGTCCCTAATTTTTGAACTAGGACTAAGACTCCACCTAGGGTGTATTTTTCCTCCATACGCCTTGGGACCCTGATTTTGAAAGCATCTAAATAGATCCCTTTTTGGAGTTTGTGCCCTAAGTTTCAAGCCTTGGGACTAAGATGCCACCTAGGGAATCTTAATCCTCCTTGGCTTATTTTTGAGATTTAATTTCAAATCTTGGCAGGATTTAGCCTCCTTTAATTAATGAATTCATATGTCGGCTTGTTGTGGTATAATTTCAGGATAAGCATGGATAAGTATAAATACAAGGTTCCTTCATTCATTTTCATACAATTATTTTGAGAGAGCATTCCTAATAGCATAATTGAATTCACAAGAGCATTCAACAATAATTCATCAAGCATTTGGAGCCTTCATCAAGATTGAAGCATCATATCAAAGATCTTCTTGCATCATGTGTGTTTTTGAGCTAACATTTGTGATGTAGGGTTTTGATTCAAGCAAGCAATTCGAGACAAGATCTATCAAGTATTCAAGAAAGTCAAGATCTACATTCAAGCTAGCCATCTCACACAAGTTTGTATATTCCACAACAAGGGTTTGGTGAGTTGCAACATAACACTTTTTCATTCATCGTTTCCATCCTTCACTTCATTACATTGCAAGGTTTAATTACCAACAAGGGGTTTGACCAAGGAAAACCCCCACTTAAGTACTAACAGTCAACATGTTTTTCCTCCCTTGTGTGTTTGTGATTGTGGATTTAGGTTGAAGACTTGAAGATCATTTGAAGTACAAAGTTGCAAAGTTACATTGCAAAGCTATCATCTTCATGGAAACTGACCTACATCCCAAATCTGGAAGTTTCAAGACCTGAGATCTAAGAAGAAAAAAGTGCAGAAATCAAGCCTTAAGACCACATTCAAAGATTTCAAAAATTTAGATTGAGACTAAGATGATGTAGCAAGGGCATCTTAGTCCTTCCAAGTGTATTTTTCAAAAATTCTTTCAGATCCAGTTCTGGCATCCCAAGATTCCACATCTGCCCCAAAAAATATAAGGAGTGAATATTGAAAATTAATCTTTGAAGTTTATCATTGTGCTACTCATGACACAAGCTCATATAGAGTATCTAATTGATTTTGGATCTCATTTATTTGAGTGGGAACTATATGAAAATATAATAGATGGATCCTTCCTCTTCTTATTGATATGAGATGTCATTTACTTCCACACTTTACTTACAATTCTTGTAGTAAATATCATACTCATATTCATGCATATTTGCCACCCATTTTTATTATTCCAAGGAGGATACTCTTTGCTATGAAACATATATAAAGCTATGATAATTTGTTTTTATCTAGAATTTATATCCCAATAGGTAAGGATTCCATTATTAGATGTTAGCATGGATGATAACTAATATTATTTTTACATGTTGATTCAGCCAAATTAAATGAAGTTATTGGTAAAAGTTAAGGGCCCATTATATTGCATTAATAGTGCACATATGCCCATGCCAAATAATCACACTCCAAAGTGAAGGGATTCTAAAAATATAAAAGGGCCAAAAGTAGAGTATAATTCACAAATTTTTTGAGTGCATTAAGGGCCACCTCTACTAATTTAAACAAGTTCAAGAAGTTCTTTTTGAGGAAATTGGTTAATAGCCCAAAAATGTTATGATAATTATGCATAAATTTTTAATAGTATCATGTTGAGCCCACAAAAACATTCAATATTCTAAGGGATTTAAGACATGGCTACTCGTACATTATTGTAATATTCTTGGGATAAGCCTAGGAACCCACTTACGAAATAATATAGCCCAAATACTCTACCTATTGAACTCAAAAGGTACAAATAAAATCATGAGAGTTATTATCACATGATAATAAAATTAGTTTATTTTCTATTATAAATGAGAATGTTATTTACTAAGAGGGGTAAACACTTTTGACTTGGAGCTATAAATCGTTGAGGTCACAAATGGGAAAACTCATCCCCAATATAAATTCTCAACAATTACACCCCAATGGTGTTTGAACCTTGATGCAAGAATAACAACACAACAACTTAACCATCACACCATGCCACTATTGGAATAAATGAGAATATTATCAAAGAAGACCAAAATGAATTTATAAAACTAGTAATAAAACATTATATTTATGAGGCTCTAAAAACTAGATAGGGTATTGGATAAGATGGAGAGCATGACCAAAAATTCATTACTCTTTTTGAGTCCAAAAGCCACTTTGAGGAATATCATCTTCTTTGATCTAAATTTGGTGATAGTCTAAACAAAAATCCAACTTAGTGAAAAATCAAGGCCCTAAGAGGTCATTTAGCAAATCATTAATAAAAGGGATAGGGAAATTATCCTTGATGGTTAATTTATTGAGCTCAAAAAAATTAGGCACATCTAAAAATCCACATATTTCTTAGGAACCATAATTACAAAAGAGGATTAAGGATTATATCTAGGGTGAATGATACATTCCTCTTGGTGCTCCTTGACTATTTTCTATATTTCATTAATTTTTCTCGAAAGGGTACCAATAAGGATGAATATCAAAAGAATGGATTCTTAGAATGAGGAGATTAGAATGATCATGGGACCTTAAATGAGCTAAGCCTGTGGGTTCCTTTAAAACTAGTTGATACTTATCAAGGAGGTATAAAAAAAATGGCAAAGGAGATGAAGGAAAAGGAGGTTGAACCTTGAGAGGATGAAATTAGGATATAATACCAAAACTCCCTTTGTTTAATATTTTTTTTATATGATGGGATTTGACCATCTAGACTTATCCTCCCTTCAATACATGTAATATGAATTATTGGCCATCATAGTGGAATTTGAGTGAAATATGGGAATAATCACAAGTGATTAGACCTAAGGTTTGTAATCACTAGACACCCAATACCACATCTACACCACCGAAGGAAATATAAAATATATTAATGGTCATTGATAATTCCTAGGGTAATTCTAATGATATGATGCATTCCAACATATGACACTATTGTAGGTTGGCCATCATAATTTAAAAATAATTGTAAGCATGCACATAGCAATTTATGCAGTTTTCCAATTTTTAGTTGATAAAATTATAAGTGCTATCACTATCTACTAGGACCACTAGCTTTTGCCTTTTGATATGGTCAGTGACCTTAAGTGTTTGGGTAAAATAGAACACAACCAAGACATGAAAAAATATGAGTTTTAAGCATGGAACGTTACTCAAGGGAAGCCAATTCTTCTTTTGCATTTGATTTTTTTTCAAAATTATTGATCAATAGTGTAGAATTGATGAGATGCAAGCATTTCTCTCAACACTTGTGACTCTTTTTCCATGGTTGATCAAAATAGTAAAATAATCCCTTATCCCATAAAATTGTAAAATAGCCCCTTAGCCCATAAATACTCAAACATAGATACACAAAAATCAAGTTTGATAAAAACTAAGCACCACGAATCAAAATACGATGAAAAATAATAATGAAGCCACCAAATCCAAACCATAGAGATAGTTGGCTCTTGAAGAGCCCTATATGAGCCTTAATATGACATGGACATCTTTCCAATGCAACACTCGATACACCAGCAAGAACAACCTCAAACAAGTGGGAAGGAAAATATTGATGCCATTCCCACATTAAAAAAATGTGGCAAAGAAATTGTGATCTAATCATATAAATAATAATAATAATAAGAAATTGTGATCTAATCATATAAAAGTTGTAATAAAAAATTCATAATTAATTATTTACTTGGGAAAAAATTACAAAAAAAAATGCATCACATCCAAAAATGAGTCATCTAATTATATATAAAATCTTATAAAAAAATATCATCATTTTATTGTGGTTAGGGTGGTCAGACAGACACTTACTTCTTATTTTTTCCCTGAAATTTAAGTACTATTACATTGAAATTTCAAATTTTCACCAAATAGATTTTTTTTTTTAAATAAACCTAGTAGTTTAGAAACTACATTCAATTTTCTATAGATTATATTCTTACATATTTTTGAAATAATATAGATAACTTATTCAAAATTTTATGTCAAGTTTCCTAACTCTGATTTTTCTGAATTCTTCACCACTAAAGGGCTTGTTTTTTCCATGATGATCCTGCACATACCCCCATCTGAAAGCCAAAGGTTGGGTGGGTCTATTGGAACCTATAATGTATGGGGCTTTCCTGATAAAAAATTTGATTGTTAGAATAGTTAATGGAGATGAACCATGGAAAAACTTGGTCTAATTTTCTAGGCTGCTATTATAGGGAAATGGCAATCATTCAATTACTTTCAATTTGGAAGGCATGGCAACAAGTCTAAAAATTATTAGATTGGAAAAATTCTCTACAACTCTGGTTCAAATTTAGATCCTATTCAATATGGTGGAATAAAATGGTTCAATATCATGATCAACCTCTTGTTGTTGCTTTTCCAAGGCAAGTGTACTAGATATTTAGAAAAGGAGTCCAAAAGTTTGGAGACTTGTGGGATTTTCAATCTCAAGATTTGGTTAATTGAAAAAATTATTAAGAATAACATTGATCTAAGTTAAAAATAAAAGGGTGTATTATATTTGTCAAGTCATTGGTTCTCTTTGATATGGTTATGAAGATGTGTACTCCTCTACAATGTTATCCTTTCAAGGATTGGTGGTGGTTGTCCAACTGCCAATTTGCACTATTTCCTCTTAAAAAGGTCTACTTAAATCTATTTCCACACTTTCCCTTAAATCCTAGATTGAATTAGAAATGGAGTGAATTGAGTGCTCAAGTCTAACATTCTAAAACTGAAGCTAACATTCAAATTTTGGCTTGGAAAATATTACATTATGAGCTACCCATTAGTGAAAGGTTGAGATATATGTAGACCTAATCAATCAAATGTCCATTTTGTACACACATTAATTGTTTGAAATATGTCTTTGGGGTTTCTCTTTGAAGAAAAGAAATTGGAAGAATGTATTTTCTTATCTTCCAACTATTTTTGAACATGTTTTAGGTTGGAAAAAGCCATTTTGGGCTTGGGAAAGTATAAAATAATATTTTAATATATGGAAAATTAGATATATGGTTATTTTTGAAACCACATTTGGAAACGTAAATGTTAATGTTTTACTCTGAAATCATTTTTCAAACTATTTTTCTATGTTCATAACTACAAGGAATTCCCAAAGAAAACGTAAAAATAAGCGATCATTTGGACAAGATTAAATGGAAAATCCTATAGCTACACAAGGAGGATGTAATATGTCCCAAAAAACTACAACACATGTTAAAATTTAGAGTATAAAAATGGCTAGTCCTACAATTGTTCATTATTGATGTAATATATTATAAATAGCCATATCTTATGTTAAATTTTAGATTCTATTTTTTTCTTATGTTCTCTCATGTTAGTTCAATTTGTTTTAGGTTTTTGGGATGTTAGTATTGGTGTGAATTGGGTTATTTCCTAACTAGTTATTAGTGAGGACCTATTCCCATTAATAAGTTTACTTAGGATTTGAGTTAGTCCTAGTTGTCATTTCTAGATATTAGTTATAATGGGTCAATGTATCATTATTTAATATTAGTTATCTAGGAATTTAATAATTGTCTCACACATTTAATTTATTGCATTCATTTAATATTTGTAGCTAGGTAGTTATCCTACCTCCTCTCACCTTGCTTATATATAAGGTGCTTGTACATTTGTAACATATTCTAGATAAATTAAATATAATCATAGATCATTATTTGATCAATAATCTATCTTCTTACTCATGTTGTAATACTTTATTATGGATGGTGTATTTCATGGTTTGATCCTTTAAAGAGTGCACAACTTCAATTGGGTTCATTGTTCATCAATATTTCCAATATGGTATCAGAGTAAACACCATGCAAAGTCCATATCATTTGGAGAGTTGAGTTGAGGAGATTTTTATTGTAGGTTTGAGGGTTTGCATTATTGACTAGTTGTCATCATCTAGGAGGTAGCTGATTTCTAAATCACATTGGTTTAGATTTGACCCTGCCATTGGATTCAAGAGATCCAAAAAACCCTTGAAATATTTGCCAAATCATTGAAATTTAACAATTTTATTCGGAGGTATCAGATTTTTTTTTGTTGTTCAGGTGGATATTTGTACTGTACAGATCCGTACAATTGACGAGAAAAAATAACCCTCCTTTGTAGAATTTTTTTTGAGGTAGCATATTATATTGCAAGTTTAAAAATTATTATTGAGAAAAAAATTTATATAGTTTGGGCATAATTTTTATGGGGTTTGATTTAATCATCGAGGCAATATTATAGATTTCTACAAAGTTTTCTATTTCCAGTTTAATCATTTTTCTATGGTCAGATCTTTGCTCGGTCTTTTTTTAGTAGCTTTGTCAAATTCTGCATGGGCATACAAATTTTTTCTAGGCCATTAATAACTTTTTAGGCTCATGTTTTCATTACTTGTCAGCCGTTCTTTTCAAACTTTCATTTGTAACGTAAGTGCAAATGTAGTTTTTATATGATTTCTAATGATTTAAGATGCAAAAATGCAACCTATATGCACTTTCACTAATGCAAAATTTAGAAACCCTAGAATTCCAATTAACTGATGCAAACCCTAATGCAATGTTAATGCAAACAAGATCTAGGATGATGCACTACAAATCAAAATTATGATGTTCTAAATGTGGGTTCACCAAAATGAAATAACAAAAAGTGGATTTCTTTCTAATGACTTGAACATAGAGCAAACACATCTACCAATCATTTCATTTAAGGGAAACCCTAGAGATCTCAATCTAAAGTATGCGAAGGAGAAAGAGATATTGCAATAGGATTTCCCTAGGGTCTAATTGTAAACTAATGAGGGGTTCACCACCAAGCTAGTACTTGCAAAGAGAAATGAAATGAAAGTCAAAATGCTTAAATCTGATGTAATGCAATCTTTCACTAAATGGCCTAGAAAACCATGTGAAATAGAACATAGAACTGCAAGATGGAATGTGTGCCCCTGGAAACCTAAAGAAGACTAATTGAAGTTTTGAAATGCTAAAAATACTAAAATTTTGGCACACTAGGACTCATATGCCAGTCTAGAAGTATCAGTCCTAGATTTGGGTTTCTAGTCTGGAACATGTTTCTAGCAATACATAGAGTTAGGATCTGCTAAATTATGAAAAAATTCCTATAGTGGGACTCATAGGAACCTTTTGGCGTAGTAGTCAGGCATTTCATTTTTTTGGGAATTCAAAGTTCTGATCTATGCTCCAATCTCTACTCTTTCCTTTCAAAATGATTTCCAAATCCAAATCTATGAAAATGCCTACAAAACATAATATAGACTTGATTTTCTTATGGGGGGTTTGCCTCAGTCGAACCCCTAGTTTGGTAATTAAACCTTGATAGAAACAATGAATCATGAATACAAATAGGAATGTAAGTCCTAACCTTAAGTGCATCTAAGATTAGGAAATCAGATATGCAATGCAACCCTATTCTATTACTTAAGCAAGAATGAGATGCATGAACAAAGCTTGGATGTAATGACTCACTTTGAGAGATGTCAAATCACTCTAATAAGCCATGATGATGCATGTACCTTCCTTAGGCTAAAAGTAGAATGATAATGGAGGATGGAATCACTTAGGAAATGTAGTGTAGGAAAATGCATACTGTTACATTTTTACACTTGTTTTGGCTTGCCTTGCTTTATTTATCCCTATTTATTTCTTAATTGGTCACATTTTTCATCCAAAAGCCTAATAAACTACATCTTTTTCTGGCTAATCCTGAGAAACATCAATGGATAAATGATAATTTAATGATTTTTTTTGTGTCCCTAATTTTTGAACTAGGACTAAGACTCCACCTAGGGTGTATTTTTCCTCCATACGCCTTGGGACCCTGATTTTGAAAGCATCTAAATAGATCCCTTTTTGGAGTTTGTGCCCTAAGTTTCAAGCCTTGGGACTAAGATGCCACCTAGGGAATCTTAATCCTCCTTGGCTTATTTTTGAGATTTAATTTCAAATCTTGGCAGGATTTAGCCTCCTTTAATTAATGAATTCATATGTCGGCTTGTTGTGGTATAATTTCAGGATAAGCATGGATAAGTATAAATACAAGGTTCCTTCATTCATTTTCATACAATTATTTTGAGAGAGCATTCCTAATAGCATAATTGAATTCACAAGAGCATTCAACAATAATTCATCAAGCATTTGGAGCCTTCATCAAGATTGAAGCATCATATCAAAGATCTTCTTGCATCATGTGTGTTTTTGAGCTAACATTTGTGATGTAGGGTTTTGATTCAAGCAAGCAATTCGAGACAAGATCTATCAAGTATTCAAGAAAGTCAAGATCTACATTCAAGCTAGCCATCTCACACAAGTTTGTATATTCCACAACAAGGGTTTGGTGAGTTGCAACATAACACTTTTTCATTCATCGTTTCCATCCTTCACTTCATTACATTGCAAGGTTTAATTACCAACAAGGGGTTTGACCAAGGAAAACCCCCACTTAAGTACTAACAGTCAACATGTTTTTCCTCCCTTGTGTGTTTGTGATTGTGGATTTAGGTTGAAGACTTGAAGATCATTTGAAGTACAAAGTTGCAAAGTTACATTGCAAAGCTATCATCTTCATGGAAACTGACCTACATCCCAAATCTGGAAGTTTCAAGACCTGAGATCTAAGAAGAAAAAAGTGCAGAAATCAAGCCTTAAGACCACATTCAAAGATTTCAAAAATTTAGATTGAGACTAAGATGATGTAGCAAGGGCATCTTAGTCCTTCCAAGTGTATTTTTCAAAAATTCTTTCAGATCCAGTTCTGGCATCCCAAGATTCCACATCTGCCCCAAAAAATAGAAGTAGACTAATAAGATAGTAAGGGCATCTTAGTCCTCCATAGTGCATTTTGAAAACTTCTTTGCAATTTTGGAATCCTCATCACATTTCCAGAATTCTCAAGTACATACATCATAACTTCCTATTGGGTATGTGCAGGATCATGATGGGCCAAAAAGTGGGAATATGATGGGTACATGGCTGATGACTATTTTTTTACCCAAAATTAATGAAACGAAAAGGGTTTTTAAAGGAGATTCTCAACTTTCCACCGATAAAAATTATGCTTTAGTTTTAATCTAATAAGTAATTATTATTCATTTTCTATTCAAATTACGACTAAAGTCCTGATTGATAGGTTGATTAAAAACATTTATAGCTTTCAAACGGTATCACATTTTTTGATTCCAAAACATGCATCACATTCTATGCTTCACATAATATAGGATTAAAAAAAGAAAAAAATGAATTTCATGAAGTTTTGACCAAGTTAAGGTGGTCAGACATACGAGTTTTTATATTTTTTAAAAAGTTGTAATAAAAAATTCATAATTAATTATTTACTTGGAAAAAAATTACAAAAAAATATGCATCACATTGAGGCATGAGTCCTCTACTTATATCTAAAATATTATAAAAAAATCTTATCATTTTATTGTGTTTAGGGTGGTCGACAAACACCTACTTCTTTATTTTTTCCTAAAATTTAAGTACCATGCATTGAAATTTCAAATTTTCACCAAATAGATTTTTTAAAACAAACCTAGTAGTTTAGAAACTATATTTAATTTGCTACAGATTCTATTCTTGCATATTTTTGAAATAATATAGATAACTTATTCAAATTTTTACATCAAGTTGCCTAACTCTGATTTTTTTGAATTTTTTGCCACTTAAGGGCCTGTTTTTTCCATGATGATCCTGCACATACCCTATTGCTTAACTTCATCATTTGCATCCTTCATTTAGCTTGCATTATTAGGTTTTGTGAGTTGTATGTTTACTTATCTTTTCTAGGATTTTTCTTGGTGGTGAACCCTTCTAAACCTAATGAACCCCTCCCGTAGGCCATCCTTGTTGAGATTTGACTCACCTTTGAGGTTGATAGTCAATCTAATTTGGGACCCTAGGGAATATTTGAATGACCTTAGGGGAAAAAGATGGTGTTCTGTGACCTATGTTATAAAGCACTCGTTCCCCTAATGTTCATTTTGGTGAACTTGACATTTTAAACATTCATTTTCTAATTTGGAGTCCATTACAGTCCTAGATCTAGGTGGATTTCATTCTTGCATTGCATCTTGCATTAGTGAAAGTACATCTAGGGTTTCTAAAATTTGTATTAGTGAAAGTGCATATAGATTGCATTTTTGCTTATCTCATTGAAAAACTAAAAATAACATTGTTAATCATCCTAATTGCATTTAGAGACATTGTTATTACATTCAAAATTGAAAAAATTGCATTCAACTTTGCATCCAATTGCTTGTTATTAGCCACTTTTTCTTGCATTTATTTGCATAGTTTTTTGTTTCTAAACATTAGGTCCCTAGGTAGGCAACCTAGGAAAATTGCAATCAATCCAAATTTTGTTGTCTTTATGAAAAAAACCCTTAATGAGACTAAAATT
Organism: Sequoia sempervirens; assembly: GCA_007258455.2. Classification (NCBI taxonomy): domain Eukaryota; kingdom Viridiplantae; phylum Streptophyta; class Pinopsida; order Cupressales; family Cupressaceae; genus Sequoia; species Sequoia sempervirens. Next base: position 163,430,980 of record VDFB02353493.1, on the reverse strand, counting down.
CCCTTACTAACATCTTAGTCACTCTCTAGGTTTTTGCCTCAGAATCTTGTCTGAGTTGATTGCATTCTATTCTAATTTCTGGAACCTTCAAATTTCATCAACAAGACCAAGATGCCCTTGTTGGTGCCTTAGTCCTTGTCAATTTTGAAGTTATAATTTTTAGGGTTTAAATCTGCTTCTTTGTGCTTCTATTTGCTATAATTACTTTCTTGTTTCATTTTTTTGATTTATTGTTTCATCAAAATTAGTGAATCTAGCTTAATTTGTCTTCATTCACTGCATTTTCAACATTCACAATGGGATTTACAACATCTCATTTTTAGTCTATTGTATAGTTTAATTAGAAAATTGCCTTGTTTTAGGTCTAAAAATCTAAAAATACTCACATTTATGAAACTTTGCATAATATGGATAAAACTAATTTTCACTTTTTCATACACAATGTTTACATTCATAAAAAATTGCATGAGTTTAATAAAACTTCTTTTCATTCTTGGATACACATTGTTTTCATTCTTAAAGTTTTGCATACATTGGATACAATTGTTTTGCATCCTTGGATATACATTGTTTACATTATTAAAGCATTGCATGAAATAGTTAAAAGTGCTATTCATTTTTGGTCAAAAAATGCTAGTACCTTACGTTTCTAGGAATGCTAAGAAAAATTTCATATCCCATCCTTATGTGAGTGTTTTAGTGAAAGAGAGTACAAGCTTGGAAAATACTAATGATCATATTCATTGTTCTCCTAATATGTATTCTATTGTCGATGAAGATATTTCAATGGTGTTATAAGAACCAATCAATGTGAGTTTTGAGAGTCTTAGTTGTTTCTCTCCTTCTACCTCTCTTAGTGGGAAAGACATTGATGGACCTCTTTATGATCCTTCCCCTGCCTATCCTATTTTGGAAGACATTAGGGAACAAATGAATGAAACCATAAATGATCATGAAAATCATATATTTTTTCTCCTAGTATCTCTCCCAGTTGTGAGGAAGATGCCTTGGTGTTAGAAAATACAACCAATGAAAGTTGTGAGGAAAACATTATGGAACAAGACAACAACATCATTGATGAATAATCTACAATTCAACCATTAATAACTCCCTTATGTGCAATGAAGTCATTTTGGAAGAACCAATCCTTGAAGGTCAAGAACATTTGGTTTTTAGTTCTCCTAAAAACTCTCCTACTAGGAAAGATATGGTGGAAGACAATGAGAACATTGACAATAGTAATTCCTTAGATGAAGCAGATGAAGTAACATTAGACTCTCCTTCACTAAGGGATCATGAAAATAATGATAAGTATTCCAAGGTTATGCACATTAGATACCCTTTGGAGTACCATCCTGGCCCTAAACTTATCATTTATCCACCCTCTCAAAAACCACAAGTTCAAAAAAAATCTATCTTTATCCTCGAACCACCTAAGAACAATGTTTCACAAGAGTTAGAATACAATTTCTCATACATATAACACTATGAACAATCTGCAACCAAGACAAACACCTTCAACATTCCTACCATTGCCTAATCTATCTTACCAGGTTCCCTTCAATTTCCTTCACAAAGTGGAAAGGAGTATGATCTTATTGAACAACTTAAGAATACTCTCACAAAGATATCCCTCTGGGACTTGATTCAGAATTCCCCTATCACACTATGCTTCAAACTACCTTACAACAATTTCTTATCCCTTCTAATGTGCAACTGGACGACATAGCAACCATGATTCAAGGAATAAATGTTGACATTGTTTTCCACCAAAGTGAGCTCCCTCCTTTGGAAGTGCAAAAAAAAATGATGGTTTAATGATCATAGTTGAATACAATACAATAGGGATAAAATGAACCCTTATTGACAATGACTCTACCTTAAATGTGTGTAGTGTAAATGTTTTAGATAAGCTTGGTGTTGATAAATCAAAAATCCTACCTACCTCTTTATCTGTTAATGGCTTTGATAACATGCGAAAACAACTGCTTGGTGTAATCATGTTACCTATGACAGTTGGAAAGGCCACATTAGAAACACAAATCCATGTTATGCCTCATGATCTTTCATATAATATTCCTTTAGACAGATTGTGGATTCATGCAATGAATGGGGCACCTTCTACTCTTGCTCGTAAAATGAAGTATGTCTACAACAACAACTTAGTGTACACACTTGATAATGATCATGATGCATATAGTGTCTTACAACTTGAGAAAAAAAAAAAGAGAACCCCTTGAAAAAATTAACACCAACTACACAAGTAGAACCTATGCAACCAAATGACAAAGAAAAACACATTGAAGAAGTCACAAAGCTATTAGAAGATGATTGGGGTTCCTTAAATTTCATGCCAACATTCATGGGAGAACATAAGATCATAAACAAAGACTCTAAAAATGGAAAGGAAAAAGCAAACCCTTCAAAAGAATCCACCTCAACCACTTTAGAAGAAAGGATAACATACAAAACAACTTTGATGAAATTGACTATCAACAACCTTTGAATCCTAAAGAAATGAAAAATCTTTATGGAAAAGGTTATGAACTTGTGAAACAACTTGGATACAGTGGAAAAGGATGTGGTGCTAGAGAACAAGGAATTTTTGTCCCTATATAGCCTAACATGCAAGAAACAACCAATGGTCTTGGTTATTGTCCTTGGATAGAAATAAACAAGCCTTCACTTAATATGAACACTCTAAAAAAAGATTCCTCTAAGTTGAATTTAAGGGTAGTTCATCCTGAACTGATAGAAACTAGTGGGATTGATTGTTATCTTAAGTTGCAAGAAATTAAATAAAAAAAGAAATATTCTCTTAATATCAATGCCATCACACAAAACACTTATGTTTCAAATTTGATATATTTTACACCCTCTTGTAAAGGAGAGTACAAAATCTTGCAATATAAAGATTCTTGTGTAGGTATGACATCTTATACTAAACATGAGATATCTTTGTCACAAATAAAGGAAAATATTCTACTATTGATCAAGAAGGTATCTTGTTGAGAATCCTCCAAGATCATTTGATATCCCTCCCTCCAAGAACACAGAATAAATTTTATTACAAGAATTTATTTTGTGCATATCATAGAGTTCATGGCCATGCTACTAATGAATGTAGAGCTTTGAGTAATAAAATCCAACATATTAAGGATTTTGGTGCTCTTTCTTATGTGGGGGCACCTAATTCCTCTAATTGATACTAATTTTCACTCTAGCATGTTTCTCATCAATCATTTCAGCTCACCCTTGTCTTGCACTAAGTGGGGGCAAGGGATTAGGTAGCCTTGTCCTCTTATGTCACTTGTCATTGTCTCTTTTGGCTAGTTGACCATCTTTCATGTATATATAAGAGCAAGCTTGGGATGTGGACAACATGCCTTAAGTTGACTTGTGTGTGACATACTTATACTTGATGTAGCTTATCAAAAACATATGACTTGGCATAGGGATTTCTAAGTAAGCTCTCATGTCTTCTTCTACTTTAAAGAAATTTCTCACAATAATGGTGTTAGCAACCATTTTAAAGTGGGGGAATACATCGAATCTTATGTTTCATTGTGTGATTTTCTTTTTTCTTGCGATGTGTCCTTTTCTTGGTGGTTTCAATGTGCTTGATTTCCTCTGAGAGTGTGATATTTCTTTGACTTGTCCTCTCTTAGAGACATTAAGCACAATGTTTCCTAAGATTGAGACCTTGCATGAACTAAGCAAAATCCCTTCGAACATCCCTATTTCTTATTATGTTGTATTTTTGTACCTTATTAAAGTCATGGAGGTATGGCTTTGATATGGTTCCTCGGGGCTCACCTAGTGAACAACTAGCTTCACTAGCCCTTGTGAGTGTGCATCTTTTGTACCTTGTTAAAGTCATGGAGGTGTGGCTTTAATATAGTTCCTTGGGGTTCACCTAGTGAATAACTTACCTCACTAGCCCTTGTGAGTAGACATTTTGTTTGCATAGTGGATAGCGTGTTCCACTTGTAATTTTTTTTGGAAAAATAGCCTAGAACTAGTCCATAGCACATTGGATGAATAGTGAAAGCTTGATCCATTACATTTTTATTTTTCTTTTTCCTTTTTTCCTTTTCCTATCTTTGATGGTGTATGCTTACGATCTGGTTATGGCTTCATATATCATCCACAAATGCATTTCTTTGTGCCTATGTTGGTATGTCATAGGATCTTGATCCTAGGGGCTTGGCCACCCTCTTGGTCATTGTCATCTTGTCTTACTAGCATTCATACATTTGAACCCCTCTTGATTGCATGGTTTGGCTAGTTTAGCGTGAGTTTGCAGCAAGTTCCCCCTCTCACTAAAGTGGGGGCTAAATGTAGAGTAGGAAAATGCATATCCTTGCATTTTCACACTTTTTTGGGCCCATATTGCTTTATTTATCCCTATTTATGTCTTAATTGGTCCTATTTTACATCCACAAGCCTAATAAACTACATATTTTTTTGGCTAATCTCGAAAAAACATCAATAAATAAATGATAATTTAATGATTCTGTCTTTCTCTCCACGATTTTTGGACTAGGACTAAGATGCCACTTAGGGCGTCTTTGTCCTCCACAGGTCTTGGGACCCTGATTTTGAAAGCACCTAAATAGATATCTTTTTCGAGTCTATGCCCCGAGTTTCAAGCCTTGGGACTAAGACACCACCTAGGGCATCTTAGCCCTCCTTGGCTTATTTTCAAGATTCAATTTTAAATCTTGGTAGGATTTAGCCTCCTCTAATTAATGAATTCAAATGTCAGCTTGTTGTGGTGTAATTTTGTGATATTAAGCATGGATAAGTATAAATACAAGGTTCCTTCATTCATTTTCATACAAGAATTTTTGAGAGTATTCCTAATAGCATAATTGAGTTCATAAGAGAATTCAAGAGCAAGTAATCAAGAATTTGGAGCCTTCATCAAGATTCAAGCATCATATCAAAGATCTTCTTTCATAATGCATATTTTTGAGCTAACATTTGTGATGTAGGGTTTTGATTCAAGCAAGCAATTCATGTCAAGATCTATCAAGTATTTAAGCAAGACAAGATCTACATTCAAGCTAGCCATCTCACACAAGTTTGCAAATTTCACAACAAGGGTTTGGTGAGTTGCAGCATAACACTTTGTTCATTGATCATTTCACTCCTTTATTTCATTTCATTTCAAGGTTTAATTACCAACAAGGGGTCTGACCAAGGCAAACCACCACTTACTAACAATCAATGTTTTTCTTCTCTTGTGTGTTTTTGATTGCAGATTTAGGTTGAAGACTTGAAGATCATTTGAACTAAAAAGTTGTAAAGTTTCATTACAAAGTTGTCATCTTCATGGAAAGCTTATCTACAGGCCAAATCTAGAAGTTTTAGGACCTGAGATCTGAGAAGAAGAAAGTGCAAACATCATTCCTTAAGACCACATTCAGAGATTTTGAAATTCAGATTGAGACTAATATGGTAGCAAGGGAATCTTAGTCCTGCCAAGGGTATTTTTCAAAAATTCTTCTAGATTCGATTTTGGCATCCAAAGATTCTGCATCTTCCCCAAAAAACAACAGCAAGACTAATAAGACAATAAGGGCATCTTGGTCTTAAATAGAAAATTTTGACAACTTCTTTTCATTTCTAAAATCCCCATCACATTTTCAGACTTCCCAAGTACATACATCATAACTTCCTATTGCTTAACTTCATCATTTGCATCCTTCATTTAGTTTTCATTATTAGGTTTTGTGAGTTGTATGTTTACTTTTCTTTTGCAAGTTTTTGCTTGGTGGTGAACCCTTCTAAACCTAAAGAACCCCTCCCCTAGTCCATCCTTGTTGAGAATTGACTCACCTTTGAGGTTGATAGTCAATCCAATTTGGGACCATAGGGCATATTTGAACAACCTTAAGGGAAAAAGATGGTGTTCTATGACCTAGGTTATAAAGCACTCATTCCCCTAGTATTCAAGAAACAAGTCAATAGGCTTGGCTTAATGGTTAGTTGCATTTCCCCAACTTAGAATCCATCATGATTCACCATAGGAAACCATAATCAACCCTTGAAAATGCTAGATCTTGGATGAAAGTGATCTTGGAGACCTGCAAAAATACTTTAATGCTTCTCCAGGACTTCAACTCTAATTGCCTCTGAAACATGAATGCTCTTGTGAAAGAATGCTTGGATCTTGCAATTTCTCTAAAAATACTTGCTTAGATGAAATAATGACTTAGAATCTTATTAATATAGGTATTTTTTAGAAACCAAGATTAGACATGCAAACCAGAAAAGCCTTCCACAGAAAAGAAAAATAGAAAAAGCAAGAGCTTTGCAAAATATGTACAAAATAATATATTCAAGAATTCATAATTACATGAGAATGATTTTCTTTATAAAAGAAAGTATGCATAACCCTAATCTTATCTTGAGAAACAAGATAGCTCAACAAGATAAGGATGAGAATAATTAACCTAGGAATTAAAATATTACCTAAGTAAAGTTATGCAAGTGTAATTAAATATTAATTACACTAACACCCCCCCATAAGTGCAACTTAGGGAGACTAAAAAAGCATGCAACTAAAACTAATATGAATGCAAGAAAGCATGAATGGGTCCTGAAAACAAGGACTGATCAGGTACCCATGTACAAATGCAATGATGAGGTAAAGAAGGAAAACCTAGTGGAACAAAACCCCCCTACAATGAGATGACTGCTAAAAAGAAGCACTGAAAGAACACTATGGAGTAACACTGGAACCGTAATCCGACAAGCAAGGAAAGATACTTCTGTCTACAAGAAACCAAAGCGAAATCATAATAATGCGACAACATAATCGATGCCACGAAACACTAGAAAACTCACAAACTGGAATAACCCTAGAATCTATGAAGCAATAATAGATGAGATGATGACAAAATTTGGAAACTGTGTATCTCGATGTCGATGCCAAACAGAGAAAAAATCTTCCATGGGAACAAGTACCATAAAGACTCTATAACATTAACCATAAAAACATGGCCCTCAAACTGAGAAGGATCTAAACCGATGTGGATCAATAACCATAAAATCTCAATCTAAAGTGTGAACCGATGTGAATCTGATATGTGTCAAGCAATAGCAAGATGTGCCAAAAAAAAACTAAGAAACCAGATAAACTCATGTGAGTTGCCATCAAAACAAGATGGCGATCAAAGTGCATGCACACTCTAAGCATATTATTATGTAAGAAACCCCTTGATGGAACTTTATCTGAGTTCATTTACTACAATAACCCAATGATTGTAAAAGAAGAGAATCCTAAACATCCATAAATAGAAAATAAAATGATGTGGTATTGAAATGAAGTGAAAATATTCAAGTTTCACTCTTCCAACTGCCAAAACATCTAAGTAATTTCCAAAACATCCATTGAGAAAAATCTAGAATAATGATCAACCTGTGATAGATATAGGAAAAAATGCATGGACAACATCATAGAGCTCCCCAATACCTTTCTAACGCCGCAAAGATGTCAAAAATTAGAGATCATGGCAAAAAGTTATGAGCTTGGAAGCCATAAATGATCATATGACTTCAAATAGCAATAAATGCAGCTAAATAGGAAAATACTAAAAAAAACTGCACCACAGGATAGTGCTCAGAACTAGCTTTCTGACGATATCACGTTTTTCTGATTTCGATACCATATACCCAAGTTATGCAAAAAAGAAAAAAATTGTTCCTTGAAGACAAATTAGGGCTAGGAGGGGACAAAGAGGGCCATCCGTACGATGATGTCATGTTGATGTCAACACTTCATGACCATAAATTTGATGGCTTGGAGGCCGTCACAGCAAAAAACTGCCTCCCTGCTAGAAAAAAAAATAGATTGCCTGAAACTGCTCATTGGCTAGAATATTCTCATACAATCTCAAAGATTCTATTTGCCGATTATATGCTGGTTTACTGTGTTGGTTGCTGCTGGTTGCAAAAAGCCGACCGAAGAAGGAGGTCTTCTAGCTAAGGAAAGTCAACGGTGCTTTTTCGTCGGACTTTGAAAGTCTTAATGGCCAAAAAGGCCGTTGATGTTGTACTCCAGCTGGTTATGTGGTAGGCTCACCGGTGGAAAGGTGCCACTAGTCGAAAGATTATTGGTGGCCTGCGCAGGTACAGTATGACCTGCACAGGGATGTGACCTATGCAGGTCTGTACCCCTACACAATTTTGATATTTTTTTTTTCATTCATAAAAACAAAAAAGTTTGATTTTATTTTTTCTATAGCAAAAAAAATAAATTTGCATGTAGGAATTTAAATAATAGTAAAACCCGAGTATTTTTTTGATTGGCGCGGTATAGAGGCCGACATACGTGACTCTGTATGGACTCTTCTAAACAAAAATTCCTGCTCTTGATCGCCAAAATTCAAATATTATGCTCACCACTCTCGAGCGTTCGGGATCTGACATGTCCCAATCACTTTGAAAGTACAATTTTATTCCTACCATAGCTAGAAATAGGCTCAAGGCATGAAACCCCCAAGGGACCCTCAACAAACTGTGATTGAATCTCCAAAATCTGCTGGAGATGGGGCTACAAATCAAGGCTCATACCATGTTAGAAACCAAGATCAAACATGCAAACCAGAAAAGCCTTCCATAGAAGAGAAAAAAAGAAAAAGCAAGAGCTTTGTAAAAGATGTGCAAAATAATATATTCAGGAATTCATAATTACATGAGAATGATTTGCTTTATAAAATCAATTATGCATAACCCTAATCTTATCTTGAGCAACAAGATAGCTCAACAAGATAAGGATGAGAATAATTAACCTAGGAATTAAAATATTACCTAAGTAAAGTTATGCAAGTGTAATTAAATATTAATTACACTAACAACATTTACACCTAATTTACCATTATTCAGATCTCAAAAGCTGACATTAACCAAAATTTTGAATTGAAAAGTTGAATTTCCCACTCAAACCCTAAAAAATCCCCAAATGGGTCTCATACACCACCTCTGGCATATGGTTCCCACCTAAGGGGACTCATACACCACCTCTCGTGTATGGGTCCCACCTAGGGGGACTCATACACCAAAGGTGGCGTATGAGTCCCACCCTAGACTTTTTGGGGTGGGTTGTTAGAATCTTTTATGTTTTTGATGATTTTGTTGGGATTTTAGTTGAAATAAACCCAAAGATCCAAAATAAAGGGTCTTAGGGGTTTATTAATGGTGGATTAAAGGGTAATTAATGCAAGGGTACTAAAATAGGTCTAGATTAAATGAGAAATTGCACTATCTCCAAGAAGGGAGTACAATTTATGTCATTACAAATACAATACATATTAAAAACATAAGTATAAATATTAATAATTTAATATTATAGATATTAATAATATATATATATATATAAATTGATACAAAATAAATATATTAAAATAAGGAAATATATAGTATATTTCTTCTAAAGACAACAATTAAAGTTGTCAAATATCAATGATAAAAGCAAAGAAATAAAATTATTATGGGAAACAATGAGTATTTAATGAAGGAAACAAAACATTATAAACATCAAATAGAATTAGGGAGGTGGTAGTCAAACCAAAACTAATTAAAGGCAGCAATCAAACCTAAACTAGTTAAAGGCAGTAGTCAAACCAAAATTCATGCCCATTCAAGATTACCTCCTTTCAAAGAGATATGTCTCTTTGTGGAGATACAAGGATATTAAAGGAGAACATATTCCAAGAGTTGGGGAGCATTGAACCATCAACAAATATCTTTTGATTGTTAAATGACTAATCATCATCAACATGGGAAGAAATTTTTGCAACAAAGTACCAACATGGAAATAAGAATAGTAAGATGAAATATTACTGGTTATAACAACATATATCATCATAGGTTATGATAAAAAAATCACATATACATGAGGGAAGTTTAAATAATAAATATAATTGGATTTAAGAGCAGAGATATAATATGTAGATTTAAAAGATAAAATATATAGATCTGAATGAGGAATATACAACAGGGAAGGAATACAAGAAAATAGGAAAATGAGTGGAGTATCTAGATAATGCAACAATTTGGAAAGATCTATTGGATTTAAATATTATTCGAAATATATTAGGGAGGTAAGTTTAAATATAATTATAAATCTATATATATATATATTCATGCAAAAGGTAATATTTGTATATTAAATATCTTTATATAACAAATATATAGATATATATTATACACGATTTTTTAATAATGATGCTTTGCAACAATTATTAATCCTTATTCGTAATCATTCACTTGAATAATCTATTTGTTTCTCTTTAATAAATATCTTCAAAATATGAAAGACAACTTGATCAACTTTAGGAAAGTATTCCATTTAGGTATCGAAGGATTTAGATTTGACATCTATAAAATATTACTACTCAGTAGTTCATCTAGTTATTGTGGTGTGGTATGAAATCTAATTTAGAATAGTGTAGTTTTAGTACAATTTAATATAAGTGATTTTTACTGTTTAGTAAGATGTTTAAGGTACTAATGATTCATTGATGTTATGACTTCTTCCTTACATTGGTAAATATGATTAATATTTGTTTGTCATATGTCTTGAACATTTTATCCATGATAGAGGAGATTGAGATTACAAGAGGGGTACGGTGATGAGGCACTATTTTAGGTATGCGACCTCAAGATGGGAGACCAAGTAGTCTCAAGATAGGGACTAGGTAGTACCAAGGAGGCCAAGGGGTTATAGAGGGTATTGTGCCTTGGAATCAGGAGAGATGGGAATTCCATGGCACCCTTTGTAATCTCACCCCTTCATCACAGTGAATCAACACACAAGGTCAAATAATAGAGAGAGGGAAATGGTTGGCAAGATGAGGGGATAATGGAAAGGGGACACCTCACTAGGTAGACCACTTCATATGGATGGCATGGGCCACATGGGGCCAAGAGGGATGGTATATCAACTCTTGGGCCTAGTGTAGAGGATCTGAGACACCGTCAGGTTCTCTCATACTCTCCCATGGTTGATCCCTCCAAAGATATTAAAATTCTCTGTGATTAAATGAATAATTCATCCATGAATTTACTAATATTTAATTATGATAATATGCTAATTAGTATTATTGTAGTAAATGGTTATAGTCTACTAATTAGTGTGATTGTGGTAAATGGTTTCTAATCTAGGTGGAGGGCCTCAATCAGGTGAAAGGTATTCTCTAACCCATTTTTCTTTTAAATAAAGAATTAGGGAAAATTTAGGGTATTCCCAATTAGGAGAATTATAATTGGTATTAGAGCACGTTTGTGCTAGCCTACAGGACATACCTACTTTAATTTCCAATCAATTAGATTAACTATTCAACCTTTTTCTTAAGTAGGCCAATAAAGCATTTTTATATGCATGTGGCTTCCATGTGTATACTTTGTAGCTTAAGTACTCATGTGAATACTTTGTAACTTACATGTATTTGTATGTATACTTCATGGCCTACGTGTATTCAAGTGTATACTTTGTGACATACATGTATCCATGAGTGTACTTTGTAACTTACATATATTCAAGTATGTACTTTGTGACTTACATGTATTCAAGTGTATAATTTGTGACCTATATGTCTTCAAGTATATACTTTGGAACTTATGCATGTCCATGAGTGTACTTTGTGACTTACATATATTCAAGTATGTACTTTGTAACTTACGTGTATTCAATTGTATACTTTATGATCTATGTGTATTCAAGTGTATACTTTGTGACTTATGTGTATTCAAGTATATATTTTATGACTTCGTTGTAAGAAACCCACACCTGGTGAACTCTAACCAAACCAATTTTCTGCCTTTGCTTATATAATTTCGGGGTTACAACCAATGTTTGTTTTGTAATTTTCATAATACTTGCCAGGTAAGAGTAAAGGCATACAAAAATGCAAGATAATTTCCAAGTACAACAAACTGATTTTCATTAACAGCAATTTATAATAGAAGTCTTTACATTGTTTCTCTTGCATCCAAATGATAACTTAATGATATATCAATTCAGAAACTTATATAACAGTAATGAAGAAGAACCTATACTTAATCGTTTTGCTGCAAGGAAGGTTCTTCACCTATATATGGCTGCTATCAACAGCAGCTACCTGGACGCCTTGATAGGTGTTGAAGACTCCACCCAAAGCTAGGCAATCTACTCCCTTATCCACACGCCAGCTGCAAATGGTAGTGTGGCTGCCATTAATGAACTTGTACCCCTGTTAATGCCTTCAATTCTGCCCAGAAATCACTGTTTTGACAGCAGCTAATGAAGTAATGTGGTGCAGCAATAAAGACCCCTTCAAATCTGCTCAAACTTGTAGAAGTCTTCACAAACATGCCCAGATTTGTACACACAGCAACAAGCTATAACAGCAGATGAAAATCTTTAATATTCTTCAATGAAACCCTTCAATACTTGCAAATATCTTCACCAATATGCACAAATACTGTACCAAACACTATTCCCGTGCACTGTAGCGTTTCACTATTCACGATCACTGTAGCAACGACACTGTTCGCGCGGGTACTGTTCACGATCACTGTAGCTGCAACACTGTTCACGACCACTGTTCATTGATTTCAAAACTCAACAATAAACTCAGATGTGAACTCCGTTTGAATCCACCAATCTTGAAGGAATGGGTTTCCGTCCAAACCTCCTTGGTTCTAAGGGGTTTCGTCCTCAGAACAACCCAGTCACTGATTTCCAGCAACCCTGGAGAAATAGCTTCAATATCATATTCTCATAACACATCTCAAATGAAAGGATAGCCTTGCTTATATAGCTTCTTAAGTCGTGAATGCTTGTACTTTTCGCAATGTGGGATAAAACATTCTTTACTTTTTAATTCCTCTTTATGAAGTAGCTTCTCGAACAAGCTGGAGAGCTTTATGAATTAAAGTGACTTTATAATTTATATTGTCAATTTATAAAGTCACTTTATGAAAATGTCTTAAATACATTTTAACACCCCCCCTCTTATGCCAACATATCATAAAGTCATTTAATGCTATAGTGGCCCCACTCTTAATGACATTTTATAAAGTTAAATAATAACTTTATAATATAATTATTAGCAATTAAGTGCCATTATAATTTTAATATCTCATTAATTACTCATTATCTCTTTGTCCCGTCTGAACCCGGAGGTCAACCATTGTTCCCACTATGCATCCAACTGCCTTACTAAAAATAGTAAGGGTTCCTCTCTAACAACCACTAATTTACTATAAATAGTAAATTCCTCATTATTTGATCAAACTAGTTGTGCAAGGGATCGACACTGCAATCATAGCCTATCCAGGTGCCTTGCTATAAATAGAAACCATGACTTTCCTGAAATGATGACTTACTATAAATAGTAAGTGTGCCAAACTGAACCAAACGAAGAGCAATCCTGAACACTTCCAACCTCCAGAATGGGAATAAGCCTTTGCGCTACCAATTGGGACCCTTTAGCTGCTAGTCTTAGCCTACGAGGGCCAATAATAGGCTAATCCAAACATAAACGATATCATGCAAAAAAGGGGACATTACAGTCCACCCTCCCTGAAATTGCTTGTCCCCAAGCAATCTCGGAAGCAAAGTAAAACACAAGTGCACCCGGATCCCAAGGGTAGATTTGTATAATGTCCCTGCAATCACCAAACAGCCTCTGTAACACCAACACTAGCGCAACTTGCTGAATTATCTCAATCCCAAAACTACGATGGTGAATCTGATGCAACCACACTATTGGAAAGCCAATACCTATCACTTCCCATTGTCCCATTCTGATACCCCCTATCTCTAAAACGTAACAAGTCTCCAAGTCCTGAATCAAATGATAATCATCATGAGAGAACAAAGTAGAAGACCTACCAAACTTGAAATCACCATCATGAATGCTAACTACTCCCTGGACAGAGGCCGGATCATCATGTTGTACCCTATCAACCTCAACATCATTAGAATTGTGCACTTGAAGCAATTCGTGTGCATGTGGGTCAAACGTGAAACTGTATGCACTCCACACCATGTACCTATCAACAAACTCCTCCATGAGTTGCATTTGACATCCCGATACACTAGCAGGACTCCAAACATCTCTATCGCTACTCAACTCAGGGCTAGGGTCTAGAGTACGATCAACATCCATCTCAAAAAGTGGATTATCATAGGCCATAGTAGCATCCTCCTCGAACAAAGGATTGTTCACAAATTGAACAACATCTCCAAACTGATCAGAACCATACATCTCACGTTCCATCTCATGAACCACCTCTTTCTCTCCATCCAAATCTGAACTATAGCATGAGGCTGAATCAACATCACTTCCGTCATAATCAATAGCATCATGTGTGTTGTCATCAGTGCACCCATCTACATCTAAGGTATTGCTGCTATGTACCTCCTAGGATGTCTCATAAGATGTTGTTGAAGCCATATCCTCATACGCTTCGTCTCCCACAATAACTGCATGTCCATCCCAAACATTATCCTGAGATTCCTTGCCAACAAGTGAATTATCTGTAGTGTCCTTAGGAGACTCAACCAAAATTTCATCCTCATGCAACAAGTGCATCTCCAAATCTGCCTCCTTCATGGCTTCTTCCTCAATGTACTCATGTGTTAAAATGAGGCCTTCCTCAATCTTCTTTACCTCATTATCTATGCATTGGTGGTTAGGCTCCCGAAAACCTTTGCAAGTGAAGCATAGACCTTGTCTCCTCATTTCATTTTTACTCATTAGGGGAATTCCTATAACCTGATCATTGAGTTTAGATGTAGAACCTTTTTCATAATTAGATTTAGAAGTTCTACCATTCCTGCTCACATTGTGCCCATGACTGAATTTTGTCCCTTTAGATGAAATTTTCTCTTTATACACCCTCCTAATATACTTTACCAACCCAATATTTTTGGGACTCATGATGACAACAAAGTTCAAAAAATTATTAAGAGAGTACTATGCTTTAATTTCATCTAGAAAACTCTGATAGTCCTCAAAGAGTCGAGGAGCTTCCCGTTCATAACTTTCCCTCATCTTGATGGCATCCTGTTCGATCTTTTCATGATTACTTTGGTGGTCGATCTTTTTAGGTTCTGAATCCTCATAGGGAACCCACATTATTCTATGCGCCTTGCCCTTAGGTCTCAAAGGACAATCATGGTTTAAATCATACAACTCTGTACAATAGGAACACAACTTTTTGTTTTGTGATGTTGGACCTTTGCTAGAAAGAAGTAAATTGGATCCTTTAGTCTATCCAAACTCTAAAAGTGTTTGTTCTAAATGCAACAATGATTGTTCAAATATTTCCACTACCTGTTCATTACTACACAATCCTGTCATGCAGCCCATATCCACTATCCAACTAAAAACCAAATCCAAACTGACTCTCACAAAAGATTCTCACACCAAATTAAATGCAATCATTTCCCCAGTAGGCTGGCAGGAAACCATTTTGATACCACTATAAGAAACCCACACCTGGTGGACTCTAACCAAACCAATTTTCTACCTTTGCTTATATAATGTTGGGGTTACAACCAATGTTTGTTTTGTAATTTTCATAATACTTTCTAGGTAAGAGTAAAGGCATACAAAAAATGCAAGATAATTTCCAAGTACAACAAACTGATTTTCATTAACAACAATTTATAATAGAAGTCTTTACATTGTTTCTCTTGCATCCAAATGATAACTTAATGATATATCAATTCAGAAACTTATATAACAGTAATGAAGAAGAACCTATACTTAATCGTTTTGCTGCAAGGAAGGTTCTTCACCCTATATATGGCTGCTATCAGCAACAGCTACCTGGACGCCTTGATAGGTGTTGAAGACTCCACCCAAAGCTAGGAAATCTACTCCCTTATCCACACGCCAGCTGCAAATGGTAGTGTGGCTGCCATTAATGAACTTGTACAACCCTGTTAATGCCTTCAATTCTACCCAGAAATCACTATTTTGACAGCAGCTAATGAAGTAATGTGGTGCAGCAATAAAGACCCCTTCAAATCTGCTCAAACTTGTAGAAGTCTTCACAAACATGCCCAAATTTATACAAACCACAACAAGCTATAACAACAAATGAAAATCTTTAATATTCTTCAATGAAACCCCCTCAATACTTGCAAATATCTTCACCAATATGCACAAATACTGTACCAAACACTATTCCCATGCACTGTAGCATTTCACTATTCACGTGTTACTGTTCACAATCATTGTAGCAATGACACTATTCACGCGGGTACTGTTCATGATCACTGTAGCTGCAACACTGTTCACGACCACTGTTCATTGATTTCAAAACTCAACAATAAACTTAGATGTGAACTCCGTTTGAATCCACCAATCTTGAAGGAATAGGTTTCCATCCAAACCTCCTTGGTTCTAAGGGGTTTCGTCCTCAGAACAACCCAGTCACTGATTTCCAGCAATCCTAGAGAAATAGCTTCAATATCATATTATCATAACACACCTCAAATGAAAGGATAGCCTTGCTTATATAGCTTCTTAAGTCATGAATGCTTGTACTTTTCGCAATGTGGGATAAAACATTCTTTACTTTTTAATTGCTCTTTATGAAGTAGCTTCTCGAACAAGCTGGAGAGCTTTATGAATTAAAGTGACTTTATATTGTCAATTTATAAAGTCACTTTATGAAAATGTCTTAAATACATTTTAACACCCCCCCTTATTCCAACATATCATAAAGTCATTTAATGCTATAATGGCCCCACTCTTAATGACATTTTATAAAGTTAAATAATAACTTTATAATATAATCATTAGCAATTAAATGCCATTATAATTTTAATATCTCATTAATTACTCATTATCTCTTTGTCCCGTCTGAACTCGGAGGTCAACCATTGTTCCCACTATGCATCCAACTGCCTTACTAAAAATAGTAAGGGTCCCTCTCTAACAACCACTAATTTACTATAAATAGTAAATCCCTCATTATCTGATCAAACTAGTTGTGCAAGGGATCAACACTGCAATCATAGCCTGTCCAGGTGCCCTGCTATAAATAGAAACCATGACTTTCCTAAAATGATGACTTACTATAAATAGTAAGTGTGTCAAACTGAACCAAATGAAGAGCAATCCTGAACACTTCCAACCTCTAGAATGGGAATAAGCCTCTGCACTGCCAACTGGGACCCTCTAGCCGTCAATCTTAGCCTACGAGGGCCAATAATAGGCTAATCCAAACATAAATGATATCATCCAAAAAAGGGGACATTACATACGTGTATTCAAGTGTATAATTTGTGACTTACATGTATTCAAGTGTACACTTTGCGACTTACATGTATTCAAGTGTATACTTTGTGACTTACGTGTATTCAAGTGTATACTTGGTGGCCTACATGTATTCAAGTGTATACTCTATGACTTGTGAGTATTCAAGTGTATACTTCATGTATTATGTTAATTCACATGTATTCTTTTGTAATAACAAAAAAGGTAGCCTTTTCCTTGCTTGCTTGATAATTGATATTAAAATTGAACTAATGGTGTCTTGGACTAGTGTTGTAATGTCTTGTAAAAATTTGCACTATTTTAGGACCTTTATTTAGAAAAAACATGCCTTAATTGGTCCTTTGCAAGGGTGTTGTGAAGTTTTGTAACATACTTTCACACTTTTCTAGGACTTATTTGCTTAATTAAGCCTAATGGGCCTCTTTTCAAATAAAATGTACATAATTTGTACCTTGTTTAAGTGTTGTAAAGTGTCATAAAGCACTTTCACATTTACCTAGGTGGTCTTAATTCATTAAGGTTAATTGGAGTTATTAACCCCCCTTTTAGGCCTTCATTTTGACACCTCACAAAGATCTTTCCCAGAAAGCATAAATTAAATACCAAATTATTTCATTGGGAAAAATTTGGTCCTAGTAATTTGAGCCAGGACCCATTCGCCCTTGATGGTGAATGGGTCCTCTCTTAATACGACCCCCTTTTTTCAATTGATCTAGAATGGGTTTTGGAATTTTTGGCCTTCTTTCAGCTCCCTAAAGCTCTGTCTTGGAGACTTAGCCAAGACACATTCACCTTTTTTGGCGAATGGTCCTCCCTTAATGAGACCCTAGTTTTTGAATTTTATTCTGGTGGGAATTTAATTACCTTTCTTTCTAGATCTGATGTCATCCTTAGTTCTTTGAATTTTGGGGTTAATCTCCTAATTTAGTATAAATAAAGGGTTAATTCACATTGTTTCTCCTAACAAGAGCTAGAAATTTTGGGTAACTTCATGAGATAAAAAGAAAGAGCATTAGAGAACTTCAAGAGCATTTTCAAGGCATTTCAAGGCAGATTTCAAGTGTTTATTATAGTAATTCAAGATCATATCATCATGTTAGTGGTTTAATGCATTCATGTGTGTTGAGCTAAGAAGTGAATGTTGCATTAAAGATTCATTTACAAGCATCATCCTACATCCAAGATCTACATTTTTCATGGACACTACATGTTAGTACGTGATTTTTATTTACAAGACATCATCCAAGGTGATATTATTTACATTATTGCACTTTCATGCTTCATTTTCTTCATTTCATCATTTGGTTTAATTACGTACAAGGGGTTTGACTGAGGAAAACCCTGATTTGCTAAAAAATAAACAAGTTTTCTTGCCCTTGAGTGTGTGATTGTAGATTTACAGGTTGAAGATCAAGTTGAGCAAGATTTGGAGCAAAGTTGTCAAAGTGGCAAAGTTCCTAAAGTTTTCATTCAAAGTAAAAGATCAAAAAAGAGCTCTATAGAATTAACTACATGCTTACATAACTTGATAATTGGGATTTCAAGAGTGCATAAATCAAGGTATAGGATCTTGAATTCAGTTTTTCGAAACCCTAAAAGAACCCATTCTCCATTGAAGGTGAATGAGTCCTCCATAGCCCAAAAACAACTTTTTGGCTAGGTACATAGCTTTTTATGCTCTAAAAATATTCCTCATAGTTGCTATAACAATTAGGTCACATTTATGGTTGTTATAAGAATCTTATTTTGCATAATTGGAGTGATTCAGGGATTTGAAAAATAAGTAGTCCATTATCTTGTTCACTCATTTTGGTGGACTCTATTTTTCACCAAAATCATTTTTAGTGAACCTGACTCATTCAACATTTCACTTTTCTGATTTTAGGAGAATTTCATTGCATTTTAAGTTAAAATATTACATTTATTCCATTTAGGTTTGCATTGAAGTAGGGTTTCTTATTTTGCATTTAAATCTTGCATATCATATAGGGTTTAGATTTCCATTGTTTTGTACTCCTTAAATCTGAAAAAATAAAAAAATAAATCAGTCATTTTGCATCTCATTTATATCTAATTCAACTGAATTTGAAAATCAAAACAAAATTGCATTTCAATCTAGCTCTTGTATTTCATTTTCTATTGCATTTTTGCATTAAATTTCTAGAAAATTTGAAGCTATATTTCACTGTCTACAACCTGGAACTAAAAGATACATCTGAAAGCTTAAAAATTATCAAAAAATAGTTTAAAAATACCTAACTAGGACCCATTCTCCCTTACTGGCAAATAGGTCACTAATCAGGTCTGACCTAAATCTTTTGGCATCTGAAAATGCATTAAAATTCGGTCTAAAATCCATAGAAAGATCCTCGAAAGACCTAACCAGGACCCATTCACCCTTATTAGTGAATATGTTCAGGTGTTAGCTACAAATCAACATTTTTAGGACATTAAATATCAGTTTTTAGCCTTTATTTGGGCAGTTATCTTTTTGTTTCAATTTCTTGATTTGTTGTTTCATCAATTTCATTACATTTAGCTTAAATTGCTTCATTGTTACAAATTCAAAATTGCATCAAAACATTTCATTTTTTAGCTTATTGCATTGCTTAATTAGTAAATTGTATTGCGTGGAAATTGAAAATTGCATTTCATTCTAGGTCATTCCATTGCATCAATGTTAATATATGTCCTCTCTAAGTTTACAAAGAAAAAGTTAGTAAATAAGCATATTAGTCACGCATTGAATACATTTCATAGTTATGAGAGTCTCTTAGTGCAAGAGAGTGAGGATGTTAATGCTTTCCTTAAACCTACAACCCCTATTATCTCTCCTATTTGTGGGGATGATGTGATAAAATAGGATACAAGGATATATAACCATGAAGATCATGGTTTTTCTCACCAAATACCTCTCCTATTAGTGATGAACATATCTTGGTGAAAGAAGATGCAATCATTGAGAATCATGAAAGTCTTGTTTTTCCTTCTCCTTCTCCCCCTTGGGAAGAAATTATGACACAAGATGATGAGATCACTAACACTACTACTCCCCATTCCTCTTCTAACACCTCCCCCACTTGTTAGAAGGCTTTAGTGAAAGAGGATACAATCGTAGACAACCATGAAAATCAAATTTATGAGGAAATGTTGGTGTTAAGAGATACAATGATTGAGAGCTATGTCAATCCTAACTCTCCTACTTGGAAAGATATTATAGGACATGGTAATGTAGTTTTAGAGAACCATGACAATTAAATTTATCCTTCTCTTAATATCTCTTCTATATATACAAAGAAGATACTTTGGTGTTAGAAGATACACTTATTGATAGTCATGAGAATCTTGTTTCTCCCTTTCCTAATGCCCTGACCATTTGTGAGATCTATTTGAACAAAAAATTCTGATTGAATTAGTAAGCATGAAACTTGTAGGCGTTCTTCTCTTGAGGCCTCCCCTATTTTTTATGAAGCTACTTTACAAAATCTAACGATAGAATGTGATGGATATCTTAAAACCTCCCTTACTAGTGTAGATAGTATGGCACAAGAGAATGAGATCTTAGAAAACAATGATGAAATCATGGGAAATCACAACTATAGACACCTAAATTTGGACACTTGATTTATCCAAATTTATCCCCCTTTCATCTAAGTAACCCCCTTATTTGTGGCCACTAAGCACATCGCCATATTTAATTACTATCCCACTCCTACCAAACCCTAATGTATTTAATTAATAAATAAATACCTCTTTATTCCCTTCAATCCTCCTTTCATCCAATGAATTCAAATAAATACTTCATTTTATTTAATCTCTCATATGTCACATCCTCCTCCATCATTTTATCTAATCCTGTTTAATCCATCTTCTAATTCATTAGATGCACATGCCTAATCTCTTGATTAGATGTGTCACATCTCCTCCAAATTCTCCTTGCAAGTTGGCCTCTAATCTCTCTTTTAGCCACCTAACCTCCTAACTCTTTCACTAATCCAGTTTAATCATCCTCTCAAGGAATTTTAATTCCTTTTATCCTTCCAAGGAATATTAAATTCCTTTTTCTCTTCCCCATGTGATCTTTGACTTGTCGCATCAAGTCACATGTGAAATCTAACCCTCTTCTAACATGTCATTAATTAGTCTTATCAAGTACTTGCACAACCTTAATCACTTAATCAAGTCAACCCTATTAAATGCTTTCTCCTTTTGGACAAGGCATCTCCATTCCCCATGCGAATTTTTAATTCATATTTAATCCCCCAATGCATTTAAAAGAATTTTAAATTCTTTCTCTCATCCCCATGAGAATATTTGAGGAATTTTTTAATTCCACTTGTCCTCCTCATTTCCACACATGGGGACAAATACCTCTTTATGAGGAGATCTTGTCCCATTCCCAAGGTACTATGTAACCTCTCCATGTCATGTACTATCCTTCCACCTCATGTACACTTCACCTTTTTGAGCCATATCACATGCCACATGTCAAGATGTGAGGGCTTGTGAGTTCTCAACTCACCTTGGCCCTACATCTTAATCTTGGTGGTTCAATCTTGATCATCCATTTCCCTAGATATTTCCAAAATCTCTATAAATACGCCCTCTTTTCTCTCATTTTTAAGAGATCATGCATTGTAGCCAAACTCTTGTAAATTTTTCCTAGAATCCATACTTAGCCATTTTCATGCTTGCACTCACTTGCATCCATCTTCATATCATCATCTAGCTTGCATCTCTTGCCATCCAAGGAGCATACAACACCGAAGATCGAAGGGCCAACCAAATGATCGATTCGACACAAGGTAAAAGGTTTCATTTGTTGTTTTATATTGTGTTGAATCCAACTAGGCTAATCTTGAGGTGTAGGTAGTTTTTAGTGTTATTTTTGCACTCTTTTTGTTTGTTGCTCATATTCTAGCACCTAGATTTGACCTATCACAACAACAATCAAATTTGGCCTTCTAATATCTCTCATATTTATGATGAAGATACTTTTGTGTTAGAAGTTCCAATTGATGAGAGTTGTGAGAGTCCTATTTTCATCTCTTCCCCTAGGAAAAACATTATTGAACAAGAGAATGTCATCATTGATTATATGCAAGAAAATCCAACCATTTATCACTCCCTTACTTGTAATGAAGACATTTTAGAAGAACCAAACAATGAATGTCATGAACATCTATTTTGTTGTTGTTCTAAAAACTCTTCTACTAGGGAAGATATCATGATGCAACCAAATGAGAACATTGACACATTTCTTTCAAGCAATAGTGATGTGACTTCCTTAGATGAAGATGATGAAGTAACATTACACTCCCCTTCACTAAGAGATCATGAAAATAAGGACAAGTGTGTTGAGGTTATGAACATTAGAGATCCTTTGAGTCCTCTAATTATCAAACCACCTAAGCCTCAACTTATCATTCATTTTCCCTCACAACAACCACAAGTTCAAAATAAACTTGTGCTCATCTTAGAACCACGTGAAAGGCAACTCGATGATGATAATGTTTCACAAAAACCAAGTTGCAATGGAATTTGTCACATATATAACAAGGTGTATACAATGAAGACCAATCCTGAACCCCAAAGTTGTTTGCATGTCGAGATTCAAGAAAAATAAAATTTTATTGAAGATGTCACAAAGTTATTGGAAGATGCTTCAATTTCCTTTGATTTTATACCTACATCCATGGGAGAATACAAGATCATAAAAAAAGAGTCAAACAAGGGAAAACAAAAATCTGTAATGTCAACACAAAATTCAAAAGCATCCACTTCAACAACTTTAGAATATTAAGCAAATTACAAAAAAAAAATTGATGATGAACAACCACCGAATCTGAAAGAAATGAAAAGGCTTTATAGAAGAGGTTACAAACTTATGAAGCAACTTTGTTATAGTGGAAAAGGATGTGGTGCTAGAGAACAAGGCATTTGTGTCCCTATAAAGCCTAACACGCAAGAAACAACTCATGGTCTTGGTTATTTTCCTTTGATAGAAATCAAACCATCAAACAAGCCTCCACTTAATAGCAGCAACCTTACAAAAGATTATTCCAAAACAAGTTTAATTTTGGTGCATCCTGAATTGATAGATACTACATGTGGAAATATCTCATTATATAGGCATCAAGTTGATATTTTTTCTACTCATTATAAATAATAACAATAGTTGCTACTCCTTGCCATGTAATAGTTGTAGGATCCTACGATACTCACTATTTCATGTTTTACATTCATTATCACAAGGAGTGGCATTCCATCATCCATCCTCGGCTCACCCTTGCCCAACACTTAGTGGGGCCAAGGGGTTCGGTAGCCTTTCTTTATTAATCCATTGTTCTTGTCCTTTCGGCTAGCTAGTTTCCCACCTTTCATTTATAGTGACTGAGATTGGGAGGTGGATGACCTACTTTAGGTTGACTCACCTGTGCCTTACTAGTCTTTTACTTTTTCATTTTTCTTTGTGATTGCATGTTTAATGTGATCCCCGATGATGTTTAATTTTATGTTCCTATATCTTTTGTGCATTTTTCTATATGTACCTTCATTATTCTCTATGCCATAATCATCTTTTTCATTTGTCTTGTGTTTTCCTTTTGGGGATTGTGCAAGGAATTGAGACATTTATGTCTCTTCCATGTTGACCGAAAAGATTTTCCTTTTATCTTTTTCATTTGTCTTGTTTTTTTCCTTTTTGGGATGACACAAGGCATTGTATTCATGTTTCTTCCATGTTGAACTGAAAGGATTTTCTTTGTTTTCACTTTCTTTATGTCATTCTTCTAGTTCTATGAGTATTTTGGGAATGATGATAGTTCCATGCTCTATGACAACATTGTAGCATAGACATACTGACCCCAAATCCATAGATCCCTTATGTGTTTGTGGGGGCAACCATTCCTTCCCATTTCATGACACAACTTGATTTAGAAACATATGACTTGGCATAGGGTTTTCTGAGGAAATATCTCATGTCTTAGGACTAAAAACATTGGTTACTTTAAAGCAATTTCTTACAACAATGGTATAGAAACTGCTTTAAAGTGGGGGCATACATAGATGGCATCTTTTGTCAAATTCTATGGCGTGATTTTCCTTTCGTCTTGTGTTGTGTCCTCTTCTTGGTGGTGTCATTGGGTTGATGTTGTCCAAGAGTGTATGATCTACTGTCATGGCATGATGTAAATGAGGCATCCCATGGGCAATGATCTAACACTTTGACTTGTCCTCTCTTGGAGACATTAGGCACAATGCTCCCTAAGAGGAAAACCGTTACACAAACAAAGAAAAATCCCCTTTAACAAAATTTTACGTAATATTCAAAATAATTTACAAAATAATTTTTGTGGTGCCTTATTAAAGTTATTAGGAGGATAAATTTGGTATGGTTAGTATGATGGGAAATTGATACACTGAGATGAATTTCTCATTATAAGGTGAGAAGTCAATACACTGGCATGTCTTTCTCACTAAAACACTTCATTGGGATAACTCACCTAGTGGAAAATTTGAGGTTCCACTACCCTAGAGTGAGCACACATATTTTGGGACAACTCACCATGTAGACAGATTGAGTTTCCACTACCCCAGAGTGAGCAACATTTGTTATGGACAAATAACCACTGCCTCACATCACATTGAATCAGTTGTGCTTGATCCTTTGTATTTGTTTATTTTTGTCCTTTGATAGGGTATGATCATGTATATTTGTTATTGTTGCATACATAAGTGTCTTGGATGTCTACTTTAGTGTGAGTTTGAAATGGGTTCATCCTTGCCCTAAAGTGGGGGCAAAATGTAATAACGAAAAAAGTATCATTTTCCTTGCTTGCTTGATAATTGATATTAAAATTGAACTAATGGTGTCTTGGACTAGTTTTATAATGTATTTGTAAAAATTTTCACTATTTTAAGACCTTTATTTAGCAAAACGATGCCTTAATTCATCCTTTGCAAGGGTTTTGTGAAGTGTTGTAACACACTTTCACACTTTTCTAGGACTTATTTGCTTAGTTAAGCCTAATGGGCCCATTTTCAAATAAAATATACATAATTTGTACCCTTGTTTAAGTGTTGTAAAGTGTCATAAAGAACTTTCACATTTACTTAGGTGGTCTTAGTTCATTAAGGTTAATTAGAGTTATTAACCCCCCTTCTAGGCCTTCATTTTGACACCTCCTGAAGATCTTTCCCAACAAGCATAAATTAAATATGAAATTATTTCATTGGAAAAAATTTGGTCCTGTAAGTTGAGCCAAGACCCATTCACCCTTGATAGAATGGGTCCTCTCTTAATAGGACCCCCTTTTTTCAATTGATTTGGAATGGGTTTTTGGCCTTCTTTAGCTCCTCAAGCTTGATCCTAGAGACTTAGGTAGGACCCATTCACCTTGGTGGTGAATGGGTCTCCATTAATGAGACCCTATTTTTTAATTTCATTATGGAAGGAATTTAATTAACTTTCTTTCCAGATCTGGTGTTGACCTTATCTCTTTGAATTTTGGGGTAATCTCCTAATTTAGTATATAAATAAGGGGTTAATTCACATTGTTTTCCTAACGAGAGCTAGAAATTTTGGGTAACTTCATGAGATCAAAAGAAAGAGCATTAGAGCACTAAAGAGCACTCTCAAGGAATTTCAAGGCAGATTTCAAGTGTTTATTGCAGCAATTCAAGATCATATCATCATGTCAAGGGTTTAATGCATTCATGTGTGTTGAGCTAAGAAGTGAATGTTGCATTGAGGGATTCATTTACAAGCATCATCCTACATCCAATATCTACATTCTTCATGGCCACTACATGTTAGTATGTAGATTTGATTTACAAGACATCATCCGGTGATATATTTACATTACAGCATACTTCATTTTCTTCATTTCATCATTTGGTTTAAAGATATAAGGGGTTTGAATGAGGCAAGCCCCCATTTACAATAAAATTAACAAGTTTTCTTTCCCTTGAGTGTGTGATTGCAAATTTACAAGTTGAAGATCAAGTTGAGCAAGATTTAGAGTTGAATTGTAGGGGAAAAGAAAGGGTGATTGCTCACTCTCTTCTCCCCTAGGTCATTGAATTGTGTCCTAGGAACCCAAATTGGATTGACTATCAACATAAAAGGTGAGTCAATTATTGACAAGTAATCCCTAGGAGGGGGTTCTTTAAGCTTTTAGGGGCTCACAATCATGCACAACCTAACATTCAACCTACAAAACCTAATAATGTAAGCTAAATGAAGGATGCAAATAATGAAATAATGCAATATTAAGTTATGATGTATGTACTTGGGAAGTATAGAAATGTGATGAGGATTTTGAAAATGAAAAGAATTTGTCCAAATATGCTATGGAGGACTAAGAAGTTCCCTTACTGCTATCTTAGTCCCATTGTTGTTTTTTGTGGTAGATGCAAAATCTTCGTATGTCAGAACCAAATCTGAAAGAATTTCTTCAAAATAACCCTAGGAGGACTAAAATTCCCTTACTACCATCTTAGTCCCAATCTAAATTTTTGAAAACTTTGAATGTGATCCCATGACTTGATGTTTGTACTTCTCTAATCTCAAGTTTTGAAACTTCTAGATTTGGCCTGTCGGTGAGTTTTTGTGAAGATGACAACTTTGCAATGAAACTTTGCAACTTTTCACTTCAAATGATACTTCAATTCTTCAACCTAAATCTACAATCACATGCACACAAGAGGAGAAAAACTTGTTGATTGTTAGTGAATGGGGAATTTCCTTGGTCAAACAACTTGTTGGAAATTAAACCTTGAAATGAAATAAAATAATGAAGATAAATGATAAATGGGCAACATGCAATGTTATAACTCACCAAACCCTTGTTGTAAAGTTTACAAACTTGTGTGAGATGCCTAGCTTGAATGTAGATCTTGAATCAATGGAGTGCTTGGTAGATCTTGACTTTAATTGCTTGCTTGAATCAAAACCCTACATCGCAAATGCTAGCTCAAAAATACACATGATGCAAGAATCTCTTTTGATATGATGCTTGAATCTTGATGATGGCTTCAAATGCTTGGTGAATTACTCTTGAACGCTCTTAAATGAATACTTGAATGCTCTCACAAAATACTTGTAAGCTTGTTATCTTGCTTGAATATACGAAAAATGAGTGGATGAAACTTGTATTTATACTTATCTATGCTTAATAGCCCAAAATTACACCACACCAAGATGACATAGGAACTCATTAATTAAAGGAGGCTAATCCTGCCAAAATTTGAAATTGAATCCCAAAAATAAACCAAGGAGGACTAAGATGCCCTAGGTGGTATCTTAGTCCCGAGGCTGAAATCTCGAGGCATAGGCTCCAAAAAGGGACCTTTTTAAGGTGCATTCAAAATTAGGGTCCCAAGACCTTTGGGGGACAAAAATGCCTTAGGTGTCATTTTAGTCCTGACCCAAAACATGGGCACACTCAGAAAGAATCATTAGATTATCATTTACCCTTTGATGTTTGTCGAGATTAGCCAAGAAAAGATATAGTTTATGAGGCTTGTGGATGCAAAATAGGACC
Source organism: Sequoia sempervirens (assembly GCA_007258455.2). Classification (NCBI taxonomy): domain Eukaryota; kingdom Viridiplantae; phylum Streptophyta; class Pinopsida; order Cupressales; family Cupressaceae; genus Sequoia; species Sequoia sempervirens. Next base: position 163,403,142 of record VDFB02353493.1, on the reverse strand, counting down.
AATTATGAGATACTTAGGGATAAACAAAGCAAGGTGGTCCCAAACAAGTGTGAAAATGTAAGGGTATACATTTTCCTACACTATAGGAGAAAAGTTGTGAAAGTTGCTAAAGTTGTCATTCAAAGTGCAAGATTACAGAAAGAGCTCTACAAAATTAACTGCTTGAGCTTCTAGAACTTAATAACTGGGATTTCAAGAGTGTAGACATCAAGGTACATGATCTTGAAATTAGTTTTCTGAAACCCTAAAAGGACCCATTCACCACTAAAGGTGAATGAGTCCTCCATATCCCAAAAACAACTTTCTAGCCAGGTACATGACTTTTTTATGCTCTAAAAACATCCCTCATAGTTGCTATAATAGTTAGGTCACATTTATGGTTGTTATTAGCATCTTATTTTTCATAATTGAAGTGATTTTGGCTTGGGAAAATTAGTGATCCATCATTTTACCCCCACACATTTTGGCAGATTTTATTTTCCACCAAATCGGCTTCATGTTTCCTACATGTATACTTTATGTGTGTATTCATGTGTATTCTTCATGCTTCTTGTGTGTACTTCATGTATTACGTGTATTCACATGTATGCTTCATTCTTTATCTGTATGCTTCATATCTTATATGTATTTATGTGTCCTTCAGATGCATGCTACATGTACTAAGTTTATCCATGTGTTTCTTTAAGCAAGATGTGTCTTCAACAAGATTGCTCTTGTATAGGAGTGAATTTGCACCCCTTGCAAAAATTCCACTTTTACACTTCCTCGCCTTAGAAAACCAAATAAAAATGTGAAATTCCACATCAACTTGCTGCCTTTATTCCACTTGGTGTCTACTTTGTGCATTGGCAGCAGAATAATTTTTAGGGACACCCACACAATGCGCATATGTCCCTAATGGATTCCTACGTCTGAATCCAACAGAGGTCTTACACTTCCCATTGAGAGAAATTTGTAACACCCCTCTTCGACCAACCAACTCGAATATGGTAATTTTTCTCATCCCACCTTCAAAAAAAATCCTCATTCTTCCATTTCATCATCTGGTAAGCTCATCTCATCTTCTTGTCTTCTACAATCTCTCCAAGCATTCTAGCATTCATTTCTTGCACTTCTAGAAATACTTTGGACTCCATAGTAGTAGCAACAAGACTCCATCAAATCCATGGAGAAGTGTGGGAAACACTATTGCATCAGAGGCTTGAGCCCTCTCATTTTCTCCACCATTAGCTAGTGAGCTCTTCGAAGAGGTGGTAAACTTTTCACTCCTCTCCTAAACAATTTGGTTGAGTAGCACATTACTTTTTTGTAGTGTTATTGTTTTTCTTTACTTTCATTCTCCTTTATCGTATATTTATCTATTCTTGCAATCTTGGCTATCTGTGGAGGTCAAAACACCAAAATGGGGGTTTGGTTGAGGTAGAACCCTGTACAGGCCCCCAACAATTTTCCTCTTTCTATGTGTAGGTGGGCATACTTTATGGAGCTAACTAGTGAACAAGTACCTTTGTGAGATCATTCTTGTCACCTTAACTCTCATTTACTTGCTTTATCATATTTTTTCATATTTTTCCTACTTTATAATTTTGTTTTGGCCCTTTGGAAGTAACTAGCTAGGTCGTTGGCTTATTTTCTAGCGATTCTTACTACTTTTTGGTCTTCTAGTCATACAGACACTAGAGCACCACGCTATCATCCAAGAACCATGCTTTTTTCCTTAGATAGAGAGCTACCTAAGGAACAGTGGTGAACCTAAAAACTAGCTCACCTAGCCCCATTTTGAACCTCGAGTCTATAGAGTGGTTGCAGGACTTTATAGTCCTCATCATTCTCATCCCTCATTTGAAACATCACCTTTAAGCTGAGGTAAGTTAGGGAAGCCTTCCACTCTTGGCCCTCTATGATGTGGGGCCTTGAACATGGTTGGTCCCCCTCTCTTACATTTTTGGTGAACCCAACATGAACCAATGTCTATTCATTTGTTGGTGTTGAGGCTTTTCCCCTGTTCCTTGCGATCATTGCACTCCTAAGTGTTGTGAAGGCTAATGAGCATCACAACCTAGTCCAAAACCTTCAGGTATATTGTTAGGAGAAGTATACGACACCTTTCGATGGATAGAATGAAGGTCACTACTAGTTTCTCTATAGGAATTTTTGTTGGTTTTGCTGTTAGTCTTGCCGCACAAGAGTAGTTGTTGAGGGGTGAGATAGGGATCTCCGATGAGACTAATAACATCCTCACTCCTCTTTTGTCACCTACACCATCATTGCTAGACAAGTATGGGGTTGTTCAAATTCCTTCATAATATGTCTCCACCCTTAGCAAAAGGTTGGGTGACTTATAAAATCACTTGGAAAGAAACCCAAAGATGGCTAGGGCCACTTGGGTATGGTGAGTAAAGATGGAACAAGCATAGAACTCCTACCTAGTCTCACTAGTCTAGCTGAAGCATGTGCTCCTTCGAAAAATCCTAGCATTATACAAGGAGCCACTTTTCAAGAGCATGAGCAACACTTAGGAGTATTGATGCCTCCCACATCTATTTACATGGTTGACATGGTCCCCTCGATCAACATACCTTCTACCTTTGAAAGATCTGAAACTATCAAAGTCAACAAGATCCCCTTATGTTTCAGCTTCACCCCCTTGTCATGTCTAGAGGTTTTGGAAAGCTGACTGGTGGAGGCTTTGGTAGCGATGGTGGCTTCGATGGTGGAAGCGGCACAGGTGGACACGGTTTTGGTGGATTCAGAAGTGGAGGTCGCTCCGATGGAGGCCCTACTAGTGGTGGTGGCTCTGGTAGTGGTTGTGGCAGTGGTCACACCGATGGTTCGGTTAGTGGCTTCGGTGGTGGTTCTGGAGGAGGTTCCTCTGGCCCTATGTCTATTAATGACCCTATTTTGAACACTCTTCTTCATAATATGGGTAAGATGTAGAGCCAATTGGTGAGTCTCTCCCAAGCCTCTGTCCATCCTATCTTTCAACCCTTCTTCCAGCATAGCCCTTTGTCGGTAGCAATTCTGAACACTCCCTTCCCTCAAGGAATGGAGATTCCTAAATTTGAAAAAGATGGCAGCAAAGGGGACCCACAAACACATGTGTTCACCTTTAACGCCTTGTGCACAAATTTCTTCCATCACGACACATTGATGGTAAAGCTATTCCCTCAATCTCTCAAGGATACAACACTCGAATGGTATTGTTCCTTGCCTGATAATTCCATTTTCTCATTCGATCAACTTGTAAACTTATTCCTATGACAATTCCAAGCTAACATCAAACCGAAGGTGACCTTTTTGGATCTCATCCGGTGCAAAAAAGGTGATAACAAAAAGGTTACTGACTTCATCACACGGTATCAAGTTCTCTTTTCACAAATCCTATATCCACTACCTGATTCATACGTGCAGAAGGTATTCATAGGGAACTTACAAAGTCTTTGGCAAGAGAAGTTCTCCCTTATGAAATACCCATCTTTCAAGCATTTGTGTGCATCCCTATGAGAATATCAATAGACGGTAGTTTAGTTCAGGGGATCCTCCTTGTGCTTCCATTTTGAAGGAAAGTCTCGTATTGATCTTTGGGAAAGGTAAGACTGTTGTGAATGTGGTAGCTGTTGCTGATGACAATGACCTCAAATGTAATTGAAAGTTCACAAAATTTTCATAATCTTATTCGTCCATCTTCCAAAATTTGTTGAAGGATAAGATCGTAACCTTGTTGAACCCTAAACCTCTTAAGGAACCTTACCCTAATTGGTATGATGCAAGTACCTATTGTCAACACCATCAAGTTAATGGACATGATACTGAACATTGTATATGCCCGCGTCATGAGATACATGACTGAATCGAGGACGGTACTATTTTTCTTGATGGGAGTAAATAGAACGCAAATAAATCGGTAGTGAAAGCTAATAGTGAATTGCAGATATACACAGACCCATTTCTGTTACATTTTGATAACATGATTATTGATCCCACTGATTCTGTCACTCAACTTGAGGCCTATGTTAACATGGTCACGGTGACTCCTAGCACATAGCCTATGCTCGGTTCACTGGATGTGAAATTCAAATCGCAAGACTTACCATTAAATAACAAGTCGTCTCCCCTCTATATTCCCACTTTCCTCAATGGTAACATTGTGATAGGGGTCTTAGTAGACCTCATGAGCTGTGTGAATTTTATTACAGAAGAAACATTATTATTGAATTCATTATAGAGGGAAGAGTATGAAGAAACAAAATCTACCATTTGTACACATGATGGTCTTTGTCTTAAATCGTATGGATCGATAACTCTGTCCGTCATAGTTGGACCTAGGGCTATAGACATAGTTTTCAATTGTAACCATAGGTTTTGGCACCCTGATTGCTCTAGCTATTCTAGGGTTTTTCACCTAGAAAGAGTCTTGGGAACAAAAAAAGGTGGTTAACATTCAAAGATAAGTGTGTATGATGTGAATATGCCTAAATGAGATGCCCTAATGCAATACAATGGTAAAAGGTGCTGAATATTGATGCAAAAGTAAAGTAATGTGAAGTGTTTGAAAAAACAACGGGATATACTAACACATGCAAAATAACTTAAAGAAAGCACTAAAAACATAAATAGAACAAAATAGAGAGCTAAAGATGAATCTGCATGCACCTAGAAAACCGTGGAGAATCTAGAAGTAGCTCTGAAAAACTAAAAAGTTTGATTTTTAGTCCACTAGGACTAATTTGCCATCCTGGGTAAATTAGTCCTAGGACATGAACTTTGCCCAAAACAATGTTTCTTTGAAAAGGGTTTCTGAATCTGATTTCTATTCTAATAGACCTCACCAATGGGACTAAATCACCATCAATGTTGAATTAGTCCTCTTCTACTTTTTTGGGAATTAACTTTAGAAAACTATACTTTAGCCTTTCCACTTCCTTTCCAGATCTAGTTTCGGCTCTGAATCCTCTGAAATACCTGTAAAATAAATCTGATAATGTTTCTAATGGGGGGTTGGCCTCAATCAAACCCCTAGTTTGGTATTTAAACCTTGAAAGGATAATGGAAAGTGTTGCAAAACCCTAGTCCTAAGTGTGTCTAAGACTAGGAAATCTGAAGTATGTCAAAACCCTATTCTAATGTGCAAGAATAGAATGTTTGAAAGAAAATATAACAATGTAAGACTCTTTAAAGAAATCCTAGATTGCTTCAAAGGAATCTTGGAGACATGCAAACCTTCCTTAGGCTAAAGATTAGGAGATAATGGAAGATGGAATCACTAGGAAAACAAGTCATTAGGTGTGATTTGATGGCTAGTTGCATCTCCTCACCCTAGATTTCTTCATGATTCTCCATAGGAATCCATGATTCTACCCTTTGAAATGCAATATCTTGGATAGAAAGTGAGATTGAAGACTTGCAAAAACCCTTTGTTTTCTACCCTAAAGCTTCAAATTTGTTGTAGATGAACTTGTGAATCTTGTTGTGGAAGATTTTTGATACTTTGCTTTTGATTTTTCTTGTGGAAATGACTATGAGGATGTGAAAAATAATCTAAAACCTATATTTATAGGCATCAAGCCCTAATTCCTCATTATTTTGACCTAAGAGGATGACATCTTTTGGAAATTTGTGTTAGGTCAGTGAAATTCCTGCTCAAATCTAAAAAATACCCCGTAAAGGACTAATTCGCCCACCCATAGTGAATTGGTCCTAGCAAGGAGGACTAATCCACCCAAGGTGGTGAATTAGTCCCACCTGGAGTTTTCGGAAGTGGGTCTTTGAGATATGCATGTCTTGAGTATTGTTTGTTAGGATTTGAATGAGTTTTTGTTAAAAATGAGCCTCAAGATCAAAGATAATGGGTCTTAGAGGGCCTATAAATATTGATTTGAAGGGTGATTTGTGCAAGGGTGTCCAAGTTAGGTACAAATTAGGGCACAGATTGTATTGTCTCCAAAGGGAGTACAATTTTTGTGTCCACATTTATCCACCACTTTAGCGTCCATATGACTCTACGTGCATATGTAAGCTAAAGAACTCTAAACTGTACACTTTATTTCATAAAAGGATACTTATTTTGATGATGTGAAAATGAAGCCCCCAATGTAGTCATCTGTAAACCACAATGTTAAGAATTGCATCCTAGAAAATAAATTTGTTATTTGTCCAAAAATTCTTTTATCTAACTTCTAAGAATCAACTTTGAGGATAGATGTATGCCCCCTTGATTCCTCTTAATTTACGAAGGTGGAATCAAGGTAGAAATCTAGCCACGTCGAAGAGAGCAAGTCATATCATAGGGCGTTTCCAAGTACCATGCCACATGATGATGTCAAGAGTGAAATCATGATTCCAACACAACAAACAACATTACGGAGTTCATTAGCACCCGTTATGTTGATTTGAATGAAGAGTAATTTTTAACTGAAATAGAATAGAAAGGCTAAAAATGACCATGTATATGGAAGATAAAAGTAAAATTTTGCAACTTACTTGGCCATTTACCTACTTTTTCATTTTGGATATGTGCAGGTTGAGAGAGAGAAGTGAAGAGTGAAGGATACTGAGTTGGAGAGATTACACGCCTACAAGACTGGATGTATTGTAGGACTAGGTGGCATGCGACAAGTGATATCATGAGGTGAGTCGATTTTGCTACCTTCACTTTGTGATTTTGTAATAATTTGATAAATTTTATGCATATATAGGTTAATTTATGGTCTTGGAATTTTTTTTTGCAAAGCATCCCTTTCTTTCACAAAGCATCCCATTTTTTTCCAAAGTGCCCTTTTTGTTTGCAAAGTGTCTCTTTTGTTCGTAAAGTGTCTCGTTTCTTCACAAAGCGTCCTATTTCATCGTGAAGTGTCTTGTTTCTTTGTGAAGTATCCCAAAAGGGTTGTAAAGCATCTAGGGACTTTAAGAAAGCACACTAAAACCAATTTAGAACACTTGTATGATGAATAATATGAAAATTAAAGAAAATAGATGATTTTTAGAGTAAATTTATGTGATATTATGGACAGGTACCCACCCGCTCATGTCAGTGTTTGTGTGGGAGATAGTTGAGCTTCCTTAAAGACTTAGCACTAACATTATCAGTGAAGGATACAGAGCACCTGCAGGCCATGGGTATCTATTGGGCATAGCTCATGCCTCCAATGAGATACCATGATGCGATACTGATGGCATTAGATGAGCGGTGGGAAACAAACACATGCACATTTCACCTACCTACTGGTGAGATGACCATCACTCTATAGGACATACACTAGATCCTCCAAGTTTTGATTCAGGGGGAGTAGGTATGTTCTAGAGAAGATAGGTCATTTCATAAGCAGAAGGCGGATCTACAGTACTGCATAGATGGACTAGTACATGATGAGCATGTGAGGAGATAGATTAGTCTGTTCATGCTACTCTATTCATGAGCTCATGTGATGCATACTGTAGCACTAGTTCTCATGCCAGATGGGTGGGCGATGCTCCATCAGGGAGGACTAGTACATTTATTTTATGGGATGGCAAAGCATAGGATTGTATATGCTTGGGGCTGCTACATCTTAGCACACTAGTCAGATTCTCATGTGCTATGTAGTACTAGGCTATCCCTAGGCATTCAACTATCCTCTATCGAGACTATGGAAGTATGGTGATTTGCATTTCTAGTAGGTGAGATTTGATCATCTAGAGGAGGATGAGATACTTTGAAGACTGTACCATCTCACACTTTTTTGGCCACATCCCATGAGACAGCTGAGGAGGTTGCAGTTGGACAGATTTTTGGTGGGCCAACATGAACATATAGTTTGTCCCTTCTATTATGATTGGGTCATGTGGCACTTCGGGTAGATTCATAGGCCACCTAGAACATGACCATTTTTCAATCCATCAGCGCAAAGTGCCCATAGACCAGGGTATATAGTACAGCTCACCATAGAGCATGTTGCTTAGAGTGATTCCAAATTTTTAGATCATGACGATCCTCTAGTATCCAACATTGATGATGTCAATGTGAGAGTTGAGTTTGAGGAGTGGTGGAATGTAGCTTGACCAGCTCTAGTATTTCCAAATGATGAGCCCATAGGAGACAGAGGTCTAGTGTCGGATGAGGGATAAGACAGGGAGTACAGGGCCAAGGAGGTATGGTATAGGCTAGCAGATATTTTTATTGATATTATAGATGATGAGTATGATGAGGCAACATATCCTGATTATGAGGACCATGATATAGGAGATGAGGATGAGGTTATGGATGAACAGTGGCCCCCGAGTGAGGATGATGAGGCGGTGTTGAGGAGAAAGCACACTATGATTGTGGAGAGTCCTCTTCCATTCATATGACTCAATCACAGATAATAGTTGTAGCAAGTGCCAGTACTAGCCACAGAGTGGCGGGCACATCTTCCATGCCCCCTGCACATGATGATGATGATGTTGCACAACCTAACAGAGATATAGGTGATGATTTTGTGATTTATGCATGTACTTTTCATTTATTCTTACATTATTTTAAATGATGAGATGTGTTTATTGTGTATTGTTTCTATATGGTAGGAGCCTTGAGAGACTACCAAGAGCTCTATCAATAGGCTGCTACCGAGATAGTGCCAGCATTCATCGATGAGGAAGCGATGGATTTAGATTATGTGCCCCCACCTATTATAGATAAGGATCTAGAGTCACTAGGGCCATTCACGAGAGTTTGCGGAGACGAGTCCATTGGGTAGAGGCATAGCCTTCTTGGACCCTAGATGTTGAGATATTAGAGACAAAGTTGGCTTGGGTAGAGGCAGAGAGAGATCAGATGGTAGGGAAACATCATCAGGCCCTTGGATAGATAGAGGGCTTGGAGTTTACACTTAGATTATGTGGATCACGATGACGATCACATACCACCATCTCCCGATGTCCTACCACTAGACCCTCACAAGCACCAAATCCCAAGGGATCAAGCAATCACAAACCTCACTAAGATTTTATATTTTGATGACATGTACATAAAAATTTGATGATATATATATATATGAGTACTTTGATGTTTTTATGATGTATGCTTATGTGTTGAATGTTAAATGGAAATGTGATTAAGTAAATAAATTTGGAAAAATTATTTAATTAATGTCACCATGATTTAACATGTATGGCATGTGATCTAATTAAAAACATATATTGCAGTTTTCTTTTAGATACAATATGATGACTAGGTATGTGATCTTAAATTAAATACAATCTCAATGATCTAACTTAACACACAAGAGGGACATGAAAAGTATAAATCTAAAATTAATCAAATAAAAATGAATTTAAATAATCACTTTAGTGTTCAAGACATACACGTAATGGTTTGTCAAGAATGAAGCAATGTGAAATCATACAAGATAGAACTTGATAACTCTAATAGCACGGCTTTATCACTTATACTATTTGCAAGGATTAGACATAATACCAATGCAGATGTATGACATTGATAGGTTCTTTGATGGGTGTACCATCTAGCTTGGTTATTGTATACACACTAGATCGATAAACCTTATCGATGATATAAGGTCCTACCCAATTAGCACTAAATTTTCCTCTTTAAATAGGTTCAAAATTTATGTTACATTGATTCTTGGATAGCACTAAATCACCTGCATGAAAAGTATGAGGATTTACATTATGATTGTAAAAACGTTGCTTCCTCTTACAATAAGCTTGAAGATGTTCAAGAGCATTAATATGTTGTTCATCGAGCATCTCGAGCTAATGTAACCATTACTCTTTATAGTGGTGATCATCGATAAGTCCTTGAAAATCAATTCACAATATATGAATTTCTAACTCCAAAGGAATTATTGCCTCACTGCTATAGATAAGATTATAAGGTGTAGTTCTTGTAGAAGATCTAACACTTGTATGATATGACCAAAGAACATAATGCAATTGTGTATTCAAATCCTTATGATGTTTGTTAACAATTTTCTTCAGAATTTGTTCAAGGATCTTATTAGTTGATTCAACTTGACCATTAGATTGTGGGTAGTAAGGTGTTGAAAAGCGATGTTGAATATTAAATGTCTCTAAGAATTTCTTCACATCATTATCCTTAAATGGTGTACCATTATCAAAGACTAATGTGGAATGAAGACCAAAGTGAGCAATAATGTTCTCTAATATGAACCGATAGATCAAATTAGTTGTTGTAGAGTGAAGAGGGATAGCCTCAACCCACTTCATAAAGTAATCAGTTGCAGTGATGATGAAGGTACGTTTGGTAGAACAAGGAGGTGAATTTTTTCCTATAATATCTAATCCCCAAACCACAATGGGCCATATCAGAACTTGAGTTTGTATTTCACAAGCAAGGGCATGGATGAGATTGCTATGTTCTTGACATTTTCAACATTTCTGAACATATTCAAAGCAATCATGTTCCATGTTTCGCCAATAATACCCAATGTGGATAAGCTTTTGAAATAACTTTTGTCCCCCAAAATGTCCACCGAAAGCACTATCCTGGGCTTGTTGAAGGGAAATAGGAATTTCATATTTGCGTAAACATCTAAGTAAAAGACCATGAAAATATCTTCGATACAACACATCGGCAAGAATGATATATTGAGATGCAAGTTTTCGTAAATGAGCTCAAAGGTTTTTAGTTGTCAGTTCGAGAAAGGTTTCAATTTTCAAATAATTTAATATCACATCGAACAATTCACTCGAGTCTTCATCTTTTGTGTGTGATACATCAACAATTAGTATGTCGATCAAAGGTTGCATGATGGGATAAATAGTAAATTGAAAATATTTTGAAGGATATTGAGGGGAGATAAGAGAAGCCACACTTGACATTGCATCCATAAGTCAATTATCTTTTTGTGAGATGTTATCAATGGTAAATGAGTCAAACTTTGCTAAGAGATTAATTATAAGATCCTTATACTTGGATTAATTTTCATGCTTTGCTTGATATGTTCCTTGGATTTGTTTGATTACTAATTTTGAGTCACCAAAGATTTTAATATGTTTGACACTCATAGCTAAAGCAACATGTAATCCAAAAATTAACACCTCATACTCAGTTGTATTATTCATACATAGGAAATTTAATTGATAGGACAAGGGAATAGGCTTTCCTATAGGTAGAATTAATACAACTCTGATGCCAGAGCCTGTTCTACACTTAGATCCATCAAAATATAATTCTCATGTAGAAATTTCTATTGTGAGCACTTCATCGTCAGGAACAAAATCATTGCTAGGTAACATTAGAGGAGAAGGAGCATCAACTAAATGGTCAGTCAAGGCTTGACCTTTAATTTTTTTTTGTGAAATAAACTTAAGGTCAAACTAATTCAACAACATCACCATTTAGCAAGGCGTCTTGATAAGTCTGTTTTATTAAAAATATGTTTGAGGGGGTTGAATTTTATCATTACTTGTATTTCTGCATTAAGTAAATAATTTCATAATTTACTTGTAGCAAATACAAGATGCAAACATTGTTCTTCAATTGGAGTGTATCATGTTTCATAATCAATTAAAGTTTGGCTAATATAATAAATAGGATGTTCTTTACGATTGTCATCTTTTTGAGCCAATAACTCAAAAAGATGATAATATAAAGAGCATGGGCTAATGCAGCAATATAAAGGATGAATGGTTTATTTGACATAGTAGGTTGTAAAACAAGTGGAGTTGCAAGATATTCTTTTAAACTCTCAAAGGCCTATTTACAATCCTCATTTCACTCAAATTGCACATCCTTTTTAAGGAGATGTGTGAATGGTAAATTTCAATCAAATAGACATGCTAAAAAATGTCAAATGGCTTGAATTCATCCTTGTAATGTGCGTAATTGAGAAATGTTTTTAGGAGGTGGCATTTTTATTATAGCGTCAATTTTCTTTATATCGACTTCGATGCCTTTGTGAGATATGATAAACCCTAAAAATTTTCCACTATCTACTTCAAAGAAACACTTTTTTGGATTGAGTCTCATGTTATACTTTTGCATCCGTTCAAAGATTTTTCGAAGAATAATTTTACATTGTCTTGTCTTGTTAAAGATTTAGCCAAAATTTCATCAACATAATCTTCCAAGATTTTATGCATGTAATCATGAAAGATCAATATCATTGCTCATTGATAAGTTGCGCCTACATTCTTTAATCTAAAAGGAATCATAACCCAACAAAATGTTCCCCATGCAGATGCAAAAGATGTCTTGTATTGATCTTGTAGGTTAATAAAGATTTGATTATAACTAGAAAATCCATCCATGAGTGACAACAAAGCATGTCTTGTAGTTGAATCCATGATTATACCGATATTAGGGAGGGTAAATTCATCTTTTACTGAAGCTTTATTCAAGTAACGAAAATATGTGCATATCCTAACACAATTATCAGGTTTAGAAACTACAAAAATGTTTGAGATCCAAGGAGAATAATCAATAGGTAGAATAAAACCAATGTCAATTATTTTTTCAAGTTCTCCTTTAAGAAGCAAGGCTATTTTAGGATTCACCTTTTGTATCTTTGGCGAATAGGCTTAGCATTTTTCGCAAGGACTATATCATGCATTACTATCTTTGGATCTATTCCTAGCATATCTGTGTATTTCCAAGCAAATAGTTCAGGAAATTCATGGAGTAGGGCTACAATTTCCTCTTGTTCTTCATCATCAAGGCACTTCCCTATTTTAATGATTTTTTCTTTATCATCTATGTCCATTAACACATCAATTTTATCCCCCATGGGGACTACACTTGATTTAGGAAATTTAGGATCATATGGCTCCATGCTCATATATTTCTCATTATTGTCATTGTGAAAGGATTTTTTCTTGGTATGGATCATAGCACAGGTAACTCTTGTCATGGGAGGAAAAGATTTCTTATCATAAACACCTAACATTTGTTTCAGAGCATCATCCCTTTCAACACATTCCCATGATGATGGTTGATCCATATCAATGAACTCAGGATGTTGTAATGTGAGATCAATTCATGGTTTACATGAGATGGTGTTGATGTTTAATGATGGCCATTGAGTTGCTTTTTTTGTCTTAGCAAAAGAATATCCCAAGCCAGTCTTGGTTTCTTGAACATTAGGTTCTATAAGAACTCGAATGCCTTGCTCATTCTTTCCACATCCTTTACCACTGTAGCCTAATTTTTTCACAATTTCATAGCCTTCTCCATAAATTATTTCCATTTCTTTTGAATTAGGTAGTTGTTGATAATCTATTTCATAAAAATTAGTTGTATAAGTTGTAGTTTCTTCCAAAGAGGATGAAGTAGAGGCTTGTTGGTGTAGGAGCACCAATCAATTCCATGTTTTCTCTTTAGTTGTTTCATGGAAAATTAGAGTTTAGGGGTTGGAGTCTAAGTGTTGAGTGTTTTGAGTCCAAATAAGGTCCAAAAAGACCATTGTGGATGTAATTGGAAAAATTGGGGTCTTTTGAGTCTAAATTGCAAAAGTTGTAAATGTTATTGAAATGTTGTCAAGGTTGACAAAGTTGTCAAGTTAAGGTAAGATGTTGATTTTCTATTGTAGGGTCATGTTTTTGGTTCAATAAGGTCTAGATAGACCATTACTAATGTTCTAGGTGATTAGAGAGTCAAAAAGTGTAAATGTTGCAATTAGGCAAAAAGTTGTCAACAAAAATTGTTAAGAAAATGCAACTTTTGGAATAGGAACGGTCAAGGTCATTTAAAAGTCAGTTATGAACGTTTTGGTGGTTGAAATTGAATGTAATATGTATAAAATCCTCCAAATTATTGAACCAAAATGGGTTTTGAAGGTTGTTGAAGCATGTACTAAATATTTCAAGCCATAAAAAAATGTTTTTTTTTGTAATTTTACTATTTTTTGCACTTTGGAAGAACTCTACAAATTCATACATCCTCTATATGCTTTGAGACTCATTATAAATTATTGGGGAATTTGATTTCTCTCATTTGAATGAACTAGTAGGTCCTAATATTGAGTTTTGAGTGAGATATCTTCATTTTTCTAGAATTGCCTGTTTATAGCCTGTCAAGGGTTTTGATTGGTGTAAAAAAGAAGTTTTAGACATTCCACCTACTGTCAGGACTTGTAACTTAGTGGAAATTATTTTTTCATGATATTATATGTGTTAAAATGGTTTGGGATGAAATGGATATGTTTGAATGGTTTTAGGGTAATACCCTAGGGTGTTTTTATGAGTTTTCCATGTGAATTTGAAGAACTAAAGTAAGGTTTTTAAAATATGTGAATGGAACTGCATGTGTAATGGTGTTATGAGTTTCTACAATTTTTTTATGAAGATAAGAGGAAGTGGAAAGTTTTGGTAAGGTGTGGAACCATTAATTTCAATAGACCCTCCTCAAATTGGCTTAAAATGAGGCCTTTGTGGTTTGGTATGTAGAGGTGAGTTTCTCCTAAAAAAAAAGTGTTTTTGAGGGTTTGGACACATGTAAATTATTGCCCCAAAAAATATTGATGGTTGTGAAGAGTTCAAAGGGTAGTTCATTTGTAAATTAGGCCTCATTAGCCTAATTAGGAAAGTGGTGAAGGCCCATTTTGCGGCACATATTCCAAAACAATTGTGACAGATTTTTGGACTCAAAGGACTCTCTGACTCTTATAGGGTTTTTCACCTAAAATGAGAGAGACTAGATACAAAAATACATAGGTATCACTCGAATTAGGATGTATGCAATGTGATACGATGTAAATGAACTTAACTAAATTCAATAGATTAATCTAACTGATCGAAAATGAATGCAAAACAAAGATTTATGCTTTGTTTGAAAACATAATGTGCTATGCAAAAAGATAGAAATAGGTGAACAAAATGCAATGTTTGACTAAACAAAAGGCTATTTCTGAGAATGTGTGTAGCTAGGAAGCTGTAGAGGACTAAATGAAAAATTGAAAATTTGATAAAAACTAGATTTTAGCTGACTAGGACTCATTTGCCACCTTGGGCGAATCAGTCCCAGATTAGGAATTTTCTGTATAGAACTTGTTTTCTGATAGTCAGGGATCTGAAACAACATCTAACTCAATTTTGCATCTTAGGAGGGACTCATTCGCCAAGCATGGTGAATTAGTCCACTTTCTAATTCCTGCAAATTCAAAACTCGGATTTGCACCTTGACACCTGTAAAGCAAATTTTGACGGAATCTCGATTCTAGATCTCAAAAAATCTTTGCAAAATAGCTTAAAAGTGTTGGTCTAATGGGGGGTGGGGTTTGCCTCAGTCAAACCCCTAGGTAGGTAATAAAACCTTGAATGGAAAAAAATATGCATAAACCCTAGCCTTAAATGTGTTAAAGACTAGGAAATACTGAAACATGAAAGAGGCCCTATCCTATTGTTCTAGAATAAGACATGCAAGATTGATTTAAATAATGCAATATCTCTACCCTAGAAACCTTACAACACATGAAACATGAATATAAAATGGCATGCAAATACTAAGTAAACACAATGCAAACCTTAATTTGAAGATAGAGTGAAAATGGAAGATGGAATGAATAGGAAACCAAGTCCTTAGGCATGATTTGGAGGCTAGTTACACCTCTTCACCATATATTTCTTTGTGATTCACCATAGGCATCCATCATCAACTCTTTACAATGTTGGATCTTGACAATATTAGTGAGCTTCAAGACATACAAAAACCCTAGTTTGTTGTCCTAAAACTTCAACTTTTAATGATGCAACTTGTTGTATACTTTGTTTTGAAATTTCTCTTGGAGAATGATAATGTGATGATAAGATATGATCAAAAATTTGTGTAAAATGACTTAAAATGTGTATTTATAGGCAACACTTTATTTTCCCATTAATTAGACCTAAGAGGTTGACATTCACCAGAAATAAAAGCTAAATTCATTAAGTTCCTACTTAAATTTGAACTTTCCATCAAAGGGGACTCATTCGCCACCCTTGGTGAATGGGTCCCACTAGAGGGGACTGATTCACCCAAGGTGGAAAATGGGTCCCACTATTGTTGTTTGAAGGTGGGTTGTCGGGGTATGATTCTATTAAATGTTGTTTGTTGGGTTTTATGTGATTTCACATGTGAAATAGGCCTCTAGATCAAAATTAATAGGTCTAAGGGGCCTATAAATGTTATTTTAAAGGAGAAATGATGTGAAGGGGTCAAAAGTGGGTCTAATTATGTGTGAAATTGTCTCTTTTGTTAAGAGGGTCTGATTTTCTATGACACATTTATCCCCCACTTTAGTGCCCATATGACTCAATGTTCATATGTAAGCTAAAGGACTCTAAATGATGCACCTTACTACATAAAAGGATACTCATCCAGAAGATGGGAGAACAAAACCCCCAGTGTAGTTATCTATAAACCACAACATTAGGAACCACATACTACAACACACATTCATTAATTTTCCACAAATCCTTTTATCTAACTCCTAAGAATCCAATTCAAGGGTAGATGTATGCCCCCCTTTGATTCCGCTTGCTTTACGGAGGTGGAATCAAGGTAGCAATCTAGCCATGTCAAAGAAGAAACACCATATTGTAGGGAATTTCCAAGAAACATGCCACATAACGATAAAAAATGAGGATGTTGGGTGTGGAATCATGATTCCAATGCATCAAATAGTGTAAAAAATGGATTAGCCTAGCTCTCATTATGTTAATGTGAAGAATGACTATATTATAAGCTATGAAGAGCATTAGGTTAAGATGTAAAAGTAAATAGAGATAAAAAGTAGTAGATGAAAGAAATTTGTCACTTACTATTCATTTTATATTCATTGCAGCTTGAGAGTGACAACTAGAAGGAGAAGATGTTGAGTAGACAAGATTGCACACCTTCGTGACTAGATGATCTTTGTGAGTAGGTGGCACGCAACGAACGATATCATGAGGTGAGTTGATTCTATAACTTTTTCCATGTGTTTTGATGATATTGTAATGATTATTATGCAAGGAAAGGGTAATTTAGGGTTCTTAGCAAAAAGTTCACAAAGTTTCCCCTTTTTTGCAAAGTGTCCCATTTGTTTACAAAATGTCCCTTTTATTTGCAAAGTGTCCCATTTCTCTGCAAAGTGTCCCTGTTTCTATGCAAAATTCCCCAAAAAGGGTTCTAAAGTGTTTAGGGCAATTAGGAAATCACACTAGATTGACTTTAGCACACTTGCATGATGAAATATATGAAAATTGAAGATTTGAGATGAATTTTAGAGTATTTTGTGATGATTTTGATAGGTTCTCGCATAGTTGTGGTAGCGGTTAGGGGGGAGACAACTATCACCAATTCTATTAGTGGTAGAGACATAACATCTATAGTTAGTGGGTATCTATTGGGCATACATGATGCCACCCATGGGATACCATGATTCCATGTTTATGGCCTTGTGCAAGCGTTGGGATGTAGATACTTGTATCTTTCATCTTCCCATTGGGGAAATGACGATCACACTCGAGGAAATACATCACATTCTTTGAGTCCCATTCAAGGAGCATGAGTGAATTTCTGGAGGGATTGATCATTCTGTGAGAAGAAGAGGGACATGCAGTACTACCTAGGAGGACCAATACATGATGAGAGGGTTAGAGCACAGATCGAGCTATCGATTCTGCTATACTCATGAGCTCCTATGGTGAGAGGGAGTATGATGCACATAGTGGTACAAGTACTCGATCCAGATAGACAAGTAGCACACTTGGATGGTCGACTAGTTCACTTGGTGTGGGGGATGTATGATTAGTAGACTGTCTATGCATGGGTCGCTATCTCATTCTAGCACATTTTTACTATGATTTGGGGAGATTTTTATATCAAGAGATTAATAGTATGGTCCTTTGTACACCTCTACAGGTGTGGTGCATTGAGCATATCACATGTACTAGGCCTATCAGTTATCCATGTACTATAGCGATAGAGTACCCATGAGCACTCGATTATCCTTTGAGATGGCTATGGCAGTATAGGGATTTAGTGTTTTGGAGAGTGATATTCGACTGACTGGAGGAGGATGAGATATTATGGAGACCTTATCTATTGACTCTTCAGTGGCAAAATCACATAGGGTAGTTATAGAGGATGTAGATGGATATATTTCTAGCACGAAGACATGACTATGTCGTACGACCATTCTATTATGGATGAGTCATGCAACAGTTTGGATAGGTTCAAACATCACCTAGGTGGTTTACCCCTTCATTAGACGATCAATGTGGAGTTCCCAGAGACTGGGGGATACTATTTGGATGACTATAGATCATGTTCATGAGAGTGATTTTGATGATTTAAATCACGACCAGCCACTAGCATCCGACGCTGATGATGTTGGTAGCACAGATGAGTTCAAGGAGTGGTGGTCATATGCATGACTAGCTCATGTGTTTCCTATAGATTTCCCCTAGGTGATGGAGAGGCAGTAACACATGAGGGTGATGAGCTAGAGGAGAGGATAGAGGAGGTACGATGTAGGCTATCAGATATCTTTATAGATGTGATCGATGAGGAGTACCAGTTTGTTGCTGATCTTGAATATGAGGAGCATGATGGAGGAGAGGATGATTAGGAGGAGGAGGATTATGAGGAGTATTACTACAAGGAAGAGCCACCCCTCAGTGATGGTGATGAGGTAGGCATTGAGGATCAAGACAAGTATGGAGAGTCTTCACATACTTACAAGACCAAATCACGAGCAGTAGCTACAAAAGACATTAGTATGCAGAGTTAGAGAGAGGCTAGCACATCCTCCATGCCCCCAAGAGATGAGGAGGTTGATATTCCTCATGCATCTAGAGACATAGGTGACAAAATTTTATTTTATGCATGTCCTTTAATGATTTATGTTTAATTTATAATGTATATATATATCATGATGATGTGTTATTGATTGTGTACATGATCTATCTTGTAGGAGAGATGAGAGACTAGTGAGAGTTCTATCATAAGGCAGCCATAGAGATATTGCCAACATCCCTCGAGGAGGATGAGTTAGATCCGGACTACATGCCCCCATTGATCATGGAGGAAGAGCCAGAGGCACTCAGATCATTCACAAGGGCGAGATAAATGTATGAGAGTGTGAGGAGGTGACTCCATCAAGCTAAGAGTGCACTACAGTCATCACGGGCCTTAGCAGAGGTAGAGAGACTTCATGCAGAGCTAGCTCAGACATAGTCGGAGAGGGATTGAATGGCAGAGGAGTGGCTTGTGGCGATTGGTTGAGCACATGGTCTGGAGTATGTACTAAGACTCGATAGGTCATGATCCCAGTCACACATGACCATCTCACAATTGATGTCCAGGGACCAGATCATGGGTGCTAGATCCTGAGTGGTCTAGCTCTCATAGACCATTATGAGATGATGCTAAGATCTACCTAGAACTTTTTATATATATATATATATATAGAGAGAGAGAGAGACATGCACCTTTGATATTATGATGATGTATCTTTGTGACATGATTATTAAATGCTATGTGATTAATTAAAGGACTTATGCTAAAATTATTTTAATTAATGGCTACATGTTTTAACATAATCTATGTGATCTAATGTAAAACATATTGTAGTGTCAACATAGATACAACATTGGTAATGAGAAAAAGAATATGTTAAATTAAATACACTAATAAGGATCTCACTCAACATAAGAGGAATGTGAATAGTATGAAGCCTAAAGCAATTATAAAATGAATGTAAATAATTACTTTAGTGTTCAAGACAAACACAAATCTAGATGTCAAGAACAAAGCAATGTGAAAGTTATTTTTAGAATAACATCAAATAACTCTAAACAACACTACTATACCAAACATACTATACAAAAGATATTAGAGATAATACTGGTACAAATGTGTGGCATTAATAGGTTCCCTAAGGGGTGTTCCATCAATCTGCTTTAAAAGGTAAGCACCTGACCCATAACTAGTATCAACTATATAAGGTACCAACCAATTAGGGCTAAACTTATATTTTTCTTCATTATCAGCACTAATAGTTCGTTGATTTTCAATACGAACAAAATCTCCCCTAGAAAATGATCAAGGAATAATGTGAACTTTATGTTTTCATTGTAATTATTTGATGTGATCTTGGAAATGTTCGAGAGTGTTAATGAACTATTCATTCTCAAGTTGATGTAATCATCGAGCTTTATAAGTGTCATCATCAAAAATATCTCAGAGAGAAACTCGAAAAGTAGGAATTTCTAACTCCAAGGGAATAATTGCAACAATACCGTAAACAAGGCTATAAGGGGTATTGCCAGTGGATGAACGAACACTAGTTCTATAGGCCCAAAGCGCATAAGGGAGTTGCATATGCCAATCTTTATGATTGTTGCTAATATTTTTCTTAAGGATTTTTTCAAGAATTTTATTAGTGTACTCAGGTTGTCCATTGGATTGTGGAAAGTATGGTGTGGAAAAGCGATGTTGAATGTTGAAGGCTTGGAGAAATTGTTGAACTTTGTTATTCTTAAAGGGAATTCCATTATGTGAAACAATTGTGGAAGGAAGTCTAAAGCGAGCAATTATGTGTTCCATGAGGAAATGACAAATTACTTTAGCAGTTGTTGAATGAAGAGAGATAGTAGGAGCATGAATCAGATTGCTACGTTCTTGGCATTTGTGACATCATTTAACATAGGTATAACAATATTTCTCCATATGTTGCCAATAATAACCCAAATGGAGAAGTCATTGCACTAATGAGCATCCTCCAAAATGACCTCCACAAGCATCAACATGAGCCTATTCGAGTGCTAAGTGAATTTTAGAATCCTTAAGACAACGTAGTAAGAGACCATTGAAAGATCTTCGATACAACACATCTGCAAGAATCACATATTTAGTCGTGAGCTTTTGTAAGCACTTTTGAGTATTCATTGTGGTTGGTTTAGGAATGGTACCATCCTTTAAGTAATTGTATGTCGTATCATACCATTCACATGAAGATGTCTGAGTTATTGCTAAAATATCTTCTAATGAAGTATCGATCGAAGGTTTCATAATGGTATCAATAATGAATGTGAAATCAATAGAAGGATCAAGTGGGGAGATGAGAGAAGCTACACTAGACATTGCATCCACATGTTGGTTATCTTTATGTGGGATGTTATCAATGGTGAACGAATCAAATTTTTCTAATAGTTTCATGATAAGGTCCTTGTACTTTAATAAATTTTCATGTTTAGTTTGATATGTGCCATTGATTTGTTTGATGACTAATTGTGAATCACCAAAGATATTAATATGTCGAGCATGAAGGGATAAAGAAGCTTGTAATCCTACAATCAATGCTTCATACTTAGCTGTATTATTCGTACATAGGAAATTCAAATGATAGGACAAGGGAATAGGGTTACCATAAGGTGGAATTAGGACCACTCCAACACCGAAACCTGATCAACACTTAGATCCATCAAAGAATAAAGCCCATGGTTTAATATCAGTGGTTAAAACATGATCATCGGGAAAGGAATGAATGGTAGGGAAAGCGAAGGTAGAAGGAGCATCAACTAAGTGATCGGTTAAGGCTTGACCTTTGATTGCTTTTTGTGAAACAAATTTAAGGTCAAACTCGGTTAACAACATCACCCACTTAGCGAGGCAGTGAGAGAGATTAGTTTTGTTAAAAATATTATTAAGAGGATAAGATTTTGTGACAACTTGTACTTCAACATTCAATAAATAATGTTGCAACTTGCTAGTAGTGAATACAAGATCCAAACATTGTTTTTCAATTGGTGAATAGCATGTTTCATAATTGATTAAGGTGTGATTGATATAATAAATAGGTTGCTCTTTACCATGATCGTCTTGTTGAGCCAACAGTGATGCAAGAGCATGGGAAGATGTGATGATGTACAAAATAAATGGTCTATGTGGCACAACTGGTTGTAAAATAGGTGGAGTAGTTAAATAACCCTTTAGATTCTCAAAAGCTTGTTTATAGTCATCATCCCAATCAAAAGAAACACTCTTTTTAAGAAGACATTTGAAAGGTAATGTGCAGTTAGCTAAAGGTGCGACAAACTATCATATAGATTGAATACATCCTTGTAATGTGTGTAACTACGAAATGTTCTTTGGAGGTGGAATGTTAAAAATTGCATCAATTTTTCTTTGTGTCTACCTCAACGCCTCTATGAGATATGATAAATCCTAATATTTTTCCATTATCTACACCAAAGACACACTTTTTCGGATTCAATCGGATGTTATATTGTTTGATTCATTCAAATGTTCACGAAGAACATTTACATTGTCTTGTTGAGTTAAGGATTTAGCAAGAATATCATCAACATAGTCTTCCAATATTTTGTGAATGTAATCATGGAATATTAATTTCATTGCATGTTGATAAGTTGTGCCAGCATTCTTTAAACCAAAGGGTATCACAACCCAACAAAATTTTCCCCAAACTATTGTAAAGGTATTTTTGTATTGATCTTGAGGATTAATAAGGATTTGATTATAACTAGAGAATCCATCCATGAATGACAACAAAGCATGTCTAGTAGTTGAATCCATGATCATGTTGATATTAGGAAGTGGAAAATCATCTTTTAAAGAGGCTTTATTCAAGTCTCAAAAATTTGTGCACATCCTAATTCAATTATCAAGTTTCGCAACTGCGACAATGTTTGAGATCCAAGGAGAATAATCAATTGGTCGAATGAAGCCAACATCAAGAAGTATCTTAAGTTATTCCTTAACACACAAGGCCACATTAGGGTACATTTTCCGAATCTTTTGATGAACAAGTTTAACATTGTTATCAAGGACAATATTATGCATCACAAGTTTTGGGTCTATTCTTGGCATATCAGAATATTTCCAAGCAAATTTTTTAGGAAAATCATGAAGTAAAGTAGTTATATCTTCTTGTTCTTTATCATCAAGGCACTTCATGATTTTAATAACTTTATCATTGTCATTTATGTCAATAAGCACGTCAATTGTATCTCCTAAAGGGAGTGCATTGGATTTAGGACTTTTAGATTCCAAAAGTTCTTCATTGATATCACTTGTTTCTTGTTTGGTAACATTTATAGCACAAGAAATGTATTTAAGAGAACTAGGTGAAGATGGGGCATCATAAACAACAAGTATGTGTTTCAAGGCCTAGTCACTATTGACATACAACCATGAAGGTGGGAGTGTAGGATCAATCAAGTTAGGATGAGCAATGGTGAGTTTGTGTTGTGGTTGACATGTGATCATATTAATGTTTAAGGATGGTCGTTGAGTAGATTTAGTTGTTTTAGAAAAATAATATCCCAATCCCATTGTCGTTTCTTGTGTAATAGGTTCAATAGGGACACAAATACCTTGTTCATGTTTACCACACCCTTTTCAAGTATAGCCCAATTATTTGAAAAATTTATAACCTTTCCCATAAAGTCTTTCCATTTTGTTTGGGGTAGGCAAGGATTGATAATCTATCTCATGAAAATTTGTTGTGTATGTTGCATTTTCATCCATATTGCAAGAGATAGATGTGTGAGACGACTATTCAGAATTTTGAGTGGACAAAATGGTTGGTTGGTCAGGATTTTCATCTTGCTTTTGCATAAGTGTGTACTCTCCCATAAATGAGGGTGTGAAGTCTAAGGATTCCCAATCATCACCAAGTAATTTAGATGGAAATTCTATTTCATTATGTTTAGTTTCAAGAGGATCAACATTAGAGGTTGGAATCAATGTTTTTAAAGGACTTGTTATTCCTATTTGAAGATGCAAGAAAAGTTTAGGCTTAGGGTCAATTTCAATTTGATATATACAATTGTTATAAACATACTTCATGATATATTGAAGATTTGAAGGGACTGCATTCATCTCATGAATCCAAGGTTGGCCTAGAAGAAGATTATATGAGAGTTCATAAGGCATGACATGGATAGGAGTCTACAAAGTAACCACTCCAACCATACTAGGTAAATTTATTAGATCCCTAGTGGTTGCTGTGTTGGATTATCAAATCCTAGAATAGAAATGGAATCATGTATTATTTTTGATCTATCCACTTATAATTGATCAAGAAGGCTCACACTACACACATTAAGGGAATAACCATTATCTATGAGAGTGTGTTTGATACCTGTGCGATGAAATTGAGCAATGATCATAAAGGCATCATTTTTTTTTTGTAACTCCAAAGGAGGGAGCTCATGTCGATGAAAAGTAATATCAATACTATGCTTTTGAACAAGAGCTGCCACATCACTTGGAGTGGTTCTAGGAGGGATTTTTATTTGTTTCAAAGCAGTTTGAAGAATGGTGTTATAACTTGGTAAAGTTTCAAAGCAATTCCCAAAGAGATATTTTGGCAGGAGTATTCTTTAATTTCTCAACAAGATCATACTCCTTTGTAGGTGGGTTATAACGAGGAGCACTAGGAAAATTAGGTAAAGGCAATGATAGTTGAATTATTTGTGGTGGTTGTGGGTTATTTCACATGTTATATGTATGAGAAATAATACCGTTACTAGATTGCTGCGATATATTAGAGGGATGAAGGGAATGTGAGGGTGGGTAAAGGATAAGTTTAGGTTTATTGGAAGGATGGAGTAGATGTGAAGTTGGATAAAGGATAAGTTTTGGTTGAATTACATGAGCATCCTTAAAGTTAGAGATGTCACAACAAACCATAGTGAATGAATTAGATGAGATGGAGTCTTGAAGAGACTCATCTAGCAGAGGCAAATCATCACTCCCAAAAGGTTGTAAGGGTGAACTATCGTTATCTTGTTTAGGATGTTCAAGGAAAGTATTAGAGGTATGGAAATTTGTTATCGTAAGGTGATTACCACAAACCTTAGCCAATGGCTTATGTGAGATGAAGTCTTGGAGGGCTTCATCTAACAAATTAAAGTCATCAAAATCAAAGGGTTTGAGGGAGGGTGTTTCGGTAAGGGTTTTAGATTTCTAATTACAAGCATTAGACGATGAAGTGAGTGAGAGGACACCCTTAAGGGTTGGATCTAACTTGTCAACATCATCACTACTAAGTGGCTTGGATAAGATGTTCTTTCGAGTTTGAATCATATGTTTAATTGGATCATTTGATGTGTTGTTTGATTAATTTTGGATATTTTCTATAGTTTCCTCAATGTAAGTTGATCTAAAAGGACTATGAAAGATAGCTAAAAATGGAACTTGTAAAACTCTAAGACTATCCATAAATGCCATGAAAAGAGATAAAATGTATGCTAAGAAAATAGAGAAAATTTAAACTGAAAATGCAAAGGAAATATAGAAAACAGAAAGATGCAAAGCAAGAAATTAAAATTTGGAAATTTTGATAAAAAAATGTAAAGGGACTGATTAGCCCTAGGTGGTGAATGAGTCCCAAAAGATGAATTTTTATTTTTTTTCCTGATTTTTTTGTGTTTTTTCTATAAAATCTGAACTTTGTACAATGCAATTTCAGAATAAAAATGCAAAGATGAAAAGGAATGCAATAATTTAAAGTAAAGAATGCTTTTACTAATGCAATGTTTCTAAGAATCCTAAGAAAATGGAAGATCCTACAATAATGAATACCTAAAATTCAATTAGAAATGAAAATCGAAAGGTTATTATGCTCAAACATAGGTTTCACCGAAATGTGACAGATTTTCGGACCCAAAGGACTCTCTGACTCTTATAAGGGTTTTCACCTAAAAGGAGAGAGATTAGATCCAAAAATTCTTATGTAACACTCAAATTAGGATGTATGCAATGTTATATGATGTAAATGAGCTCAACTAAACACAATAGATTAATCTAAATGACCGAAAACGAATGTAAAACTAAGATTTATGCTTTTTTTGAAAACATAGTGTGATATGCAGAAAGATAGAAATAGGTGAACAAAATGCAATATTTGACTAAACAAAAGGTTGTTTCTAAGAATGTGTGCATCTAGGAATTTGTAGAGGACTGACTAGAAAACTGGATAATTGATGAAATTTGGATTTTAGCTAACTAGGACTCATTCGCCACCTTGGGCGAATTAGTCCTAGATCAAGACTTTTCTGTACATAACCTATTTTCTGACAGTCGGGGATCTGAAATAGCATTGAAATCAATTTTGCATATTAGGTGGCACTCATTCTCCAAGCATGGTGAATCAGTCCACTTTTTGATTCCTGCAAATTCAAAACTCAGATCTGCACCTTGACACTTGTATAATAAATTATGATGGAATCTTGATTCCAAATCTTAGAAAATTTCTGCAAAATAGCTTAAAAGTGTTGGTCTAATGGGGAGTTTTATTTGGTTAAACCCCTAGGTAGGTTAAAAATCCTTGAATGGAGAAAAATATGCATAAACCCTAGCCTTAAATGTGTTATACACTAGGAAATATTGAAACATGAAATAGGCCCTATCCTATTGTTCTAGTATAAGACATCCAAGATTGATTGAAATGATGCAATACATCTACCCTAGAAACCTTACAACACATGAAACATGGATAGAAAATGACATGCAAATACTAAGTAAACACAATGCAAACCTTAATATAAAGGTAGAGTGAAAATGGAAGATGGAATCAACAGGAAACCAAGTCCTTAGCCATGATTTGGTGGATAGTTGCACCTCTTAACCCTATATTTCTTCATGATTCACCATAGGCATCCATCATCAACTCTTTGCAATGTTGGATCTTGACAAGATTAGTGAGCTTCAAGACATGCAAAAACCCTAGTTTGTTGTCTTAAAACTTCAACTTTTAATGATGCAACTTGTTGTATGCTTTTCTTTGAAATTACTCTTGGAGAATGATAATGTGATGATAAGATATGATAAAAAAGGTTGTGTAAAATGACTTAAAATGTGTATTTATAGGCAACAACACCTTATTTCTCATTAATTATATGTAAGAGGCCGAGATTCACTGAAAATAAAAATTGAATTGATTAAATTCACACTTAAATTTGA
This sequence comes from Sequoia sempervirens, assembly GCA_007258455.2. NCBI lineage: Eukaryota > Viridiplantae > Streptophyta > Pinopsida > Cupressales > Cupressaceae > Sequoia > Sequoia sempervirens. Next base: position 163,376,252 of record VDFB02353493.1, on the reverse strand, counting down.
ACTTTCCCTCAAAGGGGACTCATTTTCCACCCTTGGAAAATGGGTCCCACCAAAGGGGACTCATTCACCCAAGGTGGTGAATGCATCCCACTACTATTGTTTGAAGGTTGGTTGTCGAGGTATGATGCTATACAATGTTGTTTTTTGGGTTTTATTTGATTTCACATATGAAACAGGCCTCTAGATCAAAATTAATAGGTCTAAGGGGCATTTAAATGTTGTTTTGAAGGAGAAATAATGTGAAGGGGTCAAAAGTGGGTCTAAATATGTGTGAAATTGTCTCTTTTCTCAAGAGGATCCAATTTTCTATGACACAACAACATCTAATTATTTTGAGGTATGTTTTGTAACTCACTAATAGGTATCTAAATCTCTATTTTTTTTGTGAAGTCCTTTTTGCAGTTTGTGAGAAAAATCCCAAATAGGGTCAACAGACCTACTAGGAAAGGCCTAGTTGAAAAGTGAAATTTGAAGAGTTCAAGAGTTGGTGCTTTGAAATTTGTTTGAGACTCATTGAATTGAGTTTGTTGAGTGATCCTAACCCCTATATTGCATGAAGATAGTATCAAAGTGAAGGGAGTAGGTTCCTTGTGGAAGGTCATCCCACAATAATGGGTTACACTTTTTGGCCAAACTTGACATTGAAATCAACATTTTCAAAGAAAACTTCACTTTCTGACACTTATAGTAGGTAAACTATTAGGAATTTGAAAATGATGTAAAATAATGATTTGTGAGATTTTTTATGTAGATTTTAGATGTATTTTTTTTTTTAAAATGAAATTAAATTGTAATTTTTTTGTGTCTCCTTTGATAACTAGTTTTTAATAGTAAACAACATTTTAAAAAAGTGGTGTGTACTTCGGCTCGCATAACTTTTTTTCTACAAAGGATAAAATTCTAATTCTTTTGAATTTAGGTTGGTAACACAAGTATCTAGTTCTTTCATTTTGTTTTATAGCATTTTGTTGAATATTTTTCTTTTAATTAAGTTTTAAAGTCAAAACATTTATAATTTAGACATAGGTGCACTTCGGCTCGCATAATGTTTTTGGTATGTACTGAAATTCAATTTTTCTTTTTTTGTTAGAACAAGGACATCAATACCTAGTGGATATATATTTTTCAAAAAAAAATTCCTCAAATTTACTATTTTTCCACAATGATTTTTCATCGAACTTGACATTCGGTGAAAAACCTATGTACAGTAAAACTAAAAAAATAAAATATAAAATAAAATAAAATAATATTAAATTTATAGTTTTTGGAAAGCACATTTTGATCACTACAATCATCCAACTTGGTTTATCAAGTTGACTCCATTTTCACCTCCTTCCCAAGCTTTGATAGTCAAAAAAATGCATAAATTTTGAAATGGTGGAGGGGAAGGTGAAAAAAGGGGGTTCATTAGAAGGGGGGTTCATTCGAACCCCCCTTATATGGTGCAAAAGGGGGTTCATTAGAAGGTATGGGGGTTCATTAGAAGGGGGGTTCATTAGAAGGGGTAAACCATTTTAAATTTTTTGATGAAAATTTCTAATTTTTCTTTGTTCAAAAAATTGTAACCCACTATTATGGGTTTACCCTGGAAGAAGATTGCAAGTTTGAGTGCAAAATGAAGGTGTAATTGAAGGAATCCAAACATACCTCATAAAGGAAGCATAGTTGCAACAAAGATTGATGAGCAGGCTAGAGAAATGGAAGCCTTGAAGAGGTAGATGTTTGCATTGAACTCTAAATCTGGGGTTGATATGGAGGAAAGTGATTCTGAAGAGGAAGAGTTGGATCCTGATGACGTGAGGATGATGAAGCTTTTCAATGTTGTGAAGAAAGATGGACATAGTAAAATTGATGTGCCTATGTATGGGGGAAAACTAGATGGAGAAGATCTCTTGGATTGGATAGGGGCTTTGGAGAACTATTTTGAAAGTGAGGAGATTGATGAAGAACTCAAGGTGAAGAAGACAAAAAATTAGTTGAAAGGGCATGATTTTTTGTGGTGGAAATTTGTGCAAGATGAAAGGAAGAAAGAGGGAAAGAACAAGATCACTTCTTGGGAGAGGATGAAGGCAAAAATCAAGGGTAAGTTCCTTCCTTGTGATTATAATATTCAATTACTTAAAATATTACAAAATCTTAGGAAAAAGGAACAAGATGTGTAGGCATACATTGAAGAATTCAATAGAATAAGCATAAGGACAAAACGTGAGGAGGATGAGGAAGAAAGAGTAGCTAGGTATCTAAATGGTTTAAGGTATAACATTCAAGATGAAATCAGTTTAATGGCACCAAAAATAGTGGAACAATGTTTTCAAATGGAAATAAGAGCAAAAGAAAATCTCAAGAGGAGACAAGAGAAGGAAACAAGAGGAAGAGGTAGTACTTCTAGGGGCAGAGATACTTTTGCAACACCAAAATAGTCCAAAGAATGTCAAGAAGATGTTGGTAAAGGAAAAGAACAAGTGGTTGAACCTAGAGGTGGATGGCGAGGTGGAAGAAAAAACTATAGGGGCAAAGATTCTAATGAGTTTCCAAGAATGTGTTACAAGTGTAGTGAATTTGGTCATCCATTCTACAAATGTCCTTATAAGTTTGGAGCTACTACAAGTGGAAGTGAGAGAAAAAGTGACAAGAGAGTTCAACTTGTGAAAGAGGATGAAGAGGAAAGTGTTAGTTCATCAAACCTTGTTGCAAAATCTGAAATTGGAGAAGCTTTGATGTTGCAAATACAACTTTTGAAGGCCTCCAAGGAGAAAGAACCATTGCATAGGAGAAGTCTCTTCAAGACAATCTACAAGAGCAAAGGAAAGGTATGTAGGTTAGTCATTGATTCAGGATCCAATAATAATATAGTATCAAGGGAAATGGTAGATTAGTTGAATTTGGTAAAATTCCCTCATCAAACACCCTATAAGGTGTCATGGCTAAATGAAGATCTATCACTCTGTGTTAATGAGCAGGCCTTAGTTGAATTTCAAATTGGAGTATACAAGGATAGAGTGCTTTATGATGTTTTACCAATGCAATGTTTTCGTTTGTTGCTTGAGCAGCCATGGAAATTTGACAAGCATGTTGTGTATGATGGATGAGAAAATACCTATCAGATTGTGCATGAAGGAAACACATTCACTTTGTTACCATTGCAAGAAGAAGATACGGAGAAGAAAATGGTAGCAAAGATTGTTTTGATGGGTAGAAAAGAGTGTGCAGATTAGGGAGATCAAGAATGATTAGTTGGTAGCCATGAAAAAGGTATGGATGGTTGAGGCAGAGAAGAACGAGGGTGAACCCTTTGAGAAGAGGAACAAAGAGTCTAATAAGGTTGATGCACAGTTGGAGGGGAAGAATGATGAGAAGAAAAAGATGGAGACTGACCTAGGAATGGTTAAAGGAGAATTAGTGATGATAAAATAAAAGGGGTTGAGAAAATTTGATAAAATATAGGTGGGGACAGTAGTATGTCTTGTAGAGATTGCAAATGTGGGAGAACACTCAAGCCTTATTTATAAAAAGGCTCTAAACAATGGAAATATAGTGATATGCAAGACTACAAATATAAAAAACTTCAAGGAAAGTCAGTTTGAGTTAGAAATTCAAGGACAAGAATAGATAGGAACAAGTGAAAAGTCAAGAAAAAAGGTCTGAAGGTAGGTATCTTTCTTGGTCAAGGCAGAGAACAGTTGAAATAGGTTCTACATCAGTCACCTATGGAAAGGAGGTTAGATAATATGCTATAAATCCAAGAGAAGCCATATAATTTTGTTCATGGATTCAAAGATGGTAAGTATAGAGCAAGCTTTCATAATTTACCTTCTATGGGTCAAGGAAAAGGATCATTCAAATGAGTAACAACTGCACCTCAGTTTCCAAGAGGACTGGAAACCTTTTTTGGTGGTGTGTATGGTGTAGGAGCACCAATCAATTCCATTTTTTCTCTTTAGTTGTTTCATCAAAAAATATAATTTATGGTTTGGAGTCTAATTGTTGAGTGTTTTGATTCCAAATAAGGTCCAAAGAGACCATTGTGGATGTAATTGGCAACTTTGGGTTCTTTTGAGTCTAAATTGCAAAAGTTGTAAATGTTGTCAAGGTTGACAAAGTTGTCAAGTTAAGGTAAGATGTTTATTTTATATTGTAGGGTCATTTTTTTGGTTCAATATGGTCTAGATATACCATTACCAATTTTCTAGGTGATTAGGTAGTCAAAAAGTGCAAATGTTACAATTAGGCAAAAAGTTGTCAACAAAAATTGTCAAGAAAATTCAACTTTTGGAATAGGAAGGGTCATTCTCATTTAAAATTAAATTATGAATGTTTTGGTGGTTGCAAAGGAATTTAATATGTATAAAATCATCCAAATTCTTGAACCAAAATGGGTTTTGAAGGTTTTTGAAGCATGTACTAAAGGTTTCAAGCCATAAAAAAATGTTTTTTCTATAATTTTACTATTTTTTTGCACTTTGCAATAGCTGTACAAATTCATACAGCCTCTATATACTTTGAGACTCATTCTAAATTGTTGGGGCATGTGTTATATTTCATTTAAATCAAGTGGTAGGTTATAATATTGATTTTTGAGTGAGATATCTTCATTTTTCTGGAATTGTCTGTTTATAGCCTATCAAGGGTTTTGATTGGTGTAAAAATGAAGTTTTAGACATTCCACCTACTGTCAGGACTTGTAACTCAGTAGAATGTCTTTTTTCATGATAATATAGGTGTGAAAATGGTTTGGGATGCAATGGATATGTTTGTATGGTTTTACGGTGATGCCCTAGGGTGTTTTCATGAGTTTTTCATGTGACTTTAAGGAACTAAAGTAAGGTTTTGACAAAATATGAAAGGAACTATATGTGTAATGGTGTTTTGAGTTTGTGAAGATGTTTTTATGAATTTATGAGGTAGTATAAAGTTATGGTAAGGTGTGGAACCATTACTTTCAATAAACCCTCCTCAAATTGATGGTTTAAACACATTTAAATTGATTCCCCAACAATTCTTGAGGGTTGTGAATACTTTAAAGGGTAGTTCCTTTTGTTAATTAGGCCTCATTAGCCTAATTAGGACAGTGGTGAAGGCCCATTTTGAGGCACATGTTCCAAAACAACATCTGATGATTTTGAGGTATGTTTTGTAACTCACTAAGAGGTATCTAAATCTCTAATTTATTTATGAAGTTCTTGGTGAAGTTTATTAGAAAAATCCCAAACAGGGTCAGTAGACCTACTAGGAAAGGCCTAGTTGAAAAGTGAAATTTGAAGACTTCAAGAGTTGGTGTTTTGAAATATGTTTGACGCTTATTGAATTGAGTTTCTTGAGTGATAATAACCCCTACACTGCATCACTTGTGAAGGTTCTTCTGAATTCTAAGTGGTGGGTTGTTTTTGTTTATTATCCTTGTGATTGGTAATGAGGTATTCTCCCATAAATGAAGGTGTAAATTCCAACAAGCCCCAATCAACACCTAATAATTGGGATGCTCATTCGGCTTTTGGTTGGGTAGTCTCAAGAGGTTCAATATGGGATGTAGGAATGTTTAGAGGACTTGTTGTTCCTTTTCCAAGTTGTAAGCAAGGGGTTTATTTCAACTTGATAAACTTTATTGTTATAGACATATTTCATAATATGATGAAGGGTCGAAGGCACCACTGCATCTCATGAATCCATGGTCTTCCCAAAAGAATATTATAGGAAACATCAGAAGGCATGACATGGATAGGGGTTTTCAAGGTAGCCTTTCCATCTATAATAGGTAAGGTAATTACACCAAGTGGTTGCTTTGTTATATTGTCAAATCCTCGAATAGATAAGGAATCATATTTTATTTTTAATTTATCTACACATAATTAGTCTAGGATTTTCACACTACAAACATTAAGGGAAAAACCATTGTCAACAAGGGTCCTTTTGATGCCTATTTTGTTGTATTGAGCTATTATCATAATGGCTTCATTTTTCTTCCTTACTTCTAAGGGAGGGAGCTCATGTTGATGAAATTTAATATCAACATTAATGAAATTCATTCCTTGTATGAGAGTTGCCACATAATTTGCATTCATACTAGAAGGAATTTATATTTGTTGCAATATTGTCTGAAGCATGGTGTGATAATTTGAGGAATTTTGAAGATCCCAAAGAGAGATCTTTGCATGAGTGTTTTTAAGTTACTCTACAAGATCATAATCCTTGGTATGTGAAGTCAATCGAGGAGTCCTAGGTAATATGGGATTGGCTAAAGGAAAAGATGTTAGGTGGGTAGAGAGTCAACTCAGGTTTATTTGGAGATTGAGGTTTATGCGAAGGTGGGTAAAGAATAAGTTGTGGTGTGATTACATTAACATATTTTGTATTGGATTTCTTGCAACAAACCCTAGTGGATGGCCTTTGTTAGGTGAAGTCTTGAAGGACTTCATCTAACATATCAAATTCATCACGACTAAAGGGTTTGGAAGGTAAATTATCATTGGTTGGTTTAGGTGTCTCATGACAAGTGTTAGTGGATGAATTTAGCGAGAGGAAGTCTTGAATAACTTCATCTAACTTATCTAAATCATGACTATTAAGAGGCTTGGAAAACATGTTTTTCCTAAAATGAAGCATTTTTTGTATAGGTTCATTAGATGTTTTCAGGGTTTTGTTTACATTCTCTAATGAATCCAATCTAAAGGAACTAGGAACTAATGCTGAAATAGAAAATTGTAAACATCTAATGCTATCCATAATTACCATGAATAAATAAGAAACTAATGTTTATAATACTAAGAAAATAGGAAATAACTAAACTATAATAGGTAATGAACTGAGACAAACAAAAACTAGAAAATTGAAAAATTGGAATCTAAAATCAGTAATGGAAAATGTGGACTAAGACTAAATCACCTAGAGGGGTGAATTAGTCCCAGTAAGGGATTTTTGGAGATTTTCTAATTTTTTTCTATGATGATGATGAATGCTATACTGTAACGTGCAAATCTACTTTGTAAATGCAGAATTTTAGTATTTTTCAATGAAATGAGGTGCAATAATGCAAGTTTTTAAATCCAAGAATGCATGAAAAACCTAATAAAACATTAATGCATACTAGTACTAGGATGCAAATGTACTCCTAATCAGAATATGAGAGTCAAAAAGTCAGAGTTCACCAAAATGTAATCATAGGTTTTGGCACCCTGATTGCTCTATCTATTCTAGGGTTTTTCACCTAGAAAGAGAGTCTTGGGACCAAAACATGGTGGCTAGCATTCAACGATAAGTGTCTGTATGATGTGAATGTGCCTAAATGAGAATTCGTAATGCAATACAAAGGTAAAATGTGTTGAGTATTGATGCAAAAGTAAAGTAATGTGAAGTGTTTGAAAACAAAGTTGGATATACTAACACATGCAAAATGACTTAAAGAAAGCATTAAAAACATAAATAGAACAAAATAGAGAGGTAAAGATGAATTTGCATGAACCTAGAAAACCTTGGGGAATCTAGAAGCAACTCTAAAAAACTAAAGAATCTAATTTTTAGTCCACTGGAACTAATTTTCCATCCTGGGCGAATTAGTCTTGGGACATGAACTCTACCCAAAACTTTGTTTCTCTGAAAAGGGTGTCTAAATCTACTTTTTGTTCTAACAGACCTCACTAGTGGGACTAAATTACCATCATTGGTGAATTAGTCCTCTTCTACTTTTCTAGGAATCAACTTCAGAAATTTGTACTTTAGCCTCTACACTTCCTTTCCAGATCTGGTTCTAGCTCCAAATCCTCAGAATTACTTGCAAAATAGATCTTATATTGTTTCTAACAAGTGGTTTTCCTTGGTCAAAACCCTAGTTTGGTATTTAAACCTTGAAAGGATAATGGAAAGTGTTGTGAAACCCTAGCCCTAAGTGTGTCTAACACTAGGAAGTCTGAAGTATGTCAAAACCCTATTCTAATGTGCAAGAATAGAATGTTTGAATGAAAATAGAACAATGCAAGACTCTTTAGAGAAATCCTAGATTGCTTCAAAGAAATATTGGAAACATGCAAACCCTCCTTAGGCTAAAGATTATGGGATAATGGAAGATGGAATCACTAGGAAAACAAGTCATTAGGTGTGATTTGATGGCTAGTTGCATCTCCTCACCCTATATTTCTTCATGATTCTCCATAGGCATCCATGATTATACCCTTTGAAATGCAATATCTTGGATAGAAAGTAAGCTTGAAGACTTGCAAAAACCCTTTGTTTTCTTCCCTAAAGCTTCAACTTTGCTCTAGATGAACTTCTAAATCTTGTTGTGGAAGAGGTTTGATACTTTGCTTTTGATTTTACTTGTGGAAATGACTATGAGGATGTGAAAAATGACCTAAAAACCTATATTTATAGGCATCAATCCCTATTTCCTCATTATTTTTACCTAAGAGGCTGATATCCTCTAGAAATTCAAGTTAGGTCGGTGAAAATCCCACTCAAAACTAAAAAATACCTCGAAAAGGACTAATTTGTCACCCATGGTGAATTGGTCCCACCAAGGAGGACTAATTCACCCAAGGTGGTGAATTAGTCCCACCTGGAGTTTTTGGAAGTGGGTCTTTGAGATATGCATGTTTTGAGTATTGTTTGCCAGGATTTGAATGATTTTTGATAAAAATGAGCCTCAAGATCAAAGATAATGGGTCTTAGAGGGCCTATAAATACTAAATTGAAGGGTGATTAGTGAAAGGGTGTCCATGTTAGGTCCAAATTAGAGCACACATTTTATTTTCTCTAAAGGGAGTACAATTTTTGTGTCCACATCAATATTATTCAAAAGTCGAACTTGTTCAGGCTTAAGCTAGACATACCTTGGCTAGCTTCCATGAATGGAATCACTTTTGTTGTTCATAAATTCTTAAATTTTTCCCATGAAGGTGTTGTGCATGTAGTGCTTGACACTAGATACCATCCTTTGGTGTCCCATGGGGGATATTCATTGGATCAATTTTGGCCCACCCCAATCAATTTGCTTCCTCCAAGGATGGACTTACCTTATAAGAATTACATAAAGAATAAGACTAGGGGCAAGGGACAACCAAAACTAACCATTCTTGTAGTATAGTAGTCAGTTGCCTCCCCTTCACGAGAGGATAAGGAGAAGCCTACATCGGCTACCCCCTCTTCCCGAAAGGGAAAGGAGAAGGTTGGCTCTTCTCAGGCTACCTCATCCACTCCCCCTTCTTGGGAGGAGTATTGGATGAACAAGCCCAGCCTTAACCTACTAAGTCCAATAATACCTCCTCGGCGTAAGCCTAATATCAGGATATTGGTTCTCCCAAATGAGTATCCCAGACCTTGGTATTATTTGTACGACAAAAAGAAAGGTTCCTAAAGGGAGTTTGATTGATGACCTCCTACTGTTCTTGCTCCCAAAGCAGTCAATGGGAAGAGGCCCGATGTCGAGGTGCTAGAGCCAACTCTCCCTACTATTTCCCAACCTGCTCCTCCTGCTCCCATTCAAGAGTCTGTTCCTCCACCGAAGATGGTTTTAGTGGACACTTCCATGGCTGAGCAAGCACCTTCTATTCTTTCAAAACCTCTGGCCTCTAGCTTGACACTACTGGATTTGACACCATTTTCTGACAGGCGTTCATCAATCGTTCAACAAATCTTTGTCGAAAGAGCGACGCAATGGCGAAAATGTTTCCATCGCTATTTTTTCGTCGCAAGGCCGACAACAAATTAAACGTCGAAATAATGGCGAAGAATCGTCAGTCAACGGCATCTTGAAATACCTCAGGATTTCGTCAGAATATCGATGAAAACTTTGTTTATCCACTGACGAATTACACCAGAAGTTCGTCATCGGTTCGACGAAATGGGCAAGCAGTAGTGTCGAAACAATAGAAGATGTTCGTCAAAATTGCGACGAAATAGGCAAGTAGTAGTGTCGAAACAACACCAAAAGTTTGTCGAATGTACAACGAAATAGGCAAGTAGTAGTGTCGAAACAACACCAAGAGTTCGTCGACTTTGCGATGAAATTAGCAAGGAGTAGCGTCAAAAGAACACCAAAAGTTCATCGAAAGTGCGACGAAATGGGTAGGGACTAGCGTGGTAGCAATGCCGAAATATCGTTGGAAGGGCGACAAAATGGGCAGGGAGTTACGACGAAATCGTCGTCGCAGCTATAGCAACTTTGTCGAGCCTTTCTGTTGATTCGTCGGTGGTTGTCATCGAAATTGCGACGAAGAAGTAATTTTTTTTTTAAAAAAATATTCGTGGAAATGTACCATTGCGGAGACTGACGACTAATCATACATACAGATTGCATATTGGTTTGATGCTTCAAACAATGCATTTCTTATATTGAAAAGTACATTACCTTATTGAGCTTCTCTTTGTTTTGAGTATAGTTTAATATTCTCTACTTAACAAGGCCAACCACATGACTGGTGGAAGCTCATTTGGCCCCCCCCCCCCCTCACATCACTCTCAATTCCCCATACCCAATCATATAACATTAATCATTGATTCATCCATTAATAACATATAACATTCATTCATTCATCCATTAATAACATATAACATTCATTCATTAACATATAACATTCATTAATTAACATATTCACATTCATTCATTAACATATAATATTCATTCTTTCAGTTTTTACATATTATCAAAAGTATGGTTGTCATGATATGATTACAATCACTTTTTTTTTTGTTTCTTTTTTAAAGCTAAAAAAATATGAAGTGGAGTATCGTTTTCTAAATCATTTGTCCCCCC